>JAOEGL010000005.1:62866539-64096748 GCA_034509955.1 Urosaurus nigricauda | reverse complement strand
CTAAACTAGTGACTGGGTCAAAAAAAAAAAAGATGCAAGGTTAGTTTGACAGGACGTTTGCTTGAGAAGCCCATGCTGGCTCCTACTAACCACTGCATTGTCATCAGGATACTTGCAAACAGACTCCTGTATGATCTGTTTTTAAAATATTTTTTGTGGTATTGAGGTCAGGCTGACTGGTCTGAATTTTTCTGGATCTCCTCTCCCCTTGCTTTTTAAAAAGAGGGACATATGTGCCAGGGATTATATTTGCTCGTATCTAGTCCTCTGGCACACCTATATCAGGAATTTCCTTCAATATTCTGGGATGCAGTTCATTTGGCCCTGCAGACTTGAACTCATTTATCGTATATACTTGACTATAAGTTGACCTCATGTATAAGTCGAGGGCAAGTTTTGGGGCCAAAATTTTGGATTTTGCTATGACTTGTGGATAAGTCGAGGGTAAAATTTAGGGGCATATAGGAAAGGATCTGAAGGATGAAGCAAAGCAAAACAATGTCAAATAACTTCCAAAAATCCATCAGATATAACTCTTTGTTCTTATTCTTAAGACTGGATGGATGTGCTTATTCTTAAGACTGGATGGATGAGAGAGTAAAGGGGGTCAGTGCTTCCAGGACAAATTATACTCTTGCTTTTCACCAAGAGATGGTTCCTTCTTTTAAATAAGAGTTAAGATACACTACTTACATTGACTCGTGGATAAGTCGACTCAGGTTTTTTGGATCAATTTTTTGACCTAAATTTCTAGACTTATACATGAGTATATACAGTAGGTTAACTAGGTAGTTCCTGACTAACTGCTTATTAATCTTGATTTGCAACCTTCCAAGGTCTCTCCTGCTTCACGGAATCACACAGTTCTCTAGGGGGGAAACTGAAGTGAAATAGGTATCGAGGAGTTCTTTCTTTTTATTGTGATCTGTTAGCATTTTATATCTTTGCTGAGCATTAATCCCATTTCCTTTGCCATTCTCTTGCTTCGAACATATTTTAAAAACTGCTTTTTTAAATTGCCAGTCTAGCCAGTCTCAGCTTCAACTGCAAGCTTGAGCTACATATCTGTATTGTTCCTTGGTGATTTGTCCTTCCTTCCATTCTTTATACATGCTCTCTCTCTTTCTCTCCCCCCCCCCCCCCCAAATTTACTGTGCAGATTTTTGCCTTATCAGATTTTTTACATTTTCTTCTATGGAATTGTTTGCAACGGTGCTTTTACAGTTCCTTCTTCATGAAATCCCACCCATGCTGGGTGTCTTTTTCCTTTACCATCTCTAGCTATGAGATTCCACCCAATATTTCCTTGACTTTGATAAAATCAGCTTTCCTGAAATCCAAGGTTCATGTTTGACTGTGCTCTTCTTTGGCCTGTTACACAATCATGAATTCTAGCATTGCATGATCATTCCTCCCAAAACTATTAGGTAATTTGATTCAAGAGACCAACTGTTCCCTACTGGTTAGAATCAAGTCCAGGATTGCTGATCCCTGTATTCCTTCCTCCATCTTTTTAAAGAGGAAATTATCTAGAAGGCATATCAGGAGTTTGTTAGTGAGCCCATGCTTAGCACACTTAGTCTGATATCTTTATCAGAATTATTGAAATCCCGTATAACTATCAATTCTTGGGGATTTATGAGATTTGTTTCAGAAAAGTGTCATCTATCACTTCATCATGGCTTGGTGGCCTATGGTAAACCCCTACCACTGTATAGTTTTTATTTCTTTCTCTATTTATTTTTACCCAGATGTTTTCCATTGGTCGAGTTTGATCACTTGCATACTTTTCTGTACAAATGATCTTTGACACGTAATGCTTCTTCCCTGCCTTTTATTCCCTATTTTTTTTTAATATGTTATAACCTTCAATTGTTATGTTGTTATCTTCAGTCATGGGAATCATCCCACCAAGTGTCTGTTACATCTTTCTATATCATTCTAAAGATAACATAGTAATCACTTTTTAAAAATGAATATTACTTTTAGTTATACAGTGTGCCCGTGACATATGCGCATGTGCTATACACAGCTTTCAGCTTATGCTGAAAGCCGTGTGCCAGAAAAGGCAATAGCTTGCATTGTTTTCAATGGGGCTTGAGCATTCGTCAAATTTCCTTTATGCAGGAGGAAGGGTGGGCTGCATATCTCACAGGTATTCACTTCTGCTGCATAACTAACTTAGGCCATAAACCTATTGATTGATGGCATGTCAACCTTTTAATTTGCATCAGTAGAATGACTCAGTGTGGGAGAAACACTGCTAGTTATGTTTTCTGTGTGAAACTATTTGCTGCAGCCCTGGTGGCACAGTAGTTAAATGCCTGTACTGCAGCCATTCACTCACAAACCACAAAGTTGTGAGTTCAATACCAGTCAGGGGCTCCGGGTGAACTCAGCCTGGCATCCTTCTGTAGGTCGCTAAAATAAGTACCCAGCTTGTTATAAACTGCTTAGTACATCGGTAAGTGGTATTGAAATGTACTTGCTATTGCTTGCTATTATTAACTCATATTAACCAGGACTTACTAATGATTTTGTATGGCATTCTTGCAATTAGCAGTGGTTTGAAGGAAAATATTCTGATGTTTACTGGTTCTTTGTTTGCTAGTTTGTGTTCACGATTTCTGACTTTTGGCTTATTTGTTTTACATTGTCACCAAAGTTTTATGCATTTCATTTATAAAAATAAATGTTAAACAATATGCAGTAAAAATTTGGATTTAGTTATGATTTCAGACATGTTCTTGTCTGATAGTATTTTAGATAGTGCTTACAGAAAGAAATGTGTAAACATTGACTTTAGGAATGTTTCATTGAAATTAATGGAAATTATTTTTAAAACTGATGTCTGACAGTCTGCCATTAATGTCTTGAAGGGTTTTTACAGTACAGGACTATATACCTGTCATCTTTTGCCAAACAATAACTTCATTAACCTTCTATCTTTAGTGGCATACCGAAGAGGTGAAATGTGGTCTGAAGAGCATTTTGGATATGAAAGACTGCCACGGGAGCGGCTTCCTCCACGTCCTGAGGTTAGTAGATTGCTCTTCATGTGAATTCTGTAATTTTAACTAATAGTTCTTTATCATTGTCATTTCCCAAATACTGTATTATCTAGGACCATTGCTCAATTACATAAATTTAAGATACCAGTGTTTTACAGGGACAAGATAGTCCAATTAGTTTGTACATGATGCCCATATGACAATAGGGTTAGGAGTCTTGATGGTGATGCTTTGTAACTTCTGTATGTTTTCTGTTTGGAAATTCAATAGTCATGGGTTAGTTCAGTGAACAGAAAATACAAATGGGAGAAAATATGTTTTATTAAATAATCTGTGTCACTGTGAAATTGTCTGCTTGCTTTGCATTATTATTCCTTTGGTGGATTTTAGAGAAGGCAGAAATGTTTGTTCTTTAGATATAGTTAACAAAAGTGCTTTCATTTTTTAAAAATTACACAGATCTTTGTTTCTGATAAGCTAATTCTCAAATATCTGTGTTAAACTGTTAAGTTTTTAAATAATAATAATAATAATAATAATGATAATAATGTTGCTAACTTGATAGGCCTTTAGAACTTGGACAGATTCCCCCATTTCCTTCTGTACTGTGTTTCCTTCACCTTTTGTTCTAGAACTAATGGTGTGAGTTGAACCATTATTTGGGACTATTAAACACAGCATCTGATGCATCTTCTGCATGATCACATTCTGTTTCAATATTGGAAGCAGCATGGTTTCTTTAACTATGCATTAATACTGATATTCGTCATAAAGCAGTGTTTCTATTTGTAATCATTAGCATAATCAATTTAAGTGTTCTGAGGGCAGTTTCTTTCTGATCAAATAACATATTAAAATTAAATTTGCTCACCAGCTCACTGGGGAAAAGTGCCTTGATTCTGGGTTGTATGAAAGTGGGTGGAAACCCCACTGTCTGTATGGCCAGCTCCAAAGGCTGTGCCACTTGGTTATTTTTTTCACCTCCCCACCATGCATGTAGACAATTGCACAGATACACCACCTGTGACCACCAGTTACCTCCCTCGTCCTGCTCAGCTGCCATCTTAGTGGACCCCTGATGACTGTGTATCACACAGTCATATGTGTGATACACTGCATGTACCATATATCAGTGCATCGATGTGTCCTGAGGCCAAAGGACTCGTTTCAGTTGTTTGTCCCAACTAAGATGCCTTTATCTACATTCTATTATATGTACATTCTATTAATTTACTGAGGCTTACTTTATCTTGAACCAACAATTGGGCAAACTAGATTTTGCATAGGTGTACAATATTACAGAAACAAAATTACATTTCAGTTCTGATGTTGGTGTTCTTTACTTTTTTAAATGCAATTTGGCTGTAGAACCTAAGAGAAGCCACCATATAAACATTTGATGTAAAGTTTACATCAGAAATCAGGGTCAGTTAACTGTTAAGTTTCAAAGTACCTTCTTGGTGTACAGGATTTGTGGACTAGGTGTAGGACTAGGTGTAGGGCTCTCTCAGCTATGTGCCAGACTAGCATTTTGCTGTTTTGGTGTTTCTGTGATTCCTGCCTTTTGCTTTCTTTATTTGCTCCCCAGTTTTTTCTTAATCTGAATGGAAAAAGGGTAATGACAGAATTAGCTATTATACAGAGACAAGTCAAATCAGTGATTACAGTCTAGCAATGTATTTCTGCGGAATACCATTGCTTCTGTCAGACTTGATAAGGCTTGTCCCCATGCACTGCAAAAAGCAAATTATTGGTGCAGTGGAGGACTGTAGCTGGGGGATCAGAGGAAGAAAGATGAGGTTCTCCTGGTGCAGGTTACAAAAGGTCATTTTTGGATCACAATGGATTCATTTGGATTCATTTTTTTCCTGGACTTCAGTAATTGGTCAAAACTCTTAACATTAAAGTCTTTTTGATGATCCTTTAAAATGGGTATTGTCGAGGCAAATTGAGGCCATTTCAAGCAAAAGTTTTGCTGCTTGACTTGAAATGCCTATCTAATATGAGATCTGGGTACATCTTCCCATTATAACTGACTGCTCATTGGTTGTGATACTCTACCTTTGAAATTGTGCTTTGAGCTAATTCCTTGGCCACTTTCTTTAACTTTTTTATAGCATGAATGCCGTACATTCTCTCCCAAGGCTCTGACAGTGTTTGACATGGTGCTTAAATTTGCTGTGTCATTGTTTTATGATATTGTAGTGTTCCTTTTCTGAGTGCTTTTGTTGAAAGTGCAGTATAGAAATATTCAAAATATATTCCTCTAAGTTGAGCCCTTATGGTTATAAATAGTATTTTAAAAAATCTCTTTGAAATTATTTTATTTGCAGGGTATGCAGTATGCAATTGGCATCATAAAACACCAGGTATTAGCATTTGTTATCTAGGTTGCCTTCTTTTCATTTGGTCTCGCTTTGGGTAATCTTTACTAGTATTTCTCCTTTTTTGCACAAAGCTTTTAAACAATCACAGGTTGCAGTGTATGTACTGATGACTGAATCTGAGTGCTCTTTTTTTTGTCAGGCATATCACCTTGGGATACGGGCATACTAAGATTTCTATACAGCTTTCTAATTATTTGGCTTGACATGAAAACTCTTCACTAGATTCATAACTATAATAGCTGCTCCTAGCTTCATTTTCTACATGCTCTGTGTACTCTCACTGATCCCGATATGTAGTTCTTATGGATAATATAATTTGTTGGTTAATTTGAGATTAGTGTCCTGTAAGTGCAAAGGACAATGAAGCTGCCACAGCAGCAATATAACTAGATTAGAATGATTTGTGCTGTGAAAAAGCACAATGGGCTTAAAAAAAACATGATGGGAGGAATAGCCAGATTTTAAAAAGAAGGTATTTACTCACTCCAGAAACATTCATTTTGTTTCTTAATTCTTCTTTCAGGAGCCAGAAAGCTCTCTTCATTATCAAGATGCTGAACATGAGATGAGATTGATCAGGGTATAGGTAGACAGACAGTCAATTTTACAGCAGCAAATTAGCAACAAGATGCAATGAAAGGCCGAACTACCATTTGTACCATTTCCTAATGCATTTGTGAGAATTCTTGCGAGAAGTATCAGTGTATTTCAATTTACTTTGAAATAATTATTCTCAGATTTATGCATAATATTACCAGGTTATACTGCCTGTACAGTCAGACCAAAAAGGAAGTTACCACATTTTGCAGTTGATCCAGTGCAAAGTGAGAATAAAAGTATAATTAAAAAGTATATAAAAATAAAAATAATTAAAAAAATTGGAAGGCTCCCCAACAAAGGAGGAATGGATGCATAAAATAAGCAAAATTAGAGAATTAGATGGACACATATGGTTAATAATAAGAGTATGATGAAAGTAGGAAAAAAATTGGCAACCAATTCTAGAATATTGGGAAGAAATTTGGGGGATGAATAAGAAATTCTTAAGAAAACCAGGATTACAGTTAAAAGATAAAGACAAAATAAAATGATAGGAATTTTGAAATCTGTAGCTAGAACGGGGGAAAAAGAGGTGAAAGAATGAAATCATGCTTGAAATTAAAAAAATATAAAAATAAGATATTACTTAGATTAAGAGAAGCTTTTACTTAATGGACCACATTGTGGGAATAAAGATAAAAAAGCATGACTACAGGATATCAAGGAAACTGAGAAAGAAAGAAAGAAAAATGAAAGAAACTTTATAGGAACAGTGACAGAAGGAAGTATTAAAGGAGCAGAAGAGATTATTATAAGGATGTAAATTTGCATTTTATATTGTATGATGATAATATTGATAATAAAAAATATTTTTTAAAAAAGATTCCCAATTCCTAATTCCTAGACAGTATTATAGCTTAATTTTAAATGTATTGTCGTTTGTATTTTTCTGCCACCATGCACTGTATTAAAGCCTTCCTGAATACGTGATAGGTATTACAATATTATTAGGCTTTAGATGTGAAGTGAACTAACACATATTTTTTAAAATCCTAAAACAAATATGTTAAAGCCTTTTTAAAAACCTTCTAATACATTTCAGTAGCTTGTATCAAATGTATATTGTTTTATTTATCCTTTCTCTAATAATAATGTAGTCACCTTTCCTAGAATAACACAAAGGAAAAAGACTTGACATTTCTTTGGCTAAGAACTGATTAGAAGGATATGGAATTTGAATTAGGCTTTTGAAACTAATGGGACTCGTGCTCTTCAGCCTTTTTGCTCTATCAGGATACTGCTTAGTTGCCTGAAGTCTTCCTGCTTCAAGAGGCAGGCCAATGTCACTTTGTTCACGATCTATACTAAAGAACAGCTTCCATGATCTTAATATCCTGGCTAGAGCCATCTTATTATAATAGTTTGACTGTTGGACTATGACTCTGGAGAACAGGGTTTGAATCCCTGCTCAGCCATGGGCAAGGTCACACTCTCTCATTCTCAGAGGAAGGCAAAAGCAAACTCTTTCTGAACAAATCTTGCCAAGAAACCTCTGTGATATCTTCATCTTAGGGTTGCTATAAGTTGGAAACAACTTGAAGGCATACAACAACAACAAAGTTATGGTGCTGAAGGAAATAGACTTTCTGTCTTAGTTACTCTTCCTAGCCTATTTTTCTATTTTCATTTTTCCACCTAGCTATGCTGGTGTTCATAGTGCTGGCACTGTAGGACCCACCCACCCAAATCTACCCCTCTTTCTGAGTAGGTGATCCAGCCTTGGATGCATCTTCTGTGCCACCATGGAGGATCTCATTGTGGCTTCCTAAAGTCAGGAGTTTGATCTCTAGGATAGGGGGGAAAAGAGACATATATGGGTGGGCAAAGAGGGAGCCTGCCCTGATACAGATTTTGCAACCCTCTGTGGCATGCCCAACATGGTGATGCATTTAGACTTGCCCTACATCTGTATTTAAATGAATTTATTCCCAATGTTTGTAAAGGTGTTCCATGAACTAAAAATTCTGTTTAAAGTAACTCTTTCATCACTTTTCCATATCAGCAAGAGCATGGCAGGGCATAGTAAAGTGGAGGCCCCTGTATGAGAACAATCTGTCAGAGCGTAGGATTTCTAACTTTCAACATGTCTTCTGCTTCTTCCTAAGTGTCTGTTGTTTGGTCACTGATCTGCTTACAACTAGACCGTATTAACCACACATACCCATGCCCTTTTATAATGTCTCAGTTAATCTCTTCTGACGAACAGTATACAGTTACATCATAATTCATGCCAGCTCACTTGTCTATAGCAGTGAGCTAGTGAAAGCCAATCAGATGTTCATGAATGGCCTGTTAGAAATTTATCTTTTGAATAACGTAGTGGATGTGGAAGCTGACCTGTCTAACTAAATGTGGCAGGCTCCAAAGGCTGTTTTTGCGACCTCCAACATTCCTTTGGCTGTTTTTTTCTGGAAGAAAAAGGGAAAGGGAGATGTCCAGGAATTGTGATCTGTCTTTCTTTCAAATAAGTTACAGGGCCCTGCTCACTTGAAAAATTCTCATACTTCTGATTTTATTTCAGGAAGGTGGGATTTCTGGCAGTCTGTGGATCCTTGGAGCATCTCAGAGCAGCAAATTGGCCCTAGGCCCACAACAACTGCCCACAATAGCATCTTTGTAGGCTTTGTCAGTTAAAGAAAATCTGCTGTAATCTTAGAGTTTTTTACTACTAACTTAAGTAGACCTGTTAAATCAATAGGAACTTGGAAAATTAACACATGTAAGTTCCACTGGTTTGGTGGATCTCAGAGACAACTTTAATTAGAGTCAGGCCTCACTATACAAATATTGATAGCTTATCTTTTTAAATTTTAATGTTACTTAAATATATGCTGATTTTTAAAACCCAGCTTCATGTTTAACAGTAATTTTAACTAGATTCTCAGAATTTTTTAATTCCCTGTAACTATAGTGGTGTGTCACATATAGGGAGTTACTAGAGGTATATTGGGCATGAACATGTCCACTGGTTTGTTTATTTGTTTTAAAACAACTTTTATCAGGATTGCCTCATGTATTGTAAACTGCCTTCGGAAGCCCTTTTGGAACCATAAGTAGGTGAACCATAAGTAGGTGAAAGAAGCTCAAGGCCTTCCTTAAATAAATCAGGAATTCTTTTGCATGACATCATTATATTAAGTTAGACATAATTCTTGAATTTTAAACAGAATTAGCAATTTTGTTTAAATTTCATTTAAAAAAAACTGAAAAGGGAATGTAATGGAAAAAGTGAGACTCTATCTCCCATCCCATGAGTCCAGTTTTCCCTGATTAATTGGTGTGTTATGTAACTAGCCTGGTTATTCTAAGATGATTGCTTACCTTAAGTATTTATTGGCAGGATGATGGGGAAGCTGGTTTATATATCTGTCCAATTCAAATATGTGTTCACTTTTTAAGGATTCTTACATGATAACCACAATCTATCATGGAATCATTTTGTACTCTTTGTGGCATCTAGACTATTTCATTAGTCTTGTTTTCTTTAAGAGAGAATGTTTCTTTATTTCCCTTACATTTTTTTAATGGAACAAGTTAAATGACTGTTTATTGGTCTTTCAGACTTATTATTTTGTACTAGATTTCTTAAAAATAGGATGTTGCATATTTCACTGTTTAGGATGACTACCATCGAGTAGTTAACTTTGCACCAAAGAAGCTTTCAGAGAGACCTGGGGAATACAAATATGATTATGGCCATTCTCATGTTGGCTATCGAGACTATGGAGAAGGTCGCGGTTTTGCCCATGAAAGAAGAAGTGGACCACCACAAAGAATTGTAAGTCTTACAATTTTTCTCATAAGTACAATGCTGGAAGCTATATGTCCTAATGAATACTGAGATTCTGCATTAGAGGTTATGAATCCTCTAATACTGTATGTCCTTTTGCACAATGGAAGCTCTTGTTGCTTAACAATTCCCATAGTATTCTGACGCCTATTGCACAACTCATCCCATATCATTCTGAGTTCATGGCACAATGAGACTTACAATGTAGTGGCCATGCTGTTGTCTACATTTGCACTGTGGTACTGGAGGCATAACTGTATGTCTGCTCTCCTCTTGAGATTATGAGTGTTGTGCAATGTCACAATCTTTACATGATTATAAGTCATTTTACCATGATATAAATACAAGCTGTCCTCTGGAATTTATGTATTTATATCATGAACTAACAGCCTTAAAGGGGGAGTGCTATCTGGATAAGCCACCATAAGCAGTGTAGATCTTTTGTAGAATTCATAGAAATAGAATTGTAGAGTTGGAAGAGACAGTAATAAAACAGTCATGGTGACATGTCCCCAGGTGTTGAAATTGATCCATGGCCTTATCTTTAGGTTAGTGCGTTGCCTTGTTACTTGAACAGCACTTTTTGTGCTCTTCTTCTTTCTTGAATATGTGTACTCCATTTGATTGCTAACTGCAATCAATCGAGGTGTTGTCTGTTAGACTGAAGAGACCACAAAGCAGCTTTTGCCAGTGTGCCTAATAATAAGTGTTAATTTCTTGGTGCAACAACTCAGCAAACTAGTCCTAGATTTTTCAAATTAATTTTTCACAGTGATTTTTTTCATTTAATTATTTTTTGTTTTGTTTTAATTTTGAGCAAGTGTGGTATTGAGGTCTGAATACTGGACTACAACTTCAGGAGGCCAGGTTCAAATCCACACTCAGCCATGGAAACCCCCTGGGTGACCTTAGTCAAGTCACACTCTCTTGGCCTCCGAGGAAAGTAATTACAAGCCCCCTCTGAACAACTCTAGTGAAGAAAATCCCATGATAGGTTTGCTGTAAGTCAGAATCAACTTAAAGACACAAGCTAGTGTCAAACATTTGTTTCTAAAGTATAATAGGAAAATATTATATGGAATGATAATCTTCAGGTGTTCCTTTTATTTTATAGGATGAGCCAGGATATAGATGGTCAAGGGAGGAGCCTGGTCGTCAGCCTGAATATAGGTATTGTACATTTTAAAAATTTCTGAGATTTCTAGAACCAGCATTTGTTTATATTGAAAAACAATTTGTGAATAACATGTTTGATGCTTGTTTTACTAAAATGCCTTGAAGCTTTATTAAAAGGTTGGCAATTTGAATGTAATTGTGCCTTGTCATACTTTAACATGCCATCCATACTTGGAAGTCTGATGTATAAATATCTTAAGTGCCTTTTTTTCTTACATACTTTGAATTCTCCCCATTTTTGGCTGCTGGATAATAATTATAGAATTGTTGATATGGCAAGAATAAATGGTGATAGTTACTTTTGGCAGGTTCTTCTCAGCCATGGAACTCTTGTCAAAAACTTACTAAAGTCTAAACCTGACCTGTTTTTGAAGAGCATAAAATATTTTGGGACTAGAAAAAAGTTACTTATCTTGCTATACATATTAGTAAAGTATGCATACTGTACATAGTGTTCTTTGGAATTTGGATGCACAGGGGGAGGAGTACGTTATTAGTAGAATGCTTAAACAGTGTAATAATAATACCATTACATATCAGTGGTTCCTAATTAAACAGGAACAGTTTTTCAGGTGAGGAGCTGAAAAATTTTAGTTGAACTGCAGATGTCATTATTCCTCTCTTTTGACAGTGTTGCTCAGTGTGATGGAAATTGCAGTCCATCACTGCTAGAGGACCACATATTTCCTACTCTTGACTTAAATGAATGGATGGAGATTTGTTTTGAGTTTTCCTTAGGATTTTGTGTTGAAACCTTTTTTTCTTGGCTGACATCTTTGAGTTCTCAACTATGCAATTCATTTGTTAATCAATACTAATGTAGTTTGTCTCCTTTTACAGTTAGCCATATCCAGCTGTATTGGTTGCATATGAATGAATCATGAGCATACGTACGTGCTCATGAAAATAACCATGTCTAACTACTTGGATTTTTTGTAGAGGCTCACCTACTGATTTCATAATTACCTTGGCAATTTGAAGTCTATTTCTTGTACCAATTTCCTGTCTTGATTCCTGTTGCTTATGTGTTTATTTTCTGGCAGGTATTATGTGGTATTTCCTAAACTGAGATCTTCCATGTTCTTTCTACTGTAGACAGTAGAGGGTTGTATTTTTTTTTAAGTCATTGGTAGGAATTTACTAGTATTTACATAAAAGCATACTTTAATTGTACAAATTAATACTAAGCAAATGCTTTATATATGAAAGGTCCCAGATGAATTCCTGGCATTTTCAAGGTATTTTGATATGACCCGTGGATAAGTCGAGGGTAAAACTTAGGGGGCAATAAGGAAGGATGGAAAGGGGGAAATACCACTTCCGTCCCTCCTGGTCCTCCTTTGCACCTCTCCCAACTGATTCCCAGGTGCTGGAGGGGAGATTTTAACTCGAATTGAGAAAGGAAAGAAGTGGATTTAAACGGAGAGTTGTTTCCATAGGAAGCAAGGTCTTGTCAAATGGATTGGAGACAGAAGCAAGTGACTTTAAATAGAGAGGGTTTTTTTTTTTCCATAGGAAAAAGGTCTTGCAAAAGGGACTGGAGAAATGTTTTTAAATGGAGAGTTTTTTTGATGGGAAGCCTGTCTTGTAAAACAGATTAGAGAAAAAAGCAAGTGGATTTAAATGGGGAATTTTTTCTATAGGAAGCCAGGGCTTGCAAAAAGGACCAGAGAGAGAAGCAAGTGGATTTAAATGGCGAGCTTTGCCAATTGGAAGCACAGGCTTGCAAAATGGACTGGAGGGGGGAGGAATTGGTGTTCAGTGGAGATTGGGGCATCAGGCTTGCTTGTTTTAGGACCTTTCTAAGCACTTATGATGTATTGACCCTTATATAAGTCTATCCAAAATTTTAGAATCAGTTTTGGGGCATAAATTTCTCAACTTATAGTCGAGTATATACTGTATGCTACAAGGTCTTAGTAGCGCTAGTCAGTCATGTTTGTCTGTTTGTATCCTCTGTATCACAGGGATGTGGTGGCTCAAGTGTTTAAGATGCTGACTCTGTTTATTACAAGATCGGCAGGTTGGCAGTTCAAGGCCCGGGTGCCACATGATGGGGTGAGCTCCCATCACTAGTCCCAGCTTCTGCCAAACTAGCAGTTTGAAAGTATGCAAATGCAAGTAGATAAATAGGTACCACTTTGGTGGGAAGGTAAACAGCATTCTGTGCAATCATACTGGCCACATGATCACAGAGTAGTCTCTCACAACTCTGGCTCTTCGGTTTAGTAATGAAGATGAGTACCACCCCCTATGGTCAGACACCTTGTCAACAGGGAATACCTTTACCTTTATCTATCACAGGGCATATGCGATGGCGTACCGATAAAATAAATTTAAAATAATTTACATAATTTTAAGATAATGAAAAATAATTTAAACAGTCTAAAACCACATTGATTAATTTAACTATTGAAGCAAATTAAAACAGTTATGGACAAAATTGTTACCTCAAAAGTTACTGATAAAAAGTCATGTTTTAACCTGGTGTTGAAAAGAAGCCAATATGGCACCATTCAGGCTTCTATTGCACAACCTGGGCACCACAGCAGAGAATACCTGTTTGACATCCTCACACATTGTATTTATCCTCTTTGACATCCTCACACCTTGTATTTGTCCTTCTGGTGGCCTCAAGCCTTGGGCAGGTATATTTGACAGGTTTCTTTCTTTCAAGTGTCAAGGTTCCAATCCATTTGAAGCTTTAAATGTCATCACCAGCACCTTGGAAGCAACTGGTGCCATTTCTTTATAACTGGTATTACATGGTTTTTGTGCAAATGCAACTTTTTTTTTCTATAAGAAGTAATCTGAGTGCAATAGACCCGGTTGCCAATAACTGTGCAGTAGACTTGATTGTCAATAATTTCTTGACAATAATTGCCTTTTCTTCCTTAAAATCTGAGAAATATAAAAGCTACAGAAGAAATTAACTGAATGCTAGGCAGGGTGCTTTTGAAGAGCAGTAGTGGCCTCCAGTGGTCAAATGGATTACTGTTAAAGTTGAACTTGCTTTTGTCATAGAATCAAATCACAGCATTTTTGGAAGAGGGATTTTGTTTTTAAAGGTGTGTGTGCCTTCAAGTCACCTATGGACTTATGGCAACCCCATTAATTTTTCACAGGGCTTTCTTAGGCAAGGAATATTCAGAGGTGGTTTTGCCTGTTGCTTTCTCTGAAATATAGCTTACAGCACCTCTTGTTCTACTGGGTGATATTTTATTTTATCTTTGTTCTCTTTATCCTTTTACTGCTTCAGTTTATCTGTACAGATACAGAAATTATTCTGTACTGGGAGGGAGGTGGGATATGGATACAAGGTGGGATATAGATTAACTAAATAAAAATAATTGGTGGTTGACATATCTGATTTTTCAGCAGGGTAGTGAAACTCAGAGTTTCATATGGATATTTTAATGGGTCAGTAAGCCAGACTGATAAGCTAACAATTCCTAGTTCTATTATATTTGATTACTTTTACTATATATTATATATCCCTGTGCATGGAGTTGTGTGCATATTTTTTTCTGAAGAGATGCTGATAGAATAAATGTTGCATACAGCAAGAATAATTACTGTACTATTAAGTGAGTCTCTATGATCCAAAATTCCAAAATCTGAAATATTCCAAAAATCAAAACTTTTTTCATGGATGGCTGAGATAGTGACATCTTTACTTTTTGGTGGCTCAGTGTACACAATTTTTTTCAAGCATAAAATTATTAAAAATATTGTCTAAAATTACCTTCTTGTTATGTGTATACATTGTATAGAAACATACATGAATTTTGTGTGTTTAGACTTGGGTTTCATATCCTTATGTACATATATGCAAATACAGGTATTCCAATATCTAAAAAATCCTAAACACCTCTGTTCTTAAGCATCTCAGATAAGGGAAACTCAACCTGTTTATGACTTTAAATTTTAAAGTAATTTAAGTATATTTTAGTGGAATGTGTATGATACCTGTTCAAATTAGCATGAAGTTTAAAAAGTAACTTGTATGGATTTCTTTGCAGTTAATGGCCTAAATTCAATTGCTTGTCTCAAGTTAGACTAGATTCATTGAAGTAATGGTGTTTACAGAAGTGTGGAGTTGACTGATGGGTTTGTTGTAGCTGGGACTAACAATAAAATTTAGGGTCACACCTCTGTCTCTTAGAATTTGTCACCAGGTTGAAGAAATCTTAGTCAATGGTATGAATTTGACAATGGTCTTTTCCCTATATAATCAGAAGTAACAATATTTCTGTATAGGGACAGTTATAGGTTTTTACAGTTTTGGATGTAAGAAAACAAAAGTATAGCCAGTACTTTTGTTGTGCTCATTGCTAGTACAGAAAGCATGATTACTAAAATGTTTGAGAACATTCTTACCAGATGGTATTTTGTTTTGATAATTCTGTTATTAAGTGGTATGTGTATGTGCTCAAGCATTGAATGTAGGGCCTCTATGCCAGTTCAGCATTTTGCTTATGTGTCTATGTATAGTGATTTTTAAGAAAAGCAGTCTCATGATAGGTCACTGTGTAATCTGCTGTATCCACACTGCAGAAGTAATCTGGTTTTCATACCACTTGAACTGCCATGGCTTAATGCTGTGGAATTCTGGGAACTGTAGTTTGTGCTCTGCTCTGATGCCCAGCATACTACAGATTCAATTCTCAGCTTGGTCATGAAACCCACTGGGTGACCTTAGGCAAGTTACTCTCTCTCAGCCTCTCTCTCAGGAATCGAAAGGCAACAACATCAGACATCAGAGGGAGAGAAAGGCCTCCCAGCTCCATCAGGCCTGGCCTAGAGTCCATCTGCCTTGACCCAGGTCTCAGAGGGAGAGAAGAACTGCTGGACCTGATCCCCTTCCCCACTACCATTCCCTTTTCCTTTTATGTCGTGTCTTTTTAGATTGTAGGGCAGGGAACCGTCTAATTAAAAATAATAATAATTGTAAGCCGCTCTGAGAGCCTTTAGGGCTGAAGGGCGGGGTATAAATATTCTAAATAAAAAAAAATGGCAGTGTAAGTGGTGTCAAACGTCTCTGCAGTGAGGATGCAGCCTGTGTGAAGTGCAGGCAATATTTCACTTAAACGTCAGAAAGGAACTCTTCTAGAACATGGCCGCATAGCCCAAAAGCTCCACAAAAAACTATGGATGCCGGCCATGAAAGCCTTTGACTCCACATTTCACTTAATTCTTGCTACTGAAATGCATGCTTCAGTTTCGTGGTACATTTTCCTTCACAGGTGAGAGATGTGTGAGAGAGACAGAGAGAAAGAAAGAAAGAGGCAGCTATTTAATATTTAACAAAGTTTAAAACCACAATTTTTCTGATTAGTGTAGAAAGAAAACTAAAGCAAAAAGTGGGCATGTCTACCACAACAAGAAGTGTTTTGCTTGATGGTAAAATAAATTAGAAAAAATTAGCCACACTCACTTCCACCTGCAGATGTGAAATGTATATTTGACAGCAGTAGCACCTTATTATTTCCTTTTGTTGGCTTTAGTTGACAAATGTATCTTTCCAAAGGAATAGTATTTAACGGAGGCTTAATTACTTGAACGCACACAACAGCAACAGTTACGATGTTACACTGAAGAGAGCAGTAATGGTTTATCACATGATCTGTTAGCATTTATAGTTGAGTCTTTTCACCCTCACAGTATGAAATTCAGCTGTAAGATCTTGTTTAGTCTAGTAACCTGGCAAAATGGTATATAATTCTTTCCCCTGTATTTCATCTACATAGTTTATTTTTAAATAATAAAAAATTGGTAATACAAATTTTTGGTGAAATAGATTAACAGAATGCAATATATCTACTGGAAGAAAGCTTTCATGTAAGATACATGTAAGATACATGTTTTTTTCATCATTTATTCCTCACCAGATATGTAATACAGCGAAATAAGCTCCTTAAATACAGTATAATGCTCTGGTTCTGATTATAGCTACAGCTTAGCTGTTTGAAGGAGATATGTTCCAGAGGATTAGCCCTTTTGGGTTTATAGCAAGAGCAAACCTTCATTATCTTAGACTTTATTGTTCTTAGCAATATATTTTTTAAAGTCAGTAACATTTTTAAAGTAATTTGAATATCACTCAGAGCAAGGAACTAAAAGTTGAGTTGTCTTGGTGGCCAAGGGAAAAATTGTGGCCACTAGGTTCCTGTTCCTCTGCCACTGATCTCTTATTGTGAAATCAGGGTCCTGTACTGCAGTTTAAAAATATCTGGAGCATTAGATGTCCCTTGTTGTTGTTGTTGTCAATTGCCTTTGCGTCAATCTCAACCCATGGCAACCCTATGGATGAGACATCTCTAGGCCCCCCCTGTGCTCTACTGTTCTGCCCAGCTCCTGCAAGCTCACATTTGTTGTCTCTTTAGTAAAATCAACCCATCTAGCATGTGGCCTTCCCCTCTTTCTACTTCTCTCCAACTTTCCTAACAGTATTGCCTTTTCCAATTATTCATGTCTTCTCGTGATATGTCCAAAGTATGACAGTCTAAGTCTTGGCTTCTAGGGATATCTGGCTTGATCCACTGTAGGACCCATTTGTTTGTCCTTTTGGCTGTCCATTGAATCTACGGGGCTTTTTAGATTGGCAGGAAAGTGTGACATGAAGTTGCCTTTTCCTTAATGCTTAGCAGCTAGACAGCAAGCCCCAGGTGTGCATTTAAAAGGTACAGGGCAGCTAGACTGAGTTCTTTTTCTGTGGCTCAGCAACTACATGGGAAGCTGTCAAAACACTACAAACACAGGCGGAGCAGCTACATGGGCGGCAAGGAACGCGGCTTTTAGCCGCGCTTTAAACATTTTTTTTCCCTTGCTGGCTGCGAATTGCGCACATCATACAGTCGGAGCTTATCACATGGGGGAGTACAGGACCATTCCGAAAGAGGGAGAAAGTGAGGTCAGTTCGGAAATGCATGTGATTACACACAAGCTCATCACACACAAGACAAGAGAGCATCTACACAAAAAGAAAATGCAGAGTCAATACGAAAGAATTCATCACATGTGAACATACTGGTCGGCTTTCTGTTGCAAATTAAGGCATCTTGGGAAATGGTAGCAAAGGCTCATGGGAGTTGTAGTTTGTGTTCTGTCAGAGCATTATACAGTATTGAGTTGTCTTGAGGTTTCAGCCCTCTGACCAGGAGGGATTCCCATATGTCCTCCATTCTTGAGCAGAGGCCCCCCTTTTCCAAGTTGACCAGGCACGTCCTCCTTTGCCAGGACACGTCCTACTTTTCCAGCCTTCTTTTTGAAGAGGAAGCAGGAGGGACAGGCGTGCTCTGGCCAGGCTCTGGGGGTCTCTTCCTGGCTCCTTCCCTCCCTCCCTCCCTCCCCGCTGCCTTCCTCCTCCCTTTGGCTGAGAGAGTGTGACTTGCAGGGAGGAAGGGCAGCGGTGGTGCTCCAGGTCCTCCTGATGCTGGGCCAGGGCAAACTGGAAACAGGAGGAGGAGGAGGAGAGGGACATGGGGCCCCTCTGCTGCCCTGCTTCCCTGCAAGTCACACTCTCTCAGCCAAAGGGAGGAGGAAGGCAGCCAGGAGAGAGCCCTGGAGCCTGGACAGAGTGTGCCTGGGCATGCCTTCTCCTCCCCCCTTCGGCTGAGAGAGTGTGACTTGCAGGGAATCAGGGCAGCGGAGGTGCTCCAGGTCCCTCCCCTTCTCCTCCTCCTCTTGCCAGCTTGCCCTGGCCTGGCTGAGCGCCTCCAGTGCCCTGCTGTCTCCCTAGAAGTCACACTCTCTCAGCCAAAGGGAGGAGGTGAAGGAAGGTGCAGGCGCACTCTGGCCGGGCTCTGAAGGTCTCTTCTTGTCTTGGCACCTTCCCTCCCTCCACACTTATATCGCTACCTTTAAATGGGTGCTTTAAAGAGACAGAGCCCCATTTAACCGTGCAACTACACCTTAGCCTGTTGCACCCTTTTAAAAAAGTAGTGGGGAAATCAAGCTACTTTTTAAAGGCACTTCTTCTCCCCTAAAACTCAGAAGAAGCGTTTTCATGGCACACTTTCCCTTTTTCTCATCTAAAGGCTGGGCTTTCATGCAGCCATCAACACACCTCTTTCTGCCAATCTAAAATGGGCCATCTACTTTTTAAAGGCACTTCTTCTCCCTTAAAACTCCAAAATAGTGTTTTCATGGCACACTTTCCCTTTTTCTCATCTAAAGGCTGGGCTTTCATGCAGCCATCAACACACCTCTTTTTGCCAATCTAAAATGGGCCAGCAGCACTCTTCTCCAGCACCACAGCTCAAATGAGTTGATTTTCCTCTGATCTTCTTTCTTGATTGTTCAGCTATCACATCCATACATGGTAATAGGGAATACAGTGGTTTGTATGATTCTGACTTTTGTGCTGAGTTGCATGTCTTTGCATTTTAGGATCTTTTCTAGTTCTTTCATAGCTGCCTTCCCCATTCTGAGGGGCTATGCAGACCGGCATTTTTGGTCAGCCTGGGGGCAGAGTTGGGGTGTGGAATTTACATGGTGTTGGCAAATATGACATCCATTCCAGGGTGCAAAAAGTATCCACTTTTTGCAGCTCCTTTCTTGCACTGCAGAAAGGCCAGATCGGGGCCATGGGATGTGGTTGCCGTGGCCCTGATCTGCAAAGCCCCTTTATCTTCTTCTGATTTCCTGGCTGCAATCCCCATTCTGATCAATGTTTAATCCCAGATATTAGAACTCTTTTACTATTTCTATTTCCTTATTGTCTGGTTTGAATGTGTGTAAGTTCTCCGTGGTCATTATTTTTGTTTCCTTTATGTTCAACAGAAAGCCTACCTTTGCACTTTCATCTTTGACATTCCTTAGTAGTTGTTCCAGGTCTTTGACGTTCTCTGCTAGTATTATGGTGTCATCAGCATATTTTATATTGTTGATATTTCTTCCCCCTATTCTCACTCTTCCTTCTTCCATGTCCAAGCTTGCTTTCCTCACAATATGTTCTGCATATAAGTTGAATATGTAGGGTGATAGGATGTAGCCTTGTCTGACTCCTTTGCCAATTGGGAACCATTCTGTTTCTCTTTATTCTGTTGTGACAGTCGCGTCTTGTACTGAGTATAGATTCCTCATTAGGACTATCAGATGTTTTGGCATTACTGTGTCTTTAAGGGTGTTCCATAGCCTTTCATGATCTATGCAGTCAAAGGCTTTGCTGTAGTCTATAAAGCACATGCTGATTTTCTTTTGAAATTCCCTGGTGCCATCATATGTTTGCAATGTGGTCCCTTGTGTCTCTTCCTTTCCTGAACCCTGCTTGAACCTCTGGGATTTCTCTCTCATGTATGGTTGCAGTCTGTGTTGTAGAATTTTAAGCATAATTTTGCTTGCATGCAATATTAGTGCTATGGTTCTATAGTCGCTGCAATCTTTGGTGTCTCCTTTTTTGTAGGTTTTTGTGGATGGGGATGTATATTGATCGTTTCCAGTCTCTTGGCCATCGTTTTGTTTTCCATATCTGTTGACATATGTTAGTTAGCAATATAGTTGATGCTGTCGATGTGGATTGCAACATTTTATTGGAATTTGATCTGTTCCTGGAGTCTTGTTTTTTGCCATTTACTTTATTGCAGCTTCCAACTCAGTTTTTAGAATTTGGGTTTCATCTTCATATGGCTCTTCATTCCATATGTTTCATCTCTTTTATATAACTCTTCTATGTATTGTAGCTATCATTTTTTTTTATTCCTTTCAGGTTTTGAATTATGTTATTTTAATTGTTTTGAACTTTTATTGTTTTATTGGTTTGAACTTTCTCTTGATTTCTTGAATCTTATGGAAAAGGTCTCTCATTCTTCCCTTTTTGTTGCTGTCTTCTATTTTTCTACATTTGTCATTGTAGTAATCTGTTCCTTATATTGTCAATGAATTCTATAGAAATTTTGTTTAAATTGTATTTTGGTATGATGACTGGTTTTGTTCTCTTCTTGAGTTTTACTTTTAGTTTTGAAATGAGTATTTCGTGATCTGTGCCACAATCAGCACCTAGTCTAGTCTTGGCCACCAGTATGGAGCTTCATCATCTTTTACTTCCAATTATGTAATCTCTTTGGTTTTTGTGTTGGCCATCAGGTGATGTCCATGTGTGTAACCTTTTCTCTGGTTGTATGAAAAAAGGGTTTGCAATGAATAGGTTGTTGACTTTTAAGACACTCACCTGCTTCATTCCTTTTGCCTAGTCTAAATTTGCCTACTGTTTTTGATTATTCTTTACTTTCAACCTTTGTGTTCCAGTCTCCAGTGATCAGCTTGACATCCTGTGTTGATGTGTTGTCAGTTTCTTTCTGTACTCCTTTGTAAAATCTATCAATTTCTTTTTGTTCTGCCTCAGTGGTTGGCGCATATATGGTGATATTCATAGGTTTCCCATGGAGCCTTATTGAGATGATTCAGTCTGATTTTGCATTGTATCCTCTGGCTGCTTTTGCAACATCTTTTCTTAGTATGGAATCCACACCGGTTCTTCTTGTCTTTTCATTCACTGAGTAGAACACTGTGTGGTTGTCTGATTCAAAGTGGCCCATTCCTGTCCATTTTAACTCCCTTAACCCTGCATTATAGAAACAGAGAGAGCAAGGCATCTTAAGCCAAAGTCTTTTGTGTCATCAGAACTAGGAAAGTGCATTAAGATTCTGCTTGGTTCGTATTTTTATAGTCTGGTGTTGAGCAACACTAGTTATCCAGTGGTCTTGAAAGCAACCTTGTAGGATTTAAAATAAAATAAAAGATATATCAACTCTGGATAAGCAAATGATTCATAAAATGCAGTTACCCTGTTGTATTTTTATTGTTTCATGTTAACAATGACACTTCCTCAGTGTTAAATACTATAGACAATTCCTCAGCTGTTGGGCAATGAAACTAAACGATATTTTATTTATTTATTGACAATTCAGCATTTATTTGCAACATGGCATGAGTTCAAATAAAGTTCATTTGTTCCAGGTGCATTTTATTTACACCTACAATAGTATTGTATTGTATTGTATGGTCTTAGCAGAGAGAGATCTGGATGGAGCTGATTAGGATCTTAAGGGAAAGGGGAGCTAATAAATGCCACTACGTGATTTACTGACATGTGGATTGGCCTGGTTTCTCATCAAATGAATAGTTTAGCAAGTCTTTGAGAAGTGTTTTTACTGTCTGAGGCCCTCTGAGACAAGAGAGTCTTTTGTGTGTTTATTTGTGTGTTTATGCCCCCTCCCCAGGCCTTTGGTGCTCAATACTTCTGTTCTCATCTTGTGCATACCATCACAAAGTCTGAGTTTATAGAAAAGGTTTAACGCTGTACCTCTTCAATGATATAATCAGTAGAGTAAAAGCATTTAGTTGTCCGTGTTTTGTATTTTCTATGCCCTGTAGTTTGTTTTAAGCTTCTCTGTTTTTGGCAAATATTTGTTGATCCAGAAAGATTTTTGAAACGTTTAGCCAGTAATGTGACAAAAATACATTTCTAAAGTTAGGTTTAATAAGCATTTTTTTTTAAAAAAAGGATAAATTCAGGTGTATGGAGGTTACTGGCACTCAGAATGGAAGATAGTTACTGCTTTTCTGGACAAAGCATCTTTGCATGGCCTAGACTCATGACAATTTGATGTCTATCATGGATATATATTCAGGGGTGGCCATGTTAACAGCAAAATACAACAACATCCACAGAGTGATAAAGGTATCCCTGTTTTGTGGATTTTGGATTTTGTTAGCCATGTCTTAGTTTAGAGTTAAGAGCTGCTTTGAATATGTGAAGTTGGACAACGTGGTGATGCTTCAGTAGTTTCGAGTTAATTTTCAGCTCTCACAAAACAATAATATGACTTGCATCCTAAGTTTTTATTTTGTCCATAGAAGGAGCCTATTGCTCAAAGAGTATATTAATACAAATATTCAAATATTAATACAAATTAATAGCTCTCATGATGGAATCAAATTAGAAACACTAGTTGTATGTTTCAATACATTCCCTCAAAATACACTGGCTATCAAATGCATCTATTTCAAAACCTATGAGAGATGGGGGTGGAGGGAAATGCATCTAACATTGGGGGGATACAGACGGGTGTTTTGTGCCATCTTGCTGGCAAACTAGGGCTAGATGGGGACTGGGTATTTACATGCCCCAAAACCCTAGTTTGCAGCCATGCCACCATCATGGCTCATCCCCATCCATATGGGGGGCACCGTGATGATGTACGCATGACACAGCATCCAAACAGCACTGCGCCGCATGCATGTCGTCAGGGGGAGTGATCATGCCAATCGCACCCCTTCCTCGAAGCTGCCAAAAGCAGCTTCTTTTGCCCAGCATGTCAGTGCTGCAGCATGTGGCTGCTGCAGCACCAACTTGGGGCAAAGACTGGCAGCACAGAGTTTGTCGAGTCCCAATCTCAAGTATTTTTACTTCACAAGAAAAAAATATTTCACGGTTTAAAGTTAAGGGGAAACTATGAAACTGTAATGCTGTGGTATCTCATAAACATAATTTCTGAAGAACAATTATAGTAAAACTGAAGTGTTTTTGATGCATTTCTTTGAATCTGTGTTTTTATTTCATCCTTTGTATTATATTCTAAGACTTTTCTCTTCTAACTGAAAATTAACCAACACTATATATATATATATATATATATATTATTATTATTATTAACCTTTATTTATATAGCTCTGTAAATTTATATAGCGCTGTAGATTTTCCTGAATGTATTGAATTATTTACCTGCATATTTTGCAGTTGTACATGTTTTACCAGTTTGCATTCTTGAAAAGAATACATCATTTTGTAAATATTTTATTTCTCTGATGTTTAATGGCAAGTCTTGCTAATGTGCAGATTTCTTGAGCAAGATGAACATTGTCTGACAGGCATGATGTGGACGCTTTAATTGAGATTCTTAGCTCCAGTATAGAACCTCTGCCTCCTTACATTGAATCCCCTAATAGTATTGTGAAACATACAATTCAACAAAGATCTCAGGTGTTTACATTTAATGAATTGCTGTAATAGTGACTTGCAGTTAGTTTTTATGAAGCACAAGCAGTGTTATTGGAGTTTGAATGTGTGGAAGATGAATACATAGGGGCTTTCTAGATTGGCAAAAAGAAGTGTGTTCATGGCTGCATGAAACTCTAGCCTTTAGATGAGAAAAAGGGAAAGTGTGCCATGAAAACACTTTTTTTGCGTTTTAGGGGAGAAGAAGCAGCTTTAAAAAGGTGCTCGTTTTCCCAGCTTCTTTTTTAAAAACTGTGGAACAGCGCAGCTCCATCTAAAGGCTATGGTGCAGCTGCTAAGCATTAAGGAAAAGGCAACTTCATGTCACACTTTCCTACCAATCATTCACATGGATGGTTGAGATAGTGGCACCTTTGCTTTTTGATGGTTCAGTGTACACAAACTTTGTTTCATGCAAATTTAAAAAAAAATTGTGTATAAAATTACTTTCATGCTTTGTGTATAAGGTGTATACAAAACATAAATGAATTTCATATTCTGACTTGTGTCCCATCTCCAAGATATCTTATTATGCATTTATAAATATTTCAAAATCTGAAAAAATAACAACCCCAAATCCCAAACACTACTGGTCTGAATCATTTTGGATAAGGGAGACTCAACCTTTATGTACAGTGGGAAGGAAAGTTCGATTTATCTATATCCTGTCTTTCTCCTGACAAGGAACCCAAGGTAGCTATAACAAATTAAAACAATTCATTCATGTTCGTGTTACTTAAAAATATAAATTTATGAAAATAGACATTACAATGGAAGACATCTCTGTAAGATTAGTTTTCAAATTTCAGTATTTGATATAATCTTTGAAAGGCTGAATTAGTTTTCGTATGATAATTAAATAAGTTTATCTCTTTTAAGCAAATGTGAGATGTTTTGTTTCAAAAGATAATATTGCAAGTTCACTTCTTGAAGTTAAGCAAAAGTGACCTAAAAAGTGATAGAAATCAAATAAATAAATAAATAAATACTGTAAATAAATTTGACATACAGAAGAACCAAATTTGAATTTTTCAAAAATGCATTAAGTTTGTAGATTGCTAAATATACTGTTTATTTACCCAGAGTGTAGTTTATAAGCTCTTGTAAAGAAATTCTTGTTATGAAAATGATCACACATTATGGATGCCTATAAAAAACTTTTTATATCTGAGAAACATTGATAACATTAGTTTATGAATATACTATTGTTGGCTTCAGAATGAGTTGGGAAACTAAGAACAATGATAAAGGATGGAGGAAAATCAGATTATTATTAAAATGGGTAGCTTAATCATTCCTCAAGTGACTTTTCCAGACAATAAGTGGCATTTAGTGTAGATGTTAACAGCACCACAGTGTAATACTCTGCTGCTATATTTTGATACAAATTCATAGTAATATTTTAATACAAATTCATAGTAATATTTTAACATATGAAATTTACATGATAGGTTAGCAACTGGAAAATAGATTTCGTTTGCAAATGTCATCAGCTTCGTAAAAACAAAGGTCAATGTATATGCAAAATTAAAATCTCACTTTAGAAATTGGGGGCTAGAGGGATGTGTGTGAGGTTATATTAACGGTCTTCTTTTGAAATCAAACTCATGAAAAGTCCTAGCTTCTATTGTTGCTCTCAAGGGCATCTAAATTATAACATAAAAACTGGACTTCATAACAACAGATTTGTTAAAACATTCATTAAACAAATTGAGTGTTTCCTTCAAGTTAAGGAAATCAGTTTCTGACCTAATGTTCTCAGCAATTGAAAACATTAGGTAAGTGGGAGAAGGCCAACATTCAGCCTTATGAGGGACTTCTTAATGAGTTTTTTAATGTTTCTAGATGATTCCCTCCAGTTTTGTAGCAGGAATCCCAAATCTTATCTGCAGGGTCACTCAAAGAATGACAAATTCAGTGGCCCAAGGCTATAAGTCTAAGATTTCCTTGATGGTAACCTGTACCTGTCAAATTGATGGCTGCCAGTCACCTTCTGTCTTGTCTTCAGTGTGTTGTGGAGATCTTGCTGATGTTCTTTTGTATCCCTTACTATGATTTTGAGCTTTACATAAAGTGATTCAGTGCTATATTGAAACCTGTCCTACTGTCTACCTAAAGAGCTTGGGGTTCTCTTTCTGTTCCTTTCCAGATAGAATAGGGTTCCACCTTATGTCATGCTTTATTTGTAAATTGGCTTGAGTGGATGGGAATTGGAATCCTCAGTTTTACCATCCTGCTTTAAAATATTGTTTGACATTAAAAAAATAACATGTAAATCAGTCCAGGGAGTTCCAAACTCTTGAAAATGTAGTTTTAGCATGAGCTGGTGAGCAGGAGTAAAATGTGTATAGAAAATAATGCAAAACACAAAGAAAGCCTTGTTGGTTCAATACAAGGGGTGAAAATTCAAAATCCACAGTTGTGCAATGACAGGATCATCAAAAATATCAGAGAATATTAATTAAGGTTTTGTGACATTGAACAAATGGGAACATTGATGCTGAAGCCTCAGAGTGTTGTGATGAAGAGGATTAGAGGGGATTACATCCCTAGTATTTTTTTTTAATGATGTAGATACATACTCAAATACTTTGAAAATCAGAAATATGCATTTCTTAACTTATAAATGTTTCTAAACTTGTAAATCAGTTGCACATTATTTGATATGGCTGTACATATTTTTCAAGAAGGAAATGTTCTGTACTGCCATAGAGTTGGGGTAGATTATCCTTGGGAACCCTTACAGTTTTCCAATACTATAAGAGTTGGCAAACTGGTACACATATTTTTATACCAGAGATCCTTGTTAGCTGTGTTCCTCCAAAAAGCTGAAAGAAGATAAGCTTGACTTCGGCACTAGAGGGCTCTTTTTCTCCATTTATCTTTAAGTCATCAGTTGCATCTGTGTGTATGTGTCTGGCTCTCTGTAGGTCATGTACTGAAAGCATATATTTCCAAAGAGACAACTGAAGTGGTAAAAACCCTGTCTTTCAATTTACTTTAAATAGTTTCCCTTTATTGTGTGGCAATATAATAGTCATAATAGTCTGGTAAGGAGGTGAAAACTCTTCAGTTTGCCTTCTCCTATTTCCTGGTTGATATGGACATTCCTAATTTAGGTCTAGCTGGTGTCAGTTTCCACACTTGTTAACTTTGAGATTCTTCACGCTTGCGAACTTTGGTCATAATTTTTGTGCCTCTTTTCTCTGTAGGTTGTGTTGTAATGACCAGAGTTAACATTGTTTTTCCTTGTTAGATCTATTAGTTAATTTTGCTTTTGTCATTTTAATAATCATCATGATGACAGTTTAAAACAATTGATAGCATCTTAGGTTTCTTCCCAAGCAGTTTAGTTTTTAGAAGGGCCAAATGTCATGTTGAATTTGATATGCATTTGTGAAGCAACCATATCAGCACCAAGCTATGTCATATAATACACACCAGATCCCATCTGATTTTGGAAGCTGAGCAAGATCATCCCTGGTTAGTACTTAGATGGGAGACCACCAATGAATACCAGGTGCTGTAGACTATATTTCAGAGGAAGGAACTAGTAAAACCACTTCTGAGCATTTCTTGTATAAGAAAACCCTAAGAAATTCGTTGGGTCATCATAAGTTGACAGATGATTTGAAGACATAAACACACACAAACCTATTATAGACCTACTGAATCATCTACCTACCCTTGCCCATTTATACCTGCAAGAGAGACTATCATCCACCCCATGGAAATTGCCATTGAGCAATACAGTGGGATACATTCCTTTGCTATTGTGCACCTTCAAGTTGCTTCTGACATATCACAACCCTATTGTGGGGTGTTCTTGGCAAGTTTCTTCAGAGAAGGTTTGTCTGTGCCTTCCCCTGAGGCTAAGAGTATGTGACTTGTCCAAGGTCACCCAGTCGGTTTCATGGTTGGGATCTGAACCCTGGTCTCCATAGTCATAATCCAACACTGTAACACAAGAAACTGTGAAAATATTCAAAATTTTGAAAGGAAAGATTTACAGCTATGAAATTGATAATTTCCCATGAGAAGAAATACTCTCCTGTCTTAAAATAAAAATAAAATAAAGTTCTAGGCCCTTGGAGACACAAATGCGGAGCAAAAAAATTAGCAAAGTCCTAAGCAGTGACCTATCAAATGGACAGTACTTATATCTGAGGATGTTTATTCAAAGCTTTATCTTTGTCTCTTGTGTTGCATTCCTTCAGTCAGTGCACTTATCGTATATACTCGAATATAAGTCGAGAAATTTATGCCCCAAAATGGACTCTAAAATCATGGGTCGACTTATCTACGGGGCAACAAGTTAATATTGCTTGAAAATTTTGTTTAAAAAGTGCCCACCTTCCTCTGCAGCCAGGGATCTTTGGGAGGTTCCCATTTGAGTTTGAGCTGCTCCCCAGCGCGCTCTCCTCTCTTCCTCTGTGTGTGTGTGAGAGAGATCCTGACCCTCAGTCCCTCCCTGCAGCCAGAGCTAAGGAGGAGTTGCTCAGGAGGAACGGGGGAGAGAGAGAATGCCCAGGCTTGGACCCGTTTTGCAAGCCATCAGCCTGGAAATCCTGGGGGTGAGAGAAGAGAGGAAGAAAGGTCTGTCCCTCTTTGCAATGTCCCCCCTTTGCAAGCAATGGAATCCTGGGAGTTACGGGCAAATGGGCAAATAAAGAGAGAGAGGTTTCTCTCCCCTCTTTTGAAAGCAGTGGAATCCTGGGATTTATGGGGAAAGAAAGAGAGAGAGGTTTCTCTCCCCTCTTTTGAAAACCATGTGTTTTGGGAATGCTTTTGGTAAAGGGAAATGTGTGTGTGTGCACACGCGCACGCGCTGAAGTTTGTTTCTCCTTTTACATGCTGAAACTATGACCCTTGGGACTTGGGAGGGGTCCAGAGAGGGAGATGTTGGGAGGGAAGTGATTTATTTCCCCCTTTAGATCTTTTGTAACATGCCCCAGTGTTTGACCCTTGACTTATCCACGGGCCATATCAAAATCCATGATTTTGGCCCCCAAAATTGCCCTCGAGTTATACATGAGGTCGACTTATACACGAGTATATACGGTAATTTGAATAAACTCCACCAGCCCTATTGAATTGTTATATCCCTGGTTTGTATCTTTATGTGAATTTGTTGTTGCTTTCCTCATGTGGAATGTGGCAAGTCTGAAGAGGAGAAACCTTTATTTGTAAATAGACTAATTTTCTGTGTGAATGAAATATTGTAAATGTAGAATTCTTGCTCAGATGGACACTTCATGCAAACAGGAACTTCTCCACTTCAGAACTGTTGTTTTCCGCGTGAGAAATATCATGATGGAAGACTACATGCAGTCCTATTTTCATGCTGATTCAAACTTAATAGGTAATAGCTGAGGAAGAGTTTGGATCACTACATAGTGAAATGTACAGATAGTGCTGCTCAGTTTTCTGTTTTAAGCATGTTTACACTATGCCCTTGATATTTTTCTTAATGATACATGATGGAACTTATTTTTCTTTACAGTAGAAAGATGTACCTTTGGATATCTCCAAATCGATATATGCTAATCTAAGCATTTTTTATTATTATTCTAATATTTAAAGAGACATTAGAGATGGCATTCGACGGAAACCTATGTACCCTCACTATGCAAGAGAGCGATCCCCACACAAGAGAGACTCACCTTACTTCAGAGAATCGCCAGTTGGAAGAAGGGATTCACCTCCTAGCAGATCTGGTTCTAGTGTCAGCAGCAGAAGTTATTCTCCTGAAAGAAGCAAAGCCTATGCATTCCACCAGTCCCAGCATAGCAGAAGTATGTCATCTTTACATAAAAGAAATATTTCGCAGCAAGGTAAATCTGCTCCAGAGGGTTGAGGGACCCTTTGGAACAGTGTGGGAGGGGAAAAAAATCGGTTCTCTCCATATTCCACTGGTTGAAGAGCCTGCTGTCAGTGGTGAGATAACACCTGACATAACTCTATATTTTTCCTTTAGTAGTAAGCTCACTTCTCATCTAACTGAAGTCCTTTCGCATCCTTCAATGGTCCATAACTTTTTCTCCTTGTCCCTATCTCTTCTGGAGGCAGCAACAGGGAGAAACATGTTGTATTTGGACTTTTGGTACTAAATAAGTGAAACTCAATGTGATTTTGAGATTAAAGAGATGACTCTTTTCAGTTCTGTTTTGTACCAGTGCTCTTTCGTTCAGATAGATATCTTGTTTTTGTTTTTTGAGAAGCTTCCTTGCTTTGGCCAAAAAAGGAAAATAACTTCAAAGAGATACTGCCAGTTTACAGAATGCAGGGTGGAAACTTGATGGCCCCATGCTGAAAATATTTAAGGGAATATTGAGTGGGAATTTTACTTGTCATATTGTTAAATTGCAATGCCTAGCTGGCATAGCTAACAAAGACATTGGCAAGGAATGCTGAACTGCAGTACAACAAGTAGGAAGCCATCCTCTCCTTTACAGGGAAATGAAGGCACCCATTTGGATCTGTGCTGTCTTTACGTTTTGGGGATAGTACAGAATAAATTCCCATATTTCCATGGCTCTCCTACATTTATTTCAAAGAGGCAACAATTAATAAATACAAGAGCAAAGCATTTTCAAACCAAGTGTTAGAGCTGGAGGGGACTTCAGAGGGCAACTAATCTCTAAAAATGTTTCCTTATGAAGGAAACTACCTAAATCTGTCACTTCAAGTTTTTAGAAGGGATACCTCTGGATAAAATGTGTTAGGTAGACTAACCACCTAATTGTGTAACTCATGCATAATCTAATGTAGTTCAATATCTATTTTTTCTAAATTTTTTCTTGTAACCTTGTGTTCATAGAAAGCTTCATAACACATTTCTACATCAGACAGAATTCATCTTTATTTCTTCTTCCATTGATACAGCAAATTGGATAGTTGTTTTCTAGTATGTACTATGCAAGTTTGTTTGAAATGTTTGAAAATTGTTAAAATACTTAAATATTAATTAAAGTAAGAAAATACTTAATTTATCAGTCTATGGGATTACAAAAACATTTTAATGCTTTTGTCTAGGTAAAGAGAGAGCCTCATCTCAGTCTTTGAAGACCTCAAGAGATGTATCCCCCACAGGAACTACAGCAGTGACACCTTCAAAGGTTGGTTTAGGCTGTGCTGGTAGAAAATAATAATTTTGATGGAATAAATCTAGCTTCCATTCTTCCTACTTGGTCCTGAATTTACACAAATATTTGTTCTTTATACCTATTCATCTGTAATGTGGATTCTGAAAAATTAAGCTTGTTTGCATTGTCTTGGAGATACCCTGGACTTTCAAGATGATTTAAAATGCTATTATACAAATATTCTGAAATGACACTAAAATTGTATATTTTAAAGTGATGGAGGGGGAAACATCCTGATGTGGGATGCTCATCTTCATTGCTCCAGCAGATAGAAAGTAGAGTTTGAGCGAGCTACTAGCAAGAGGAGCAGTCTCCATATCCCTCAGTTTAATTCCTACTACAGTTCCATGTAGCCTGTTCTTGCACTGTTGTCTTTGATCTTATACTAAAACACTTTATTCTACTTCGTTCCAATTATTCTGTTTATTCTCTGTTTTGCTTTTTACTATGGCTGTGTGTGTGTGTGTGTGTGTGTGTGTATAAACTCTTATATTCTTTATTTTTATATCTGGCCTTTCTGAGGGACTAGATCTTAGGGTAAACCAATGAAGTGCTAAAAGGGCAGAAAGGAATTCCCTTGAAGACAGCCCCAAGAATGCTGGGGGAGGACAATTCACCTGCCTTTGCCTGTGGGCGTGGGGATCCCAGGACACATGCATCTCACTCTAAAGGCTTAAAAATAAGACTGCTTGGTCAGAGGAGGGAGAAAACACCCAGGATGGTCTAGAAATGCAGCAAATGATGAATCTGAGCAGGGGGTAAGTAGCCAATTCAAATTCCTCCCAAGTAACAGTGGGCCAAGCATGTTATACCAACTTCTATGCCTGGCTGAAGGCATTAATAGGAAGTGAAACAGCAGGTGCAAGTACATGAACAGTTGCTATCTGCCAAAACCTCAAGTTCCCCCTATTGCTCCAAAATGAGCATTGCTACAGTGTGCTTAGCAAAATAATGAAACTACAAGCTTACCTCTAAGGAGAGAGTCATCTTCCTTAACCACCATGCTCTCCTGATGGGAGAGAGTCAGTGATTCCACAATCTGAGAGGGAAATATTCCACTCTCATCATTTTCACAGCGACCACATGTTAATAAAGGGGCATGAAATGGTATTTGCCATGGCCATTTTGGTGAAGGAAGGAAGGAGAGACGGCAAAAGGCTTGACAAAATTGTTAGCTCTCATGGATGGAGGAATAAAAATGGTAAAACTACGGAAAACCATTCTTCGCAGGATGACTGTGATGAGAAATCACTATTCCCCACCACTTCTGACTGGAAGAGAGGGAACTGTCAGAGGAGGAGGAAGACCTTGATACAAGAACCCCTACCTCAGCTATACTGTTACATACTGATGACTTTGTGATATTAATGTGCAAAACACTCAAAGTATTGGAGTAGTCTGGAAGGTCAGAATAGACTATGATTAAGGACAATGATTTGCCAAAGGATAAAGGAGATTCTTTCCCTCAGCCAGGTCATTGGATCTTAGAGATTCCTTTTACATCTGACTTCATGAAAGTAGTCAGAGAGGAATGGTCCAAACCAGCCACAAATAAAATCCCATGTTAGTTGAAAAAAAATTATCATTTACCACAACATATTTTTTGGCAAAATTCCACGTTCCATTGGTGGATACCCCTGTTTCAGCCCTGATGCCATCTTCCTTGTACATGAAAGATGGAGAGGACACTTTAAAAATATCAGAGGAAAAAAGAGTTGATATGCCCTTAAGAGAGCGTGTGAAGTATCTTCTCTGGCTATCAGAGCTACACCAGCAATATCAATCTTTTCCAGAGCTGCCTTTGTCTGGATGAAGGAACTAATTGTGGAGATGCCTACTGGAAACACCAGACTGAGACAGGGTATTAACAAACTACTTAAAGTAGTTTAACTACAGCAGATAACAGTTTAGATATCATAGTTTAGTGCTAGGACACAAACAACTTATGTCCCATTTAGAAAATAGATCTGGTTAAAGAAATTATCATGTTGATGCATGTTCTAAACAGAATTTAGCACTTGCTGCATTTTCAGAAGGCTAGCTTTTTGGGGAATTATTAGACCCAGTATTAGTAGAGAGCAAGGATAAGAAGAAGGCCCTGCCTTCTTCAGACAAAAAGGCTGGCAGGAGTTGCTTCTGTCAGGGACATTCTTCCTTTCAAGACTACAGATACAGCTATGGTTCATTCCATGGCAGAGACAGTAGGTATGGGAGACAGTGGTCTGAGGGTAGATTCCAACCTCAGCACCAGTTCCAGACTCAAGGCTTTTCCATATCTGGCCGTCATAACACATCCAACACATCCACTGGAAAGCAGGGAAGAAAACTGCCTCAGGTCTGATAATCCGAAACTAAGAGTTGGAGACTACAGTCGTTCACCCATGTCTAGGAAGAGACCACAACACGTCACAGGGTTCACCACATTAAAAGAAAGTTAGCTAATAATACACTTTATGTATCACCCTCACATTTTTTAATTGCCTTCCAAAGGTCCAGGAAAGAAGGAAAGCATCAGCTGATACTGGAAGCCAAAGAGCACCTGATCAACATTGAAGCCATAGAAATAGTACTATCTTCAAAAAGGCTTTTATTCTATCTGTTTTATTGTTCCAAAAAAGAACAAATCATGGAGGGCAGTCCTGGACCTGAAACGAGTCACTCAGTTTGTGAGGAGGTGCAAGTTCAGGATGGAGACACTGAAGACAATATAGACGGCTCTACAACCCCAGGATTTTCTTGTGTCCTTGGACTTGACCAAAACATATTTGCATATCCTGCTTCACCTGCTTCATGGCAAGTTTCTATGCTTCGCTTACCAGGGGAGATATTTCCAATGCCATTTGGTCTGTCTTCTTCCATAAGGGTATTCACAAAACTGATAGTAATGTTTGGTGGCCCATTAGCTACAGTAGGGATTGCATTATATACTTATGAGATAATGTCTTGATCAGATCTCTTCTCCACAAGGTTGAAAAGATGTCAGCCTTGTACTTTCCTCTCTATCCAGGCATGGGTTTCTGGTAAATCGTGGGAAGCCATTTGGTTCTGTCTTTAGCATCATGATGCAGTCATAGATACCTCGCAGAGGAGAATCTTGCTTATGAAGGAGAGGGTAAGAGTGATTCAGGACATCACCATATAAGTATGCCAACTTCCAACTTTAGACCTTATATGATTGGCACGTCTTCAGGGACTAATGGTAATGGTAATTGATTGTGTCCTGTGGACTCACTTTCATGTATAGGGGTTACAGTGGCTCCTCCTTCCATAGTGAAAGTATATTGTTCAGCTAAGACACAGAATCTTTACTGAAGTGGTGGGCATATAGTCAATGCCAGATTTTGGTTCAATGAGGAGAATATACGAATACACATTTAGTGCATTTATTAGATGGATGAAGAGAAAAAGGCTGAGCTGCGAGTTGGTAATGGCGAATACTGTTGTTATTCCTGCAGGACGGTCTGGATAGAGGTCTTTGTCAGATTACTCTAAAGACATGTGGCAGCAGTTTCTTTTGCTCTTCCATTAATGAAGGCTAAGAAAATATCTACATTCCCATATGTCAGACTGTCCCTAAGAGCAGGTACACTGATAAAACCATTGACAATACACAGGTTTACAAATTGGGACTTACAGCATGTGTTGTTAGCTTTGACAAGGAATCCATTTGAACCACTGAGAGAGCTCTCCCTGAGGTTCTTGACATGGAAAGTCTTTTTTTTTCATGGTGATTATATCAGCCAGAAGAGTATCGGATTTGGGTACCCTTTCAGTGAGGAAAAAGCTTTGCATCTTCCTTCTGGATTCAGTAGTATTATGATTAGATCTCATGTTTATGCCTGTGATTGATTCAATTTTGCCCATAAAGGAAGTGCTAGCATACATTTGATATATATTAGCCTTACAAAGTGACTTAGAGTATTGGATGATATATTTATCTCTTGCCAGCCTTCATCACTGGAAAGATAGTGTCCACATTAACATTGTCATGATGAATCAGAGCCTATATTTCACTGTGGCCCTCACTGTCTGGAACTCCATTGTTGGGGACAGTTGTCACTCATTCCACTCGTCGTGCTGCCACCTAAGCTGCCCTGATATATAGCTATTTGGTGACCTTGGTCAAGTCACACTCTCTCAAGCACAATGAGGCTGAGAAGGCAATGGCAACCTCCCTCTGATAAAACTTATCAAAAAACCCTTGTGATAGGCTCCCCTTAGGGTCTTCATAAATCAGAAACTTGGGCATTCATTCACTTTTGTATGCCACTATCGATTAGATGCCTTTGATTCTTTTGGTAAATGAGTGCTACAAATAGTCCCAAAATAAATAATATACACCAGTTCATCCATGCTTAGAGGAGGAGCTGTGGTATTTCCCACATCAGGATATTTCCACCTCCATCATTGGAAAAAAAGAACATTGGTCTTACCCGTGAGATGTTTCTTTTCATCCAACCCAGCCTGAACTAAGGAACAGAAAATTTCTCACAGAAGAAGTGGATGCCTGTGAGCAGGTTGTTAGTGTTACTGTTAGGCACCTGTTGTGTCTTCTTTCTCTGTTCTCATTACTTACTTGTTATATATTAAAAAAGTATGTGAGAGGAGTCGCGTATTTGGCTGTAACACGAACTGAGGGATATGGAGCGTTGCTCCCCCTGCTGATAAGTAACTCCCTTGAAGTCTATTTCCTGCCTACTGGAGTGATGCGCAGGAGCAACCCACATGCCTCCGTTGCTGAAAATAAACATCTCACAGGTAAGGCCAGCGTTGCTTTTCCCAGTGAACAAAGTACTTTTATCTGAAGTAACAGTAAAGAAACTTATCATTGTGTGTTCTGATATACATTGGCCATGGTATCTGTCTAGATTTCCTTTCTGTTTCTGTAATCTTAAAATTTTATAATTGTCTTGATTATGCTTAATGCTGTTGATAGTTTTTGTTACCACAGAGTTTCACTAGTGTTCTTTTAAATGGTTCCTGAGTTCTTTTAGTATTCTTTTTAACAGTTGCTGGAACTTCCATTCATCTTTTACATATTTTTCTTATACACCTTTATATTAATAGCCAAAGTTCTAAGTTTCTTTTTTCTTATCAGTCCTTGGACAAAAGTAGCAGGTTATCAGAAAAGGAGCTTGCAGAGGCTGCAAGTAGGTGGGCCGCAGAGAAAGCAGAGAAAGCAGACACCAGCAGCGTACCTGAAATTTCAGAATATGAAGTAAGTGAGAAGAAAATACGTATAGGTATTTATACAAAACTGTCTCATCTTTCCATGTCCTTTTAAATTAGTGACCAGGAAAAGCTTATACTTGTGTAATGGCAGAGATCTGTAATGCTTTGTATTTTGGCTGAAGATGACTCTGTGCTGATAACCCAGTCTCATTTGATGGTTTATACACACATTTGATGGTTCAGGATTCTGCAGGTACCTCTTTAGAGCAACACTGCATACACATACCATCTTTTTTTAATGTGTTCTTCTTTAAGCCAGGCAATGGGATGTTGTTGCTATAGTAAAATAAGCATGTGCAACGCAAGGCAAAATGTTTGCTGTGATGTAACCACACTTCTTTTTGCCTTAGTTTCTGTAAAGCAGTGGTTCCCAACCTTTCTAATGCCGTGACCCCCTTGCGGCTGAAAGCCCTGCCCCTTCTTCTGACTAGCAGCCTCCCTAATTGGTTGGAAGGCTAGGAAGGGGTGGGTCTTCCAGCTGCAGCTCTGCCATGCAGGGCTGAAGACCTGTGTGATCGAGGTGATGGTGGCAAGCCAGAGGAGGCATGGCCGCCCTGGAAGAAGAGGAGGAGGGGTGAGCCTGAACTGGGCGACCCCTGTGAAAGCATTGTTCAATTCCCAAAGGGGTTGCAACCCACAGGTTGGGAGCTGCTGCTGTAAAGGTACAAGCGCTGCCTCTAGAATCATTATTTCTTGCTGCATCATGCTGTCTCCATGATATAGGTCTGCATGCTTGCCTGATCAAACATATGGGCAGCACTTGTAGAAATTTTAAAAGCTACTCTGAAACCTGGTCCAAGAAAGGTGGCTGAATGGCTGCGTATCTAATCCATACAAAGGCCAACAAATTAGAGTGCATAGCCCAGCTCAGAGATGGAGGGGAGCTAGTTTTGATTGAAGGCCAGCCAATTAGCTTCTGCTGAAAAACAGAGGAACATTCCTCAAACTTTAGTTAAACGATGAGATAGTATATGTTAGCAAGATACTGAGTGTGCTGTACTGCACCAGGTATCCTGCTCAAATTATCTGTATATCTACTATTCACAAAATACTTTATAAGGCATTTCTAAATCTGACAACGGGGCTGGACAGACTACCCCTAAGAGGTGGCTCTGTGCTGCCCTGGAAACTCTGTGCTGCCCCTGGAAGCAACCGAACACCAGACCCCCCAACTGGCAGGTCTGTGGCACCAAAAGAAGCCGCAAAAAGAGGTTTCTTTTTGTGCTGTGGAATTGTGGCTCTTTGGTGCAGTGCGTCTACACGCTGTGCCAGAGATGTGGTATGATGCCACCTGCCGTGCAGTGGGGTTCATGACGTGATGCCAGCATGACACCAGTGTGGGGGCAGGCGGCGGGTAGTCGCCATGCCCCCATTCTGCCCTCACTGCTGCCATTTCTTGCCAGTTTGTTGAGGGCCTACATCATCTTTATTTGTCCTTCCACTGATGTAGCAATTTCAACAAACTATGGACGTTTGTTTGAAATGTGTGAAAGCCGCTAGAATAACCACTTAGTGAAAAAATAGTATCCATTTATATATTTATTTTAGCCAAATAGTGCCACTATATCTTTCTTAAAGGCAGCAGCTTCGGAACCATTATATGTGGAACACCATGAAGAAACCGCAGCTAACGTAGCAGACAATAGTGAATTGTTTGAAGACAGCCAGCATATTAGTCGTGCAAAGGCAATTACTGCAAAGACAAAGGAGATTGAGCAAGTAAGTATCACTTATGTTGTTTACTCCTCTGTAAATATTTTTAAATTGTGTTTTATAAAAATTCAATATAGCATTTTTTAAAAAAAATCCTAAATTTTCAACACTTGGCAGTGCTCTTAAGGAAACACATTTTTATCTGCCACTTAATTTTATATTCAGTTAGTGTAAAAGCAATGGGTTCAGAAGACTGAAAGTGATATAATGCTTATTATTGTGTTACTCCTGTGAGTAGAATCATCTTTGCATGCTGTTCCAGTAATGTGTATAGGAACCATGTGGGGAACACCCAAATTAGAGAGAGAGAAAGAGAGAGAGAACTTCTCAAATGAATATGAAATCTACTCTTAGAACAGTACTGTTGGGTATGCTTTTTCTCTTAGTGTAAACCAGATTTCTTAATTCATGTTGAGAAATGTAGGCTGTAATATTAAGGTGGCATTTTCACAGCATCCATGCATTCTTGTTTTCTCAGTACCATATTCCATGGTGCATTCTCTATTAAAATGTCTTTCCTATGGATAATATCAGGTGTTCCTTTCAATTGGTTATTCACCAATATTTATGAATTCCTTATATTAAAAAAGTGATATACAAGCAATGCAGAATGACATGTGAGCAATGTAGATTGCAAATGGCCAATTTGGCTGGGGGATTCTAGGAGCTGTGCAAAATGTAATAGTGACAATACCACGACAGCAAGGGAGAAAATAAAACCACCACCACCAGCAGCTATTTGTTGGATCACACAGCATCTTAAGTGTAGTAGATATAGAACTGTGCGGGTGAAGACAGTAAGATACATTTCTTCTACGGTCTGTTGCAGCTTTCCTTAACTTTCTACTTTGTAGATCTTTTGGATAACAATTGATACCATTCTCACCATTGGTCATGTTGACTTGGGCTTGTGGGAGTTTTCATCCAATATATCTGAACAGTACAACATTGACAAAGGGCGGTCTCTTGCATTTAGTGAATCATGTGACATCTCTTAAATCAACTAGCTTTTGTACCTACTCTCAGGACCTGTTACTAGCATGGTAGCATTTCATGTGGGAGTGGTGAGTAATTCTTGCAGCATAGCAAGCTAATTAGAGTTTAAAAGTAAGTGTAGATTTTAAGCAGCTGCTTTTACACTCTGTTACTGAACAAACGAGTATGGAACTAGATGAGGTGTTTAGTTCTTCCCATGAAGCTGTAGCAACAGGTGCTTGAAAGCCACATCTATTTTTACACTACACTGAATATTATTATTTTGAGATGCATTATTCATTTATAGGGAATACATGCATCATAGAGACTAAAAGCTAAACACATTGTGTGTGTATATATATATATGCCTTCAAGTCACCTGTCAACTTGTAGTGGCACCATGGATTTCATAGAATTTTCTTAAGTAAGAAATATTCAGAGGTGGGTTTGTCACTTTTTTCCTCTGAAAAATAGCCTACAGCACCTGATAGTGATTGGCTTCCAATGTCAGATGGGATCTGGTGCCTTCAGGGTCTTTAGGCCTATAAATATATTGCTTAACTACTTCAACTGGTTAGTCTCAGATGCGAAGAAATAGGGAAGTTAAAACATCACCTAAGTGTGATGTGGTTGTGGTTTTTGTATCTTCTCCCTTTGGACCAGATGTGTAAAATTGGGTGACAGGGGAAAATACAGTGTGTTAAAACCTATCCAGTGCACAGTGGGCCCCTGCAATCCTCTGAGTTTTGGATCTAGGATACACCCCCCCCCCCCCCCCCGGATTCCAAAATACACAGGTGCTCAAGTCCCAGTAAAATGGTCTCTTCCAGAAAATGGCAAAATCAAGTTTTGTATTTTGGAATTTCTATATATATTTGAATATATTCAAGCTGTGAATGGTGGAATCCATGGATAAAGAATCTGTGGATACAGAGGGCTGACTGTAATTCCGTATGTTGCTTGGGTAGAAACAGGCCTTATTAAATTGTTGGGTAGGAAGAATGCATATTTTTAACAGAAAATTACATTCCATTGCTACTAAAATACGGCTGTGTTGTTCCCATGCCAGGGCAATGAACTCCACCCTCGCTTAACCTATGTCCTCTTTAGAAGAAGTCTTTATTAAAATGCCTTCCTGTGTGGGCCTATAAACATAAAACTAGAATTATTAATGCATTTCTAGCTAGCAAATCAATGCTAAACAAACAATTTTTGTAGTGAAAACAACACCCTTCCTGTATCTGACAGTGAAACAAGTTTACTGTGGAACTTTTTAATTTTATTTTATTTTTAGGAAATAGCTTTCAGTTAGCTTTTTGCTTCCATAATAAATCACTGAAGGGTGGGTCCTTCCTGAAGTGCAAAGCTATTTACTTCCCAGTTGCATTGAGGGAGTATTCTCAGTTGATAAAGTTTAAAGTTTTGATAATAAGTTAACGTTTTTAAGGGCTGTATTGAGTTGTAGTGTTATTTTTGAAGTAATCTAGTAGAAGTACTTAGTTAAGCAGTTTCATGAAGAAATAGAAAATAAGAAATTATATAAAAATCTCTTGCTATTGCAGTTCTACATGTCTTGAGTGTTATCTTTTCCCACTCTACTTTTAACTAGATGAGGTAGTGTTGTGAGAATCCAGTGGCCCATAACTTAAGGTAGTAGGTCATTTTTAATTTCTGAGTATATCAGAAATGTGAAAAGGAAGCATATTATCCTACTTCAGTCACATTTTGTAAATAAGCAAGTTCAAAAATAACTCTCAGGAGACAGAAGTGAAGCTGTAGAGCTGTCAGTGCAACAAACACTTCAATGAAATCCCAGTGCAACCTGAATTTCCAATCGGTAACTTTGAGTTAGTTGCTGTCTTGGTCTCATTTCCACAGCTGTGATGGTACACTATTGATGGTCACAATCCTTCATTCCGATTTGAAATCTTTAATGACATATAGCTGTTTTTTTTGTATGGGCTAGGACTGCTTTCTATTAAGCCCAGTTACATACCGTATTGTTCTGTGGCTTTATTCTGATTTCTCTCCCCTGTTCTCTTTCTCTTTTAAATGGGATGGAAATAATAACATTTGCTATATTCTGGTTTTGAGTACATAAATTCTCTACAACTCTTCCAGACATAAGGAATTATGTTTAAGGCAGTACTACAGATGTTCATAGATTTTCTATTCCCCCCTTCCCAAGCCTTTGTGGTGTGAGCTGACAGTATCAAGGGTAACCTTATCCATGTTTTCTTGGAAATTTATTCATTGAGCTTTATTGTTATCTAGTAAATGAGTTCAGGACTTCAGCCTTACTATTCTAACTTGAGGTTTCAGTTTTATTTTCCTATGAATTTCTGCTTTCAGTTTTGGAAGAAGGAAAAGGCAAACATAGGTTTGTACCTATGAAAGTTCAGTAAACAGTTTTTAACCCCATTTGAATTGCTCCAGAGGAATGTAAGGTTTGTTTTTTTTAAAGGAGATTGCCATTTTGTGTCTGTTAGAAATCCTTGACACTTGTCAGTGTCCTCATAAAAATATCTGAACAATCTGTATTTAGCTCCATTTTCTTCACTTGGTTTGTTCTGAGCCCTTGTCTTTTGTCTTCAGGCCTAAATGGCAGAGGTTTTAAGATGTTGCATGGGAAAACATGTCACTTTACAGACCAGCTTTTATATTACCTACAATACTTATTACCTCTGATGTGAAAGCATGTACAATAGCTGTATAGTTTATGAAATATTACACCTGTCCTTATTTTTAGAAAGCATTTGTCCACTCCTGATATATAGAAAAGACTTACAGGAAGCGGGGTGGGGGGGACATTTGTGCAGTTTGGCAAACATACAAAAGTTTTTCATGATACATGTAGAGTTTGACAGTATGAAATGGCTTGCTGTAATCCACAAACAGAACAGATTATTTGGATACTGATGGATTTTCTTCATTCATACCTCTTAGTGAGAGAAAAATAGCTGATCATAACATCTCTATACATGGATCTTTGTTGAAGCTGTAGTAGTTTATACCTGGTCAGCCATCTAATTAATCCAGAACCAAGCAGTGTTTGAAGCTACCAGTAATATTTTGTTAATAGTAGATAAGCTTTTCATGCTAGGCTTTTTCCCCTAAAGGAAAATGAGGCTATATTTAACATTTGACCAGATGGATGCTATAGTGATATGACTGTAAATCTGGTATGTACATCTGGTATGTGAAGTAATGTTTACAATGGTCACTGCACTTTCTCTTGAGGGTCATTGAGCAGCAGATTTCAAGATTATAGTCAGCTTTGTTTTAAATCTATTCTTGTGCATTTTGGCCTACATCCAATTGCTGATCCTAAAGAGTAGAGCTGGTGATTTAGTGCTGTTTACGTAAGTGTCGACTTACTATTCACAAGTAGAAATAATGGCTCTCTTCTAGTTGGAACAAGTAATTGAATTCAGGTTTATGCAACACTTCCCAGAAAAACTGGATGTTTGCTCTCCTTTAGATTTTGTGGTAGGCATCTAGTAATGTGCTATACAGGTTGGAATTCTTTATTGAAAAGGGATTTTGTACCAGACTGACTTCATTCAACCTCTTGGAAGTAGTTTTTGCATCGAGATGAATAACTCAAAGTTGATGAAGACAAAAGAGAAAATAAGGAAGATATCAGTGAGTTGCTAGTGACAGAACATGATCAATGTAAATGTAATGTAATGACAAAGTTTCCAAGTCAATCTCAGTCAGCTAGCTCGATTAATAAGGTGGTAACTGTTCAAGGGACAATGTGTTGTAGTAGTTTGAGTGTTGGACTAAGACTCTGGAGACCAGGATTTGAATCCTGCTTGGCGATGAAACCCGCTGAGTGAACTTGGGCAAATCACATTCTCTCAACCTCAGAAGGTGGCAATGACAAGCCTCCTCTGAACAAATCTTGCCAAGAAAACCCCATTATTGGTTTACCTTAGGATCAACTTGGAGGCAGACAACACACAAAACTATTCATAAACCTTTCTTCCCACTGAAAAGAAGCAATTAGAAGTTATTGATAATGGCTGTATGTTTTTAGCCAGCTTCTTATGCTTTAGGCATAACAGACTAAAAAAGAAAGCTTTCCTGAGCCCCTAAATAAATGTATCGGGCAATTTTGCTTCTAAATATAAAACTTTTATCAACAATTCCTTTGTAAACGAAAATAATGCCAGTATGTGACATAGTCACAGTGGTATGATCCATGCACAAGACGACTTACAGGAATCCAATGTTTTGACACATCATTAAGAAGCGAATAGAATATCCTTAAAGAGGACATTGCTAGTTGGAACCTTGAATATGGTTTGAGTTGGTTGAAGTAGAAAATGGGGACAGGAAATTAAATGGGTTTGTAGCCAGGAAGTGAAATTTGTGGTTGTAGCAATCTTCAGGCTTCAAACTGCAGCTGACCAGCTCAGAAAGAGATATTAGTTATGAGTGTTGTCAAAGAGTGGGGTGTGAGTGTGGCTGTTCTTTGCTCCATTTCACCCTTTTTTTCTCTCCCTCATATCCAAAGAACAGTGACTTTTCCTGTTTCATAATGAGAAGCTAGGGCCAGAAGTAAGGACTATGCAGGAAATCCCAAGAATTGAATAGAACCATGACTGTCACCTGTGTCCCTCCCTCATACCCTAAAAGGAAGCAGTAAAGGAGGAAATTCTGCTTTTTTCCTAACATATATATGAAGTATTTAAAAAAATTAATCCTGTCAGTGGTCACCACCATCATTCAAGCTGGTTCTTTTCTCTTATCAGCTGAGGTTTTGGAACTATAAAGGCAGCCTAATGTAGGGAGTATCTCAGTAATACATTCAGAATGTATGTAGATGTGTAACTGAAGCCAGGTCTGCTTTCTCCTGATAGTCACAACTAGTAAATTATCCATTGCTGGAAAAATGTATTCTTGGTTACTGGCATCTGTGTAAAATTGGTATTTGAGAAGGCACATAGCCCAACTTGGCATATTGCTCTTTCCATGATGCAGTTTGAAGTGGAACATTATTTCATATTGCTACATTTTAATTCATTATTTTCTAAAAATCATTTCTAGGTGTACAGACAGGACTGTGAAACCTTTGGTGCTGTAGTGAAGATGCTGATTGAAAAAGACCCTTCATTAGAAAAACCCATCCAGTTTGCATTGAGACAAAATTTACATGATATTGGTGAGAGATGTATTGAAGAACTTAAAAACTTCATTGCAGAATATGATGCTAGGAATCAAGAATTTGAAGAACCCTAAAATCATTTCTGAATTGTTCATATGTAAATACTGTATGTTTAATAGATGTTAATGACTTCCTCCCAATGACTGTATGTGCTACAGGAAAAAATCATTATCTCAATAAATACAGAATTCTTTAAAATGTGTTCCTATGGCAAGGTAATCATTTCATTATTGACATGGTAGAGTTATTGAATAGGCAAAATGTGCTTAAAGCAGTGTTATGGCCATTTTTTTAATCTCAGTATTTGTACATTCCATTTGAGCTTAGATTGTAAAATAAGTCATATTGAATATTGGTCAGTATAGTACAAAATAGGTTGCCCCATTTATTGAAACAGGATGCTATCTGAATACAATTCACAATTTTGTAATTTTTATTAATACTGACTTGAAGACTGTATATACAGTATAACTATATTTATGTATATTTACATATCTTTTGTCTTAGGAAATGTAGCCTTTTTGCATAAACAAATTGTCTGAATACCATCCTTAAACTAGGGTGTTATTTTTATAGTTTAGGGTTTTTTTGTAAATTGAAATGGCCTGTAATTAAATTCCTTCTAAGTCATTCTGAGTTGGGATTTTCTTGAGAAAGATGTAAACAGTATTCAAGTTCAGAATGTATTTAATCCTAGAAGCAAAGTAATTGGAGAAAGTGTATACTGGTCGGGCTGTGGTATGTTTGTTGTTTGTAGTATATTAATAATAACAAACAAATGGGTCTAAGAAGACAACTACAGTATTTTAAGCAGGTACAAGTGGTATATTTGACATTGTACAAATGGTATAGTAGCCCAGATCAGTTTGATACTTTCCATGATTATTAGCTATGCTGATCTGTGTGTCTGCCTCACTTCTCCAATGATACAGGTGAAACAAGCTTATGCTATAGCTTAGTGGCTTAAATTTGTGTCCATTGGTAATATAGTGATAATGATCTAAATGGATTCATTGCAAAATTATGATGTGGCACTTTAAGCACTTTGGTGTCAGTGTTCTAAACATAACCATATCTTGCAAAACCATGAGATTTGTTCCTTGAAAAACTGCCATGTTTGTAAGAGATGTCCCTGTCAACCACATTTGGGGCTCACATTAAATTACAGTGCACTGGTACCCATGGTTTCACTTACCCACCCCACAAATGTTCTCTCTAAGCATTTTCTAGGTCCTCCAGCAGAAATCTATGATACACTTCAAGCAGAAGTTGATCATATAGTTGCTGTGAGGACCTAGAAGTGGCTAGAGAGGTGTTCTCACTAGGAACCTCTAGGTCCTTCAACATAGCTCTTTGGACAACTTCCACTAGAAGTCATTCATTTCAGTAGGGATCACTATTAATCAATATTTAACATTTCCACAGTAAGTCTGATAATGTATCCCCAGAAGATATTGGGGTGAGACAGGATCTGGAAAAGCCTCAGACTATGAGGAGAGCTGAAAAGATTTCTTCCAACTAGATAACTTGAGAAGAAATGATAAATGGGTTGTATAAACAGGAGGAACATGATTTTAACTTTACATTCCTGATGAATTCAGCACTGGCACTACCTAATCAGGAGAGATCTAGGGGTTCTGCTGGCTAGGCTAAACAAAACTGATCAACTCAGTTTTGTACCTAAACAAGGGATTGGAAACAGATCAGGCCCTATCATAATGCTTTTATAGAATGAATGGTACAGCCGCATTTGGCCTGCTTTAGAAAGGAGACTTGAAAGAAGCATCCTTCTTTTTTCAATTACTCCACAGACCTGTTTTCTTTTTACAGCCTAGAGTCATATTTCCACATGTATAATGTCAGCTTCATTCTTAAGCTGAGGCAGAAGAAAGGTTTCATATCTCAATTTTAAATGGGTGGTTCAATCGTCTTTAGGTTACTGCTACTTATATAACTTGCAATATTATGCTGCTGGTGGCTAGATAATAACTATTCAGTTCTCTGTTGCAGGTAATTCCAAACTGTGTTTTAGTAGATTTGTATGTACTAGGATGTGTGCGTGCACTACCTACACAATTTAGTTTTCTTGACCCATAAATAATTCCTTTAATATTAAGAACCATAGCTTAAACAGTATTTACATAGCTCCATCATGCGAACAGAGCTGTACTGTCAGAAATTAAACATGTCACTACTATAAACTTATGAACATTTAGCAAACCCCTGTGTGACTCAACCTGATGTTAAACCTTCAAATAAAACTACTCTTTGTATTTTAAACATGTCTTGCAATTCAGGGATATAAAAATAGTCTTAAATTTTAACTTTACAATATGTACATTATTTGCAGTGTTATGAACATAGTTTTAGCTATGAAAAACTACATTATAAATATCAGTTGTTTCTAACTTCTGTTCATATACTACATTTGAGAGTTGGGATTGTGTTTAAGACATTCAGAATTTTACAACAGTAAGCAGACTTGCTAACTTAATACAATGAGCATCATAAGTGGGGGCTTTGGCTTACAACACAGTGAATAGTTGCTTAACAGCAGTAACCCTGAGTGAAGACCACTCAGACAAAAATTAAACAGGACAGTCAGTTTGGTAGCCTTTTAAACACTTTAGTTATTTTCTGCAGAATGAGAGCATCTTGTTTATCATCAAAGTTGTTTGGCTACATTAATACAGATATAGGATAAACAGGGACTCATAGCATAAATGAGACACTGGCTATGTTTACTCATAATACTAAGCCAAATTTGGTGGAGGACTGGCAACCTGCATCCCTCTGAATATTTTTTAAGTCTGGCAAGCACAGAATGTCACAGGTTGTCCACACCTGCATTAGTACTATATCCGCACGCATAAAGAAGGTGTCCTACTCTTTATTTTATTTATTAGATGTATATCCCACCTTTCTCCCAAAATAAAATTCTTGTGAGGAGGGGAACTGTAGTAGATTTTAGTTTCAAAGTTTGGTTTAAGGTTTTGTGTGGCAATAATGGTTGGCATCCAGTATGATGGTAACAGATCTGTAACTGTTAGCCTGAATATGCTCCATATTGAGTAATATGTATTCATGATCATGCCATTATTACCAGTGCTGTAAATATTTCCCTACCTTACCAGACAGCAGACATATTGAGACATGGAAGTCTATTCAGGTGGTGATCAGGAAGAGGATGTTTCCAGCCCCTTCCCATCAGTGAGTGAGGATGTGACAATCAGAAGCAGGATTCATACCGCAATTTTTCATTGCAGCCTTACTCACAAATGAGAGGGACTGGAAACTTTCTTCTCTGTATTGTTAGCAGCTGAGCAGACCTCCATCATGCAATGTGGCTGCTAGCTGTTAAAAGTAGGCTTGGAGGGCAGGGCCAGGAGACATTACAGTTACGCAATCTTAGATAAGTAGGTGATTTAGGCAAACCTGTTAAAATTCACAGTTAAAATTCAGCTTCTCGATAGTGAGCAGTTAGTTTTAAATCATGGCTCTCTGTTTGCATCCAATAAATCCTGGTCGGTTTCAAGTTTGCTTGTTTTTAACAGGCTTCAGTTTTGTAAAACATTATTGCTGATTTGCATATGACACTTTGAGAGTCAATGAACGTGAAATCAAGTGTCACTGTGGTCCTGCTAACCACACCAAGGAAAAAAAGAAAAAGAAAGGGGGAGGTGTGCACCAGCCTAAGACATCATTTGGTCTCCTTTCAGCTCATACATGTAGCACTAACCCAAGGCTAAGTAAGATGTTGTCCTCCAGAAGTTGCTGAACTGCAACTCCCATCAGTCCAAGACAGCATAGTAAATAGTTAAAAGTTTTGGGGAGATGCAGTCCAGCATTGCTGTGCTGTATTCTGTTTTACAGTCCATATTCTGAGGTGAACACATTACCCATAACTGTGCTAAATGAGTATGAGTTTAACTAGGCAACTGAAATAGGAAAAGAGAGCTTAACCAAAAATGTTAAGTTCTTTCTTGTTTAGTAGTGCATATTCCTTTCTCATTTTATTGAATTTATCTTTAATTTCCAGAAGAGCCTTTTAAATGCTACAGCTGAATAAACTCAGAATTCTTATTCCCTCTTAATTCTGCTGATTAACTCCAGGGCCTTGGTAGAGAACATGGACCAACTGTCCATGCTATAGGCTTTATTTAAACCATTTATCTACATAAGATTTGAAAAACAGTGTAGGCACAGAGTCCACCATTACTTGGAAAAACTTAAGAAATTATACAGTTTTTGCCTTTGTGTGCTTTTCTCTTTTTTGATTTTGTTCTCTGTCCAAACTGAGAAGTGGGGAGCTCAGCAGCTGGACTAGAAAGCACATCTGTGTAGTAGGGGTATCTCACTGATCTGGGCTGTGGAATTGGCTGGCCTAAGAAGTATCCTTCCTCTTCAGAATCAGAGGATGATGAAGATGAACACCACGAGTCTTCCTCCTCACCAAAGAATCCAAAAAACTGATCTCTTTGATTCTCCATTGAATAATTGGAGGCAATATGAGCATACTGACTATATGAGTTTGGAGTGTATGCTCGAATTGCATGAGGACTTTTATTTTGAATTAACTTGCCATAATCCTGAGGAGAGTAAAAATTAAGTCTCTCCTTTTGGGAAGGTTTTCTTTCCGCAACCAAATGAAGTGCATTATCAGAACGAGATTTTCTACTCCTCCTGTGACGATGGTGATGCCTCTTCCCATGGTCTTCAAACTGATAAACACGTCTGCGAGTCCTTTCACTCATGGGAGGCTGACGAATGTCAAGATTCTCATAATTTCCATTATCAATGACATCATCTGAAAACTTAACCTGCTGAGGCCTACTCTGTGATTTGGATCTTCTTAGTACTGGAACATGCATCGGTTTTTCTTCTGGTAACGTTTCACCTTGACATAACTCAGAGCTCAAACTTTTTAGGGACTCTGTGCTCCTATGAAGCATTGAGGAATTCAGAGTTCCCATGTTGCTCATCTTCTCACAATCCTCTGCCTCCAGTTCCTGATAGGTTTGTAACGAATACAAAGAAGGTCTTGGCTTGACTTCTACATCAACAGAAGCACCTAGGAGAAGAGGGAGAAAAAAAACCCTGTAGTAAAATATGCTTAGTACCTCACCACCACCACCACCTCTCCCAATTCTGCTGCAAAATCATTTATTCATTTTCTCTGTGGAAAGTATAATTCAATGTAATTTCTACATTGGAAAGTCAAATTTTAGTTCTGAAAAACAGCAAAGTAAGTTATAATCAACAATAGGAGATTAGGTTGCAGCAATAATTTAAACTTTACCTATACCATCTTTTCTCTATTATTAATCTCATTAAGTGATACTAATTATAGGGCCTTCACACTTTGCCACCTCTTCACAAGTTTATTCTATATGGCTAGCTATAGCAAGAAATGTTTATGGGTTACATATTATAATTGCTTTCTTATGTCACAAGAAATGGCTCTATGCAGTGTTCAACTGACCAGTAAGGAAAACAAGTTGGATCTAAGTCCCACTGAGAAGTCTCAGCCCTTGAGTGACAAGGAAACACAGAAAACAAGAAATACAAACACACCCCTTGTAGGATAAAGGTAGAAGAAAATCTGTTACCATTAATGCCTGTTACAGTCTAAACCACAGAAAAGTTCTCCAAATAGACTGAGTCTCTTATTAGTTGTCTTACCTGTGATATTAGATAAAGCAAGGGAATCCATTGAATCCCGAACACATTGCTCTTGTTGTTTCAGGTTTGACAAACATTCTAGTGAGTCATCATACCATTGCTTTTGGTCATGTTTGTACCTAGTTGCACCATGTTCCATGTCCAACTCTTGGATTTTCCTGCTGCTTCCAGGTCCTGGGTGGCTCCCATATGCAGAATCCCCCAGTCCATCTTGGGATTGTGCCCAGTACATATCTGACTGGTATTTTTTACTTGCTAGGCTTTGACTGTTTTTCTTCAATTCTGATCTCCCCTTAACCATGCTTTCACAAATCCACTGCTCATTTGATCTAACATCTACTTCCACAGGCTGCTGAAAGAGGCCTTTATCACCAAATTTTAGAAGCAGCTGAGTCATGTAGTCTTCATGTTCAGCCCACTCCTCTGGATCATCAGGCATTTCCTCTCCCCTTCCTTTCCAGACATCTTCATCAACAAAACTGCCTCCTTGCCTTGACAAACTTAAATCATCCAGTTTCCGAGACAGTGTATCATCAGCATTACTGGAAAGACCAGGGAATTTGTAGTTCAGTGCTGGGGATAAGAGGAGAGACTGCCGGCACTGATCTGCTGACCGACTGCTTTTTCCCATGCGAACACTTCTTCTGGAATCTCTTGAGCGAGCAGACTGGAAGGCAGAGTCAGAAGAGTCTGAAGCATGGACATCCTCTCCAAGACTGCAGGATTTGGAACAATAAATTTGCCCTTGCTTGGGAAGGAAAGGGCAGCCGAGTAGGGAAACTTTGCAGTGAGCACATGAAAAGCAAGTTTCTGTTGCATGCCAGTGCTGTCCATCATAAGTCATCTGAGCATGATCAACTCCTGTTTGGAAAAAAGGGGATAATGTTTAAAGGAGTTTGTACATGATTAGATTCCCCCCCCCCCAGTCTACTCTTTGTTAAATATACAAATTTAAAAATAATGACAAACCCATAACTATGGACACTAAACTAAAACCACAGACATAAATTAAATACATTTAGGTCCTAACTGTGGTCAACAAAAATTTGTTGCATGTTAAAGACTGACAAATGTTCTGTGGCATAAAGTCTTCTATAGGACTAGAACCTACTGCACTGATGACTGTAATGTGGTCTAAAGACTTTATGTTGTCACATGCACAAGTATCACAGATTTTAATAGGTCAATATCCATAGTGGGACCTATAGAAAATACAGGAAATACAAGTTTGGGCACACTAGTATACCCCCCCCCCTCTTAAAAGGAGAAATCACAGCAGCAGTTGGTAATTATAGTGCCCCACCTACTGGGTGCTACACTAACTTAATACTCAAGTAGTAGAGAAATGCACAGTTCCAGTTCCAGCAGAATGAAAGAATTAAATATACTGACAGAGTAACTCTGCAAACACATGCTATTCCCACTGAAGCCTTATTGACATATGATGACCTTGAAGTCAACAACAGAGCATTTTGAGAGAGTGAAATTTTCTTACACCAGTTTTTAAATGTTGTCTTAAAGATATCAGACACAACCCATTAGGGAATAAGCCCTGCAAGAGGACTGGTTGCCAACACTGCCACCAACTGGGCAAATACAACTACAATCCTTGGTCATTGAAGAAGGGGCTCCCTCAGCACATCAGATTAGAATTTTGATTTTTGGGTTAATTTCAGATGTAAACGTGTTAGAATACTCACCTATGTGTTCCCCACAAGTCTCACAATATTCCGCATAAAGGGATTCAAAACAGCCACAGCAGAATGGCCGTCCATCCTTCATTATGTATCGCTGCCCTCCAAGTATGGTTTCACACTCAAGGCAACAGAAATGCTTCATGTGCCAATGGCGACCTTCTGCTTCTGTGCACTCATCAGCAAAAATAATCTAGGGGAAACAAATAGTTTAGGCAAAGATTTAGATCTGCATAGTATCCTGGCTACTATATGAAGTCTATCAATATTTTTTTCAAGATACATTTCTTCAATATACTAATGGAGAAGTGTGTGGAAATCACAAGAATCTTGTTTTTCAAATGCCTATCAAAAGTTAGTCACTTAATTGAACAAGAAGCATAAAGTTCATCACCACTTTTGACTTATATATTGTGTGAATGCAAGATTACCTCATCACATGCAGAACAGCGTGGCTTGAGTAGCTCAGCATGGTGTCTACCACAATGGATTTTTCCATCTTGGTAGAAATAGATTAAGTCAACAAGAAGTTCGTTGCATGTAAAACACACAAAACAGGAAGGATGCCAGCAAATTCCAGGCCCAGCTCTTGAAGCAAATACTGCAACTTCGCCTCCATTGATCTTTGTACCACACTGCCAATAAAAACAGGATAGTTCAAACGTTGTTTTCCATTGTTCCATTTGACTTTCAGGTGTGCTTGAGGCACTGTTATTTATTTATTTGCTTGCTCTTTATAAAATTGTAACACAGCCCAAGGGAATTGGTTTGACCACATAGAGCAATCTAACACAGGTGAGCCTTGTAAATTTTAAGCAGTCCTATTAAGCCCCCTCCCCAAACTGGGCCACTATTGTTTCTTCTTACATAGTTTTTGATGCATACAGTTGAATTCAAACAGATGGAACAATAAATTATTTAAGTTCCCAGTCTGGGGAGGTGGGACATAAATCTAAATAAAATAAAAATATTACCTGTTCACAAAGTGCATGTGTTACTGCTCTAGGAAGTAATTTGACTGTGCCTCGTCCCAGTGCTTCCTTCTTTCTTTGTGAACTAAATATCTGAAGCTCCTTCTTCTCTTCCTCACTTAAAGATTGGCAATATCTCACCTTCAAGAAAACAAAGGTCAGTTTATTTCTGCAAGTAAAATGCATATTTCTCTTAAAATGGAAAATGTTCTTTCTACTTAATACTAAAAGCTTGTGTTTATGGCTAAGCCGAAGAAGCAAAATGATGCACAGAGCTTTCCTCTATTCTTTTCATTACTACTTTGTACTGCTGCTGCTGCTGCTGCTGCTGCTGCTGATAATAATAATAATAATAATATTTTGCCAATGATAACTGCTTCAGTAACATGAAACAAACATCAGTGTCAGTGTGTACAGTTGCAGACATTGCTTTTGGTGAATATGGCCAATGTGCATATAGTTTTACAATTTATGGATCAAAACAATATAGAAGAGTTTTGTCTTGCTTTTAAAACATGTAACAGCAGAATAAAGGAAAAGATTATTCTCTTACAATTTAAAGCACTACTTATGATGACCATAAGGTGAACCTATTACAGGGTTTTCTTGGCAAGATTTGTTCAGAGGAGATTTGCCATTGCTTTTCTCTGAGGCTGAAAGTGTGTGACTTGCCCAAGGTCATCCAGTGGGTTTCATACAAACTTTCAAATACTCTTCAAAGACAACCCTATATACGTTACAGTAATCTAATCATGTTAGCCAGCTCTTGGATAACTGTGATGCAAACTATGCCATTTACAAACTGTGCATATCTGTTTGCAAGTCAATTTATGACGACCCCTTGTATTTCCAATGGTTTTCTTAGGCAAAGAATACTTAGAAAGGTGGTTTACCATTGTCTTCCTCTGAAATATGGTCTACAGCAGTGTTTTCCAAACTTTGGTCCTCCAGGTGTTTTGGACTTCAGTTCCCAGAATTCTTTTTTATTGACCAAACTGGCTAGGGCTTCTGGGAGTTGAAGACCAAACCACCTGGAGGACCAAAATTTGGGAAACACAGTAATGGTTTTCCAACTGTGGCCCTGAAGATATTTTCGGCTTCACGTACTGGAAGTCCCAGCCAGCCTGGCCAATCCTCAGGAATTCTGGGAGGTAAACTCCAAAGAATTTGGAGGGTTAGTGGCCTACAGCACTTAGTATTCTTTGGCAGATCCCATCCAGGTACACATTAGACCTGATCCTTCTTAGTTTCCAAGATCAAAGTTTTACAGTTTATTGCCATAATTTTAGAAATAGGAAGACTCAAAGCAGCTAGGGCCTTCCTCATTCAGCATTCTGTTTTTACAGTAGCTAGCACATGCTAAATAGAATGTAAGTGTAATAGCAACTTCCCGTTTAATTGCATCCAGAAGTCTATCCCTATGGTTAGGCTCAGTAGGCTATGAAATGTTTATCCATATCTACCTCATTATCATGGGGTGGTAGTTGATAAAGAAGCTGTTTAATTCGGTGTTTCTCTCCTGGACTGTTAACATAAGGAATCTTCTCCTCTGACAGACAAGCAAAGTACAGCTGTACCTGAATTGGAGAACAGAAATATACATAGTCACTCCTTTGTAAAAATCCTCATCTACTACTTTATCTTGGGTTTTGTTTACAAGGCACACTAGATTTTCTACTTTATACTTTCAGCACCGTTTGCATACCTCCTGCAAAGACCAGATGAGCAAACTCAGCAAAACTAGTTTGCCTCAGATAGCTAGCACCCAGCTGTTGAATTGCTGCTCTGGAATGCAATTTCAAGTAATAATTAGGATGCCATAAATTATGTACATCTAGTTTCCACCTCCTTCAGGGATATTCAGTAGGTCTGTTTAAATTCCATGTTTTCTTTCTCTGTATTTTATCACACAACCTGTGAGGCTCTCCACAAAACAACTCTATCAGGCAGCCTGACTTTTCTTCATAGTTGAATAGACTAAAGCAGCAAACCTTTTTGGAAACCTGTGCTGATTTAAGTTTATTTTTTTCCATCTCAACTTTGGTAGAAACATTTGGATTGTTGGATACAGCTGTATTTCATATCTGATATCAATGGGAAATCATCCAGAATTTGTCTGTCTCATGCAGCACACAAAAAGAAAATTGTGTTGCAGCTTGGACATCTACAGTTTATTCTTGTTGTTGTTTAAACTAGGATTACAGAACAGGAGAATTATTTCTGAACAAACTAACAAAATCCAACTATAAAACAAACTTCTTTATTACCATCAAGAGGATTCTGTTTCCAGATTACTTAAAGGTCCACAATAAATTACTGGCAAAAAATGCAGCGCAAATAGACAATAGATACTGCAGTTAGGAGTCTTATTGTACTTAAATTACATCAATTTGATTCAGTGGTCATAGCAAGTAGAATAACTCAGAATTCTGTTTTATTGTGAATAAGCAAATATGCTGGTACACAGCCAAGAACAAATAATAGTATATGGTTCTAGTTTAAGAGTGCAACAAGCCAGTGATCTCATTTCAGATATAACAGAAGCTTCCTGGTTTGTTTAGCTGCTCCTTTTGGCAGGAGGAGCCAAGGAGAATCAAGCAGCACGCACCAGTACACTTGCTCATTCACAAAGAATTCTTACTGCAACATGAGAACTAGGCCATTGGCTTGAAAACAGCAGTAGCCTTATAGAATGGTTTAAAAATAAAAAATAGAAGTCATTCACAAGATGCCACAGCTAAATCACATAACAAGCATTCATTCCTGCTTGTGATCAGCTTTGCAGACTAAATTAGCATAACAATCTTGAATCATATCAACTAGTAGATACAGAAATAGGCATTCCTACAGCAACGTAGGCTGAGATGTTATGCTTACTACTGTAACTAAAGATGACCATATTAGTTTAATTAGATGTTCAACGTCTCACAAGTCTGGAATGGATTATACAAATTTGCCCAAATGGAGAAAATTGGCTTCATTATTTTGCTCTTTGGTTCAACATGTACAAGTACCAAAGAAGGGCTAAGGGTCAACGTTGTTAATTCCTGATTGAAGAAAAATATTAAAACAAGGCTGCAAAGGGACATGATTACTTGTTTTTGAGAAGCTTGAAAGATGGAATCCCCTTGGGGCATTACACTAACATAATTATTGGTTAATCCAGTGGTTGTGCATTTTAAATACTTGTGTAAGGAGGTATGCAGTATCCCCTTATGCAAATCATTTTCCCATTCAACCACAGCAGAATAGAAGATGAGAATAGCTGCGCTCCCACCCTCACCTCACAACCAGTATACAGTCAGTGGAATATCCCCAAAACATCCTCTACAACATCAGGGCTGCTACTAACTATATTATCCCCCTACCACCACCATCACCAATTGCATAACTACATTTGTCAGACTTTATGTTCCACTGGCATTTAAACAGGATCTCAAACATATATCACTCACCTGTTCTGGTCTAAGACCTGGGGGGACCCATGCATATTCTTCTAAGGCACATCCAGAGTCATCATCTGATGCTGAGCTTCTTTGGAAGCTAAATGTAAGGTTGCCAACTTTTGGCTCCATTTTCAAAAGACACAAAATCAGTGGGTGACTGTCAGGTTATTCAGTTCCAGTTCATCAATTAAGAACTCTAGACAAAATAAAAAGTCAGATTTACAATTAAAAAAACACATAATTGCCATTTTAAAATAAATAAATAAATCTGTCATTCTCTCTCAGGTGAATTATTTACATTATGTTACATTATAACAATCCAAAGAGGTTTTAATTCCCATTTGTAGTTACTTTACAGCCTAAACACACACAGCTCAGATAAGCAACAATGAAAAAGACCTACATTCTAAGCAACAGTGCCTTTTCTCTTCTTTAGGCTCTCTGACATGGCCTGCGTCCCCAAAATAAACTAAAAACATGTAAAATACCCACCCAACTCCCAAAACATATCCTTTGCGATCAACAGAAAGAAGTATGTGGAGTGCATGGGGGAGCAGATATGGGTGTGAGTGTGTAACAGCCCATAGCCCCTATGGGGTTGTCTAGCCTGATGTAAAAGGAGTGGCATGTCATGAATCACTAGTCACTGAACAGTACAATAGCGTTTTCTCTTTTACTTCCCAAATCAGAATGGTCCCTTTAAAGATATGTTTTAATTCTATAAAGATAAACCCTTAAACTTTCCTTAAGCATAAGACAGAATTGCTTCATGAAGCTTCTTAATAAAAAGATTCTTAATATATAGTACAAGGTGTACACTGTTACAAAAGCTGTGATACTGTACTACATATACCTATTTCCTTGAAGTTCATAAGCATGGTGAAGTATGAAAAAGCCAATATAATATAATATAATATAACTCTTCACAATAAAATCTAAAAACCATTAAAATCATCACATAAAACAATATAAAATTATTTAAAAGACATGCAAAGGTTTAAAAAGATAACTAAAAAATCCCAATAAGAAGCTCCCCTGTTTACACATTAAAAGCTTGCTTAAACAAAAACCTCTTTGCTTGCCAGCAAAAGGAAAGCCAGGAGGTGGCCAGCGGCCAGGCCAGCCTTCCATGGAAGGAAATGTCAGAGAGAGGAGCAGCGACTAAGAAGGTTCTCTCTGATGTCCTCACCAGCAAGCCTTTGATAGTGGCAGAATCTTCTGGTCAGAAGAATCTTCTGGGGAGCTTTAAATCATAACCAGCATTTTGAATTGGGCTGGGGGGGGGGACTGGTAGTGAGGCTGTTTGAACACGGGAATTTTATGCTCCCTATCACTGGCCTTGGTCAGCATTCTGGCCACCATATTTAGAATCCCATTATGTTTCTGAAAAGTTTCCTAAGGAAGCCCCACATTGAGTGCATTACAGTAGTCCAAATGGGATGTAATTAAGGCATGTACCACTGCAGCCAGATCTGATGTGCACCAACTGAGACTAGTTTTAGCTGTGCAAATGCACTCCTGGCCGCTGCTGAAACTTGGAAATCTAGGCTCAGAGCTGAGTCCATGAGAACACCCAAGCTGCAAGCCTGAGATTTCAAGTGGAGTTTCAGTCCATCCAGGACATGTGCAGTCCCCATTTCTTGATTGCTTTTCAACTGACCTGGGACATCTCTTTCTTGTCTGGATTCAGTTTCAATTTGTTTGCCCTCATCCAGTCTATTACTGACAACCGTAATTATGACATTGGTTCAGTACAGAAACAGCTTCTTCATAATCAGATAGGAAGAAGAGAGAGAGTTGGATGTCATCAGGCTATTGATGGCACCACACCTGAAAACTCTAAATGACCTCTCCCAACTGTTTCATGTAGTTGTAGATATAGATGTTAAACAGCAGGGGAGGGAGGGCAAAAAAGAACTCTGTGGGAATCCACAGGTCAACAAGCATAGCATGGAACAGGAATCCCCCAGCACCACCTTCTGACTTTGCCCCACCAAGAAATAATGGAACTACTGCTTAACAGTGTCCCCAAGTCCCATCCCAGAGTGCTGGCCCAGAAGGATACCACTGCGAGTGATATGAAAAGCCATTGAGAGCAGCAGAGTAACAGGAACACACTCCCCCTTCCAGTTCCCTGTGCAGATCATCAAGGTGACCAAGGCTCTCTCCATCCCATAACCAAAGTCTAAAGTCAGATTGAAATGAACCCAGATAATCTGTCTCATCCAGAAATCCCTGGAGTTGGGAGGCCACAACATGCTCCAGAACCTTGCTCCAAAATGGAATATTAGAAACTGGCTAATAATTATTCAGAAATGTAGACTCTTGGGAGGCCCCTTTTAGGAAAGATGGATACTTCTTTTGCTTGAGTGAGGTTCACCCATTTGGCAAGTCTCCATACCCACTTGGCCAGTCTCCCTTTAGCTGTTTTCAGAAGCCAGGAAGGGCAAGGATCCATATTGTGGCTCACACCTCTTCAACTATGCTGTCAACATCCTCAGGCTCTACAAACTGAAACGTATCCAATAATACAGGACCAGCAAGTACCAAGATTACATCCATTGGATTTGGCTCAACTGCAGCATCCAGATAAGAGCTGATGTGAATTATTTTGTCTGCAGTACATTTTACAAAGTTGTCACAGTGGGTTGTCAAGTGGACTGTGTTTTTCTTTGTGCAAGTCAGAGTGTAAAAGGCCCCTGACTACTCGAGACAGCTCTGCTGGACGACACTGTGCAGAGGTGGCAGAGAAGTATAATTTCTTATATAGTTCCTCCACACTCAGAATCACCATCATCCTGCCTAAAATAGAAAGCCTGCCTGATGGCTGTCATGACAGACATTAAGTCCTGAGCTACACCTGACAGAGCAGTCTGCATGGACTGCATGGTGTTGTGAGGGGACTGCAATACCACTGCTGACACAACCCAGCAGTGGGAGGGAGACTGTTGAGCAATGGAGTTGATGGTATACCAACAGAATCCCTATTTTGTCCTGGCCACCCACCTTCAAAAACATATATTTGAACCGAGCAGCCTGATACAGGGCACTTGGTGAGAGAGAGGGTATCCCAATAGACCACTGTCACTCTTCCTTCCTGCCTACCCAGGCTTTCCCTGCTGCTGCACAGAGAACCAAGGTGGACAAAACTGGGAAAGGTTACCCTCCCCTCAATTTCATCCAGCCAGGTATCTCCAATACAAGCCAGGTTGGCACGCTCATTCCCACAAGAAAACAAAAGGAAAAGGCATTTTTCCATTCACTGACCTGGCATTGAGCAGCACTATTTACAACTCGGGGGCCTGTTCAAAGGCTATCCAGAATATTTGAAGTGGGGGATAGCCTCTCTAATGGTAAAGATACGCTAAAAACTTCTCCCCTTGTTTTGCCTCAGATACTATTTATTAAGGAATCTAGGGTGCTAAATGTCTCTTGTTAAGGGATGTCCCTTGTTTGTGGGCTAAGAATCTTGTCCCTTCTAGAGCTGGCAGTTGTTCCTTATCTTAATAAATGTCCCAGATGAGTGGAAGGCCTTTCCTTTTATACACAATATACAAAATGCCATACATATATATATATATGGCCCTTGGTGTCCGCTGCTACGGTTTTGTTCCAGGACACCCCCTCCCCCAAAATCTGGGTACTAAACTATTTGGATGCACAAGTTCCATTAAATATAATGGCACAGTGAAATTGTGTCTCTTATATAAAATGGCAAAATTAAGGTTTGCGTTTTTGGAATTATTTAAAAAAATATGTTCAAGCTGTAGATGGTTGAATCTGTGGGTGGAGAATGCATGGATATGGAGTGTATTTTTGGAGCTGGCCCTCTATAAGTATGGAAATGTATACATCATGTAACTTATGAATGTGAACAGTATACCAACACTCTGTATAATAGTATGCTGAACAGTATGGCCAAATCAATATTTTCATTTGGTATTTAAGTAGAACACAAACCTAATAATAGCTACTTACTGACTGTCAATCCTGCCTGCCTTTTATTTTAACTGTCCTTATTGCTAATTTGAAAACCTGACAGTATTAAAGGAGCCTGATAAAAGAATGTATTCAAAGACCTCCCCCTGCATTCTCAACCTGCACTTTCTCCACTACTGTACAACATGAACATATATTGCAGCAGGATTATCTCACCCACATTTATATTCTATGTTTGTGTGTGTGTATGTGCCTTCAATTCACCTGTTGATTTATGGAGACCCCATGAATTTCAAAGTTTTCATCCTCAGATTTCAACATGTCATGCCCAAGTGAACAAAATGGTTGACCATCACCAAGCCAAAGCCTATGTTGCTTCTAAAGAAGTGAATAACCACAGATTTTAGTAACCAGGCTGAATTTCAGAGAGATCTAAAATTACTGTGTTTATTTCCAGGATCAGTGTGCATCATTACAGATTACCATTAATTACAACTTCTAAAAATGATTGTCAGTGTGGAAAATGACTCACCCCTTTACCACAAACACCTTCTGCAAGGTAAACCCATGCCACAGAATGACATCTGTGATAATGATTCAAAGTATGTCTCAGTTTGAATTTGGCTTAACTCTTTTACATCAATCACTACATGCTTTCCTACGCAGCAATCTGCACATTTGAAACAGTAAATGCAAGTCAGAACTAATGTCATACTCAATAAGCTTGCCAAGACTAAATGTGGTTCATGTGTGCTACAAATAGCCCCAAATTGTTCTCTCACCTCCAACCCTGCCTTTTCCTTTTGTTTTCTTGTGGGAATTTCCTGTGCAGTCGGATGTCTGCAGTGAAATCTTACATTTGAATAGATTATCTTATTTCATTGCACGTTAGCAGAGAAGATTTTTTAAACCCAAAGTGTCTCTTGAAACCATTCACAGAAAGAGAAGCGTGAATGTTAACAAAAGCTACAATGTTTTAACCATTCAAATCTGTCCCTTTCCCTGAAGGAAGCAATGTTTTAACCATTCAAATCTGTCCCTTTCCCTGAAGGAAGCAAAGGTAAAGGAGATGATTCCTTAGGTGCAGCTCTACTGCACCTTTTTAAAAGTATTTATTTATTATATAGCATAAGCTTTCAAAGATTATCTTCTACTTCATTGTCTTCCAAAACGAATGCTGTAATACAGTTGTTCATCTTTATGGAAACACTGAACTTGACTGTTTTTACTATAATAAACACAGCTACTTCTTTGAACATTTGTGCAATAAGATTAAGTCTTAATTCAACATTTGTTTGGGGGAAAGGGAGCTTAGCAAAGATTCTTAGTACATCTACCAGTCATTAATTCAATCTGTATTCTTCATGCTGGGACTGAACAGTATCTGGACTACTCTTTGGATATTTCTACTCTTTTTTCCATTTCTTCCTTTTTGTGCTAGGTAACCTGATAATTTTTTTTGAAAACTGGAAAAACTTGCACATTTTTTGTGGCATTTTGGTTGGTCCTAACAGAGATATCACCCAACTGTACATGTTGCTTTCCCCCCCCTTTCTTGTTATGAACCAGCATCTTTCATTATTAACTGTATAATTGGACTGAAGAGCAATTCAAGAAACCGAAATACTGTAATTTAATAGAAATTGTTCTGAATACGGAAATCTTGTACAAAAGTTACAGAACACCCAACTCTTTTTTTAAAACAAAAGGTATTATTTTTCTCTATGCAACAGTTGAAGCCTTGTGTGAAAACTAACCCTTATGTTAGGATTTCCAGCTTGCTGAATCTGTTCTGTAGTCACCTCTGACCAGATCAAAGAGGTCACAATTCATAAGGCCAGTTACACAAACATCCTTGCCTAGCCCCTGCTGTTTAACTCTGTCCTGCAGGGCAAATTGTTTAACAACTTTTTGTTAAACTGCTTGTTAACATGGCTATAGGGAATACAAGATGCATATCACACATCCCATTCACAATGGGCTGCAACTCCAACCCTAGAGGGTCAAGGCTTGAGGTTAAAAAGCAGGTGTCTGTGTTGCTATACTAATATGCATGATAATTCATTCCCAAGAGGACAAGGAGTGATGCCAAACATTACTAAATCTGAACATTACTTCTGTTCAGTATATTCCCAGTGCATGGGAGTAGCTACGGTGGAAATCTTTTTGTTACAATTCTACCCTGAAATTTATTTCATTGTTTTATTTTTATCTTACCTTTCTCCCAAAACTGTGATTCAAGGTGGCACTGAAATCATTACTTATTAATAAAGAAAGAGCAAGATGCACCTACTTCTGACAAGAAATGGAATAATATTTTAGAAAGCTTTCATGTTCTACTTTCTCTAGACAACACAAAAGCAAACCACAGAGGCATGATTCATACAAGATGCTTTTGACTGTAGTAGGAGAGATTGCCCCATATTTGTGTTCCACTGAAAACCAATGAGATTTTAAAGCACTCAGCTCTGGCTATAGCTTGCAAATGAAAAGTTCTAGCATTACATGCTAATTAGGACCATTTGCCTGCATATGAGGCTAGAAAGATGTTAAGACGTGTTGTGGTTCAATGGAAATATTGAGGATTTTTAGGATCTTTAGGATACAGAGCAACGGAAATACTAAAGTTTAGGACAGAGAGCAATATTCCAGAAAAGTCAATGTTCCTATTCGTCTTTTCTTATGAAATCAGAATATTACATTTTAAAGATTCCCACTAGAATATATATTTTTACATTTCTTATAAACAGCCAAAGGAAATGGGAGCCAAATTTTACTCCAGTGTAAACATATCCTCAGATTTCACTCCATCACCTGTTGGCTCTTGAACACCACACTTCTTTGTTAAAATGTATAGCAGTTAAATTGGAAAGACTTCTACGAAGAAAACATTTCAAGGAAGTCATAAAGTAGTCATAGTTCTGTATATTTAAAAACATCACAGTCCTGATTATCTTTACTTTTTAAAAAGCTGGCATGTAATTTCTTGTAATAAACTGTTAAAAATCTATTTGGTCTTCCCACATATTAAAAGTTTAGGAAAGAAAAGTTTAGTAATCTAAATCTAGTTCATGCTCCACATTACATGTACCTAGCTATGCACACAACATTCACATGCAGAAAGAATACAACCCTCTAACTCTGAGATAATTATGCTTTACCATGTTTTCTCTGACATTTACTATGTAATTTTTAAGTCACCAGATGTTGTCCTATGTATGAAATATCTCTACTTAATATCAATCTCTAGGCAATCCCCAACAGAAATCTACATTTCCGTGAAATCTACTGAATTCTAATCCAGAGCAATCCTACCTAAAAATCACTACACTTACTACATTACTGTTTTAAAACACAACAATCCTGCAAGGAAGGTTAACTCCTGCACACCAGGTACAGCTGTGTTTGACACAAGACTTCAGCTGTGTTTGACACAAGACTCCCTTAACATTCCTCACTACCTTAACATTCCTCACTAATGACATAGTCCCCTTTACAAAAGTTAAAGAATGTATAGATAGAAAACCTTACAAACGAGATATTTTGTTCAAAACACTGATCATTCAGAAGGTGGCACTCACCATCACATAGGTTTGTTGCGGTCTCCATCTGCCACTTCTACAGGAACAAAACTGCCTAACAGTGAAGCCAACACAGCAGTAAAAGAAATAAAACACAGGGGGAGGGAAGGAATCACCAGGAAGCCCTTCCTCTCTTCTCCATTCTGCCAGCATCAGAAGAGCAGGCAAGGAGGGAGGATGTATGAGATGGAAGTAACTCCACTCAAAGAAGGAGTTGAATGAAAAAACACACCAGTGTCAGTGTCATTACAAAAGACACTTGCTATTCATGGAAGCATCTCGATTTTCCTTCTAGCACCTGAAACAGAAAACTAAACCAAGCCCATTCTTTGCTCAACTGATTTTCATGTTTACTCATAGATCGTATAGATCTTTTCACTTAGGACAACTACATGTCACTGTGTACAGACATCTTAATAGTATTCAGAGATGCAGCAATGTTAAGCATCAGCATACAAAAGAATCTTGCCGCAGCTTTGTGACCAACTGGGAAAAATAGTTTTTAGCATAAGCTTTTGTACTCAGTGTACTTTATCTCAAAAGTGCTACAAGATTCTTTGGTGTATGATCGTGCATTTTAAAAATTGCCATTTTCAAGAAGACTTTTTAAAAAGTCAATTTATATGCTTAGCCTGTGATTATATTGCACAATCTTGTCCTAATTCCAACTTGATTCAATGTACTAGAATAGGCTCAGAGAATCAATTCCTAAGTCAACACTTACATAAATCCTGCTGATTTCAACAGGTTTCCTTTGGTTACGTAAATCCCATTGATCCAAGGGTCTCTCTCAGTTGTGACTAGTGATTGGATTTAGGCCCTTATATATCTCCATTTTTCCTTTGAAGCTTTCTTTTTTTTTTTTTTTTTTTTTTTTGTCTACAATAAAATTTCAGTTAAAGAAAACACAAAGGCTGCTGCCACACTGCAGAATTAATGCAGTTTGACACTGCTTTAACTTCCATGGTTCCATGCTCTGGAATCCTAGGATTTTTAGTCTGTTGTGGCATCAGAGCACTCTGACAGTGAAGGGTAAATATCTCACAAAACTACAGAGCCCAGAATTCCACAGCACTGAGCCATGGCAGTTAAAATGGTGTCAAACTGAATTAATTCCGCTGTGTAGATGCAGCCCAAGCCATCTTTGGCATAGCTGCTGTGCTAGGGAGACAGGTTCTTGCACATTTGGCCCAGTTTTGATTTTAGTTTTTCCTTGAGGACCAAACAGCTGTTTAAAAATATTATTTACCAACTGTAGGAAGTTGTGGATGGAGAAGAAGGGCAGCCAATTCAATGGGGGAAGGGGGAGAATCCAGAGCCCAGGTTTCCTAAGACAGCATCTATTGCAGAAATAATCTGTGTTGAAACTACTTTAACTGCCATGGCTCAATGCTATGGGATTCTGAGAAGTGTAGTTTGTTGCAGTACCAGAGCTCCGTTGTTGGCGTTTTCAAATAGTTTCTGAATTATGGCAACCCCAAGGTGAATCTATCATGGGGTTTTCTTGGCAAGATCTGGTTAGAGGAGGTTTACCATTATCTTATGCTGAGGCTGAGAGAGTATGACTTGGCCATGGTCACCCAGTGGGTTTCATGGCCAAGTTGGGAACTGAATCTCCAGACTCATATTATTTGCAAGATTTTTTTTTAAAAAAACCCTCAACAGAAGCCTTCTCTCCCCTCATTCTGCTTCTAACTGCTTTCCCTTCTCCAAACTTTCAAGCCCTCGTCAATAAAACTCACATTCCAATACTCAAACCACCACACCATGGTGGCTCTCTCCCTAATTCTTCTTGTTGTGTGCCTTCACATCGTTTCCAGCCTATGATGACCCTAAGGCAAGAGGGCAGTTTGCCTTTTGCTTTCTCTGAAACTGCGAGAGTATGACTTGCCCAGCCACGCAGTGGGTTTTCATGGTCGAGGGGGATTCGAACCCTGGTCTCCAAAAGTCATATTCCAATGCTCAAACCACTACACCATGCTGGCTCTCTCCATAATTCTTATGGGAATGTAATAACCTCATGTTGCCCTTCCCCTGTAGCTACTTAAAGTTTAGCTAATGTGAACAACTGGGGAGATTTCTTCATTTTCTCCTGCTAGCCTTTCCCTTACAATGATCAGCTGGCCTCTCTCTGGCTGAGACAGACTGATATATTGTATTTTCTTAAGGGGAGGGCTCTGAATTCCCTTTCTCTTTCCAAAGAAATGATTCAAAGCAAGCTGTTTTCAGGAAGTGGGCTAGTTTAGGTGCAGGGACAAGAGATTCTTAGGCTTTGGGAAAGTATTTTCGTGTTTGCAGGCTCCCTATTTTAGTTGACGTAACCCCAACTCCACCCTCTATTGTGTCTAAAAGCCCCCCAGGCTACATATCAGGCACAGAGAGCTGACCCTTGTGCAGTTTCTGATTCCTTAAGCACTAGTCACAGTGCAGATCAATCACTGCTGACCCAGTATGAACTACAAACTCCCATAAAGCCAGACTTTTCAGGGAGAAAAACATCAAGTGAGTTTTCGGGCAGATGAATGCATAAAACGAAAAAGAAAGGAGTCCTGATAAAACTAAAAAGAAAGGAGTTGTGATTGTTTTATCTTTTTCTTCTTCAGGCCCAGCACTATCACAACAAGGAAATTAGCAAGTGGATGTCATTGGATCAGAAAATTAACAAGTGCGAAGCTCATTTCCATATCAATGGCCAAAAACATTCACTGCTATGCAAACCAAGAAAAGTTAGGTATTTTTGCAAGTGGTGAAACCATTACTGCACCAAACAGAAGGAACAATAGCTTGGAATCTTATCCTGTTATCCTGCTTAAGGTTCTGCATTCAATACACAGGTTTTCGCTTTCATGGCAAGGTTGGAGAATTGGATAAATCAAGATTCTATATTATACCCCTTCTCTTATTATACAGGATGAGTCCTAATAAAAGTCTAGGCTGATCTTCAAAACCCATGATGTTACTATCCTGAAGTGTAAGAGGAAGAGAAGACTAGGAACAACCTCTTTCAGGCAGTTTTGAATTTTCCCCACACCAAACTTACTCCAGCGGGGTGCTACATTTTAATCAGAAGTAATGAAATAATGTTCTTTAACCACTTCCTTTTCAAAGCATAACTCTCATGATCAATCCACCAAAGGTCATAACAGCCTAATAATCTTCCATCTCCAGTGGCTACCCCACAGTGGAAAAACTTATTTTTTAAATTTTAAAAAGGTAGCCATGTAAGTTTGCAGTAGCTGTTTGTGAGCTATAGTATGCGAAAGCTCATGCCATAATGCATTTATTAATATTTCTTTATAAATATTTGAGGTGCCTTGGGTACCTCTATTATTTATATTCTAAATATTAGTTAATGGCATTATGATGTTATGTAGATTAGGAATCTGCTTTAGACATTTGTTAGAAAGATACTCTTGCTACTATTTCTACTCATTTTGCTGCAATAGAGGAATACAGCTAAACTATCAGAAATCACTGTCAAGTTAATAAATCTTTATGGTATTACAACCTGAATGTATCAGCTGATGACATGACTATGAACTACAGTTATTATAGTTACTATTTACCTTCAAGTCATCCCAACCTATGATGAACATATAGAATTGGATCGGGGTGGCAAGATTTAGTCAGGGAAGGTTTGCCACTGGCTTTCTCTGAGGTTGAGAGAGTGTGACTTATCCAAGACCACGCAGTGAGTTTCCATGGCTGAGTGGCAATTTGAACACTCAAGGATCCTAGTCCAACATTCAAATAAGTACATCACATTAGCTCTTTGTGAACTACAGAATGTTGTTGTTATGTAGCTTCAAATCAACTCCAACTTATGGCAACCTTTCTATAGGGTTTCTTTGGCAAGATTTATTCAGATAAGGTTTGCCACTTAGACTGAAAGACTATGACTTGACCAGGTCACCAAGTAGGTTTCCATGGCTGGATGGACAGTTGAACCCGGTCTTTTGGCATCTGAGTCCAGCACTCAAAACACTACTCCACACTAGCTCTGTGAATGACAGTTATTGTTGTTGTTTCCCTTCAAGTCATTTCTGACTTATGGCAACCCTGATGGGGTTTGTCTGTGCCTTCTTCTGAGGCTGAGAAAATGTGAGTTGCCCAGGTCACTCAGCAGATTTCAATGGGCAAGAAGGGATTCCAACCCTCGTCTCCAGAGTCATAGTCCAACACTCAAACTGAAGTTTTAAAGTGAGTAGCTTTCTAAATAAACTGTCTATTCAGTGAACAACAGACCTCCATGTAGGCTTTAGCCTAACATACACACTCAGCTGTGAAGAGTTTAGTAAAGCATAAATAGCTTTGTAAAAGAAATGGGTTTCTTGTGCCAAGTTACAAGGATAGGGAGAAAGAATGTTGGAAACTGAGTGCAGATAGCTGAAGGTTAAGTTTTAAAGTGCAACAGCTAGGGAGACTTGGCTGTGGTCAGACAATAGTATTTATAATTCAGACATGCTTGGCCAACAGCCAGCACTGAATCAACTTGATGGATTTTCAAAGCGGGAGGAACTGTTGACATGGCTGTTGCTTCCATTTCCTTTGTGCATTTTTAGGTAGAATCATTTCCCCCAGTTCTCATTTCAGATATGATTTCAAGGCATCAGTGCCAGTTTACCCTCCACAGTTCCCATATGGTTGTGTCTCGTGAACTTGGAAAAGAATGCTGGGGCGGGGGGGGGGGGGGGACAGCTTCAGTGTTGTAAGTCTTTTAAAATTCTGGTACAAATTCAGCCAATCCATGTGTCCTAGCATAATCTGGAAATCACAGCATACCTGCCCATTTATTTATTTTTTCTTCTGACTGGCTGAAAAGCAATTCTCAGGTCAATAATAATAATAATGATAATAATAATAATAATAATGCATAATGGGGAGAATACATTCACAAATCTGTGAGCTTCTCTGTTGACTGTCGGAAATGTCAGCCTAATGGAGAAATGGGACAGAAAGGACCTATGTGTAAGTGAACATATACAGAAATGAAATTGGCAAAAATATGTTTCTTTTGTCTACATAACTTATACAAGCACTTTCATGTTGTTATGCACAGATCCTCTGTGTACTAATAACTGCTTCCTGAGGAAGGATTTGGTGTAAATTATGAGATCCACCATGACGTAGTGGTTTGAAAATTGGACTATGACCCTGGAGACCAGGATTTGAATCTTGACTTCAAATCAAGATCACTGGGTGACCTTTGGGCAAGTCACGCTCTTTCAGCCTCAGAGGATGGCAATGGCAAGCCCCCTCAGAAGAAACTTGCCAAAAGAAACCAACCCATGATAGCTTCGCCTTAGGGTCGCTGTAAGCTGGAAATGACTTGAAGGCACAGAACAGCAACAACAAATAAAAGCATACAATTAGTCTACAGTTTTGTATCCACACACACACTGTATCTTAAAAATTACATACCAAGGATTTTTTTAATGCACAAAATGACACACATCAGAGGGTAGTAGTCAATCATGTCTCAAAGCTATTGTTATTTCCAAGGGTGAATCCATTGTGGAAAGGAAAAAGCGTGAGTCACAAGTCATGGGGAAGGAAGATTAGCTGTCTCCAAGAAAGCAATTGGCAGCTCAGCAGAAAGTATTTTGTTTTATCTAGCTCCACCTATTTCCTTATCATTTCAGCCTGTTGCAGTCAATATTAAGTGTTTGCCTTATAATTAGACAAAGACAGTATCATGAAGACAACAGGTGACATTTGGCAGGCAGAAAGGGGTTTAGAAGGTGTTGTATAGTCATCTGAGTGTTGGGGTAAGACTCCAGGAGACCAGTGTCCGAATCCCCATTTAGCCATGCAAATCCACTTGGGCAAGTCACACTCAGTCTTATGTCTGAATAAATCCTGCCAAGTAAACCCTATGATAGGGTCCACATAAGTCAGATTTGATTTGAAGGCACATAACAAAGTTATATTTAGCCAAATCTGATGAGATTTGGAAGAATGTTGTGTTTTTTTGTACAACGTTAATCATTTACTTTGCTATAGTAAGTTGTTATACTGTACTTGTCTACTGGGTTTAATACTTTATACAAAAAGTTCGTATCTATACAATGCTGTTGATGTTGTTGTTGTGTGACTTCAAGTCATTTGCTACTTATGGCAGCCTTAAGGTGAACTTATCATGAGGTTTTCTTGAATGATTTCTTTAGGGGAGGTTTGCCATTACCTCCCCCTGAGGCTGCGGGGTTGTGACTTGCCTAAGGTCACCCAGTGGGTTTCATGGCTGAGTGGGGAATTGAAATATTTCCCCCAAAATTATTCCCATGATACGGCTTGATTCTTCATTGCTAGAATACTGTTAAGCAGGCAGATGAAAGTATGACCACAACACAGGGCTCCTCATGGAGCTCCATAACATCCTGTTTCTGATGTGCAGAGGTCCAGGCGGACAGGTATATGGCACAACAGCAGTAGCACCAGCATGGGCTGTCTGCCGCTCACTGTTAAACACATATGCTTTGGAGACCAAGTTCGATCACTGACATCTTTAGGTACATCCAGGAAAGTTTGCTGTGTGAAACCCTTGAAATGCAAGGCTAATCAGTGTTAACTGGAAAAGGGAATCATGCAGTTCTCAGAATCCTGAGAGGTAGGGAGGGCCATTTAGAATGATCAGCCAGACAGCTCTAGTGCTTCACCAAAACTACCAGTCCTAGGAGCCCATAGAATGGAATCAAGGCAGTTCAAGTGGAATGATAGCACTATAATTTTGTAGTATGAAAGGGCCCTAAAAGTGGAATAATAGCACTATGAAATGGTCTGTATTTGTTAAGGAGTACTGGGAAGGATGTTCAAGTAGTTGCCCCTGGCACAGACTCTTATAAAGGATGATAATTACAGTTTAAACCCTGAATATATTACTATATACTGCAATCACATCTCTTTGTAGACTGCTGGAGTGATGTTACCAAATGCTGGGCAATGAGGAATGTGATGTGGGTGGTGGGGTGGAAGAGAGAATAGATGATTATGCAGGCTACACCTTACTAGATGTTCGTAGACTTATTGTAATGGCCATTTGTTATTACTGTGTGCCTTCAAGACATTTCTGACTTATAGTGTCCCAAAAGCATTGGGTTTTTCTTGTTCAGAGGGAGATTGCCTTTGCCTTCTTCTAAGGTTGAGAGAGGATGATTTGCCCTATGGATATATATACACACTATTTATGTCTTGCTTGGTTTTCTTATACCTATAAATAAAATTATACATGATGACTATTTAAAAAAATAATTTATTTAATTTTAATGGGTTGCAAAGTAGTATCATTATGACATTATTATGTTTCAGAAAGCACATGCAAGAAAAAAATAATTAGAAAGTAGTATCAAATCTCCTTTTTGGTGACAATAGTAGTGTAGCAAGAGTGCATCCAAATTGCAGGAGGTTTGTGATAATGGGTTCCAAAGCATGTTGCTATGAGGCCACAATTTATGTGACCCCAATCATAGGTTTATTTTTCTCTAAGATACACATGGTGATAAGAGATTAATCCTCATTAATCACCAAACTGTGGACAAGCCATTTTTATGATTAAAATGCTATCCACTCTTAAATAATTTGCAGTAGGTTATATAATCTACAACAATTGTATTGTTGATCAGAACTGGACAGGGCAACTAAAAATGGAAGACAGAATATTGAAAAGAGAAAGATACAGCAGATCCTTAGGAGAACTGGTTTAGTAGATACCTGGAGGCAACCTTCAGGTAAATCCATCTATTCTTTGTTTTGTGTGCTTTTAGATTGTTTCCAATTTATGATGGGCCTAAAGCAATGCCATCACTGGGTTTTCTTGGCAAGGGTTTTCAGAGGAGGTTTGCCACTGTCTTCCTCTGAAGCTTCTGTGTCCTCAAATTTGCAAGCTGAATTCAAGCCTATTATTTAACACAGGAGTAGTAAAGAGATAAAGAAAAACATAAAAGAGTTTTATGAGCTAAAAAGGACACCTAATACTACTTCTGTTCTCCTCTGGGATTTTCTAAAAAGCTGTTCTTGAAAGACACTTCATAAAAGAAGGTTCCTTCATCAAAAAAAGAAATGGAGATGCTTAAATTAAAATTAGAGAGGCAAACACAAACATCATTGATGAACATTAAAAAAAACAACACCCAGAAACACAGTGTTTCAAATGAATTTTCCTAGAAGAAAGCAGAACTGGAAGCCCTAGAGTCAGACGGACTCTTTATTTCCATGCTAAGGCTTTACTGTAAATTTTGTTCTAAATTTCTGGCTAGGGCAGTCACTGAACAACAGGAAAGAGATGAATTAATTTTATCAAGGATGGGGTGGGCTACTCTGTCCTCTTCTCCAAAGGAAATTTTTAATTTATTATGTGTGTGTGTGTGTGAATCTTATACTGCTGAGTTTTCTGATATGAAATATTTATCAAATTATATTGACTTTTCCAATTCAAACTTTGGCTCACAACTAAAAGAATTCACCTATATCTAGTCCGGAAACAATTTCAACCATTAAAAGGTTAAAGAATGACAAAGTGTTTGGGCATGATAGTTTTACTGCCAATTTCTATATGAAGTTCCATTTGGAGATGTTTACACATTTATATGTTATACAATGACATTATCATAGGAAATGTGATCCCAGGCTCTTGGAAGTATGCTTAGATCATAGTCATACCCATGTCCAAAGATAAGTCACATCTAATAATTACTGATACTGCATTTCAGGGATTTTTGTTGTCTTGTGGTATTACTGTATAAAGAAGGCAGAACTCCTTTCACCACTGTTGTCTGTCGTGTCACAGAAATCTCTACCTGAGTTTATATTTAAGGATCTAGACATCAAAGGTGTGACAATAAAAAAAAATTACGGAAAACAATATTAGCCTTTATGTAGATGATGCCTTCCTTTTTCTTTCTGAAATTAAAAATAGCACTCTAAAACAAAGTAATTCTGGCAGGCTTTTGTAAAAATTCTGGGCTGAAGATAAACAAGCCTAAATTGTTTTCTATCAGCATCTCAGTAGAGGAGCAAAAACAAACCCATGTAATTTCAGGTTTATTTCTTTATTACTTTTACATCTGATACTAATGTGTGCTTCCAACAAAAGATTTCAGTCTGCTGGTACTTTGAAAATGTATCAGCTATATTCATATGTCAGATGGAATTTGAAAACATGATCTGACTTAAAGCTTTTATTATTTTGCAAAACCGAGTGGGTTAAAAAGCTTGTTGGAGCATATATTCCTATTGCCTCAAATCCTGGTAGAAAAGTTTATCATAAGAGGGAAGAAATTAAGAATTGTTAATGGGATGAAATAAAATCAAGATAAAATGGAAGAGTTTGAAATTTAGAAAGAAAATATTATTTGGCATTTCATCTGGTGCAGCTTATTAAATCCATTAAATCAAATGACATGAGTAAAAATGGAAAGGAATGATATCTCAGGTATAGCCAATAGCTTTATCTACTAGCTCAGGACAAAAACTGAAGCAGATTGAAAACACTTTTGTGACTGAGATGTTCATGGTATGGTTTTAATAGTTTTAATATGCTAAATTCTACACTGCAAATTCCTTTATGTCTATTTTTAATACACACTTGTTTTCAGCAGGTGATAAATTCAATCAGTTGGCCTCTTGGAAAGAAAAACGGTATATATAGGCATAAAGATCTGTTTATAAATGAAAGACCTGTATCAGAAGGGCAATAAATAGAAACATTGGAAAAATACCCCCCCCCCCAAGTTGGTTGAACTCATGTTTGCTTATAAAGGGCTACAGATGGACTCTATTCCCTTACAGCTTTCGAAACATACCGTCTTGACACTTCCAACAGAATTAAGGGATTGGCTTCTGAGATTTACAAAATGATTACTGAGTTCACAAAATGACCTAAGGGCAACTGAGAAGCTGAGCTGAGGGTATGAATTGAAGATAATAAATGGGGTAGAATTTAGATAGCAATTCCATATGAACGCCACAAAAACATATACACAGCACTAAAGGAAGTCACCATTAAAGTGGCACATTGTTTTTCTCAGTGCCCCTAAAATTATGTAGAATTAGGAATGACTTGTCAGATAAATGTTGAAGAGGCAGTGATATAGCACACTGGAGCATATGTGGGTTTGCTTGTCCTATGATAATTTCCCTTTGGTTAGAGGTTTTGAGCTGGATTAACAAAACAGCTAATCAGAAAATAAGATTCTGAAGTTTTTGATTTGTACATGTAATGAAGACAAATAGCATGGACCAGGAATAATCTATAAAGTTGGTTTATCTGCCAATGGCTAGACAGAGTTTGAATCTTTGCGCTATTAAAGAAATCTACATTTGCCTTGATAGGGACAAAATAATTGAAGACACCCATTTATAACAAATATATCATATGTATATTCTGAACATGGCCCACTGTCATGTTTTGGAAGCTACCACAATTAGCATCTTTGGATATTGGTTGTGGTAGGTGGTTATTAGTTATTTTTGCTTGTACCCATCTGATTGTATTTTGAACCATGAAATGTTGCCTGCAGGATGGGCAAGGAAGGTGGGGGCAATTTTTCCATCATGTTACATGCAGTACATCGTTATTTTAAAATATATTTTTTAAAAAGTTACACATGGCAAAAAGGATTTGACAAAAATCTGTTGTAACAATTCTGCTGCTAATTGTATCTTAGTTGGCTGGCCACTCTATTGTACAGTTGTCCCTCTGTGCGGACTTTGAATCTCCATCCTTCGCTTACTTGTGAGGGGCAAACGTGCCTGTGGGGTATGCCTGCGGCTATTCAAGAATATTGGCGGATTTCCATTTTGGGGGAGGTCTGGAATGGATCCCCCGGAAAAACAGAGAGGCGATTGTATATAAAAAATATACTTTTGTCACTAGCTAAAGTTGCATTCTCTTGGAAACACTTCTAATATTTAGAAGAAAAACTCTTCCTGTTTCTCTTCTTTTAACTGTTACCCCTCTGGAAAGGGCTGTGTAAATTGAATGACATTATATTACGCATAACAGATGTATTGCTGCTGGCAATCGTGTGTTTTGCTATCTAACAGCAAACTTTAAAGATTTAATCATTTCTTTAACGGTATGTTTAATTTGCTTATGAGATTCCATTCTTCTCATAAAACAGTGTGGCAGAGAACAGTGAAGCCCAGCATCCTGCTACTGAAGTTAAAGATTGTCAAAGTTATTTATCTTTATATTTTTCAGTATTTTTTTAAATTGGTGAGAGAAGATGCTTGTGCACACCCATTTGTCTCCAGCTCACCTTTTAAAAAAAACCATTGATGCATATCAAAGCTAGGAGAAATGTTTCTGTAACCGCTTACGGGATGACATTAGATGTCAGTGGCTTTGAGTGCAGCATCCTCAGTTAGACTAATCACCTCACTATCAGACATGTATCTTCAGGTTAGAGGGATAACTATAACTCTTTCGAGATAGCTATCACCTTACATTTCAGATGACCTATTTAAGCCCTTCCTACATATAATCCAGGTGTGAGCTTTATAAATCAAAACACTTCCAAAGCCATAATCAGATACCTTAGGATTGAAATTGCTATACTTTAATGCAACACTTAACCTCCTTATTTTAAAAGGGAAAAATGTTTTTAGTTGCATCTGAAAATGGTTTGTTGATGGAACATACTGCAAAAGATATTACAAACTTCTGAAATTGTACAACTGTTCTTTCAATGGATTTACGTTAGTCAAAAGTAGGTTTCATATGAATACTCAAATGCTCAGGGAGGTTAAATGGTCTGGTTAATTGATTTGGTCCATGTTGTCACTTAGATATCTGTAATGACATACTATAATTTTTCCTCAGGCATGTTTCCTACATGGTTGACAGATACATGGTTTATCCACACTATGCAATTATAGACCATTTGATCCCACTTTAACCATCTCAGGGAACCCCAAGTAAATTCCAAGTGAAAGTACCTGTCCAAATTTTACACAGGTTGAGTCTCCCTTACTTGGGATCAGAATTGTTTTAGATTTTGGAGGGTTTTTTTTTTAAAAAATTAGAATACTGTATATACTCATATATAAGTCTAGAAATTTAGGTTAAAAATTGACCCAAAAAGCCTGAGTTGACTTATCCACGGGTCAGTGTAAGTACTATACTTAAAAAAACAAAACAAAACAAAAAAAAAAAAACCATCCCCTGGTGAAAGGGAAGAGTTTAATCTAACCTGGAAGCACTGACCCTCTTCTACTCTCTCATCCATTCAGCCTTTACTATGAGCACAAATAGTTATGCCTGCTAGAATTTTGTAAGTTCGTTGGTATTGTTTTTCTTTGCTTTGTCCTTTACATCCTTCATTACATGCCCATAAATTTTACGTACCCTCGATTTATCCATGGGTCATATCAAAATCTATTATTTTGGCCCCTAAACGTGCCCTCAACGTATACATGAGGTCGACTTATAGTTGGGTATATACATTATTTACATATACATAATGAGATATCTTGGAAATGGCATCCCAGTCTAAACAATAAATTCATTTAAGTTTTGTATACACCTTACACATAATTGGGCAATTATTTTTCATCTCCCTACTTTTACCCTTTTTTATGATCTTTGAAATTTCTTACAGCTCCACAATTCTCGGAAAATTATGCAGATTTTATTTGTCCTCCAAATATTTAGCATTCAATAGTCACACTATAAATTACCATTCTTTTCGCTACCAAGTTTTTGTATACATATGCAAACAGGCATGGATCCAATACAAGCAATGATCCTGTAATCCCATTTATAAAATTTTTATTCTGTCCTTCCCAAGGGTCTGCTGTAGTCTAGGATGCATCTTAAATGAAATAAACTTCCTACATCTGGTTTACATTTCCAGCACACAGACCTGTAGTTTCCATCATGTAGTCTGTCAAGAGTAATACATTACCCAGTAATTAATTTAATGCACATCAAGAAGCTGCTACATGTCCAAATATACTCCCATTTGTCAAAGAGAAGTGGCCTTTTCAAATCTTGACCTCATTGGACTAAATCTGAACCTCTGACCTTATGCTTCACATTTAATCCTGACTCTAGTTTTATATTCTGGCCTGACGAGAGCCCTTAAGACACAGTTTCCTAATTTGAGTGTAAAGGAAAACTGTGCTTTAACTAAGAAACCAAGAGGTAAAGCCAAGATCAGTCCTACTAAGAACAGACCCACTGAAATCAATGAGATTTAAAAACTAATTGTCACTAATAAATTCCATTCATTTCTGTGCATGTACCCTAGATAGGAAGCATTTGCTTTTGCTACAAAATAAGGAAGCTTCTCATTCCTTGTAATTGTAAATGTACACATACACGTAACAAAGAATGAGAAGAAGGATGAAAACAGAGGTCTATTATTCTCTCTGTGGGATAGCTGTTTGTGTGCTTGTGCTTGCATGAGGAAGCATTGTACCTATTATAGTCAAAGAAATTAAAAGCTATTGCAATTTAAACTTTTTAACATGATGCTCTCTCAAGCAAACTAATTCACCTATTGGCTCACACCAGGCAGCATTTACCTTAAAATTGGTCTGTCTGAAAACTTAATGCACAAATCTGGTATACAATCAGGCATTAATGTGAGAGCATTGCATTCTCAGTTTATATTCTGTGATAAAAAACATTGTCAACCTGTTCAGTAAAATGTGTGTGTGTGTAGGGATTTTTCAGAGGAAATCACCTCCAAATGGCCAATAGCATACCATGTTGTTTGGCAAATTTTCAGGCAGTTTTGATAGTCTTATAGATGCTAACGGGCAATAGTTTGCCCACCCCTTGTTTACAATGACTGGCAGCTTCCCCACAAAGTCCTTCCCAACCTTATTTGGTGATGCCAGGGATTAAAGTCAGGTTCTTCTGCATTCAATGTATTGCTATACCATTGATCTATGCATATCTCTTCAAAATGAAGAACACAGTCCGTCAGGAAATATACATTGTTATTCAGTTGATTATCTGAAACCTGTTATAGCTTTCTTTTGTTCCTGTTCATAGATTACCTCTTCCCATCATTGCTTCATATGTGTGTGTGTGTGTGTGTGTACATGCATTCAAGTCACCTGTCAACTTACTGTGACTCCGTGAGTTTCATAGGGTTTTCTTAGGAGAGGAATACTCAGAAATGGTTTTGGCAGTTCCTTTCTCTGAAATATAGGGCCTGAACAGACAGGCCAAAATAAAGCCACTTCAGATCACTTTGGAGGTAAGCAGTTTAAATGCTGCATGCATCCTAAGAGGCCGGAAGCCGTGCAAAAGCCACGCTCCAGTCCTAAGGACTGGAGCCCAGCTTTGGCACAGCTTCTGGCCTCTTAAGAGGTGTGTGTCATTTAAACAGCATACCTCCAAAGTGAGCCAAAGCAGCTTTATTTTGTCTTGTCTGTTCATGTCCATAGTCTACAGCACCTGGTATAAATTGGTGGCACAAGTGCTAACCAGGGCTCATCCTGTTTAGCCTCCAATATCAGACAAGGTCTGGTTCTTTACTGTTCTCCTATGGATGTGTGGTTGATACTACTTCAATACCTTGTTGCTACCCACTCCATTCTGCATCACTCTTATCTTGGCATTCCAATATTTCCTGCTCACAATTCTTTCCTCAAAGCTTTTTCCAAAGCACGATCCATGCCAGATTGGCAGGTGGGACCCGTGGGCAAGGGCCGATGACTGCTATCAGTGCTCTTACCCAGCTCTCAAATGCCTTCTGGATTCTCAGCTGTTGTAAATTATATTACAGGAGGGAGCAGAGGAAGTGCCTTTCCCACAATAGAGGTGGTAGTTTTTGTGGTCTTTCCAAGGTAGGATCAATGAGTATGTGTTTTTGTTTATTGAAGGGGGTTAAGCTCTAGCAACAATACAATCCTACTGAGAAATGAACACATTCTTAACAGAGAATGGCATGACTTTCTTTCTTTCTTTCTTTCTTTTTTCTTTCTCTTTCTAGAAAACTAATTTATTAGACTGAATCATCACACAAGCACTATAACATAAAAGAGAATAACTGAAAAAAGTAAACAATGTTCCATAGCCCTAATAAAATTGTCAAAATTCTGCTAACTCTATGAGAAGGTGGCTTTGGTGCAGCTATAAAGGGATATATACATGGACAAAATGGGCCTTTTCACACTACACAATTATAGCACTATGATTCCACTTTGATTTCCATAGTTTTGTCCCATGGAATCACAGGATTTGCAGCTTCGGATGGGATGTTTAGAATTTTCAGCCAGAGAGTTCTAGTGCCTCACCAAACTACAAAGGATTCCACAGGATGTACCCATGGCAGTTAAAATGGAATCATAGTGCTATAACTATGTAATGTAAAGAGGCTCCAATATAGTTATACTATGATAAAATTGGATGTAAGAGCCATCTTGAGCAGCACTGTCAGAGATAAATGGTTTTTCCTCAGTCCCTTCCGTATGAGGTGACCAACTGCTAAATGACCATTTTATTGTTAAATCTAGGTTCTCATTTATCATGCATACAGTTCTGAAGAAGATAATCAGAAAAAGGGCTAATAGATAATCGAAATACTTGATATGGTTCCACTTTAACAGATGATGACAACCGGTAACCTTCAGTTAATTCAACATATCTGTCTGGACATTTTTAGGAGTAAAGAATTGTTCTGTGAATCTTAAAAGTAAAGCAAGACTTTGAATGACTACTCCCCACTTTTCTACAGAAAAGAAAAAGAACAAAAAGACAAAAATAATATAATTGTTAAGAACAAAGTTTCACCTCTCCCTGAACCAAGTTCCAAGAATAGCAGGTATTTATATTTATGGGATCACAATGGTAAGTGTAAACAATCTTCACATAGTGTTTCATTTTCCCAGTTCTACCAATGAGCAAGACAGCATCCTTTATCATTCTTTCCCAGCCTAAGATATGAGCAATCATTAGTCCAGTTGTGTAACATGTTTCTTTGATAAGCTTGATAAGGTATCAGGAGTTATTTCAGTAGTTTCATTATGAGCCTACAGACAAGGAACTGACAAGGAATTTTTGCTCATTGTACTATTACTGGTGTACAGGGTCAGATGGTTTATTGTTAGATGTCAAATTCTGTTACCTCCTACAGTGAGACCTTTAATCTATTGTTGTGCAGGTTACAGTGATGCTGTTGCTAGTTTTGTCAGTATAGATATGAATCATTGTGTTCTTTAATATTTTCAAAACAACCTTTTTATTACAAGACCAATTAACCCCCTTTGAAACACCTAATAAAACACTTGACTGACTTTCTACAATGATGGTGCAGTGGTTGAATACCATTGCTGCAGCCACAAGGTTGTGAGTTCGATCCCAGGCAGGGCTCCAAAATTCACACAGCCTTTCATCCTTTCATAGGTCAGTAAAATGAGTACCCAGCTTGCTGGGGGCAATTAACGTACAGATTGTAAACGTCTTAGAGAATGCTAAGCTCATTGATAAGAAATGTACATGCTATTGCTATAAACACTTGGTTTAAGAGAACATACTTTCAATGCACACACATACATGTTAATATTTTACTGACATTGCCACATGAATATGTTCATGTCTTGTATACAGCCTGTTGAAAACCTGAGAAAAAAAAACTTCCGTTAAAAAGTTAGGTACTCATCAGTGATTGTTCCATTGTTTCAACAAGCATGTTCTCATTTCTCTCACATTAACCTATTTTACATAGATTGAGGCAGATAGGAGTGAAACAATAACCACACTCCAATGCAAAGCAGCAGCTTGATGCTTTCAAAAACCATGAAGCGCGTATTTCAGAGAGATAAATGAGTACTGATATACAGTAGTCTAATTCTGCAGAAATGCTTCTGGGCACAGACCATGTTTCTTGCCACAGATTATATACTTATAGTTCAGTATAATTAAATTAATGCATCACTCTTATTTTGAGCCATTTCCAATTTTTTTCTTTTTTAAAAAAAGCACCATGTTCTTCAATTTCCTCAAAGCTAGTCATTCAAAAGACACACATCCTCTAATCTGCAAATTTTATATTTTCCTTAAGTCTTCCCAATTATACTCTATCAGACCAACGCCCTTTCACGTTAGTTGAAACAAGATTCAAATTATGAGCTCAGAGAACATTTCCCAAGGCTACACTGGAATGTGTTAAATGGAAAGGAGTTCTGTCACATGCTGTGACAGCCATGCAAAAGACAGAGCGCTCTTGGATAAATTGGCATGCATAGTTTAGGATACATCTCATTCTCTAAACTTTGGAGAGAGATCTAAAGAAAATAACCTGAAGGAATAGAAGCAAAAATTCTCAGCAGTACAGAGAATGCCTGCCTTAGGTCAGGTTAGAGTGTTTTTCCCCATTAAGCTTAGTATTGTTCACTCAGATAGGCAGTGGCTCTCCAGGTTTTAAACAGAGAATTTTTGTTTTCCCTCATTCCACCAACATTAACTAGCAGGGGTATATAGTGCATAATATTACTTCCTTTATACCAGGGCCAGACAACTGCAAACAGGGCAATGCCATTTTTCCTCCCTTTACCTGCCTGGTGGCCCACAACAGCATGTTCCAGCATACTTGAAATGTTGTGATGTTACTTCCATCTGCCATTTCAGCCAATTTTCTGTTTGTGTTTGAGAGGCTGGGGGGGATTAGGGAAGCAAACTGTTACCTTTTTAGATGGTTTTGGGAGATTTGGTGTGGTTTGGAGGAAAATAATTGCCATAAAATCAGCCTGAAAATTGTAAAATATTTTTGGGAGGATCTGGGGGCTCTGAGGGGTGGGTCCCACAAAACATACTTGGAGCCCCAAGGGCAGCATGTAAGCCACAGGCCATACTTTGTTCACCCTTGCTTTCTATGCTGACTTCTCCCAACAACAGCACTCGACTTACATGATAGAAATACACTTGCCCCCTCCACTTTTGCGGACTTCAGATCTGCGACCCTCACTTACTCACGAGGAGCAAACTGAGAGGGTTTAAATGGGGCATATGCCAGTGGCCACTCACAGGCACACATCCCCACTCAAGCCTACTTGAATATCTGCGAGTTTTTTGATTTCATGGGGGGGGGGAATCCGGAATGGATCCCCCACGAAAACAGAGGGCTGACTGTACAATTAAAAACACACCTAGCCAAAAAAAAGTATATAAAAAGTTATGTTTTGAATATCCATAGAATTCAAACTACTTAAAATATCAATTTAAAAGGAAAGGACAAAAGCAGTGCACTACGCTAAGGAAAGCTCTTTCCTTGTAAAACACGCAGTTCCCAACAAGCTTCCTGCAACAAAAAAGTCCTCATCTGCCAACCAAAGGAGGGCAAGGAGAAAGTTCCAGAGGAAAGATGTTCCAGAGCCTAAAAGCAGCCATGAAGAAGGTCCTATAACATCCCCACCCGACATGCCTATGCAGGTGATGGAAGAGAGAGAAGTACCCTGAAGATTTCAGAGGTCTGACAGATTTGTATTGGTGTGCAAGATATAATTAGACCTTGCAAGGAAGGGCAATGGGCAGCAAACCTAAAGCAGTTGGCTCCATCCCTTATCTTATACAAAAGCCCTTTCACCAATTTTATAACCAGTTATGCACATTTTTTTTTAAAAAAACCCTGAATTTGAAAACTGATTCAAAGATATACACATACCAGTCCTATTCTATCCTATGCTATGCTTATGTATACAAACCTATATACCTGGGCAGGGAATACAGGATGTATAATGTATAATGCTTATTTTTCTATCCAGCCTTTCCATGTAAAAGTCAAAGGCCCATCTTTTTTTAAAAAAAATAATCAAAATAAAGTCAAAACAAATAAGTAAACCAATTCAGTCAGATACTAAGAGCTGTAAAGTAAAATAAACTGTATGAGTGAAAGGACCACGAAAACTAAGATAAGATAAAATAAAATATCAGAATGTATACTACAAAGTGCTGAAGGCTAAATTTCAGAGAAAGGAACTGGCATAAAATCACCTCTAACTATTCCTTGCCTATGGGGTCACCATAAGTGGACAGATGACTTGAAGGCACATACAAGCACAATGTCTGAGCAGTATTACTGAACTGTCAAAGCCCACAAAAACTGAGGATCCTAAGCAGTACACTTGTTGCTTTGAAAAGTTTTGCTTGTGTCCCTTTCATCAAAGACTTGGTTAAATTGCCCTGGCTTATGTATGCCTACCTGGGGGGATAAATTATTTCCTTTCATTTTTCTGTCACAATGGAAAACACTGCAATTCACAGTGGTACTATTCCGCCACTACTGCCCCAGCAAATTGCAAGATAAGCACTAAGACAGCAGTATAACAATTTGACAGTGTTATTTCATTTAACAAGATTAAAAAAGCTCCCTTGGCTTAGTTCTAAGGCTGACTTAAACCAATTCAGCAGCCAACTTAGTATATAAACTCAGCTCGAATCAGTATAAAACTCTGAACAGGATTATTAGCAGGGATAGAATCCAAATAAAGAAGGTATAAAAATAATGTTATCTGGGAACTATACCATGGTGACAGAAGTTTGCATCTGCAGCCCATTCAACTTATACTATGTAGAACAAGGGATTGTAGCAAGTTGTTGTAGGAAAGACTCCATAGTTGGGACACACACCCATTTTCTACTACCACCAATATCAGTATAAACACAAAGACCTACTGTTCTCTTGTCTAGTTTGGCCCAAATTAAATTTGTTATTTTTCCAACTGGCATCTAAGATAAAATCCAAAATCTGTTTTGATTAAGGAGATTATTTTCATATGGGCATTGCATTTTCCATTAATCTTCTAAAAGAATCTTAACAATACTCATAATAATTTTCCAACCAGTTTGGACCTTTCCTTTCTCCAAGCCATGTTTTTCATTTCTCTTGAAGAAAACTAGTTCTTCAAGTTTCCTGGTTTTCCTTATTCTTTTCAAGAAAAGAAGTACAGGCTTTTTTTTAACATGGGAAACAAGGACTTAACACTCCCTGTATGAGAAGGTACATTCCTATTTAACTATCTCATAAGACCAAAAAAAAAAAAAAAAAAAAGCTTCCTTAGAGGAAATGCTCATCACTTTACAAGATCTCAATTCCTTTGGTAGCACCACCGTTTCTATTCTTTGAAAGGCAACACTGATTCTGAAGAATTGAGCCATACTTGTAACTCTTGAGTTACAAGGTGGATAAAAATGTTTACCCTCCAGGTGATGCTTTTGTTGCCAGGGGCCTATCAATAAAACCAGCATTTTAAGAAGCCCTGCCAAGTTACAATTGTTCCTCAATTGGGGCTATTCAGCTCACACTCCCATGTTAACCTGGTTCTGTCTGTCATACTGCAGGAGACACAATTACCTCCTCTTTTGGAAGGGAGATTGCCAAGGACTACCAGGTGCTGCTGGCTATATTTCAGAGGAAGGCAATGGCAAACCACCTGAGTACTCCTTGTCTACAAAATTCATGGGGTCACCATAAATCAACAGGCAACTTATAGGTGTACATATACACCCTATGTCCAAACAAGATATTTAATATTGTTGTGTCAAAAAGCTTTTTTCCAGTGTATGTACTTCCCCAAGTTCTGCACAGGTCAGTATGCCTTTTTTTCAAAAGTACCTTGAAAAATAAAACTATCCCTTCTTAGCAGCAATTCCCACTTTCTTCTTTGAAGGACATGTATTTGAAGGACATGTTTTCACCCACGCTCGTACTAGGGCACATATCTCCAGGGGTAAACAGGACAAGATTATTTGCCCTAATCTTGCACTCCTGAAGATAGAATTTGGGTTAAAAGCAGCATATGCTTTGGGCCAGCATGGTCCCATTAAACCACTCTGCTAAGATCAGCCTGTGTAGAAATGCCAAGGAATGCAAGAAAGCGGCCAATTCTGCAAAATGTGTACACTGATAACTGCATCCCAGGAGAGGTGAGGAAAAGACACTTCTTAAGAAAGCAGCTTGAACACTAAATGAGCCAAATACACCAAACAATAAAAGTTTGGCATTTTTACCACTGCACTTGTTGCTTATCTAAAGCAATTCTTCTCAGTTCAAAGGGTCAATTTCACACCAGGATACCAGTATTTATCGACCTGCTCTACTAGGCCTCACAATTGTAAAGAAAAGTGTTGCTTCCAACTGGTTTGACAATGGCACAATCAAGCAGGCACTTCAAAAGATATAGACTATGTAGATACTTTGAGTTGACCACAGTCCCTATGCTAAATTCCAAGAGACTTTTTTTTCCACACAGAAGGCTGAACATAGTTACCCAGGCCAATGTAAGGCAGGATGTAAAAAGTCAATGTCACGAAGCTATGTCAAAATGACCACCCATTTACACAGGCAGAGCACTGAGTAGTGAAATGCAGAATCATCATCTCAAGATTAACAACTTTCCAAATGTAACTCCACTGCCAATAAACCCTGTTTTGTGTATCAAGGTCCTTTGGCCTTTCCACTAGTAAACACCTTGGACACATCAGCTTCCATCAGCACTAGCCTGCATGACCAATGGGGATGGATGATAGGGTTTGCAGTCCAACACATTCTGAAAGGCCACCAGTTGCCCACACCACTGAGCCTCAGCAACAGAGAAAAAATAAGCAGTCAGCCAGAGGTTTTTGAACCGCACAAAGAAACTCTTCTGTAACAAAACAGGAGAAAAAGAACAGCTGTAACTCAATTTGCTAGCTACTGTCACTTCCATTTTTCCCTATTAGTGACACTCAGGATGTCAGAGAGTTTCAGATTTAATTCATTACAAATAACTGGTTATTTCCATTTTTTAATATACTGATGGAATAACTATAATACATCACATTATTAACTTACTGAGTTCAACCCTTTTGCCATGTTGCTGTAAGTGTTACTTAGTTTAAAACCATAATTACAATATGATTTAGCTGGGAATCCTGCACTGAGCAGGTGGTTTGACTCAATGGTCATGAATCCAGCTGTAAGATTCTGACCCTATGACAAGGTGACCTCACTAAACGGTAGAAAGAAATAGCATATGGTTCCAATGCTGTATCATGCTACAACTTGTGGACTGGTTGCAAAGGCTGCAGTCAGGTGGATGAGAGGACAGTGAGTATTCTTTTAACATATGCTAGTGCTTGTAGAATTCTTTTAAAAAAAAACAAAGAAACAAGAAATAAAATAAAAATTTAAAAAAACTCAGAACTTTTCAAAACTGTACTCATAAGTCACAAGCTAGTTGTTGGCGGCTCAGAACTAAAGCTTTTAAGAATGATGTTCCAACTGAATGCAACTCCTTTCAAATTACCAAGTACATAATTGAAAAACCTTCTTAAAAGATTGTGGTTTGTTTTGGTTTTGCCTTATAAATCAGGTATCACCCAACCCTTCTCACCCTCCCTTCAACAACCAAATCGTGACCTCTATTGTAACTGCTACAGTAAACATCTCTTGATCTCTCCAGAGTAGGCTACTTAACAGAGATGCAAAGTGACTATAAAAATTAAGTGCCAGAGCTTGGCTATTTCCCTGGCTGTTTGCTTGCTTTGTTTAAACAACAGGCTCCTGTGTTGAGCTTTCCAGCAAACAGAGCTCAGAAGAATGCCACTCTGCTCTCTTCCCCCTTCCTTTTCCCTCAAATGCCTTTCCAACTTAAGCCCAGTCACTAATGAACAAATAGCATCACAGAGAAGGTAACTTCTCAATTGTGCCAGCAATATGATTCAGCAAACCACAATAGGTAGGTTTTTACTAGTTCACCCTTCTGGGCTCAATTTAAACATTAAAATCATAACCCACATTCATCAGATATTGCTAAAAGGAAGAAGAACCTGATTTGCAAGTTAGTGAATTTCTTGAGTTATGAATTCTATGAAAATATTGCTTGTCACTCTTCATGCCATGAAATGGAATGTTTGTGTCTTCAGGTGGCCTGTGTCATCACCATGGATTCATGGTGACACCATGAATTCAGGCAAAGAATACTTAGAGGTAGTTTGTCATTGCCTTCCTCTGAAACAAATTCTCACCATTTCCCTTCCAAATAATAACCAGGTTTGACCCTGCTTAACCAGTGAGATCTGATGGGATCTGGTCCCTGCAAGGTACTTCAGTTTACCTTTCAAACCATGTTTGTTGTTGTTATGCGCCTTCAAGTCATTTCAGACTTATGGCAACCCTCAGGCAAACCTATCATGGGGTTTTCTTGGAAGATTTGTTCCAAGGAGGCTTGTTATACCGTACTTAAAACAGAAACTTTGAGCAAGTTTGTATGAAACCACTGTAACCTTCCCCAAGGTTTTCAGTGAAAGTCACAAGAGATATAATGCATACATATGAAAGCAGGTGCTGGATGTTGTGATGGAATGGGTGAACTATGTCTGGGAAAGCCAAGGTTTACATATCTACCTCAACTATAAAGGGAGGAGAAGTAATTCAGTGATAAAGCACATTTTTTTTAATGCAAAAGGTCTTAGGTTTAGTTCTTGGAGGCACCAGAGAGGATTATGGTCATGTGGTAATTTTAAGTTGTACAGTATGTTGGAGGGAGGGTTAATGGGTTTTAACTTGCATTGTTGTATTGTTGTGTTTTTATTGTGGTTGTAAGCCACCTCAATCCTTCAGGAAGAGGCGGGATAAAAATAAATAAATCAATAAATGACTAGAACAAAACAAACTCTGAATTGGAAACCCTGGGAAGCTACTGCCAGTCAGTTGTATAAGCTAGATCAGAGTAGAGGGCCAGTTTCTCCAACTTTCTTATGGCCCACACCTCTTGCTCAGACCATCCAAATTAGCCTTCTCAACAGTACATGAGAATTCATCACTTCTGGTCACTATTCTGGCTGGGATACACTGGAATATTCGGCTGACGAACGAGATATGGGAAGTTTTTAACTTGCTGGTATGATTTTGGTGCAACAGGTTTTAGTATGGTTTTCAGAGGGAAAGTGCCCAAAAGTTATGCCAGGTTTTTTTTAAAGTGAAAGGGTTTGGAGGGGGGGCTTGGGGGCCCACAAAAGTGGGGCCCTGGGCTTGCATGCAGCCCATGGACCACACTTTCTCTACCTTTGGGCTAGAAGGATCAATGTACTGATTGCCATGTTTCTAAATTCACAAAACAACTTTGAACCAATCACTGCTTTTCAGCCTAACCTGTTGACTTAGTTGTTGCAAAGATGTCATGGGAAAGGGATATTTATGTACACTTCTTTCCCTCCTTCTCAGGAATGAGGGACTACACATGTACTAACTATAGGTCCCCAAGACTTATCTATGAATAAAGGAAACAAGAACTTTGGGAAATGCTTCAACCTAAGAAAATGCTTGTTTTGTTTAAATTTAATTCAGCCTACTTTAACTAGGCTTTCACTTCTCCTAAATGAGGTATGTGCTTCCTCTGGCCTTATAGCTAGCAATTGAGATACCAACAATAACTTGCAGCACCTTTAACTTGCTACTCTGGCTTCACCAGCTGTGCCCCACTATGAAATGTGGCACAAAATTATGAATTTCCTGACTTCTAATGTAGTGTGCTTTGCATGGAACACACACAAGAACTTTTCTGAAGCAGCACCAAGACTACAAAATTCCCCTCAATGGAGATCAAGTTGCCTCTGTTCCTATCAAACATTAGGCTTGTTGGATGGTGCTATGCCTGCATTCCTGTTTGAAAACTGCACCTTGCAGTGGAAATAAGCATTTATAAATACTTTGAACAAATAACTGTTGTATTATCAATAGTTCCACCAAGAGTAGCAATTCTCTTGAATATCAGCTCTTATCAGCCCAGTGCTGAACTTACCTTGCACACTGTTGCAGCAGGGCCTGGAAACAAAGAACCTAACTCAAATTGCAAGTTCCAGCTAGAGTAGACCCACTGAATTAACTGCTGAATGGTAATTAAACACTTAGGACTTTATCACATGGGGGCAAATCAGGGGGAAATCAGGGATTTAAACAGTGACTATCCTGTGAAAATTGTGCAATCACAATTAAGATTTTCACACACAACATGATTAAAGCATCATTAGCCAAGGAATAACCAGCAACAAACCATTCCTGGGATTTCCCTGTGAATGATTTGTTGCTGGTTATTCCCGGGATAATAATGCTTAAGTGTGAAAATTTTAATCATGATAGCACAACTTCCATGGATAATCACTGTTTAAACCCCTGATCCCCCCTCCCCCATTTCCCCATGTGATAAAGTCCTTAGGCATATCCCATTATTTTCAGGGGTCTATGCTAGTTGTCCAGTGCATTCAGCCCTGTGTCTTTACATTTTAAGACGATCATTGTAATTCAACTATATGGCCAGGAGGTAGCTAACCTGATTGTTATTCAACTATATAGCCAGGAGGTAGCTAACCTGATTGTTCCTTTTTGTATTTTAAATGGAAGCAAGTAGCACCCAGATGCTTTGTAGAGTACCCCGAGGAAAGCTTATTTTCTGAAAGACACACAAGAATAAATTAAAAACCTTTAGTCTTGGGGTTCCAGATGGAACATATTTACCAAGTTATGTTGGACTGAAATGGCAATAAAACACTTAATGAACATGCTCTTTTGGCATTAAATATTGACGATTTTATTTGTAATTAAAGTGTTCCATAGGAAACATTTACTGCAGCTTTAATTGCATAGTTAAACCTGTTTTTTGAATGCATTTTGAATGCAAACTGGTAGAAGATTCATACACACTGCAATGGTTTGGAACTTGTAATTTTATACATAAACAACTCAAAAAAGAAATCCAAATGAGAAATAACTAGAATAGGATTTTTTTTTTGTAAGTCAGTGGTGATAAGCTATATTGACTTGCCTTATTTCCCCAAGTTTGATGATGAGACAGTATTCAAAGGCAGGGTTTGGGCCAAGTTGTAAAACCATACAATGAAACTCTTTTTAGTTACATGACATGTTTTCCTAGTATGAACAAAAGAATCTCAGGCTGGCACAAACTGAGAGTGGGGCAGGGGCTGCCATCTGTGATGTAGATTCACAAAGAGCCAAAATATACACATTAAGTGAAACATGTAATTTAGCAATTACATATGGCAGCACACTTGGGTTTGGCAATTACATGTGGCAACACATTTCAATTTGAGGTTTTGAAATAGCAGCTGCCAAGGGATGCAAGGACTGGAGTATGGGGCAGTTAACACTTCCCCATGTAATGCAGTACCAATGAAAGTCATTTCTTTTTGTTATGTGCCTTCAAATTGATTCCAACTTAGGGCAACCCTATGATGAGGTTTTCTTGGCAAGATTTGTTCAGAGAGGGTTTGCCCATTGCCCGAGTATGAGAGAGTATTAATTTGCCCAAGGTTGCCCAGTAGGTTTCCACAGTTGACAGGGATTCAAGCTCTGGTCTCTCAGAGACCTAGTTCAACATTCAAATCACGCATCCTGGCTCTCAAAGTCATACACATCCTAAAACTGTTGTACAGCATGGTAGAGAAGGTGCTGTTGGTGTAAACTGTTTCTGCCTGTGCAGAATATCCAGGGGACAATTTTTATAAAAATCATAATGAATTTTGTTGCAAGAAATCCTTCCTCCTTGAAGATGCACTTTCCAAAATCAAAACAAAACAAAAAAATTTAAAAAGCAAGGAGATATTGCCTGTCATTACATTTCTTATAATCTGTAGTTTGGCCCTGAGCAGCATTGAGCATGTAACTTGGTCTGTATATCCACATATCTAGCAGGGCCACAGCATGGCATATTCTTTGGTACTATAAATTGCAGAATCACCAAGTTCACTTTTCCAAGTTCTGACAAGCAACTTGCATATGGGATGCTGGTGTGAAGAATAGGGAAAAATAAAATGTATTAAGCCTTTTGCAATTAGCCACACTACATAAAACCTTAGCAGTAATACTAACTGCAGGAGCAATAAAGCTGAACAATAGTCCAACGGACAAGAAGCATTAACTGTACAATACTACATCACTGTAACTGGTACATAGATAGAAGAACGATAGTGCCTAAATCCTACTGCTAGCCCATGAAGAGCATACTCTCCAACATTTCACAATGAAAACTGGGACATGTGTGGCTAAGCAACTTCAAGAGTGTGGTCAAGATGGCAAAACATAATAAGGAGGAAGAACAAACCAGCTAGGAGAGGCCGCAGCAGTTTACTTTTGCATGAATCTACAGGGAAGGGCAAGGCTCCAGCTTCTTCCTCTTTTCCCCCCACGGCTGAGCTAACTGAGCACAAATTACTTTTTCATTTTGAACTCAGTTTGCAGTGACTGAAGAAGGCTGGGGATAAAAGGTCAAAGTGGGAAGAAGAAGAGGTAGAAAATGGCACAAAGCAGCTGAAAAAGCAGGATAGCTGAAGATTAACTGGGACTGTCCCTGCCACATCATCCTCATAATTACAACCATCATCCCCTTTACCACCACCATCATAATAATCTTTCCCCCAACACTAGGACCCAAGGTGGCTTGCAAAAGTTTTAAAAGTTTGTATCATTAAAAAGACCCAAAAATGGAGGTACACAGATTAAATAATACCTAGAATTAACTAAGAAGGTTCCAGTTTCCCTGGTCATTCCTCAGTCATCAAGGCAGCAATGACAGTTTCTTCCCCAAATATAGGCCAGAAGCAAGACTGAAATGAATGTTAAATCATCAATGACCTCCAAGACTGCCAGGAACTTATGAACCACGCTCCGGTGCCCACTGCAGGACTTCAGCAAGAAATGGCTAGAGACCAGACAATATTTTTCCCCAGAACCAGACACTAGATTGAGCTTTCTCAGAACTCATTGCCACTTCAGGACAAGCACAGTCCTTATTAGTATGCTGTTTCCCACCTATGAACTGCCTAACAATCTCAGGTGTCAAATATTATTAGGAGCAGGAGTGGGGCAAGGTGTTTGGTGAATAAAGGTGTGTGTACTAAACAGTTTGTCCTAGCTTCTACCTCCAACTACAAAAAAGACTGCAGCCCTATTGCCAGTATATAAATTCAGTCAGCTTCTGTCCAGAACTTGTCCATCACTGTCAGAAAAATATCTTTGCTCAAGCCTGTTTATATATACCATTATGAATCTGACAGAGTTCAACTGCACTGAAGAACTGTGTGAATTAATATACACACCAAAAATCAATATTAAGGCAGTTGACCTGGAACTGATCCAGAACCAACATAGATGGGGTGAAGTATCATGTGTGCAAACCTATGGACTGTTTTTTAGAGATCCTTCGTACGATTTCTGCCTCCCACAGGAACCTGGCACTTCTTACTAAACGCCCATCAGTTTAGAGGCAGAATGTGTGGTGTGGTTTGTGCAAACAGCTGCCCCACTTCTTCTCAGAGTACAAAGTTTCATCTCACACTGAAAGAGGAGAATGGTTTAGTCTGGCATCATTCAGTACAGCTACCCACCACATTCTCTGTTAGGATCTGTAGTGGAATGTGCACGAGTCTACTGTAAACCTCTAGGTAATGTTACACATAATGTAAGCAGAAGAAACAGCTTCTATACATTAAAAATTTGAGTGGGTTAAGTAAATACACCAGTCCATACTTTCACACTGAAACAAAAATGTCAGCTAGATAATGCCATCAAAGTCTGTCCAGTCTTTCAACACAGACAAATCAACTCTATGGTTACTTAGAATCAACAACTTAACAGTGTTGTCCCCATGCCTACCTTGAACTAGCAGTCCACTGAACTGCTTCTCAGCTTTAGACACTAGGCCTCCGGAGATCCTGAAAGGTCCGGGGCATAGGTATCATCCAAATGCCTTTTCAATCAAGCATTTTAAATTCGGGGATAAGAATCCATGCTTAGTTAATTCCTTGGTAACTACATTTTTAAAGCATTTCTGTCAAATAATTAACCTCACTAAACTTTGGGGATAGGCTGGGATAAATTCCAGCTGAAAGGGCATATTACAGAGTAGTTTTCAGAAAACAGAAAGCTCACAAAAGAAACAGGCTCAAAACACACTGAATAGATACTTTGTCACCAGAAAGCTATGCAGCACCTTAGATATTTTATGTACTTCACTTCAATTAGTTTATAGCCATATGATACCTTAGCTACTGAATCTACTGAATAATTCCTCTTTATCCGTTTGCATGTTTTTGAAATTAAAAAAGCATAACAGCACAGTAATAGTTTATTAAACAAATGCAAATTTAATTAAATACAAAAAAGGTACAATGTTCCCTTTAAGATTTACTACCATTTTTCTGAAGACTAAGCTTTCTGTAAAATTCCAGATGCTAAATTGCCCCAGGAAAATTCCAGTATTATTTTCTCTTGTACAAACTGAAGGAGTTTTGACTGCTTCCATTCAGAACCCTTTTTGTATGATTATTCTGTTAATTTCTTTGCAGATACATTGATCAGACACTTCTGCCTTAGTTACTTTTCTGGACATTTTCCAGTTTATAGAGTTAAGTGTTACAACACACTTAGTATCTACCCATATCGCCCATAATGTAAAGAACACTTTTTACATACACATATCCTAACTTTCTACCTGACACCTAATTTTCCAAAACTACTCCAACCATTCTTGAGACAAAGTGCAAGCTAGTTTTTTTAAAAAATAAATAAATAATTAAAAGGGACAGAATGGATTCCCATTCAGACACAGTTTAAAAGCCTCTGGGTGTACATACGTTTCCCCTTTACACATGTCACTATACCAAAGGAATGAGTACACAATTCATTATTGACACTTTGAAGCTGATGACATCATATAAAATGGAGAGGAGTTAAAATTCCCTCTGCCCATGGATACCAAATTACACCATTGTATACAATGGGACTTGCACATCCATGGATCTTAGTATCCATGGGTGGAGGGGTCCTGGAACCAAACCTCAGTGCATATCAAGGGTCCACTACAGTCAGGCATCTATATCCAGAGATACTGCATCCATGGATTCAATCATCCATGACAAGAAAAGACTTCGGGGGGGGGGGGGTCCAAAAAGTAAACTTTGATTTTAACATTCACTTAAAGGTCATCATAACCTTTCCAACTTCATGCGTCCTGGCCTCTTTGTAACTGCTATTATAACAAAATATTTCTACCCCCAAATGACATGGTGCATGCAGGTGTACTAACATATGCTATAACATGCATACAGTGAGTCTTTAGTGTCCACTTGGGTTTGGTTCCAGGACACTCCATGGATACCAAAATTGGTGGATGCTCAAATCCAATTAAATACAATGGCACAGTAAGGTGGTGTTCCTTATATAAAATGACAAAATCAAGGTTTGCTTTTCTGAATGTTTTTCCCCCTAAATATTTTCAAGTCAAGGATGGTTGAATCCACATATACAGAATCTGTGGATATGAATAGATGGCTGTAGTAGTACTTCCTTTGCTATTTTGAATCTACAGCTTTATGAGACTAAAAATTCACTATCTCTGGGTGATTACCATGGCAATGTCCTATGTAAGCATGATTATTATTATTATTATTATTATTATTTATATCCCGCCTCTCCATCTGGCTCATTTGTATTCTGGGGAAGCACTAAAGTTCTATTGTTGAGAATTCTAAATGCTCTCCTGAAACTGGGTTTCCACAGGGCGTTGTCATGGCATTATAACATTATAATTTTGCAGTGTGAAATGACCTGATAACTTGTGGAGAATCTAAGATGCATCATACAATTGGTGAAGCTGGCATATATGTCTAAAGTTCAGAAAGTAGAAAAATTAAATTGTATATAAACCTTTGTCATAATGGAATGGTGATATTGTTATATGCCAGAATGAAAATATTGTGCTTCAAACGCAACATAAACAAAATATGTTTCATTCACTGTGGATACTGAACAAATTATTATTTAATATTGACCAGGATGTTGAATGTATGATCTCCAAAGACTTTATATTTTTAAAATCTATTTCCAACTACTCATCTGCTACTTGTAACAAAAACTGTCAAGCCAGTAAGTCTGGAGACCAGAGCTTGAATTCCTACACATCCATGAAAAGTTACACTCTCTCAACCTCAGAAGGTGGCTATGGCAAAACCCCTTTGACTATATCTCACCAAGAAATCCCATGATAGATTCACCTTAGCATTGATATAAACTGGAAATGACGAGAAGGCAAACAACTACTACTTCTACTACTACTAGTGTAATCCAGCAACATTGCACCACATTACAGTGGGCCCTTGGTATCCACTGGAATTTGTTCCCAGGACCCTACATGGACACCAAAATCCATGGATGCTCAAGTCCCATTATGTAAATGGCATAGTAAAATGGTGTCCCTTATATAAAACAGCAAAATTAAGGTTTGCTTTTTGGATTTTTTTTATTTTTTAAAGTTGTGGATGGTTGAATCCATTGATGCAGAATTCATGGATATGGAGGGCTGTCTATAAAGTAATTGACCAGTGTCCTGATAATGACATATATATATGAGGCGTAACTGAAAGTTATGTCTGTGTACATGATTTTTCCAGTTGTGATGGGTTCAAGAATTCAGCATCTCCCATCTGCTATAATTCCTTCCCCAAGCCTTATTCCTGTCTTTAGTGCACTTGCCTTCAGACGTTCAGTGGTTAGGACAGGATGGTTGGAGAGGGAGGGGTAGTCAGGTAGCTAGCTGGTTTCATTCCTGCATGCACTAATCAGGTGTCTTACAAAGATCGGGGTGGAAGATGTTATCTTCCTGCAATGAGGCTTCAGGAATGAATTCAGCTGGCTAATAGGCTGTCCTTCAGACTCCTCCCTGTCATCCCTAAGTACTGAATGGCTGGAGAGATGTCCATGGGACACTAACTATGTTACTATGCCTGGCAGAACTTTAAGATCCACCAGTGTGATCTGAGGTCTCAGCCAACTATGGGGCTGTGCAAACAACTCTAAAGGGGGGGGGGGACTCCAGCTGCCTCTTCTTCAGCTAGATGAGGGCCACGGCAACCTCATGCCATGGCCCCAATCCAGCCTTCTGAGAGTGCAAAAAGGAGCCACAAAAAGCTCCTTTTTGCACCCTTGCAATGGTGGCATAGTCACTACGGAACGGCTATATGGTGTCCCTTTGGCGCTGCATCATCTGGACACAGTGCCAGAGGTATGTCATGATGCCTTGCACCATCTGGAGCAGCGCTCGGTGTCAGGCTGCCCGGGGGGGTGGGGGTGGTGGAGGGGTGGGTGGAGCTGGCTGCGCGTCATCAGGATGCTATACCCTGACTCTGTCCCCAGGCCAGTCTTTCACGCCAGTCTGTACAGGGCCTATGTCTGTTGTTGCTGCTGTTGTTATTGTTGTTGTGCACCTTCAAGTCATTTCCAACTTATGGAGACCCTAAAGTGCACCTGTCATGGGGGTTTCTTGGCAAGATTCAGACGAGGTTCACCACTGCCTTCCCCTGAGAGTGAGAGCATGTGACTTTGTCTACTTATAAATGACAGAAGATTAATAAAAAGATGAATTGTTGAACAAAAATGGGACGAGGGTGAGTCCTGGTGAATCTGTGGCCTTCTGTATCCACAGATTTTTTAAATGTGGTATTCAATCATTCATGGCTTGAAAATGTTCAAAAAATTTTAAAAGCAAAACTTGATTTTTCCATTTTATGTAAGGGACACCATTTTGCTATGCTATTGTATTTAATGAGACTTGAATACCCATGGATTTTGATATCCAGAGGGGATCTTGGAATCAAAACCCAGTGGATACCAAGGACCTACTGTAACACCGATAGCATCACTATCAAGGATGTCTCTGAAGATATCCCCAGAGAGCAGGGCCTTCTGTGTTTATGGCTATCCTTGAGATAACTTGGACCTAGGTCATTTAAAATTTAGCATTTTAAAAACTATGCTCAGAAACACACAGGAGAATAATATAATTGGTGTAGACTGATTTGGGATGAAATATATACACCCATTTTATTATGTTACATGTATTTTGTCCCTGTTTTGCAAGCCCCTCGAAACAGCTCTTGCATGTCTGTGGCTTTTTCATATAAAATAAGAAATATTAATTTTTTTGAATACCACACACAGCCCAGATTCCTTCAAATGAACAACATGTGCATCTAAAATACTACTTAGCCTCTAGAGTTTCATGAAAACATATTTTCCATTGCCTGCATATGTCTTCAAAAGGTGTGTCACAGAAGACATGTATTCACAAAGGAATGTGTCATATTATGATGTTTACAGAGCTCTGAAATTGCTACTTCTGTGTAACTCTTTGCATAGGTCCCTCAAGGCATGTCATGCAGCCAGACAAAATTAGGATGAGAAGTGAAGAAGGGAAGGGGGTGGTGAAGACTTTTTGAAAATATTAAGAAGACACAGTACTGTAAAAGCAGACGTGATTTATTCAGATTACCTTAGGCTGAGAGAGTGTGACTTGTCCATGGTCAATCACAGAGTTTCCATGGCTAAGAAGGGATTAGAACTGCTGACTCCCCCTTGACTTGCTGTCATTGATAAGTAATGTTTAACCATTCATGTGTGCCGATTCCTATGAACTGGGTCCCCTTATTTTAAAAAATACTGAAGTTGGGATAAATTTTCAAATATTAATATTTGTAAGGAAAAATCAAGCCAGATTTAGGAAAAATTAATAGCAAAGCAAAAATAATATTTTAAATGTGTGACTGATCTTGCATCTCTTTATTACTTGGGTCTGCAGAGAAGAAAGGGGCAATCTCTTTCTCCTACTTCATTTGTCTCACTGAAATCCCCCATAAGGTACTACATGTTAGTTGGACCACCTCCTGACCTCTGTTCTATGGTATATAGCAACTTTGGGAGTGTGATTTTGTTTTGGAAAAACATGGCACAAGAAGGACATGTTACACCTGTTTGGCTTTGCATTATGGTTCTAAACTGTGGCAAATTATGCCTTTTGTTGCAATGAATCATACAAGAGCCACCCAGTTTAATCTCCTGCCATGCAGGAATACACAATCAGTGTATTGTGGTTTGAGTGTTTGGACTAGTGCTCCAGGAGACAAGGATTCAAATTCCTCCTTCTCCATGGAAACCCACTGGGTGATCCTGGGAAAGTCACACCCTCTCAGCCTAAGAGGATGGAAAAGGCAAGCCTTCTCTGAAGAAATCTTGTCAAGAAAGTCCTGTGAAAGACTTGCTTTAGGATCGCCATGAGTCAGAAATGACTTAAAGGCAACATGAAGGGTCTAGATTGAGGGAAGTAATAGTATCACTCTATTCTCATTGATCAGGCCTCTTCTGGAATACTGTGTCCTGGGCACCACAATTCAAAAAGGATGTTAACAAGCTGGAGCATGTTCAGACGAGAGCGACCAAAATGGTAAAAGATCTGGAAACCATGTTTTATGGGGAGTGACTCAGGGAACTGGGTATGTTTAACCTGGAGAAGAGAGCATTAAGAGGTGATATGATGGCCCTGTTTAAATATCTGAAAGGATGTCATGCAGAAGATGGAGCAAATTTGTTTTCTGCAGCTTCAGAGAACAGGACACTGAGCAACAGCTATAACTACAGGAAAAGATTACCTCTAAACATTAGGAAGAACTTCCTGATAGTAAAAAAGAGCTGTTCAAACAGAGGTTTTCAAACAGAGGCTGGATGGCCATTTGGGACTTAGGACCACTTCTTCATTCTACCACTTACATAAGAAAAACAATTCTTATATTTTGTTTAGAGGTTAAATTAGAATAGTTTTAAAACAGTGGCAGCTGCTGGCATCCATGTTAGTAAAGTGGTGAATCCACTCTGAGTTTTAATCCAAACAAAGTTTGCAATCTACTCCAAAATAGATTACCGTATATACTCAACTATAAGTCGACCTCATGTATAATTCAAGGGCAAGTTGACCTATGGATAAGTCAACTCAGATTCTTGGGATCAATTTTTTGACCTCAATTTCTAGACTTATACATGAGTATATACAGTAATCCTCATGGATAGCTTCTTTAAGGTCAGACCATGGAGTAGATTCACTTCCCATTAACAAAGAACCCATTAGCAGGTTATTGGTTTATACTATATGCACAAAACCTACTACATGTGGGGTGGTGGGGGAATCAATATCATACCCAATCAAGAAGTGAATATAAATACAATACACCAAATAAGAAAATTCTTAATAATCAAGGTGAATAAACCAATGATACAACTGAAGCACATATAGAATATACCAGACAATTAAATAGCATACCTGAATACAATATATTGAATAATTCACAGACAGCAAACAATAAACATGAAATAAATATATAAATTAAATCCATAATATCTTCCAGCATAGGTCCTTCAGTGAAGATTTTTATACCAGTGCTTTAAAGCTGGTAAAAAGCTGGTAAAAGGTTTAGGAAGCGCATGTGTCTACAAAGCTGACACGTCTTCTAAATGTCATGGAATCATCCCCTCGCCTCCAGTGTCCCTGAATTGTTCAGGAAGCAGCCATTTCCCATCAATGCAAAGTTTCTGTTAATGGGAAATGGCTGCTCCTTAAATGATTCAGGGACGCTCAAGGCAAGGGTATGATTCCCTGATGTTTAGGAAGTGCATCAGGCTCACACACAAGCAATTCCTAAACGTTTTACCAGCGTTTTACCAGTGCTTACCCCACAGTAAGTGCTTGTATGAAAATCTTAATAGGAATAAGCAACTGTTGAGCTTGCATGAAGGACTGTAAACACTAAAAGGCTATAGTAATAACCATTAACAAATTTTCAAAACCGGTGTCCCTTTAATATTTGGAATAAGAAGCTCTAAGTGCTTGCATGATGGGCTGTAAACGTAGAACAGGCGTCACTGTGAGTCTGCATTATAGTAACAAATTTAGCTGAAAAGCTGTAATAGCAAGATACCTCTGGACTATGAATTCATTTCGAAAAGGTCTTAATCAGTAACGATGGACAGATAATATTTTCCAATGATTATTCCAATCTGGTATTTTCCAGATTCCAAGAAGCTATTTCATACAGAAATTGCACATAACGAACAAATTATAACACTAATAAAGTAACCAAAAATAAATTTCAGCCAATAATTGAAATTTAACCCCCCCCCCAGACAAAACTAACAGCATTAGCTTTTCATTGTGTTGCATGTACAACTGTAAGCGTTACTTAGATTTATAGAATGTATACAATGAATACAATCCATTAGCAGCTACTTTACATTATCTCTGCTTCTGCTACCGTACCAACTGAGAAGAACTATTGAATTTTTCTGAATAGTAATATCCAGGGCTTGAATTCTCATCAGCTTGTTGCTTTTCTGAACATGTAAATGTGACTCGGTCACATGCTTTTGAACACAAGACATATGTTTATCTTGGTGTTCTCAGGATTGAACTCATTGCACTCTGGACTTCATTTGAAAAGTATCACTTTCAAATTCTAAATATCAAAATTCAGGAAACATCCTTCTAGAAGTGGGCCTCTCTGGGATGACATCAACTCTATAGAAGCTGACTTAAAAATACACTTCACAGTCTTAACAATGGTCTTCCATAAGTATCCCAAGTGTTTCATGAAAAAAAACAAGCTCTTTTCACTCAGATATGCAGACTGTTTCCAATTTCCCCTTGAACAGCAAGTTATTTTTCACGTGGCCATGCAGGAAATACGAGGCACCTGTAGTGCTTTCTTGTTCCCTCACTATTCTGGTCATATGCTAAAAAATGTTCATTTTCCATTGCCCAAACACCAAGAACATGGTTAGGGAACTTGTCGCCCTCCAGACGTTGCATGGTTAGTGTTCCCATTGGCCATGCTGATAGGGAGTGATGGGAGCTGCAGTCAAGCACCATCTGGGAGGCCTCAGATCCCTCAATTCCTGTTCAAGAGCAAGCCTTCACTTTGGATTATCCAGCATTCCTTCTATCCACATGAACTGCCAGTTTTGATACAGGACTTACCCTACAATACACTATAAGGCAAAATAGGGAAGCTTTTATTATTCCACAACTCATACTCACAACTTTGCCGTCCTCAAAAACATTACATTATATACAGATCACACTCTGTACACTAGTTAAGGTGATCAGATGTCATCACTGCAAAGGAGGACAAGGCACTGCAAAATGCAGGACAGTCAAGTCATTTGTACTTGTACAAATGATCACAACTATTGTATATTCTTGTTTTGTACATCACTGTTTTAGTTATTAATTAAAAATAGAGAAAAAAATGCAGGACAGTCAAGAAAAAAATGTAGGATGTGATAAAATAAAAGCTAGAAACACTCACATAAATGTAAATTCATGCTTCTTAGTCATGCCCAAAATGGAGAACGTTTTGAAATTTCTCCTGGACAGATGGTGGAAATATAGGACATGTCCTGGAAAAGGAAGACGTCTAGTCACCCTGACACTAGTTTTAGTTCTGTTTAATTGTTTGATAAATATAAAGTCAGGATTCATAGCTACATACTTGTTGTGGCATTCCATAGGCACACTCATTTTTCAGCATCCATTTAAAAAAGTCAGATATTCCCTTGGTGACTGGCTTTTTTATTAGCCTGTTTTTTTTTAATGCAGATTTGCATGGATAGTGCATTTATATAGTCTCTGTCTCTGTATATACTGTAAATTATGGATGCTTTATTGTAATTCTGGGAAGCCAGCCACCTTGATTGTTATTTCATGGTAGAAAGGTGTGAGAAGTGATTTTAATAAATAAAATCAGCATATTTTGTCACCTAGAAAATTTGGTTGAAACTCAATAACCCTATCCTGTTTTATGGCTGCATGAAGAAAGATTTCAAAATGAAATCCTGTGAACTTATGATTTTGCAACAAAGGTCATGATTTGACTTGTTACAACAGCTTGTTAATTATAAGCATGGATGTTTGAGCATCAGCCAAAGCAGTAGCAGCAAGAAATGGGATGTCATCATTTGGCTTTTTACAGTCATTCTATTTTTTTTCCCCAGCACTATCTAAATTTATTTTTTTAATTGCTAACTAAAAGGGGATGTCTTGTAAACCACTGCCTAGTTCTGGCTCTTCAGAGCAACTGTCTGCTGTCGGTACTTACTTAACTACCATACACCTACCCACCCATTCAATTTCAATTGTGGCACACAAAACCTTAGTCCCCCATTATTTATTTGAGCAAATTTTATACTTCAAAAGAAGTCATCATAGCCATGTAGGAACCCATATGGAGGCCTTCTCCCTGTAGCTGTCTGGTGTATTTTGGTATAAAGGGTCACTGGGAGGGCCATAGGTGGAAGAGAGGGGAGAGAAGTTCAGGGGACCTAGCATGATATTGGCTTTTGGCTTATATGTGTGTATACAGCTTCAAGTCATCTGTCTACTTATGGAAACCTTGTGAATTTTATAGGATTTTCTTAGGAAAGGAATACTAAAGAGTTGGTTTTGTCAGTTCCTTCCTCTGAAATACAGTTTACAGCACCTGGTATGTGTTGGTTGTCTCCCATCAGGTACTAACCAGGTCTGACCCTGCTTAGCTTCCAAGATCAGATGGGATCTGGTACCTTTAGTGTATTTGGGCGATAAGTTCCATAAATAGTCTTGTCAGAGCAAATACGATTCGCAGCTTTAGAATCACCCTATTTTTATTTATGGATCTACAATGGTTCAGTCCACAAGAGCCTATATTTATCGTATAATTATCCTTTCTAGCTCTTGAATTTGTTCTGAACTGGGGATCTGGAATAGCCAATTGAAGTAAATCCATATCCAAACCTGAATGTCTGTAGTAAAAAAACAATGGAAAATTTTGCTTGTCAGTTTTAAAGGCAAGAATCTGCTTGAAAGCTGAATGTCTTTTATCCATATCTTAAGTTTCTAAATTGCAAAAACTTACAAGAAGCCATAAAACAACTTGAGAACCCACAAAACAACCTGAGGACAATTGTTTTTCAAGGTGTTGCATTGCACTGAAAAACCCTACCTACCTTGAACAGACCTTACTTCTGAAAAACTGGCAGTTACATATAAGATTAACTGCAGCTAAGAGCAACAACTGAAGTTGGGTAAGACATTTGGGAAGACCACCAAACCATAACCATTAACCAAAATGTTAAGTGGACCATACGTGGTGCAAGCATCTGAGTTCTCCAGGGATCTTTTCATACTCCATAATTATAGTGCTATCATTCCATCTTAACTGCCATGGCAATATCATATGGGATTTGTAGCTTGGTGAAGCATTGGAGATCCAGCATGGTGCATTGGCTTGAGTATTGTATTATGACTCTGAAATCCAGGGGTTGAATTCCTGCTTGGACATGGAAACCCACTGTGTGATCTTGGGCAAGTCATACTCTCTCAGAGTAAGAGACAAACTCAGTCTGAACAAATCTTGTCAAGAAAATCTTGTGGGATGCACCTTGGGGTTGAAATGACTTGACGGCACACAACAAAAACAAGGCATTAGAGGTCCCTGGCTAAATGCCTCTCTCTAAACTGCAAATTCCAAAACTCCAGAGATAGAACCAGGGCAGTGACATCACATCACTATAAATGTGTTGTCTAATGGGGCCCCAGAATTTTTTCTCAGGCATAATGGTACAAGAATTAGCAGTTAAAAGGAGAAACAGTTATTTCAAATTTTGCTTTGCCTGATAAGCTGGCCATTGTGTTGTCTCTCCAGCTGCCAGATTGATACTGTAGGCACAGTGTAGACAAGAGGTGATGAAATACCAATTTTCAACTTTCTGGGAAGGACAGTTTGATTCTATGATTCTAAGACAGTTAATGGTTTTTCTTCTCTCAAGTACTGGAAGTCCAAGGCTGTTGATTATTTTCAGAATATACTTTGTAGGGAGAATAATGCCTTCAAGCTAGAAGAAAGTAATGTTTAGGAAATATTTTCCTACATCCATTTTAAGAGGAAAATTAAGGAGCCCCTGAAAGGGGATGGAAAGGGATGGAAAATGTATGTGTTAAGAAAATGTAAAAGAGACAACTTGACACTGAAAAAACAGATACACTTCAATGTTATGCTGTTTTGGCAAAGGATGCATCAGTGAGCTTTTACATCTGGAAAAGTAACGATTCAAGTAATTTAATTATGCCTCTGCCAGTGCAAGCCTTACAGCTGTCAACAATTTAAATGCACAGGAATTAAAATTATAAATACAAAAAAAGCCCCCCAAAAACCCTACAGTTAAATAGACTTTTTAGTCCCAGCCCAGCATTTGTTTGATAGCTTTACTAAAAAATTGGCTGCAGTTCTGCTAGAGAAAATTAAATCATTCCCTTCACACATGAAAGTCACTATATTCCAATTTGTTACTTTATTGTTTAACTCAGTAATAGCTGAATTAAATTTTAGGTGAATTCAGTTGGTGGTCCCACATAGTTTAGATCTGTTGAACGATCTGCTGAATGAACATTTAACTAAATCCTATTGAATCAATGAGTCTGTTCTAATTGGGACTACCAACTGGACGGAGATCAGAATGGGAACTGTGCAGCCCTCCAGATGCTGAACTACAAATCCCTGTAGTGCTAGCCAGCATACTCAATGAAGAAAATTTGATGTTACAATTCAGCAACATCCAGAGGGCGACACAATTCTGACCTATGATTTAGAAAACATGTTACCATTAAATTTCTGTTCGAACAAATGATCATTCTCTGTCCATTAGGTTTTCACAGATCTGAAAACAAACAAAGCTTGGATGTGTAAGCCTCCTCAACATAAACATCCAACTATATTATAGAGATCAGGTGACCTAAACCTCCCACCCCAGCTCCACATTTTCCATATCCTGCAGGGCACTGCTCCACTCTCCAAGTTATCTATTCAGCATAACATTTGAAAAGGGATTTGGTTATACTCGGACATAATTTCTAAAAGTAAGGTGCCTTCATACTACACAATTCTGGCACTACGATTCCACTTTAACTGCCATAGTTCCATCCTATGGGATCCTGGGATTTGCAGTTTAGGGAGGAGCTCAGACAGAAAGGTTGACAATGGCAAACACCCTCTGAAGAAACTTGGCAAGTAAACTCCATGAGCCATATGCTTGAAAGGCCTTGAAGGCACACAACTCTCTCTCTCACACACAGCCAGAGAGCTCCTTAACTACAAACCCCAGGATTGCATGAGATGGAATCATGACAATTAAAGTAGAATCATAGCACTACAATTTATAAAACTATAACCCTTACAATTGTGTAATGTGAAAGAACCTCAGGAGTCCACATTGAGATACCAGAGGCAGGCCAGCTGAATGTTCAACAAGAGGCACTCAGCTTTCTGAATGCTCAACATCCACCTTGAAAAGGCATCTCATTTGAATAATCTTTAAGGTTTTTTAAATGATTTTCTACATACATAAAATAAAGTACATACAATAAAACATAGAAGAAAAGAAAAGAAAAAAAGAAAGGAAAACAGATTTACAGTCAAAAGAACAGTAGTAAGAAAAAGATAAGGTGACTTCTCATCTTCTTTTCATCAATTATAAAGATATAATGCATTTATACCTCTCAGATTCATGTCAATTCTCCTCTTTCACATACAATTTACCTAATAATAAACACAATCTCAGCATGTTAAAACCTATTCTTAATTTCTACAAAAAGCCAAAAATGGTTTAATAATCTTTATATTTATTGCATTTAATCAAAGGATTATTCTAATAAACATTCTTTTAACCTCTTCCAAGTCTATCTCCCAAAGGATAAAACCTCATTATTTTCCACAACTACAGCATACATGCCAACCAACTTTATATCTTTAACTCCTTTCATCTCTCTCTCTAACTTATCACATTTTAAGACCCTATCTTAACATTTATTATCATCAAGAAGCATCTTTGCATACTAGTTTCTTTTTGACAGATCGTACATCTAGTATCAGATAATAAAAGACTGTGCATGTTATTTCAAAACCAGATTAAGATCCAGCCACTAATTTAACCCTTATAATTGTTTACACTTAACACGAGGTTTCTTTCTGAATTTCAGCCACTGTACAAGTTGAGCATAATTCTCCCAAACTAAAAATCTCTGAGCTAGAAATATACTGTCTCATTAATCATAGGCACTGTATCTCTTTCCATGTCCTCTTCCTGGGCAGGCTGCCCCTAGTCACTCTTCTCCCTTTTTACAGTTCTTCTAATCTCCAAACTGACCACCACTTCTCTACTGTAGAAGTCATTGCTTCAAATAGGCTTTCCCAGCAACCTGCTATGTCACCCAGTGTTATGATTTTCCATCTCAACAGTTTTTCATGTTCTTCTTCAAACTATATCTTAATTTTTATTTTCTCTATATGAACAGCTTCATCCAAATTAGAGACATGCTTTTAGTCTGAACTTCCATCTTGTCTACATCATCTTTCATAAGCATTCCAGCAATACTCACTTCAATTCCCTGAAAATATTAATCTGCAGTCAGGTCTCCTTATCCACGAATTTTTTTATCCACAGATTCAAGCACCTGTGTGTAAATTCCAAATAGCAAACTTTGATTTTCCATTTTATATAAGGGACACCATTTTGCTATGCCATTGCCTTTAATGGGACTTGAGCATCCACTGATTGTTTTATCCACGGGGGATCCTAGAACCAAACCCAAGCGGATAACAAGGACCCACTGTATTTCAATTTTTGTCACTCTCTGGGCTAGCTCTTCCTTCATGATCTCACAAATGCAAATAACCAAACCACTCATTCCTCTGTGATATCTGATTCCTTCAAAGGTGCTTCATTCATTTCTTTTAAACATTGGCATCTTTTATATGAGGCTAATTCAAGCTATCACCATGTATGGATGTGAGAGCTGGACAGAGAGGAAAGCTGATAGAAAGAAAGTCAACTCATATGAGATGTGGTGCAGTAGAAGAGCACTGAGAATACCATGGATGGCCATGAAGACAAATACATGGGTTTCACTGCAGATCAAGCCTGAACTGTCCCTGGAAGCCAGGATGACTACATTGAGATAGTTGTATTTTGGCCACATCATGAAATGGCATGAATAATTAGAAAAGGCAATGATGTCAGGAAAAGTAGAAAGCAGTAGAAAGAGAGGATGACCACACATCAGATGGGTAGACTTGACAATGGAGGTCACCAGCTATGAGGTTGTCAGGGGTGGGGTAGGGTGGACAAGGGAGAATATTGTATGGGATGCTTTAAGATTTTGGGTGATTCCACTGTCCATCCTCAGAAGGGATCCTGTCACTAACGTTTCACCTTTTAAACACTATCCTTATGTGTAAGGGGGCTAGGTCCCAAGTTTCTTCATAAACCAGTTTCAGTATTTTAGGTAGCATGTTCTCCATTCTTTCCAGTTTATTACAATCCAGTCGGAGTCACCACTATAAAACAAACAGTAACTTTTATTGAAAAATGTTCAGAAATAAAGTATCTTATGTGAGTTAACTTCAAGCTCAGGATGGTTCCATGTTAAAATCAAACACCTGGCTGGCTTTAGCCATTCTTTATACAACTCCTTTCCTCTAGATCAGTGGTTCCCAACCTGTGCTCCAGGGAGCCCTTAGGGCACTGTGTGCATTTCCCATGTGCTCCACGGCCACTCCAGGAAAATGAAAGAAAGTAAAATTGAATGAAATTAAAGAATAAGAATCTAAAATTATCACTACTCCTAAACACCATTAACTTGTAAGACATAGGGTAGGCCTCTTAGGGGCTCTGCCACAGAAACTGATTCTAAAAAGGGCTTTCCAAGTCAAAAAAGGTTGGGAACCCCTGCTCAAGACCAATGATTCCCAAACTCTGATCCTCCAGGTGTTTGGAACTTCAGCTCCCAGAAACTTCAGCCATCTTGGCCATTGGTCTGGTGTTTTTGGAGTTGAAGTCCAAAACACTTGGAAGGCCAGAGCGTGAGAATCACTACTCAAGACAGACATATTTATGTCAGATCGTCAGCAACCCTGCTCTGCTTTACCACAACCACCAGCCAGAGCAGCTGTCTAAACTGAACTCTGCTTTTTAAAATGCCCCTCTCATCATGAGGCCCTTCCCATCCAACACAACTGGGCTGGCTTTTACTCCTCCTGTGCTGTCCGTTGCCTGCCAACCAGCTATCAAGTTGCACTTTAACCAACATAGCCAGAGTTTAAAGCCACTTCATCACAGTTGTTCATGTTGACAAGGGAAAATTCCTTAACACAGGTTTAGGGCCATGCCAGTGTGGCGTTGTGGTCTGAATGCTGGACTACAACTATGGAGACCAGGGTTCGATTCCCAGCTCAGCCATGAAACCAACTAGGTGACCTTGGGCGAGTCACACTCTCTCAGCTTCAGGGGAGAACAGTGGCAACCCTCCTCTGAACAAATATTACCAAGAAAACCTCATGATAGTCCTAGGGCCTCTGAGAGTTGCAAATGATTTGAAGAAACACAACAATAACAACAACAACTTCATCAATTTCAGTGAGAAGAAGAATGTGAGATTATGACATGCAATGCTCTCTAGAAGAATACGGTTTCCTTTTATTCCACAGAAATAGCTCAATACATATGACAGACAGGAAACCAAAATGGAGATCAAGGGCTCCTCCACACTGCACAGTTATAATACTAGGACACCACTTTAACTTCCACAGACTGCATCCTATGGAATCCTGGAGTTTTTATTTAAATATTACCTCTCAGTCTACCAGGCCCCCCAAGGCACAGTGGATAAAAAATTTAAAAGCATTAAATAATAACAGAAAACCAATTAAAACACTGCAAACATCTCTCCAAAAATAGTTTTAAAGCCAGACAGACAGTTGAAAACAAAACAAAACAAAAACAAAAACCAGCCAGCACACACACCCCTTATTTTTAAGATCCAAAGGCCATTTGTTGTTTGTTGAGGCACAACAGCTTTTTGGCAGAGAATTCTAAACTGTTAACAGGTAAGCAAAGGAAGACAGTACAGTATTCTGAACTCGGCCCCCAGCCATACTGTTATTACTACAAACACCAGAAATGAAGGCACCATTAAAACCAAATTAAGCAGATCGAGCTGGCTTTCCCTCACATTTAGGGTTGGAAACACCCTTGGGCAGGGCCAGATGAAGTCATAGGCAGTAATTTCCATCTGTATTTTACGTTACCGAGACACACCCTCCTCTCATTCATTCCCTATAAACAGAAAATTGTTTGAATTTGGATAAAAGAAGAAAAGAAGGGGGGGCGGAATGAGCTTGTTTATTTTTTCCTTATTAGCTTGTAAGCTTCCCCCTTCTTTTTTTGCTATGAAAGGTCAAAAATAAAACCTCACACAGTTGGAGTGAGAGGGAAGAGAGCAGCAAGAATGTATACAAAGCTACTCTAAACAAAGTTAAGCTCTCATAAGCCAGCCAGCCACAGGATGGGTGGGTAGCTATTTAGTGCCAAAATGGCACTCGTGTCCAGTGTTGCGCTGCACATGGAATGCAGTGCTCATTAAAATGCCAGCCATTTTATCCCATCACAAGCCATGTGTCTCCAGTTAGTGGTATCATTACACATGCAGTACTAATGCAAGGAGTGGAGGGACGTGGGCAAAAATTTAGGTATACCAGCTCCAACAGGAAGGAACAAAGAATAGTATTTTCTCATACTTTGCACTATGTCTTCTGTTTGTGTAGCTCAGTACCGTCTATATCACAGATGGCCCTGGGTCTGCATCTGTTATCCAAAATAGTTTGTGCAGCCTTCAACTCTCAGATTCACTTATTTCTTTTAGCTACAAAGAGGGCAAAGGCTGAATACTTCTCTTGAAAGTTCCCATATGCAACAATTTATAGCTTGTACATAAGTTGTAGCCACTCCGCCTTACTTTTTAATATAAAACCCACATTTATTCAAAAGTGGGGCCCATCCATACTACGCAATTATAGTGTTATATTCCACTTTAACTGCCATGGCAACATCTGATTGACGGTTTTAGGGAGGGGCATTTAGATATTTCAGCCATGACATTTCATTTCAATTTTTTGCTTTCAGCGTTTTGTTTTGTTCTGTTTTTTGCAGGTACATAGATGGGGAGGCAAATTACTTTCCCCATCCATTCTCACTGAAATTTTCTTCTGTAAGAAGACTCTTACAAGTACAATGTTTATCTATAATTGCCCTCCATGTGTTGTGTAGATGACTCCCAGCTTAAGTGTGCACAGGACAGATTGCAGGCAGCCTTTATTAGTCCTGATGGGAGTCAATGAAAACGACTGTCTTACTATCTTTTAGTGCTTGATCATTTAGTACATTTGTATTTAATAATTCCTGAGAAGGCTCAACAACACAGGACCCTTGGAGTCCAATTTTGCCACATCATTTCAAGTGACTAGAAGATTATCAGATTAACAAATACTGTAAACTGACTTACTTTTTCCGGCTTGAATTTAGGATTCGGGATGCTCCCAGATGTTATCATACCCAAATTGCTGCCTAGATAGTTGGCTTATTTGTTAATGCGATAAACTTCCTAGTCTACCCAAGGCAACCCCCCCCCCCAACCTCTACCCCATTCTAGTGTCTATGCCTGTTGAAATTGGTGATGGCACCTGAGATCGTCTGGCATGCACTCTATTCCAGTTTCTTAACCCTAGTCGTTCATGGGCCCCATGGTGAAACCTATGGACCACTTTCCTTCCCTAACAATGAGTCTATTAACCACAGAATTTCAATATGCAAAGGGATTCTGTAGTACCTTTGAGACTAACTGTGTAGGAGAAGTTATAGCATAAGTTTTTGTAAATTCATTCATCTGAGGAAGCAAACCAAGTCTAGGAAAGTTTATGCGAAAACTTCTTCTACACAGTTAGTCTCAAAGGTGCCAAAAGCATTTCAAAGCAGTGCTGAGCGTTCAAATTGCAAAGCAGTGATGAGCTTACACAATATTTTTGCAACATCTGCAAGAAATGTAACGTGATATGAAAATATTTATGACTTCTACTGGTGACAAACGTCACAGGCAGTACTAGTACTAATGTAAATTGTTTACTACATTCACAAATGAAGGAAATACAAACTTTCACTTGGAGAAGTTAGTAAAAATAAAGATGTAATTTTCCCCCAATCCAAGTTCACAGTCCTACTGAAACTTATTTGCAGGCCCCTTGGAGGGCTGTGGATCCTACATTAAGAACCGCTGCTCTATCTTGAATGATACTTCCTGACGAAATATTATAGTCATTCATGACATAAAATTCTTATGCCACAGTTAGTACAGTACAATGGCAGCACACACTCATAAAGCTTCAATTGGTTTTGAAAAGACAGAAAAGGGGGGGGGGCAAGCCTTCAGTGCTTTTCCTCACTGCATATATTTTCCTGGACTAATTCCATGTGTTGTACCACTTCTTTTAAAAAAATATTTTATAGTAGTATTCATATACTCAGAGAGCCAAAAGTATTGTTCAAAAGTATTGACGAACTCCAATCTATTCAATACTTTCAAGCACAGAAAATTTACACATAAGGGGGATAGTTAAAGAAGGGAGGTAACAGCCCAGTTACAAAGTGCCACATTTTATTAAGTTTTATATGCTACTATATCATTCCATTGGGATTTTCAATCTTACCTGATAATGCTTCTAGTTTTCTAGAGCAGGGTATTATCTCTTATAAAAGATAAAAATGGCAATGATATTCCAAGCCAAAATTTGAAACTACTCACATGTAGAAAAGTCCAGAACAGTCTGGTGCCATTTTTATGATCAGTGACCTATCTAGACAAATGACAGAACTACAGGCCATCAAAGAACAGCATGCCACTACAACAAAGCAGGATTACTACTACTCATATTAAATCTCACATGTATGTCCAGTGGTGAGGTAAGACTAGCATGTTCAATTTTCTCTCTGTCGGGTAGTTTCTCTCTGTCAGGTAGTATTTAGGAATCTGAAGTCTACATCATACATTACCTTTTTGTTCTTTCTGATTACATAGGTGAAAGATGTGGGTAGTCAACCTGAGCTTCATCATGCAAGCAAGAAAAACAGACCCATGTGACTTGGGACAGGAATGGGAAAAACTTTGACCGCCATCCCCCCCCCCCCCCCAAATGTTTTGGCCTTCAAAAAAGCCAAGCCAGCATGGCCCATCTGGATGGCCAAAGGTTGCCCACCTTTGCTCACAGAAGCTTTAAATCAGCAAATTACGGCAGCTTGTTCTATGAACAAGTTTTGATTTCTCATAATGCTAACAATAAGACTGTTGTTAATTTAAACCCACTGTTTCTTAGTCTATGTTCAGCAGAAGAGGAGCTGATCGTTTTTTCCAAAAGCCTTTTAGATATTTGAGTACATAGAATCCAGCTTGTACAGTGTCTCCTGTCTTGTGTTACTAACATCTATTGGGTATGTGGGCAGAAACACAGCTGAATCAACAGGACTAAAGACATTTCTGCTCACAGCCACCAACATTTTCAGGTGTTCCAGCACAAATCTGTGTTTCCTTGGAGACCATCTGAATATTTTATTCCTAATTCTGGGCTCTGGTAATAACAAAAGTGTTAAACTTGTATCAGCACTCTGCCTCCTCTGACTGAAGGTAGGAATTCATGTGATTGATTACTCCATTTAAAAAGAAGAAGAAAAATTCCATACATAGTAAACTAATGTGTCCGGAAGAAATGTTTTCCCTGATATGCTCGTTCTAAAATGCAGGGGTATATATTGTAGCAATAGACAAAGAGGCCAAAGAGAACAGAAGCTGTCCAGACCAATGAAAAGAACTAAAGTCTCTCACCTAGGAATTATAAAATGATTACAGTTGTGCACTTCAGAGAGCATGACAAGGCCTTTTCCCTGGAGGACGTGCAAATATTAAACTTGCACCATCCAGCTATTTGTCTGTTTATTTTTATTTGAATATGAACCCTACAGTGAATTTGTTTCCCAGATGTTTTTCATTTTCATTTTTTCATTTCTACTTTGCATCTTCTTCCTTACTAATCCTTTCAAAATATGCATTCATATTTGTAGAAGCATAGAACTGGAGGGCATCATGACCACCAGGTCCAACCTCCTGCTCAGCACAGGATCTCCAGCTAAAGCATTCCCAGCAGGTAGCTGTCCTACATCTTTTTGAAGATGTCCAGAGATGGAGATCCCACCACCTCTCTAGCCATTTGGTTCCACTGCTGAACCACACTTACTATAAAGAAGTTCCTTCTAATGTTCAATGGAAGCCTACTCTTCTATAATTTCAAACTATTTGTCTTGTGCAGCAGGGAACACACTGGACCTTCTTCTCTGTGACAGCCCTTGAGGAACTTAGAGCATGTAATTATGTCACTCAGTTTTTTCTTCACCAAGCTGAAGCTGAACATGTCCAGTTCCTTCAACCTCATATGTCTTTTTCTCCATACCTCTTATCATCCTTGTTACCCTTCCCTGAGCCTGCTCCAACTAGTCTACATTCTTTGTAAAATGAGGCACCAGAACTGAATGTAGGACTCCAAAAGAGACCTGACCAGTGCAGAATATAGTGGGATGATTGCTCTCTTGACTTGGAAACTGTATTTGTCTTCTTTGCTGCAGTATCAAACTTCTGGTTCATGTTCAGTTTATGATCAAAAATAATGCCAAGGTCTTTTCATATGTAGTACTGCTGAGCCATCTGTCTCCCATCATGTAACTGTGTATTTGGTTTTTTGTGGCCTAAATATAGAATTTTGCATTTGTCTCTACTGAATTTCATTTTATCAATTTCTGCCAAATTCTTTATCTGGGTCCTTTTGAATTCTGTTCCACCACCCCTCCTAGTATAGAACTCTGAGGCGCTCCACTTGAGACTTCCTTCTGGTTTAAAGTTCAGCCACTGATGATGAATCTTTGAGAATGATTTTCCAACAAGTTATGGATCCATCCGACAGTGTTCCCATCTATTGCACATTTAATTTATGTAAACCCTTGGAAATAATGGTTTTGTCTCCCCCTCAAGTATGTATATGATGACATCCCCATCCTGCTGAGAAAGCCATGATGAGTCCTCCATTCTGGAAGACTTTCATTATCTGTTACTTTGAAGCAGCTGCCCAAAGGCATTTCAGTGCCTCTAACTTAAGTGCTTCTGAATTTTTTTCTATCTCATCTAGCAAAGAAACCACTAAGAAAAGGTCATCATAATTAAATGTTTAAGAGTGCCATCTAGTGACTCCCCTTTCTGCTCCCTCCTGTGATAAAAACTTCTCCAATATCACACAAACATACGTTATTTACCCTTAATAACAATTAACTGACACTGGATTGTTAAAAGTCTTTTAAGGGTAAATGTTTGCCCTTAGCTTGCACAAGGAACAATGTCAGTTAAGGAACAATATAGACAATTGTTGAGCAGCCTTCAGGCAGTGGGGATGAGAAATGGAAACACATCTATAACCATTCATGTTTGAAGCTTGAATTAATTTTCCCTTGCAATTAAGCAAAACTCCCAAAGCTAACATCTCAGCCAGCTACAATGACTTCACCTGAAGTATTTTTAAAAAACCACTACATATTTATAATTCAGGATTCAAAGAACTACAAAACAACTAGAAGAGCTGTATAACCATGTCAAAAGAACAACTTTTTCAAGCTCTGCCCAACAGAATGCTGCAGGGTATATAAGAGTATAAATGTATATATGTTTATCCTTCTGTCTATATTCAACAACAAAAAAGTACAGCATGAAACGTATACATTCCTGAGACTCTCAGATGGCCTGTGCCTGGCTTCATTTGAATGAATCTCTACTTGCCACTACAAGGGGGCTTTGAGAAACATACTGACTGCCAAGAATCAGGAAACACAGTCAAGCCTACCTGTAGGGTATGTCTGTCCTTTTGGTAGTTTTGAGAACTCTCTCCCTAGAGAGAGAGACAGCCAACTGGGCTAGACGCTCCCAGGACTGACTCAGAAAGACCAAGATTGCTGTGATTCTTCATCCAGGAGCCAAATGTGGAAATGACTATCAGGTGTAAGGAGGATGGAGTGTAGTTAAAGGCAGAACCATCAACCCACTACAGAAAGTGGCCTGTAGAGTTCAAGACACAGAAAATTATATGCTGTATCTGCCCCAAGTGCCTCGTCCTGCTCTAAGTGTTAAACAGAAACAAAAAATTAAAAGAAATGATTAAATGAAAGAAGCTCTTAAGATGGATTTTTCCCCAATAGCCACAAAGGGAGCGCATGTCCTAATGATATATACCAACACCAGATTTTTAAAATTTGGATGGTATGCTCCTCCAGACTCTGGACTACAATTCTCATAATCCTCCCCAGCATTGGTTATGTTGGCTGGGAATGATCAGACTTCTAACCCAACAGCATATGGAGCAGCTCCAGATGAGGCTCTTAAGCATGTGATTGACATGCCTCATTCACTGAATTCTGCAGAATCTTCAGATAGTAATGTCCTCCACTTCTAAGCTTTCCAACTTTCTCCACCACTTCCTATCTACTCTTTATAACAAAAGCTTCAGATTGGTTCCAAAGCTCTTTCTCATAATTGTTAGCATGAAGGGGCTTAGAGGGATACATGATTTCATTTTTGTTGTTGTTGTTTTGTGCCCTCAAGTCATTATGGTGACTTATGGTGAACCTAAGGCAAAATTATAATACGATTTTCTTGGCATTTCTACCCCTGCTTTTGAAAAGAAATGTACAGAAAATACACAGAGATTTTGTTGTCATGATTAACAGCCTCTAAGGGCAGAATAAAAATTAATGGGTGAGGGTGAGCCAAAAGCCAAGAAGAAGAAAAAATCTTTTAATCACAGGGCAACATTCACCTCTCTTTTTTTCAGATCAACAGACAATTCCTCTTACTACAGGCAAATTCCATCCAGGTTTAATTTAGCAATGGGTGTCTCTTAGAAACTGGCAAACAAGTCTTCAAAAGCCACTATCTCAACTATTTGAACAGTTTATGGCACCAGAAAACTGTCAAGAAATATTGCACGTAACATGGTCTGCGACTGATTAATTCAAGTTATGGAGAGAAACCTTTGACAAATCATTTTTATTCCAAATTCAAATTAACCAATGGAGCAAGACTATTTTTCAAACTGTATGAAGAAGGGGAAAAATCAGTTAGGATTCCTATGTTTAGGGCTACTTGTTATTTCAACTGTAACTAGTGGGGAAGGTCACCTCTGATGAATAGGGAGACTTGTATGAGGGTGGGAAAACAAACTTAGCGTTAATGTGGATTTTTTTTTAAAAAAAATAGCATTGCTGTATAATCGGAGTCAGTGATTTGAGCACAGATGCCAATTAAGTACCTCCACATATTGCCAAGAAGTACACATGTACCAGTATCCAGCAAGACTTGTAGCAACACTGAGGTTTTTTGTAGCTGTTCAGCAGACACTTCCCTAGGATTAACTATTCAGAGAAGACCTTTTAAAAAAAAATCAGAACAAGTTTTCCATTTATGGAAAAACCTATGCGGCTAGAAAGGGCAGCCAGGCAATGGTATGGAGACAGAAATCTTTCAGAAGATTAATTCATCATCACCATTAGCTAAATCTGCTTTGAGAAAGATGTGAACAAACCGAGTGACAGAACATTAAAGATTTTAGTCATAAAGCACTGATCTCATACTGTTATGGGCCAGAGTCCCAAAACTGGAGTTTAAACACACAGAATTCATGTCATTTGTGCCCTCTATATTTTCTAGAATTATGTTTACTTGATAAATAGGGGAATTATAATACACAATGCACAATGCATCACTACACCATCGCAGCACAGTATGATTTTGAGCAAAAGAAGGATCAGGGAATTAAAGATGAAGAACTGTAGCAATTTTAGATTATGTATATACTTACAGTTTATTTATTGAATGCATTTCTATCCAACCTTGCAGTCAAAACGGCTCCCAGGGCAACTTATAGGATAAATGCAGTTCCTGCTCTTAGACTTACACTTGAGTATAAAGGGGGGGGGGGGGCCTGACAAAAACAAATTGACCCAAAAAACCTGGGTCAACTTATACACAGCTCAGCACTGTCATAGAAACCCAATGCAAAGACAGTGACAAGAGGCCAGAGCTGAAAAGCCCCTCTTGGCACGATGAACATGGAAGCAGTGCTTCCACCTCATTACCCATCCCTTGCCCAAACCAGAGAAAAAGAGAGCCCCCTCTCCTTCTTCATCTACTTTTTCAGCTGAGTGGCATTTGGCAGCAATGTGGGGAGCCCAAAGAATGTGGCATGCCTAATTTAGGGTCCTTGAGGCGCACGGAGCAACAGCAGCCATTTTCAATAGTTTACTGGATAAGGCTTTCTGCAGAGAGACTGCAGAGACATTTTTATAGGAGTTTAATAGGAGTTTAAAAGCCTCATGAGACTTGGCAGTCTCTCTGCAATGAGACTTAGATAGTAAGCGCCTATTAAAAATGGCTACCACTGCCCCATGCACCTCAAATGCCCAAAACTGTGGTCATGTCACATTGTTTGGGCTCCCCAACATTGCTACTAAATGCTGCTCAGGCCAAAAAACAAGATGAGGGAGGAGAAAAAGAGGGAAGATTGCCTTTCTTTCTTCAATTTGGGAAAGGGAAGGTTAATGGTGTGGGAGCACTGCTCCCACACCGAGGGGTTTCTTGCCTCTGCCTCTTGTCACTGCCTTCATGCTGGGTCCCCAATAGAGGCAGGTGGCTTTCCTTGCTTTTCTTCCCCACCTTAGGTTTTCAGGCCACATTCTCATTCTTTTTTCTTCATTCATATTCCTTTCCATATCTGTATTTGTATAGATGCAGACATTTTAAGATCAGCAATGCCAAATGGTAACCTCTCAAATAAACAGATCCTCTACTTCTCTAAATTTTTAAAGGAGAGGAAAAGGTTTGTTACATGCCCCTAAGTTTTACCCTTGACTTACCCACAGGTCATAGCAAAATGTATAATTCTGCCGCCCAAACCTGCCCTCAACTTATACATGAGGTTGACATAGACATGGATATATATGGTAAATGTAAAATGCAACACACAAGGAAAAATGTTTGGAAACAAATTACTTTCAAGCAGAAACAAATTACTTTCATGCAGCTGCTGAGATGGGCTATGAAACCTACAATAGGTTAAAAAAAAATCCAGGGGTAGGCATGTTGGCCATGCAGCAAAATACAACAAAATCTAAAATCTACAACCAGCAATTCCATTTTTGGGCCACCTCCAAAGCATATAATATATTCTGTAAACTGTCATGGCTTTACTTGCTTCCTCATCAGGCAAAGACATTAAAATCATATAGGATAAAAATTGTGACGGTATTAAAGTCACAGTCCTACATTCTGTCTCAAATGTTACTCTATTGTTAATTAAGATGGCACTGAGGAATTTCAAAGCAGGCAGAGGCCACCCCCCTTCTTGGCCACGTGAGGACTAGAGACAAAGAGCATTACAAGACAGGTAATAAAATTTCAGCTCCATTAGCAACAGAAAAGTAGCTTCTCTTGAGATGCAGCTACAATAAGCAGTTTGATTCTCACTAAAAGACAATACAGATTCACAGGAGAAATGCAGCCATCTTTTCATACTCTCAGGATTGGTGTCCATGTGCTGCTGCTGCTCTCTCATTTCCTGGACTTGGACAATACCTTTGTGCAAGCTATTCAGGCAGACATCCAAACCAAGCATTAGAAAGGACTTTGCATACAGCCAATCTTGCTTTTAAACCAGACCAAAAGGTTTCATGCAGCTTAACCTTTGAGATTCTGCAGTTAAGTATCACTAGTCATTCGTCATTGCCTACTTAGAAGTAAAACATTCTCTGCCCTATAATTTCAGAATAATATACTGTATCATTTTCATTGAGGTCAAAGAATGGAAGCATCCGAATGCAGCTTGCATCCTTCAAAGGGTGAGATTTCAAAATTACATAGTCCTGGCTGATTCTTCTTAACTTAGTTAGAATACAAGCATCAAGTAATTCTAAAGGATAACTCTAAAAGTGTAAATTAATACCTATGTTACTACTGATGACCATTTAAAATTTCAAGTGGGAATCCCAAAATTCACCTCTCCACAACTCTGCCTTATGAGTTGGATAACTCTCATCAGCCCTAGCCAGGACAGCTAATGGTACGGGATCATGGCAGATGCAGTCCAACAAGCATGAGACCACACATACCTCACTTCTGTCATAAGGACATCATTACAGTGCTGGAAACAGTGCAAAAGTACTGAAAATAACTTGCTAGCACTACCTAAACCTAAATGGAATAGCAAAATGATTTTGCGTAGACTATTCTACAAGCACTTACTGCAGAGTTCTGTAGGAGATCACAATATTGCCTGAATTCAGAAAATGCAAATTGTGCCAAGGACTCGTGAATATAAAAAACAATTGCATGCATTTACCAGTCTTTGGACTGTACCAACAAACACCTCTGATGGTCTTAAAAGGAAAGAAAACCACAAACAAGGGTTTGATGCAAAGAGCCAATGAACTGGCACTCAAGTGCAATGTGCCTACTTACCACAATAAGCGACTCACCTGCATTCATTGAAATAAACCAGAATTCTGGCGAATCTTGACTTGTCACTTATATGCAAGCATGCTAATGCATCTACTTGGATTCTCCCACCAATGGAAGGTGCTACAGTAAACCGGATCTTACTGGGTGGAAAAACTTCAGTGGCATATCTGAATTCAAATCCTGGCTTATTCCTCCCCAACCACTCCAGAAATTGTAAACCAATGTCAAACTCCATTTTTAGGGGAGCACCAAACCAACTCCTAATTCAGATACAACACTTACCCTTTTTTTCTCCCATGTAGGTCCTGGCTACTGCTTGGCTGGAGTAAAGAGGGAGCAATTGACCAGTGTGCATTAACATGCTTGGATGTGAATGACAAACGAGGAATCTGTGGAATTTCAACTTATTATTTGGAGTGAATACAGACACAAGTGAATGGCCTAACATCACCCAGTGGGTTTCTACAGCTAAGTGGGAATTTGAACCCTGGTCTCCAGAATCAAGTCCAACACTCAAACCACTACATTATGTTGGCTCTCTTCCAATTAAGTGTGCATAACACAAACTGCAAGCAACCTTTGTTACACATGGAAGAACTCAATTACAACTATTCTTAGTGCTTGGTCATTTGTTCTGTTGTCTCTCCCAGTGTAGTCTTAAACCTCCTACTCCCCCATTTCAGGGTTCACACATTATGGCTGCTACATCCACCTCTTTAGGCTGGTTCTGTAAGATATTTTCATGACTGCCCAGCATCAGAGTAGTCTGTCAGTCCATGGCAACAGTGGTTTCAGCTGCAGAAAGCTCCCTCCACTAAGAAGACCATAAGTCAAGAAGAGGCCTTTTGAAAGCACAACAGAAACCTATTGAGATCTGGCCTTCTTGCTACTTAGGATTTTGCTCTCCTGAGCAAAGCAGCTTCTGATTTAGTTTCTTTTGTAAATAAAGGGAGAATTTATTTCTCAAGTAGGCGGACAGTTGTCTTGTTCTTTCAAGCACACTGGGCAGTGAGCAAGGACATTTTGTTGGCTTTTTGCCCAAACTGTCTAGACTTATAGAAAGAGCACAAAGGAATTTATAAGGTTACATTTTACTAAAATAAACAAATGTGCACTCTATTATTCTTTTCTTCTGCATTCATAAGAAACAAAATCTAAATCACTCCAACAATCAGCCATAAGTTAAAACTATATTTATTACTTGAGAGATTCTTTTTGTGCCTTGAACAAAGTTACCCATATGATAAACAGAGTAACAAAGCGATAGAAAGCATTCTAAAATTCTTATGTTCTTTTGCATGTTCCACATATTTCAGGAAGTATCTTTGAAAACATATGATGAATTTCAAGCTCAACTTAAATTCTAAGTAGAATATGTATATTATAAACAGATACAGACACATTAATTATTCATTAACCATATAATATAAGCCAGAGGCCAAACAGTTCAGATGTGTGTCAGTTACTTTTTCTCTAATAGTTTCCTTGTAGTACACCAAGTGTTTTAAATTTTACAAAGGAAGAGAAGGATCTCTTAAGAAACAAGGCATAACTAATCAGTTTTCAGTGATCCTGAACATGAACTCTTGATCATCATAATAAATGTGCCTGGCTATATAAAACAAAGTTCCAAGTAAACCAACATTAGCTGTGAGAATTTTAGCAATCAAAAAGCACTAGAAAGCCTCATCAGAACACTAATGGAGCATGATCTACCTGATGGGAAACCTGCCAGAAGCAAATGATGATGTTCTAGTCATGCAGATTTTTAGACCACCATTGATAAACACTAACTCCTAACTGGTTGGGGACAAAATAAATGTCTGAAATGGATAAGAGCCAGTATCACCACAAAGTTGTCTCATTCAACTAAGGAGGGAAATATAAGCTAACAAGGTTGTTTAAAACATCTTGTGTTACAGATCACAAATGCCAGACAGGAGGTGACTGATTATGTCCCATTTATCTAGCCCTTCTGTTCTGGGACTTTATTCTGTCCCACCACAAAGCAGAAAGTTGGGCTACTAGAATGACTGGCTCCTGTTCTAATTTAGGCTTGTGGTTGTATCCCTTCAAGTAATTTACAACGTATGGCAATCCTAAGGAAAACCTATCATGGGGTTTTTTTCTTGGCCTGATTTGTTCAAAAGGGGGGGGGGGTTGCCATTGGCTATGCCTGAGGAAAAGTGTGTGTGTTATTCACTCAAGGTCACCTACTGGTTTTCCATGGCTGAGAGGGGTTGTGATTCTCAAACCACTACACCAGGCCAGCTCTCTATTCAAACTAAGGCTATGCACACTTAAATGGAACTATTGGACACATAGGCCTATTCTAGATTGGCAAAAAGAAGTGTGTTCATGGCTGCATGAAAGTCTAGCCTTTAGATGAGAAAAAGGGAAAGTGTGCCATGAAAATGCTTTTTTTGCCTTTTAGGGCAGAAGAAGCACCTTTAAAAAGGTGCTGGTTTTCCCAGCTTCTTTTTTAAAACCTGCAGAACAGCACAGCTCCATCTAAAGGCTGTGGTGCAGCTGCTAAGCATTAAGGAAAAGGCAACTTCATGTCACACTTTCCTGCCAATCTAGAAAGCCCCATAAAGTCAGAGATCTGGATACAGATATGCTCTCTGATTTAGTTGTATGTTGTATGTGAGTAGGTGAATATGTAAAGGATACACCTTCGCTGTAACCAATATAAAAAAATTACATTGTTTTGTAAATAGACACCCCTCCTTTCTTTTTTTCCATTTTTCTCACCCCATTCTCTGATGTAAAGTGTAGACTCTTTCAGAAAGTTACTTTGCAAACTAAGGAGCTGTACACACAGTCCTAAAGGGCAGTTCACTGCCACCCCTTCACTAGCTGGATCGGGGCCATGGCAACAGCAGGCCCCGGCCCCAATCCAGCCTTTCCAGAGCACAAAAGGCAGCTCCTTTTTGTACTCTAGAAAGGGCGCCACAGCTGCAGCCGTGCGGCTTTATGGCACTCCTTCACTGCTGTGTCGTGTGGATGCAATGCCGGAGGAGCACCATGATGCCGTGCAGCATGTGGGGATCTGCCAGATATAACTTCAGTCTCTGCTTTTCCAATTATAAGAAGTACTTACAAATTTATACAGCCTGAGGATCAGAGATAGAATTCCTAGAAAGGCGAGCCAAATTATATGTCCCTTATCTATCTTTCTTTTTTAAGATTAATTTTTATTAGTTTATTAGTTTTATTAGTTATTATTTATTTATTTATTAGTTTATTAGTTTTTAGTACAAACAGTCTAAAATCAAAAATAAAGAAACAGAAAGAAGAAAAAGAAAGGAAAACATTAAAAGAAAGAAAGAAAAAGGAAATCTTATCAATCTTGATATCCAATCTGAATTCATTTGCTCATCTCCAGTCTTGGCACGTCACCTGTTCTCCAAGATTTATTTCAGAAATGATGGTAAGTGGTTCTGCAAGTCTGAAGCTGGAAATAAGCTTAAAGATGCTGGGGGGGGGGGGGGGGAGACATTGCAGGAAAGAAGTGGGTTAAAATAAGCTGGATGTGCCCTTCTATCCTCCACTTGTAATTAGCCTTACCCAATCTCTGCTTTACTTTTGTTTGACAGCCAGTCATGTTTGAAGACATGGGCATGCTGGTATCCTTTGCTTCAACAACTGAGTCATTTCAATGGTTATTTTTTACAACTAATGAATCTAAAGGGAAAGCTATTTACAAAATGAACAACAGTCACATGAAAGCAAGTATCCCCATTTAAATCAAATACATGCATAGTTCCATTCTTAAAATGAACTTAAAATGCTTTTATGTGCATGTGTACAGGTGTTTTATGTTGCCAATACTGCACAAAACTGGCAATAGTTCAAATAGAATTGTTACCGAGTTAAAAGACAACAATTGTGAGATAAGGAACCTGCAACTCATATTTTAAAAAGGACAGCTGGTTGCAACTTCAGCACATAATGTTCTTGTAGATATGCTTGAATTTCTTTTTGAAGTGCATAGTAAAACAATCATTCACCAGACAACCTGACCTAAAGAGTAAGCAAAAGGCAGCAGAAATTCAAAGAAGAGTTAAAAAGCAGAAACACAAAGCTTTCCTACACAAGTCAGTGAGAATTAATCTACATATCTTGGACCACGCATAGCAAACTGATGGGTCATAAAGACTTCATCCAGGCTTCTTGCATTAAGTTAGAAGTCTGTACTGCTCCAAATCCAGGAAGCACCCCACTCAGCATCAGCAGATTCTTCCAGAAGCCCAGTGCTAGCATGGTGACTGTAAACTTGTAACAGTCCTCCAAGCATTTCTTACAGGTTTTTCCCCCCCTAGGACTGCCACTTTTTTTGTCCATCAGTGAACAGATCTGTAACCTGTTCTCTGGAGCATACACTCTCATTTATAGTAACAATGCTTTTTATCTGTATAGTACTTTTCAGTGTTGAAAATGCTGCAAGTGCTTCAGACACCACCTATCGTTGTAATTCTTACAGTAACACTGTAAGATAAATCATTCTTTGGTCAAAGACATAGCTGTGTTAGTCTGGAATACCAGTATGAAAAGGAATCTTGTAGCACCTTTTAGTCAACTGAGAGAAAGAAGATGGTAGTATAAGTTTTCACAGACTTGGTCTACTTCTGCATACATCTGAGAAAGACCAAGGGGCAAAACAGACAATCAAAATAAGTAGGTTTCCGACTGGCTTCAAGGCAGGGCATTTAGATGACATATGCCTTGAAACCGGCCAAATACCGTACCCAAGCCATCTGAGAAAGACCAAGGGGCAAAACAGACAATCAAAATAAGTAGGCTTCCGACTGGCTTCAAGGCAGGGCATTTAGATGACATATGCCTTGAAACCGGCCAAATACCGTACCCAAGCCACACTATGGGAAGAAAAGTGGGATTAGAAAGGAGCTGGATTTTCCCACTTCTTCCTGGAAAGTGCGCACCTTCGCATGTACGTATAAATGCACCAACACCAGGGCGGCTCTAAAGAGGCGCTCTTCCAAACCTTAACCCTAATTGTGCATGTAAACCAGGGACATCAAGATTCACTGATCAGGCATTTAACCACAAATCATACAGCTCTCCTTTTTTTTCTGATGTCAAATAGCAGCTCATGGACTAAGCAGGAGGGAAGTTAACTTCCCCACATACAGTGAAGGGAGGCAACCTTGGTCAGTCCACAGGCCATCCATGCTTCCAGTGGAGGTCAATAATAATTGTTTGCAAGCGAAAGGATTCCATTTTATCAGAGATTGGACAGAGGAGTATATGGACCACAAAATACCCTTGTGTTCATCTTAGAACAGGCTGTATCAAGGGAAATATGCCACAGGTTAGTAACACCCATAGGGCTATAGGCCATTTTTCAGATTGGTCAGGCACTTGAGTGCAATAAGGCCAAGAAGCATGGACTACGGAGGAAAAGCTCATTGGAGTCTTTAAAAAATAGATACGTAAAAGAGGCTACTTATTTTATCTTTTAATTATTTCAATTATTAATAAAATTAACCCAATTGATTAACAAGCAAAATTTCCACACACACATACCTTCTTATTATAAAATTTATATTTCTGTGTACATGAGCTTAAATGCATTTAAACTGACATAAACATATTTAAACTGACTTCTGAATGGGATGGTGACTATGATATTGACTATCCTATTGACTGCAGGGTTTTTAGTACCTTTTCCCATTAAATGTGGTAAACACTATCAATTTGTATACTAAAAAAACTATGGAGAGAATCTGAGTCACTGCAGGACCACAAAAAAGGCACAGGGAGGTTCTCATGCAGCCTGAAGGTCACACTTTCAATAGGTTAATTGCATATTCTCATGTTTTTGCTTATCAACAACTCAAAATTATGATGATAATCCAAAAATTGTCTGCATGTAAACTCAATTAAGTCAATCAGTTGTAGTGTATTTAAGTCTATGATGACTTGTAGTCCATGTTGTTTCGCCAAAAGGTAGGAAAGAAAGAACAAATGAGAGGGAAGCAGCAAACTGATCTTCTAGGCACTATTCCAAGAAGAGGTAAATGACAGCAGCTTTGAGGTTGGTTGCCTTCTTTGTTTTTTAAAGAAATATTAAGTGTTTGTGTTGGCTCACACACCCTCTTGGCATCTTAATTATTGTGCATATTGTGGAAATTCTTTCTGCAAAGAAGTGATAGTAGGGGGGAAAGCTTTAATGAACACACACTGAGTTGCTTTACCATGTTCCTAAAGCAATGCTAACAAGAAAATTAATTCATTTAGAGCAAAGTCTAAACATGAACAATATAATGGCAAAGACAGAATTGTTACATAGCCCTTGAGAAATTTCTCTCAAGAACTGGAAATACCCTTTGACAATGGACCAAGAACTAAGGAAACTGCATTTGGAGAGACTGTCATCTTGGCAAGGGGGAAAGTGATCTGATTAGTCTGAGTATTGCTGCCAGAAGTGTCATGACATCAGTGTGTTATAAGTTGCACAACATGTTGCCTCCCACCATTCTTCATATGAATGGGGAAGTAGGAAGAAGCTAACATTACTTTCCTCCTGTTCCTGCCTAAAGCAAGTAAAAGACGCTGACCTGTATATTTAGAATGGTGATGGTGACACTGTGTTCATATCTTGTACCGATGCCACAAGTACCTATGGCAAAATCTTACATAATTCTACCACTGGCAATAGCCCCTTCATTTTCATTGGCTCATTTGTTGTAATAACACAAAACACTGGTGAACACTTCAGCTGCTGAAAGAGGGGAGTAATAACCACAGTGAATGGAATGATAAATTAGTTTGACTTAACAAAAATGAGAGTACACACAGTGGAAAACAGGAAATAAAGCTTATACCCAAGCACAAAATCTAAAATAATCAGGAAGGCTTGTCTTGTTCATGCCAGTAAAGCTAATGCATGTCTTGATTTGAGCTGAGTAACTGTCTTGGCTATATCACATGATCATATGAATGAATCATTTGTCCATTCATACAGGACCTTCATTCTTCTCTTCATGCAAACCCCACTTAAACTAGGAGATCTCAAACTAACAACAGTTACACACTGTATTCAATTGGTTCTCATCTCCAGAAAAAGCTAAGATGCTAAATCATGGTTTAGAGTCATTGCTAATTCTGCAGCTAGTAACCTGGTTAGACTTTCCTTGTTTAAATACCACTTACTTAAAGGGAGAAATGACACACTACATACACAATCCAAAAGTTTTATTTTCTTCTATCTCTGCAGAGATGTTCATAGTGTATTGGTTAATAAACCAGAAGATATACTTCAAGATCATATTAAACATGAAAATGTGCTACCTAATTTGGCCAATAGAGCAGAAAAGTTCAATTCATAATTTAAATATAGGGTCACAGAGGTTTTGGTCATGTAACTGGACAAGAGCATACTCTAGGAATATAAAATGATGCCTACTAGCAAAAGGACCACTGGTCTAACTAGCAGTTCACTATTACTGGCAGTGTCTTTGTAGCACTTTTAAACCACCTGTTTTCCACCCTTACAAGATGCAGGAATTAAAGCTGAAAATGTTTTACATATAAAGCACATGCTCTGCTGCTGAACTATAGCCCTGCCTCATGTCTATGGTTCTTATTTATGGATATGTCAATTTTACGTCTGTGAATAAAACTTACTCATACAACTGTTAGAAAAATGGGACACAATTTGGCCTGACTCCCTTTTTGATTTTTCATTTGAAAATGAATTTGCCAGTAAAGATTACGCAAATTGACTACTACTCAAAAGAAATATTACAAGTTGATGTCCAGTGACCATATTAAATATCACTCTAACTATCCCTTATAGTGCTGTTTCCTGTAGAGCAGGCAAGAGAGATTCCAATGTGCTGAGCCAACAGACATAAAACTAATGTATTTTCTAGGACAACAGGGGGAGACAGACCTAACAGATGAGTGCGAAGTTCACCAAAATACTGTACTCCTTTGCTATCCATGCCACAGCCAAAAAGCAAGAACAAAATATTTCATTATCTCTGACAAGCAATATTTTGTCAAAGCTGTATATCCTGGATATGATCTAGAATAACTAATTCTGAAAGATACAAGATGACATACTAGTTTTCTTTTTTAAAAAAGGTTCCTTCCAAATTCTACCATTTAAAGAAACCATAGGATACTTCTATTTCTGTATGGAAATCTACAAACTTCATGATGTTTAAATCAAAGCTTATACTCCAAGCCATTGTGTATTGGAGGAATTCTGGCCCATTTATGCTGTCTATAGGGTTGTTGTTTTTTAAAAGAGTCCTAAACAGGAACAGGATTTTTATTTAAAAAAAAAAAAGCTTTAAAAATACAATTACCTTTTCAGTTATGCCACAGGATATTAGGGAAATCCAGACTCTCCTGTTGCTTTTAGCCACATCTGACTCCAATCTTAATAGCTCAGCTATTAACCCTGAAAGATTTCCTCCCCCTCCCTGCCCCACAGCTGATGTTAAAGTTTTTCTAGGGAACTAAGTCTGACTGAGTGTAATATCCATGACTACAAAGAGAAAAAGAATTATAAGATGTGACTTTGAATGTGATCATATGCAAAATGACTTAGAAGTCTGTCTTCTAGCATCCAGTGAGATTTATTTCCAAATAAGGGTGCAGAAGGTAGTAGGTTTAAGGCCTGTGTTGATATAAGCCCCTTCAGTGCAGAGGGGCTTACGTCCAAGTGAACACTCACAGGATCAAGAAGTATCTACTATCAAGTAGCATTTGTTTCTGCAATGGTTTCCTTTAAACTTAAGCATCTGATGGGCCTATTTCTTTTTCCTTTTGCACCGAGTTAAACCTATCTGCTTGCTAGTAACATTCCTCCACATTAACTCTCTCCCAAATATTTCAGCAGAGGTAAAGACAAGGAACATAATTCTGGGGGGAAAAAACCAACTAGATGATGCGAAATTCCTGCAGGCAAAGGGTGTGTGTGGGAAGAAACACAACTAAATAAAGGTCAGCATTCTGAAGCACATCTCAAGCTTTGGGGAGGGATGCATGACAGCCATTTATTTCTGTCACCTTTTTACTTTAGGATGTGGGAAAAATATAGGGCTGGCATTTAATCCTTTGCATAAACATTGGGCTAGGACCTTGTAAAGTCTTCCCCACTGTGTTGCAGCTCCCCAATGGCTGGTGTTTAAAGGCACTTAACCCCCCCCACACACAAAAACACAAAACAAAAAACACCCCACAAAAAGTTGTATTTTGCTTTCCTTTGCCCCCAGCTGGGGGAAGAGTGACAGACAAAACCTTTAAGGCCTCCAGCTTTAAGGTCCTGGATGGAAACACTCCCCGTCTCAGTCAGCCAAGATAAATGGTTGCTGTATAACTTTGAGATCATGATGGAAAAGTTTGGCGTTGCTTGAAACAGAGGGGAGAGGGACGTGCGCCACACTTCAAAGAGGCTCTCGGAGTGAAAGAGGAATCTGTACCCTTGAAAAGTTAAATGCAAGCTGATTTTCAAGAACAAGGGAGTGAGAAGCATTTCTTCCTTCCCCTGCGACCTTAGAAGATTCATAGGTCCTGACAGGGATGGCCAAACAAAACCATACCCCCCCCCCCCCTTTCCCTTGGGGCTGCCAGAGAAGGGAGTCAAAACATTTGACTGGTGGGCTGAGGATAATGGAGAAAGCGAAGCATTGCAGGGGGAAAAGTCAGTTGTCACCCAAGTGACAGACAACAGCTGAGCTCACACATCTGGAGTCCAATTCAGGCAGGCATGCTGAAACTCACACCCATCTATAGTCATGGCCTGCGAGGAAGACAGATGGAGTTTTCCTTCCTAGGAGAGTAAAAATAATAAATACAGCCAGATACTCTGCAGAGAATGCCTCTCCGGCTGGGTGTGCTTTACCAATCCTTTCGCCGCCTGACTGCAGTCAAACAGTTCACCAGGGGCTTAAGAGATAAATACTGCTTTTTCTACATGCCAACAGTTTTTAATTATACCCATGCCCTGACCTTGATATAATAAATAGCTTTGGAGATATCCTAATTCTATGTTTCATTCTGGGTGCTTATATACCTCTCCTTGTGAGTGTGCAGTGTGCGTGCGCAAGTGGGAGACACAACTGTGCAAAGTCCAAAATTCAGAGGTCAAACCCCGAGTACAGTTTCGTACTATACTGATCTTTCCTTAGAGGTCTCGAAGCCAATCCTGGCTTTATATATTGAAAAGGAAAAAAAAAAATGAATTCAGATGTCAGATTCCTTCTTCCTCTTGCAGCTCGGGTTCAATGGGGCTGATGGTGATTCCCAGCTATTGGCGCATAGGATTTGTAGCAGTGTTCAAAGCAAACACAGGCCCTTTCAAGGCTGGACTTTGGGCCAGGAATCCCAGTCGGTTCCTCCAACATTTGCCACATTTTTCCAGGCAGCCATCCTACCCTCTAAAGCAATAGTAGCATTTTTCATAGCACTGACAAGTCCTGCCAAGGCATTCATTGGAGGTTATTCATTCATTTTACCTGCCATTAATTACTCTTGGGGGGGGGGCTGCGTCTGCACTGCAGAGGTGATCTGGGTTGACACCGCTTTGGTGGCCAGGGGCCCCGCGCTGGGGGATTCTGGGAATGGGAGCTTGTGCATAAGGACTCTGTACTCCAAAAGGAGGACTTTCTACCCCCCACAAGTATTTTGTACCTCCAAATGAGGACTTTGTGCCTCCAAAGGAGGACTCTGCACCCCAAATGGAGGACTCTGCAACCCCAAATGAGGACTCTGTACCTCCAAAAGAGTGTTTTGTGCATCCAAAAGAGGATTTGGTACCTCTAAAAGAGGACTCTACAACCCCAAAAGAGGACTTTGTACCCCAAAAGAGGACTGACCCCCCAAATGAGGACTCTGCAACCCTGAAGGGGCTCCAAAGGAGGACTCTGCACCCCCAAAGGAGGACTCTGCACCCCAAAAGAGGGGGTTTGTACCCTAAAAGAGGACGTTGTACCTCCAAAAGAGGACTCTGCATCCCAATTGAGGACTCTTTACCTCCAAAAGGGGACGTTGTCCCTCCAAATGAGGACACTGCACCCCTAAAGGAGGACTCTGTACCCCAAAAGAAGACTCTGCAACCCCCAAAGGAGGACTCTGCACCCCATGAAATTTTCCTCCCCCACCTTTCTAGCCTCAGGGCTGGAAGGAGAAACCCTCCCCACAAAGCCCCCCAATTCCAGGGCTCCTTAGCCTTGGCCGTCCAAAGTGGGATGGAACCGGATTATTCCCCGCAGTGCGGACGCAGTGAGAAGGAGAAGGCTGAGTGAGGATGCTCTCCTCCTCCTCCTTCCCAGGGAGTGCTTTGGGATTGGGAAGATGCCTCCCCTCCAGAGCTGAAGAGGAGGCGCAGGAGCCAGGAGGGACTCACCGTTGCGAGAGAGGAGAAGAAGAAGAAGAGCCTGAGAGCAGGAGCAACCGCAGCAGGAGCAGGACGAGGAAGGCTCAGCGAGGGAATGGCTTCATGGGCTCCTCCGGCTCAGGCATGGTCCTCCTCCTCCTCCTCCACTCAGCAGCAGCAGCAGCAGCAGCAGCAACTGGACCAGAAAGGCTCTAAGCAGCTGCATTCCAAGGAGTGCTCTCTCTTTCTCTCTCTTTGGACTGGCTCTGGGTTGCCCACTTGCAGCCCCCCACTCTCCAGTCCCCCCAAGCCCATTGGCTGGAGCCCAGGACGCCCTGACCAATAGGATTCAGGCTTGGGGCTCTCCGGCTCTTTGGAAAACCCGGAGGGGTGGATTGGGAATCACACACAGGATGGGTTTGGAGGGGAGGGGGGCTTCTCCTTTTAGTGAGTGGCTGCTGCTGCTGCTGTCTGTGCTGGTGCTACTTCTTTGGGAAGGGATTTGGGGAGGGAGGATGGAAAGGACCAAGGGCATTGTGTTTTATTTTATTTATTTTTTTTAAAAAAACAATTTATTATTTTGTTATTTATTATATTTTAATATGGTGTTTTATTTTATATTTTAAATGATTCAAAATTGTAAAAATTTTAAAATTAAATTAATAAGTAAATTCAAAATTAAAATTCAAAAATTCAAAAATTAAAATATATATTTTATATTATATTTATATTTAATAATATATACATATTATTTTATATATTTTATATATTTTAAATATATTATTATTGTTATTATTATTATTATGTTTTATTTATATGGCGCTGTATATTTATATTACATATTAAATTATATATATTATATAATATATACTATTATATATATATGATATATAATATATATATTATATTATATATTAAAATATTAAATTTATATTATATATATATATATATATATATATTATATTTAATTTTATATATATATTATTTTATATATTTTATACATTTTAAATATATTATTATTATTATGTTTTATTTATATGGCGCTGTAAATGTACACAGCACTGTACATACAATCTTTTTAATTAGATAGTTCTAATTACAGGCTTACAATCTAAACAGACACGACACAAAAGGAGAAGGGAATGGTGGAGGGGAAGGGGATCAGGTATATTATAAATATATTATATTTATTTTAATATTATATTTATATATATTATAAATATATATTATTTATAATAGTTTATAATATTTATATTTTTATGTATTAAATACATATTTATAAATTTATAAATATAAATATACATATGGAATATATAAAAATATATAAAGAATTAAACACATTACAATTAAAATTTATTAATTAAAATAAACTAATAATACTAATACTAATAATAATAATAAAGAAGCCTGGATGGACTTTTCTAGCAGTGTTTTTATTTTATTCATTTATTCTTATCACTTGATCCTGTTCTCCCCTTTTTTGGAATGTCCAGGGCTAAATCAGCCTGGATTGGTATATTTTTTAATATAATATAATATAATATAATACACACACACACAGTGTTGAAGAAGCCTGGATTTACATGTCTAGCCAGGTTTTCGAGCTTTTCTCTGGTCCTAAGCGCCCTCCATTTGGAGCATGGCTAAAAGAAGTACAAATTGACATTTGCAGGAGTGTTTCTCACTTTTATTTTGCAATGTCCTCCATTTTTCTTGACTGTCCTTCCTTTTGTAGTGCCTTTGCAGCGAGGACCTCTGGTGACCCTGGGGAGATGGCAGCACTATATAAAAGGACTGGGTGCCATCTCCTTGAGTCCCCAATGTAATCCAAGATGGTGCAGAGGTTTGAGTGTTGTGTGGATTGTGACTCTGGGGATCAGGTTTCAAACCCAAGCCCAGCCATGGCAACCCACTGGGTGACCTTGGGCAAGTCACACTCTCTCAGCCTCAGGGGAATGCAATGGCAAACCCCCTCTGAACAAATCTTGCCAAGAAAATCCCATGCTAGAGTCACCTTAGGGTCAACCATAAGTCAGAAACAACTTGAAGGTGCACTGCACACATCATTAGCCAGGGAAAGGCATTGCTTATTTGAAGTTTAAAGTGTTTTAAATGCTAGATTGGTTTTGTTTTTCATATGGATGTCTTGAAAGCCAGGAAATGGGCCCACCTTCCCAATTTCCTTCAACCACCTTCTCAATTTCCTTCGACCAAAATGGACAAGTTTCCTATTTTGCCAATGTGTGCCTCCAAGCCCTATGGTGACCCTGTCCTGGGGTTTTCTTCAGAGGAGGATTTGCCATTACTCCTCTGAGAATGAGGAGTTTATCACATGGGACAAATTTCTCTCAATTGCGAATGGAGTCAATTCGCAGTTACATGAATTCGCTAGTTTAGTGCATTTACGTGAAATCTGATTGTGTTTGGAATGCATTCAGAATGACTTCCCATTTCCCGAAAATGACCCCCCCCCCATTGCCCGAAATTGCATGAAATACTTTAATACGCAATTACGTGAAACCCCATGATTGTGTTCGGAATGACTTCCCATTGCCCGAAATTGCGTAAGATACACTCATTCGCAATAACGTGAAACCCCATGATTGCATTCCGACTGCCATTGCATTATACCCCCAAATTCCGTTGTATGATAAACTCCTGAGAGAGTGGGACTCGTCCAAGGTCACCCAGTGGGTTTCCATGGTTAAGTGAGGATTCAAACCCTGGTCTCCAGAGTCTCAGTCCAATGCTTAGGCCACTATGCCACACTGCCTCTGCTCTTTTCTTGGAAATATCCATTTGGGAGAGGGAAAGGTTGGCAGCCAGATCCAGTGGCATCCCTAGAGTTGGTGTCATCTCGTGCGGTCACTCATGGTGTCACCCCCCCTCCATTGACCTCCTCCTCCCATTTCATGCCATACAGAATCCTTAGTAAAAAAAAAAAAAGCACTAATGTTACTCGTCACAATTCCCATATACCACCGAATATCATGTTAATAGTTCCGACATAAACAACTAGCAAAATAAAAATTATACCTTCAAATTACAATATCATATGTATTAACTAAATGCATAACCTACATATACTGTACATAGTGAAGGTTTGGTTAAAATGTAATGTTTTTAAAGAAAACTTTAAAAGATTTTTTTTAAAAAAATCAGAATTTTATTTTTTTTTAAAATTAAAATTTTGAAATTTTAATTTTAAAAAATTCTACAGCCCTTCCTTTCTTCTTCCACTGAGGTTCACATCACTCCCACTCCCATATCACTCTTTAAAGTATTTTAAAGAGATATAGGCAAATGCCACACTGTTTCTGCCAAAATACAGGTGTTTGAGCAGAAATAGTGTCACCCTCCCTTAGCGTGTCACCTGGTGTTGTCCGCACCACCCTGGTGATGCCACTGGCTAGATTTCATTCCTTATTTGCCCTGGCATCTCTTGCTATGCCCAGGCACCATGTCATATCTATAGCTCATCCATAAGCATGCATAAAGAATATTTCAGATGCCATCATCTTTGGTTTCTCCTTTGATGTGCTTGTCAGTTGTAGCCCAAAGCTCAAGATAAGACTTTTTATTTGGAATGGAAGTCCCATTGAAGACAATGTGGTTAACCTCTCTGCAAAGGGTTTGAGGAACTGCACCCCAAGGATTCACCTCATCATGTAACAAATGTATTTGAAGGACTTTCCTTCTGTATTTTACAACAGGATCTTCTGTAATTTGATAACTTTATTGAATGGACAGTATTCACGAGTGAAGTGTGTATGTCCAAATGACTGACCAGCTGTCGCCTATTACATGTTACAAGCATATCTAAGAAGTCTGGCGGATAAATCTGAATAAATGTTGAATTCTCCCCTCCTCCATATGTTGAAGCTACAAAGGTGGTTCCCTGGAAAGCTGATACAATCATGTTCAGTTGTGAACCTCTTACATGTGAATTAGTTGCATGTACATGAAAAGTCCACACAGGGTTGAGCATAGAAGACTTTTTGCTGGTGAAGTAAAAAAAAACAAGATGGTGCTTCAAATTCTATGTACAGAAGAGAGTCCTTTACTGTACCTGGAGGCCATGAACAAGTTCAATGGGGCGGAGGGGAGAGGTAGATTCTTGTGGCACACAAAACGATGTCCCCACTTCTTTTCACCATCACAGTCCACCACTTGAGGCAGCTGCCTCACTCTTCCTAATGATAGGATCAGGCCTAAGAAGAAACATAGGAAACTGCTTTAGAGCTTAGGAATGTGGAAACCACAACTATAAATGGATATGCTGGCTGGGGGATTTGGGGAGCTGTAGTCCAAAAATATCTTTCCTAGGCTCTGAATCAGCTAATTTCTTTGTCTAGTAAAGTACTGTTCATCGTATACTGAGTGTTCAGGGGCCTTTGTCAACCATTCTTATTGATGACCACATTGGAATCTAGTACTCTATTTTTGAGCCGTGGCAATTTGCCTGAATTAGCTCGTGCAACTAAAACATACTCTCAGAAGGCACATATGAACATTTCAAACTTTACAGTCAAATATTAAAGTTTAAATTGGCATGTATTGTGAAATCTGAGAATTGGCAAACTACTTGTTTTGGGATTTATATTTTTTTAAAAAATATGGTGTATATCAAATGTTTTGAAGGTGCAAAACAAACAACAAAACAATGCCATTTAAAAAAGTATACATAGGAATCATTCCCACTACAAAATAAATCGTTTTTAGAAACAAATTGATGATGCAGTTTAGCACTATTCAAGCCTTTGATTTATCTACCCATTACAGTTCAATCCACTTCTCGTTCACATTCAGCGATGGATTGATTTAACATGGAGTCGCCTCATAGGGATGAGCACAGGAACCAAATCCGATCTGCAGCCTGTTCACACTAGTGCTGAATCGATTTATCGCAAAAAATGCAGGGAATTTAGCGGATCCAGAAGAAGCCCTTTAAATGGGTTTAGCATCGCCTCCCTCAACAAACTGTGCCAAGGGTTTGGCGCAGCTGTGAACAAGGAACATTTAAACTACTTCAAACTGATTTGCAAACTGGTTTATTATGTAGTGGGAATGGGGCGATACTGTACAAAGAAATTAGCATGCTTTAGCAGTTGGATTAGGTCTTCTGGTGACTAGGATTCAACTTCTCCTTAGATAGGGAAACCCAGTGAGTGACCTCAGATAAGTCACACCCTCTGACCCTCAAAGGAAGGAAATGGCGAACCTCCACAGAAAAAAAAAATGTGTCCAAGGAAATCCTATGATAATCTTGTCTTAGGGTTGCCATAAACTGGAATTGACTTAAAGGCACCCAGCTACAACAAACTGTGTACAAAGAATTTCACAATTTAGAGAGACCATGATCCCTATTTTCCAATAACTATAGTGAAGCATCAAGCTTTAACATGACACCAAAATGAGACTGTTATCAGAATCAATTGGGCTTCCAAGCAGAGGGCATTCCACAACAGGATACAATCCTAATGAAGTCCAATGGATTCCTCTAGATATTTGTTTTTCAATTATTTTTTCAAGTTTTATTAGTTTTCCCTGTTTGTTTAAGTTTGTGTTAAGTGGCCAATATGTTTGCAGATAAAGCATGGAAACTAAGAGGAAAAACAAGGCAATCTGTTTCCCCGACAATTGTTCAATATTTGGTTTAAATATAAGAAATTATTAGCCCCATCCCCTTCATAACTTTGTCCATTTTTAGAACATCAATTCTTCAAACATGAAGATAAATGCAATCAGTTTAGGGTGTGGAAAGAGAAAAGGATTTATAGAATACATGATTTATTTTCTAAGAGGAAGCCCACTCAATTAGACAAATTAAAATATAGATTGAATCCAATAAATCTATTGGGTGGCAATTAATGCAAATCAACACTCTTCAAACAAATATAATTAGGAAAGAAGCATTAAGTTTATTCAAATCAATATGAAATGACAGTTCAAATCAAACCAAGGGACAAATGTCAAAGAAATGTCAGGTAAATTAAGAAGATAAATTTGGCATTTTAAAAGGAGTGGTATTTCTATGGGAGTCAGATTTGGGGATAAAAATAAATGATGGAATTTGATTTGGAAAACTACAAATTATACCTCATTACCTGCACAAATGAGAGAAAATTCACTGAAAATATTACACAACTATTGCCCTTTCAAATTACATAGGCTTAATAATGAAATATCAAAACGATGGAGAGGACGTGGAGAAATTGGGGATTGGAGCCATGTTTGGCTAAGGTGCACAAAGGTGCAAAAATTCAAGCATCTCTTCTGCTGATTTTACGTGGGTTTCTTCTGTATATTGCCATATAAAACACAACATTGCATATTATTATTTTGGATTAGCTCCAGGGTGCAACTTTATAATTCTTTAGTGTATTTATTTCTCCCCATTTCCTCTTCTGTTGGCATTTCCCTATCCTTTTTCTGCTTTCTGCCATCCTTGAAAGTCTACAACTGAAAACTATGGGTTTTTCCTTATTGACTGCTAATCCAGAGAAACGGGACTAATGATTTTGATTTTAAAAAATCCTTAGCAATCTTGGAGGAGGGAACTATCTAAGAAAGAATGGATAATGTCTCTTTCATAAATATAGTTGATTGCGGGTTGCTGTGAGAAAGAGTGTGTGCAATTGCTTAAAATGATAGTCTAATAAGCTTCCTGTATATTAAATGAATGGAAAGAAATGAATGCCCTAATTTTTAAAAATGAACACAGCTTATTTCAGTAGAGAAATAGGCTTTTGTTTTTTTAATGGCTGAACAGAGGAGGAACTAGGTCATCAAAAGAGACTAGAAAATGCATTCTAATTTGTATCAATACTACCGGAAAACTTAGAAAATCACCACCTCTGCTGAGATTTTCAAATAGCAATGGTACACTCATTCCATTTGGAAATTCATTAGGATATAAAATTGGTATTTAAAGTAAAAACTATGAAAGATGACAAGTTAAAGACTCAGGCTTAGATTCCAAAATATTTTACTCTGGAATGGCTCCAGGATTGTCTAGTAAGGGAAATAGATTGGGAGGGAGAGTGAGAAGGGAGAAGCTGAAGGAAACCTTATCAGAATTGTTCTGCTCTGTTTGCTCCTAATTTATGCCAAGCAGATTGTGCTATGTTCTTTTGTGTTGTCTATTCAAGCATTTCTGAAGCTCTTATCACTGTAGTATCTAGGCACCTTCAGATCTATACTGCCACAGTACATTATTTCCTTCACTTGTCTCAGCTCCCATTGATCTTGGCTAATAAAGGAAATTAGATGGTTATTTTGAGAGCTTTTTTATGTAGTTTAATATATGAATTGATCTATATCAGGGGCTGAACTGTTTAGCTATCTGATGCTTTCTATACATATTTTAAGTAGTTTGTCCTTTAAGGTTTTACGTTGTGCGTTTTTTTAAAAGCTGAGCCCATTTGCAACTGCCGTTCATCATGCTCTGAACCTTCGCTAATAGCATTCCAAAACTGTTATGAACTATCTGAACTTCCAGCTACTTTGAACTTTAACCAAAATACACCTTAAATCGTAGACTTACAACAATATATATATATTATTGGGATTTAAGTTAGACTGGCATGGTGAGAAAAGAAATGAGGTAATCCAGCCTCTATCTCGGTTTATAGAAACCACCCTCAAATATTATGTTTACCTCGGCAAAAATTCTACCCACAAACAAGAGTTGCTTACTATGGAAGCACTGAAGTCAGTTGAACAACAAAATGTTGCAATGAGAATAAGCAGGTAAGCAGGCAGGAAGATGGATAGATAAAGAGATATAGATAATATTGATAGAATTAGCTGTCACATTACCATACCACTTCTTCTTAGCATTGCTTTTAATGCCAAACAGGAAAAGGCACTCTGCCCCTTAGTCTTACACGTTTTATAATGCAGGAGACTTCTCTGATAATTTCCTCTACTACAAACAGCCACCATAAGTACAGCCAAATTTTGGTAGAAGCATATTTGGTACCAGTGCAACATCCAGTACTCAGTGGGGTCCATTTCAGTGCATATTTCCATAGAATTAGCTTTGCATAGATGTATCTCTTCCATGGTCTTATAGAATTTTATGGGAAATTCTACGGAAAACACAGTACTAAAGACTAAATGCTATTTTCTTTCTAGAGAAGTCCTTTTCAAATGGACAAAACATTGCAACTAATCACAACTAATCTCAATTGATGACAATGGGTTTGTTCTTGGTAGTGCTAACATTAGATTTAACTTTAAGACTGTAACCTTAGACCTATTTTTTTTTTTTTTGAAAAACTCTTCAGATTTCAAATTATTTACATCTGTGGTCCATACTTTCCTTCATAATAGAACTGAAGGCAGTGTACATGGGATTCCTACTGATCTCTTATCTAGGTAGCTGCATCATTTGGTCTCAGACAATGCCCAGGGAATTAACTCAATTGAACTTTATGGCACTTACATTTGAGTAGATATAAATAACTTTGTACAGTGTTATTATTTAATTATTTAAATTTGCAATGGGATATATTTTGAAGTTTTGAAGAAAACTTAATTCTGTCTTGGTCAGATCTCACCTGGAATACTATCCAGTTATGGGCACCACAATTCAAAAATGTTGTTGACAAACTGGCAGATGTCCAGAGGAGGGCAACCAAATGGTGAAAGGTCTGGAAACCATGCTCTATGCGGAGAGGCTTATGGAGCTGGGTTTAACCTAGGGGGGAGAAGGTTAAGAGGTGATATGATAACCACATTTAAATATTTGAAAGGGTGTCATATTGAGAATGGAGTAAGCTGGTTTTCTGCTGCTCCAGAGACTAGAAGCAATGAATTCAAACTACAGGCAAAGAGATTCTACCTTAACATTGGGAAGAACTTCCTGAGGGTAAGAGCGATTTGACAGTGGAAAATGCTGCCTTGGAGTGTGTCTGCTTTTTTGGGGGAAGTTTTTAAATCGAGGCTGGATGATCATCTGTTGGGAGTACTTTGACTGTGTATACCTGCATGGCACAGGGTTAGCCTGGATGGCCCTTCTGGTCTGTTCCAAATCTATGAATCTATTATTCTAAAAATGGCATCTTCCTATTTCTCATTTGTTTGCATCCTACCAAACCATCCTTGAGGCCCCAGTTTTACTTTTGGCAATGAGGCTCAGTTAAAATTTAAGATGGAGCAAGTTTGTTGTACAGTCACCCTGCCTTTTCTTTTTACTGGAGTCTAGACAACATATCTTCCACTTGTAAACCTCAGGTACTTTCCTGCTGTTACCACCAACTTTTTTCTAACTACAGACAGCACTTCCATATAGAACACTACCAAGTCAAACCCACTGTGCCTTTCAGTCCACCTCTTACTCCTCATGGGGTGCAGCTACATTGTAGAAATAATGCAGTTAGATACCATGGGGCTTTACAGACTGCCCAAAAGGGGCAGTCCGTAGGCACCCAGAGAAGCGCTGGACTGGGGCCTGGGCTGCCTCACTGGCAGCCCTTGTAGCCCCAATCCACCGCTTCTCCAGGCCATGGAGAAGAGGTAAATTGCTGCTTCTCTGTGGCTTGAAGTGGAGTCCCAAGGGGAGAAAGCAGTCACTGCCATGCCCCTTTCCTTTTGGCATCCTTGGCATGGCCGTGTGAAGGCCGTGCCAAGGATGCAAGCACCAAGAAGCACCAAGAGCGTGCTGTTGCTGCGCACTCCCCAGCCCTATCCACGTCCCGGGGACAGCCCTTTTGGGCTGCCTGTACTGGGCCCAAGTTAACTGCCATGGCTCCATCCTACAGAATCCTGAGATTTGTAGTTTTGTGAAGCACCATCACTCTTTGGCAGAAAAGGCTAAAGACCCTATAAAACTACATCTCCCAGGATTCCATAGGGTGGATCTGCAGTGCTTAAAGTGGTGCCAAAGTGCATTATTTCTACAGTGTATATGCAGCCAGAGTGGAAATGGACAGCAATGATCTCAAATGATCTCTGCTACTTGTTGTGTGATTCCTAAAATTGTAGTAAAAATGTAACATTCCCAAGTTCTGTACAAATCTTTACACATGCTGGTAAATTCCCGGACTATAATGCATGTACTTGCAAACTATACATATGATGCAAGTTTGGTATTTCTTTTTAGCAGTGTCTTTAACAAGTTGCATGGCAAGTGAAGGGAAAATTTCTTAGCATGAAAATTCAGAAGTGTACGACTACTTAAGATGCAATATTGTACTCACTTACCTTGGATTCAACCCCTACTCAACTAAATGGAACTTATTTTTGAATAGGCATGTATAGTACTGTGCTTTCCCCTTGCAGCAATGGAGTCAAAGGCAACTCAGATATGTTTTATTTCATTTTTATTTCATATATTCCAGAGCTGAACTCTGTTACTGAAAACAGGTTCTGGAATCAATATCTGGACTTTGGTAAGAGCCTGCTTTGCTCATATGTGTCCTTAAGGCTTGGTATCTGAAATTCATCCTTTTGTAGAACTTTATGAATGCCAGATGCCTGTTCAAGTCAGAAAATGCGCAGGGATATTGCTACTGCCAAGTGTCATATTCTACACCTATGAACAAAAGGTGAGATCTTAACAGGTGCATTGTTACACAACATGGTCCTGGAAACAGCATTTCCAGGTCCACTTTATTCCACTGTTGTTAAATTTCTCAGAACTTTTGATAGGCCTTTTGGAACTGTAGGAAAGGGCTTTTTAATAGTGTTCTGTACTGATTTTATTTCTTGTGCTTTAATGGTTATATTTTAAAACTTCTTTAAACCCTCTTGATAGTTTAATTAGATTTTCACCTTTTCCACATTTTCACCAGTTTTTATGAGTCACTTTGATTTCCAGTGCTGGGGAAAAGGTGGAGTATAAATAAATAAAATTATCAATCTTTATTCTTAACATTATTATTAAGAGCAAGAGTTGTAAGACAGAGCATTTGCTTTTCATGCAGAAGGTCTCAGGTTCAATTCTTGGTTTCACCAGTTTAGGAGGCTGGAGAAATCATGACTGATGGAGAAAAACTTTGCTTGAAAATTCTTTATCATAACACACACTACTGAAGTAGACAGACAAAAAATACTGACTTGATGTCAGGCAGTTTGATATGGAATATTTTATATGCTACAAGATTTTCTCATGTTTTGGGCGTTGTTAACTGGACAACCCCTTTTTGGAGGAACCAGTAGAAATCACACAAAACATGTCTCGGCTGGAAAGTAGTTCCTCACATATTTCTCACATATTGTAAAAAAGATTGGTGGGAGGAACCAGAAATTTCCCACCAAAACAATATCTATAATAAAACTACTACTACAACAACAACTTCTTCTTCTTCTTGCTGCTAGATTAGATTAATTTCAGATTCATTTCATGTGACCACAGGCCTCAAATCAAATAATCAGGAATAGGATAATCAGCTTCCATTGAGAAATTGAAGTGTTTGGTATGCATTTAAAGTATTTAAGTGGAAGTATCTGGAAGACAATGAATTGTGTAACAAATCCATGCTTAGGAGTTTGGAATCTTAAAGCAGATCATGAGACATAACATTGATTGACTTCATTATGTGTTTGTTTTTTGCGTTATGCTTGAATCTCAAATCCTATCGAAAAGAAAGCTTTTATTTAACAATACAGGGCATCATCATCTTTTAAAGTGCAAATTACCAAGCAGAATCATTAAACAAATTGACTGAATGCCATAGACGGATTATTCATCAGATTAATTGCATCAGGTCACAAAATTCTGTATTCATCATCCTCCAAGAGAGGGAACAGATGTGCCACAAAGCAAAAATGCACAGTTAAGATAAATCCAAACTAGATTCATGGTGATACGCTTTTATGTCAAAATTGCAACTATATCAAATGGAAACTAAATACAGTATGAGGAGTCTGAGAAAGATGCTGCGCTGTCAGTGTATTCAGAAGGACTCTTCACATTTGGGTGACTTGACAGCATTTTTATAATGTAGTTTTGTGTTGTCTATTCATAATTGAGTCTCACTGAGTTTAAATGAACTTCAAAGTCAAAGTGATTACAGATGTAGTCCTATGCACCACTCATCCGGATGTAACAACACCCCCTCCCCATAAACTAGATATTCTGAAAAAACAACTTTGTCTTGGTTATTTTGAATAAACACTAAATAGGATTGTTCTCTGTGTTGTGTTAGTCTTTAGAGACCTTGCATTCCAATTTACAGTTATTTCAATGAAGGAAAAATTCAGTGCTAGAGCTGTTGGCAGTGGTGATTGGTAGCTTCTATATTAATAGGTGTCTGCTTGGGGTTTCAGTCTGACCTTTAAAGAAACTAACAAAAAGTGATGAAACCCTGTCCTCCAAACAGGTTCATCATCATGGTCAGGTCCTTTAAAACTCAGTGTAAAACCTGGAATAGATGCATTGCCTAACTGACATGGAAGCCAACAGCTGCGACTGACTACTGAACCATTTGACTTCTGTTATCAGACATTTTAAATCTATTATATGTTTCATTGAATTCTGCAGTCCAGAAGACTCTACAAAACCTTTATCCATGCGATAAACCTTTATTTCTGACCAGATCTACGGAAATGATTAGAGTTTATTAGTCAACACTTAATCATAGGCTTCTTTATACTAGTGAAAAAAGCCATACTCACCCTGAAGTCTGGGCTGACAGTCCTGATCACATACAGCTACTTCCAGGGAGGATCTGTGGGTTTTTTTGCCCTTGACCCAACTTTACTCTGAACGAAGCAAAGCTGAGAGAAAACCCAATGTTTTCCAGAAATGCCAGAGGGACCTTAGGTTCTTTTGGGATGCAGACATTAGGATCCAGATCTGAATCAACCAAATCTATTTGTCAACAATCCAAGAGCTGTGCCATCCCCTTTCCCTGCACTGAGCAATGCAGAAAAAGAGGATGGCTTGTTTTGAGAACCACCACCACAGCTTTCTTGCAGGCAGGAGCTCTTTATAAAGACTTCCTGATGTGCTGCCACTTCTGCCAAGGACAGAAATGGGTGCCCAGCCTTCTTCTTGATTGGAGAAGTGGTGGCACACCAAGTAGGTTTTCTAACATGCTCTTGCACATGAGGAAGCAGGAGTGGTGGCTCTGAAAACTGAGGATGGTCAGCAGGGCTAATGCAGTGTAGGTCCATCAGGCCATGTGCACAATGATGAAGCGTCTCATCAGATTTGGCCTTGTCCATGAGGTCACCACTGCGGTTGATCCAGGGCCTGTCCAAGGCATAATGTTCCAGACTGGCACTGGATTAAGTGGTTGGTGTTGACACACCTCAACTCCCCTTGATGTCATCGTGGGACTTCAACTGGGAGTAAAATTGGATTTAGTGCTCTTACTATATTGCCAATAAATGTTTAACTAGTCCTCAACTGGCTATTTTTTTTCTCAAATAGATGTGTCAGGGAGCTTTTTTGAAAAAACAAATTCAAACTACAGTATTTTGTTTCTTGAAGTGTGATTCTTACTCTATGCATTCTTTAAATGGTAGGACCTGGACATGTAGCCTACCAACAGAACAACCTCTTTACTGCAAAGTGACTCATGCGGGCAAATGATATCAGAGTGTATTCAAGACAGCATACATTATTAACAAGAAAGAAAACACAAGCTAGGAAAGGCTGCATCAGTTTGCTTATGCCTAAGCCCACTGGGAAAGGCAAGATTCTCCCCCCTCCTTTCCTCTTCTCCCTCCCAAGTTAACTGAGGACAAATTATTTTTGAACGTAGAAGTTAGTTTTCAGCAGTTAAGGTAATCTGACGACAGAGTAATAAAGTGGGAGGAGGAGAGAGAAACTTGAACATACTAAAAGTAGTTGAAAAGTAGTATGGCTGTCAAACAGGGATAGTGTTCCTGTCAAACAGGGATAGTTGGATAGCATGCATTGGACTGCAGGACAATATCCACTTTCCTGGGAGGAAGCCTGCTAAACACAATAAAACTTACTTCTGAGTAAATAGGCACAGGATTGTGTTTTTAAAACAGCCAGTCAAACATGCAACAAATGCCAGTTCCTTTGCTCCAGCAATGTCTGCTTCTCCCTCCCACCAAGCAAGTTATGTCTTCCTTTCAGCCTTTAGCACTAAAAGGACATTTTTTTTAAAAAGCAGCAAATGAATTTCCTCATTCTAACAAGCTTACCTCATTTCTACTTTATCCATGGAGATAAAGTGCTAAAATGTGCTTTAAAATGCATTCGGGGTGGGCAGGCCTGGAAATATTCTTTTCCTCTCTGTTTGGAAAAGCAATGAATTATTCCTCTACAAAGAACATCTACAGCTATAATGTACAAATAAAAGAAGTCTAAGCATCAAACACAGCCCAAGTAATTACTAACTAAAAACAAACAGGCCAATTCTCTGATTAGACAAACCCCGTGGGCACGGTGGCTATTCAAAAAGTTTAGATAAACAGATATACTATGCAAGTTGACCTGGAGGTTACAGATTCACAGATTGCAGAGGCCAAAAGGGATCACTATGATCAACTGGCTTTATTCCATGTACTGTGCAAGTCAGCAAGACAGCCTTCTTGCTTAAGTGTAATGTAACTGTCTTTTCAAGCATAAGACATATCACTGCATACAAAAGTTAGGATTGTCCATGCTATAGTATTTCCAGTTTCTAGGTATGAATCTGAAAGCTGGACAGTGAAGAAAGCTGACAGGAAGAAAACCAACTCCAGCACTGAGTACTGGAGGAAAATTCTACAAGTATCATGGATTGCCCAAAAGTCGAGGGTATAGGGTTCCCACACCTCTGCTATAGACAAGAAAGAAGAGGGGAAAAGAGGAAGTTTCAAGTTTAGGGAGAGGAGGTTAGAATGGTGATCCTGTCTGATCTTGGAAACTAAGCAGGGTCAGCCCTGTTTAGTACTTGGATGGTAAACCACCAATGAATACAAGGTGCTGTAGGCTATATTTCAGAGGAAGGAACTGGTAAAATCATATCTGAGTATTCCTTGCCTAAGAAAACCCTATGAATATAAATTCATGGGATCACCCTAAGTCAATAGGTGACTTGAGGCCACATGCATATTGTTGTTATGTGCCTTCAATTCCTTTCTGGTGACCCTAAGGTGACCCTACCATAGGGTTTTCTTGGCAAGATTTGTTCAGCAGGGGTTTGCCTTTGCCTTTCTATGTGGCTGAGAGAGTGACTTGCCCAGTGGGTTTTCATGGATGAGTGGGCATTCAAACCCTGATATCCAGAGCAACCCAAAGTTCAAACCACCACACGATACTATCTCTCATTAGCTTTGACATGTACATATGTACAGTTCTCAGCCAGAGAGACTCAACAAACTACAGAATCCAGGGATCCATAGGATGCAGCTGGGCAGTTAAAGTGGAATCACAGTGCTGTAACTGTGTAGTGTAAAAGCATCCCACAAACTCTTTCCCATTACATTTTCAGCCCTGTCATTGTTTAATAGAAATAAAATCATCCAGCTAAGTTGGATGGTTCAATCATATTTCCTCCCTGAAAGATGTTTGTATTAAGGAGTCACCACCAATATATTTAGATGGCTTTGCAGCAAGATTTAAATAGGGAAAAAAGATATTGCCAGTGGTTCATAAATTCTGCTTTCAGCTATTACCGCTCATGTGTACTAGCTATACTGTAGAGAGTCTGCCAACTGCCTCTGCTTAGGAACTGGTAAATCCATTTACACAGAAATTTTACTTGTACAAAGGGAACCAAGGGAGGTCTCATCTAGCAAAGACTAAATGCCTGGTGCCAGTACTCAGTTCTTGCCAGAGGAAGTCTGTGACTTGAGTAGAGGCAATGTAACTGCACTTTGATTTTTAGCCATTTTGGACAGGGAGACTAATTTCTCCATTCTCAATTTGGTTGTATTTTAAAAAAGCACACAGCTAAATATTTTCTTCTTTCTTGCCAAATACTAGTGGCTAGTAATCATGCATCTGACTTTAGTGCATGAAGTTTTCTTCAGTTCCTGCCAAAGAACTGCCCCCATCTCCTATGTGGGGGCAACTACTTTTTTACTGTTTTGTCAAGAATCTCTTCATTCTTCATTGGTGTATCAAGAGCTATGGGAAATGATACTGCTATAAATAAATTGAAAGAATGGGAAATGATTCTTTATCTGGAAGCAATAATATGTGAGTATAAATGTCTTAAACCCTCCCTGTTTCGGCAACTGGTTTGCTTCTTTTTTTCCTCATCCACTTACACTTACACTTTTAGTGCACAACCTGGATTAAAACCTGGAGCAGATTTACCACCCCACTGACATGGGAGCTACTAGTTAGCACTAATACCTAGCCCAGGTGTCTCTTGGAACTCTCTAAATGTACAGTCCCACCCAGCCATGGAAACCCACTGGGTGACCTTGTAACAAGTATACAGTCTTTTACCCTCTTTCCTAGAAGTAAGCTCTATTCAGTATGATGAGGCTTCTTTCTAATAGATGTATTCAGGCTGCACCATAAACTTCTAAGATTGCCAGAGGCTATATATGTTTCCTGAATATGTAGCTGAGGTCCAACCTGCACTGCAGAAATCATGCAGTTTGACAACACTTTAGTTGCCATGAATCAATGCTATGGGATGTTGGGATGTGTGAGATATTTAGTTTCCTTTGTCAGAGAGCCCTGGTACCCACCTAACTACAAATTCCAGAATTCCATAGCATTGAGTTATGGCAGTTAAAAGCAGTGTTAAACTATTATTTCTGCAGTGCAGATCAGACTTATGGTTCAATGGTTACATCATTTACTATGTAAGGTACTTCACATGCTTCACATGCTTCAGACTATTGTAACATACAGGTCAAGATAAATATATATTCTAATAAATACCCTAATGTGCCCTTTAAAAAGGTTAATAATTAAGAACAATCTATATGTAAAGAAGGTTGGGATTTGATATACTTTTGTTGCTTTATACATTTCAGCTACTGGAACAATGCATGGGAAGGAAAGGTGTTTTTTTTAAAATATTTTTTAAAATTCTTATACTTCTCTTCATTTTTTTAAAATGAAGTTTACAATCAATCATAAAATAATAATCAATAAAAACACTATCAAAAGAAAAGACATGTATACAAAAATACTTTCCTATTTTTTTTTTAGATGCTGCTCAGAATATTTCTAAAAGGAAGTCTCCCAATGCAGTGTCATCAATCAAAATGTCATTTGCAACGTCACAGTCTTTTCCACCTTAAAAAATTGCTTCTGGTAAGAAAAAAAGGTGGGGTTCACCACTGCCTTCCTCTGAGGCAGAGAGAGTCAGACTTGCTCAATGCTATCCAGTGGGGTTTCCATGGCTAAGCAAGGATTTCAACCCTGGTTTAACACTCAAACTACTACACCACACTGAGTCAAAGATGGCAGTATGGGCAAAGCCAGAGAAATGACATGGGGGGGGGGGGCTAGAGAAGGAAAATGATGGTTCTCCAGTAAGTTTCCATGAATGAACCAGGATGATTTCACAACAGAAGTGTTCTTAGAAGGCAGCCTTTGTCCAATAGTTTACATTTCCTTATGATTCTTCCAATGCTATATTTAAATCAGTCACCCCAACATAACACAATAATCCATTGAGGTACATCAGCCTCAGGTACGTTAGCTTTACCCAAGGCCCCTTAGCTTTGGAGTTAGAGGAGGAGGATCATGTTATAGCTTTTCAAATCAGAAACAGCATAGTTTGATTAGATTAGAAAAAAACAGTGGGTTTTTCTGTCTTTTATTTGACCCTGATGTAATGAAAAGCCTGATCTATCAGCCAATCACGAAGGGCAGGGCTATAAAAGGGCCTTGCAGAGAGAGAAAGGAGAGTTAGTTTTTGGGGAAAGTGTTACATTGGAGGGAGGGTGTACTCTTGAAGTTCCTGAGGGAATAATTTAGTTGAGTTTTGGTGACCACGAAAGGGTTTTGAGACTCCAAAGAGGGACTGTGTAGGCTTGGGGAGTCTAGTAGGGAGAGACTCAGAGCAAGCCGGTTGTTGAAAGAAAGATATTGGTCCAGGTACCTGAGATAAAATTACCTGTGTGGCTGAAGGAATATTAAGATTTTGAAAGATCTTCTTGTAACTAAGTAATAAGATGAATATAACAACTATGAAACAAATTTATAATTTATTTTTATATTTTATAATAAACTTTTATTAGCGTTTGAAATACTACTTGGCCTCCGTTTGAATATCAAAACACGCTACCTAATATTAGTGACACAGAGGTGCTGTGCCATCTTAAAGGGCAGTGTTAGTGTGAAGATGGACAGGAGTCCTTCATATAAGTTTGGTGACAGAGGTGGGATTAAAATTCCCATAGGGCTGCCACAGTAGAGAATAGGTTGTGGGTGAACCCTATTCATCTGAGAGGGTTCACCACACCTGCTTTATTACAACAGCTCCTCATCATCTTTTCTTCAGCACAGGTTCTAAGTCTATGTCTTTGACATCAGCATAGCTCTAGAACCTGGGCTGGGGCAAGAGTCATTGACAGAGTAGACAGAGGATGGGTTAGAAGGAGTCCTTAGTTAGCTGTTGGGCTGCAACATCCAAACAGGACCCACAGGGGTTGGGCCATCCTCCCCCTGTCCTCATGATGATCACTCCGGACAATGCAGGGCCCAATTCCAGATTCTGGTGCAAACTGTCCAGATGATGTACTGCCAGTTTATCCCCAACCCCTGGTAGATCATCCTTATTACAGATTTTTTTTAAAAAAATTACCTTTTGATCTGGATCTTCCCAGAAGACCCAAAGCACTCTAGAATGATGCTAGGTGACTTTTTCTGTGAGTGTCCTGCTGTGCCATCTGCTGCCAACGTTTGTTCTCGCTGAGGTCAGAAGAAGGTGCCCAACTATGTGACTGATGATGGGCAATTCATTTTCAACCTCAGAGGGAGTGACTTGTGATGGGTAGCACAGCAGGACATGTGTGTGAACAGCCACCCTGTGTCACTCTGGAGTGCTCAGGTAATAGGGGGGCTTTGGGGCAACTTTGGGGCCAGGATACTCCAGGCTGTTCCTGGAATATTTTGGCCCTGGAAACACAGCCGTGAAATCTGCTCTATGCCCCTGGCTATGTTAGGAGGCCATTTGAATCTCCCACAATACCTTGGGGTCTCCAAGATAAAACTGCTCAGGGGCATGGTTGAAAGTTAAAATGCTGGGTCCCATGGGGAGGGAGGAAAAATTTTAATCTGCCACTGTGCCCCTAAAGCAGTGGAAAATTGAAATGGCCATCAGCTGAAGGAGGGCATTGGCATAAGAGAGGGGCCACTAATGAGCAGTTTGTTTAGTTGGACAGTTGGCTCTGGTCAAGTCTTATCTTCCTTCTCACTGTCAGTGCAACTTGAAGCCTTCCCATCCCAAGTTATGAGGGAAAGCAGAAAAAACTAGGTTTTGAACCAACAGTAATGCAACATGTGTCGTTCTGCTCTGAGCAGAATGTCTAATATCACTGCATGTTGTGCTATTGTGTGGCTTCAAGTCATTCTTGATTGATGGTGAACCTATCATGGGGTTTTCTGGAACTGAGAGTGTGTGACTTGCCCAAAATCATCCAGTTTTCATGGCTGAGAGAGGAATTGAACCATGCTCTCCAGAGTACTAGAGCAACACTCAAACCACTACACCACACTGGCTCTCCATATCACCACATATGGACAAACATAGCCTGTCAAAGAAAGACTGGATAAAAGAAATAAAGCTATTTGTAGAACGTGTCTGAATTTCTTTTGCCTCTTTGACTTGTGACCTACAGCCTTATTTGTCATAATACATCAGTATTACATCTGTGTGATCACTCTCTATAGAAGACCAATTTCCTTTGTTTGTTAATTCCTGAGGCACTTATAATTAATGTCAAAGAATTAAGTAGTTTCAGAATGAACTATATCCCTGGTAGATTTATAAGCCAATAGCTTAAAAACAAATTCCCAATTCCCATTCCATGTTTTAATAGCACAGTTTTCCTGGAAGACTTTCAGTTGGCTAAATTGTCACTTCTTGGATGACATGCACATATTTTTTGCCTTGCTAGTATAATATATATTTTTAAAATAATCAGGTCCAAACGTTTAATCCACAACACTCCAGCAATAAATAGTTCCTTTACTGTAAACTTGGTGTCAAATTGTGTTGATTGTGCAATGTTAGATTAAATTAAATGTTTTATTAAAAATCATGTTAGCTAAGTGACATTTTTTTAAAAAAGCAGATGAAGCGGTTCAGTAGAATACAGTGGAAAGTCTGTTTAATAAATCAAACGTTTCAATTGCATATTTACTACAGTTAAGTACCTTAACTGTCAGTCCACCACACAAGTCCCATTTAGGGAGAAACATTTAAAAAGGGTATGGAAACCTGTCATGTCAATTAATCATCCATCTGAATTTAACTCTGTGGCTCATGCTATTTTTCTTTTCTTTTTTAAAAGGCTAATGCTTGGGGGAAAATGTCTTGGTGTATTGCACTCATACATTACAATTATTTGCAATCTTTCCGTCCAATTTTTGCAGTCCTTATTACCTGTTTTTCCTTTTTGGGTACACTGCCTCAAACTAGTGCTGTTGTTTTTTTTAAAAGAATGACTCTTTTTCATTTCTTCTGCCTTCAGGGACATAACACTGCAATCCTATGCTCTCTCCACCATCCAATTTTTTCCACTACCATATTAAACACAACTTTAGCATCCCAAGAATGCTTCTTTGGATCCCTTATTGGGGAAAAAGCAGGACATTTAATTAATTAATTAATTAATAAGTTACAACACTCACATATCTTGCCCTAAAATACTTTTATAACTTCTATACTTGATGAAGCCTGTGAACACTGAAAGCTTGAAAACTGTTTTGCATCTTTTGGTGGGCCTAATAAAGATATCATTGCAATATGTTTTGGGATTTTATATTTTAGTGCATGTACAATATGACTATCCTTGGAGATATATAATATAATATTTATTTATTTCATTACTCATGAATAAGCCTCAGTGGAGTCAATGGCTGTGTGTAGGCTCACATAGGATTGTATTAGTATTCAAAGCCATTGGGGCTTTCTAGATTGTCAGGAAAGTGTGGCATGAAGTTGCCTTTTCCTTAATGCTTAGCAGCTGCACCACAGCCTTTAGATGGAGCTGCGCTGTTCCACAGTTTTTAAAAAAGAAGCTGGAAAAACCAGCACCTTTTTAAAGGCGCTTCTTCTCCCCTAAAATGCAAAAAAAGTGTTTTCATGGCACACTTTCCCTTTTTCTCATCTAAAGGCTAGAGTTTCATGCAGCCATGAACACACTTCTTTTTGCCAATCTAGAAAGCCCATTGTTGTGTTAGTCTGTTTCAGTATAAAAAGATATAAAGGAAACATGTAGCCCTGTGAGATTAATGGATAAAATTTCTAGCCTAAACTTTTATGGATGGACTCCACTCCACTTCCTCAGATGCATGGTGAGAAGCCTGCATGGAGAAACATACATACCAATGGGTAAGGTAGGGGAAGGAAGGGGAGTATGAATTGTAACAGAAATGTAAAATGTGTGTATGACAATGAGGTGACAAGGTCAGTGTCAACGATGGTTGTAAAGAGTAGTTAAAGGGACAAAGGTGGAGACAGGTTTTACATATAAATCAATATAAGCAGGAAAACATATGCAAAGTGGAGGAGTTCCTGCTATATACTGCATTGATATGGGTACAGGACCAGTACAGTGTTCTAATAAAGCAGACAAGAGAACATACTTAATGGCTGGGATGTCAACTACATACTCTCCAACTTTCCCAGTTTTGCAGGGACAGTCCTGATGAATCCTGGCCTCATTCCCACTTACAGATAAATCGGTGTGTAATCCGAATCATTTGATCGATTTGACATTGGATCATGGTTTACACTACACTTGCCCTGCTCACATTTTCTGTCTTTTTCTGCCATCAAAATAACCCACTTGTGGTTCCCATTCATGGATGAATCAATTCAAAATGATTCGGTTCCAGATGGCTGAAGAGGAAATTTGAATCGATTCTGATCCGCTTGTGGTTCACACTTGCACAGAAATGATTTATCGAAAAAGAAGCGGAAAAAAATCAGCATCAAAAAGCAGGTTAAATGGGTCTGGAGCATGGTCTTGGAATTGCTTCAGTGATTTGGATCAAATGGGAACCAGGGTTCAAACTGATTTGTGATCCGGTTTAAAAGATAGTGGGAATGAGGGCCCTGTGTCATTCTGCTTTCTCAGCTACTTTCAAAATGTTTCAGTTTCTCTCTTTAGCCCACATTCCCTCTTTATCCTCAGCTTACCTCAGTTGCCACAAACCACATTGCAAGGGCAAAAAGTTGTTGGCACTCAGCTTGGCAGGGGGAGAAGAAATGAGGGTGTGGAATCTTGATATTCCCTGTAGGTAAAGGCAAATGGGTGCAGCCTCTACTAGTCTCTGTGTTCTTCCATTTCAATATCTTTGCCATTTTGGTCACATTGTGGCTTGGCCACATGTGTCCTAATTTTCCTCTGTGAAACATTGGAGGTTACGCAACCAGGGTTTTAATTGGTGTAGTATGCCAAGAAACCTGGTCAAACTACTGCCAGTGGACTGAGTTTGTGTATATATTCTAATTCAGAGGGGGTCTTTCCAGTCTTCCTTTGCTAGAATGTCCAGAAATGTTAACATGTTCTGCAGCTGGATCTGGGGTATTTCCTTTTCTGATGTGCAGATTATGTCTATTTATCCTCTGGCATAGACACTGTCCCAGGTGCCCAATGTAGAGTGCTAAGGAGTATTGTTGATAAAACATTACATATATCATGTGAAAGCACCTCTAATGTTGTGGTTGAGTTATTAGGCTCAATGATGTTGCTTCCTGATTACATGCGGAGCTCTGGTGGTGCAGTGGTTAAATGCCTATACTGTAGCCACTCACTCACAAACCACAAAGTTGTGAGTTCAATACCAGCCAGGGGCTTGGGTTCGACACAACCTGGCATCCTTCTGAGCTCACTAAAATGAATAGCCAGGTTGTTGGGGACAATTAGCTCACACTTTGTAAACCGCTTAGGGAGTGCTTATGAGCACTGATAAGCAGTATAGAAATGTACTTGCTATTGCTATTGCTAGTTTGGGGCATGGTCTTATTCTTGTCTTCCCATGTTATGTGTCCTGTTGTAAGTGAACAGAGAAGTGTATGTAGGTGAGTAAAGGCTTACTGCAACCGCATGCTCTCCAGCCTTAACGTGTATGGACAGCGCCATTTTTAAAGCGTGCCATCCTTACGCACACGCTGCGATGACATCATGGCACATGCCGTGTTTACACGGCGTGGTGCGTGCCTGATGGCATCACACTGCAGGAGGGCGCCTATGGTGCCCTTTTTGCGGTGCAAGAAGGAGCTCCAAAACTGGCGCGTCCTTCACATGGCTGCACCAAGGATGCCTAGGGGAAAGGGGCTGTGGCGGTGGCCCCTTTCTCTCCTCAGGAGCGCCGCCCATGGCGGGGTGCAGTGGGCGCCCAGGGCCCCAGCTGCACCCCGCTTCAGGCCATGGAGAAGCAGTAATTTGCCACTTCTCCATGGTCTGGAGAAGCGGCGGATTGGGGCCGCAAGATGAGGCAGTCCAGGCCCCAGTCCGGCGCTTCTCTGGGTGTCTACAGACCACCCCTTTTGAGCGGTCTGTAAAGCCCCATTGTTTTCCAGATTTGGTTGCAGCTTGTCAGTGGTCTCTGAGTAGTCTCAGGATAGGATGACACTGTTAATTCACATGTGGAACTACAGAGGGGAATCTTACCATTTTGTACTAGAACTCACAGATTCCAGCCAGCCTGACCACTAGGTCTATAATCCAAAATAACAGCCTTTCCATGCTAAGCAAGTCCTGTTGTTGATCCCAAGCAAGGACGTCTGCCTCCACTTAAATTTAGGAAAGAAAAGAATGTGCAAAAGAATTCATGCATAGACCTGCTTCTTCCAGTGAACTGATCAAAGAGAACAGCTTGCCCAAAAGAAAGCTCCACCAGTATATTGGAATACAGTACATATAGAATTTCTGGGGTTGGGAGAAAGATGAATTAATTATGTTTGTACAGCCAAAGTGCAATCATAACCACAGTTGTACTGTTTAACCAAGAAAATCCATTGAGGTAAGCATTTATAACAGGGATGCTAGAAAAGGACAATGAAAATGAAACTAGATTTCCACTGTACCCCAAATACCAAATTATCTCCTTCCTTTACTTGTGTGGGCAACTTTATCCATTCTGTTGTCCTTGTTATTGCATGGGTGTACATCTAAGAAGGGGTTGGTGCCAAAATATTATTTTCAACAGAGCAATTCAATTTTTATGACAATAAATCATTAAAATGATCACTATGTAAACAATTACTTATAGTTGTGTCATTCTATAGAATGCTATATCTAGACTGTTCTTCTACAGATTGCACTGACATGTAACAGAGAGAAATCATGGCAAGAGCATTTGGAAGGCAGAACTAATAAAAAAGGGCTTTATTTTACAGAGAAATGAGGAAGTGAAAATAACCACATTACTTGCTCAGCTGATAACATTTTGTCTCTCTCTGTGTGTCTCTCTTTGTGTATTTCTCTTGTGTGAATGCACCCCACATTAAAACAGGGAAAATAAATAACAAAATTGCTGTGAAAGAAAATACAACTATCCTTGTCATAGCTTCCTAACTTTTCCTTGTGACTTAAAGGGGATGTTTATCTAACAAATAGCAATTTATGGCAAAACAGTGGTATAGTGTCTATGCTCCTGTTGGGAAATCCAGTAGCTCCTTGTTTTGCCATCCCAGAAATGTTCTGCCTGCCTCTAATGAAAAGAGATACTATGCAGCTGGAGCAATGTCCTACACAAACGTGCTTAATATTTGGCTGCATATGGGCAAAAAAGTAGGGTTATCCCCCTTCTCATTAAATCTGAGTACTGATTTATAGAATCACAGAGCTGGAACAGACCACAAGGATGATCAAATCCAACCCCCTAACATGCAGGAATGCACAAAGTGCCCCCAACAGATGTTCATCCAGGCTCAGTTTAAAAGCTTCCAAAGAAGGAGACTCCACCATACTCCAAGGCAGAATATTTTGAACAGCTCTTTGGGAGTTCTTGCTAATGTTGAGGTGGGATCTCTTTTCCTGTAGTTTGAACCCATTGCTCTGGGTGCTATTCTCTGGAGCTGTAGAAAACAAACTTGCTCCTTCTTCAATATGATATCCTTTCAAATATTTAAACAAGGCTATGATATCACCTCTTAACCTCTCTTCTGCATGCTAAACATACCCAGCTCCCTAAGTCGCTTCTCATAGACCATGGTTTCCAGACCTTTCACCATTTTGATTGCCATCCTCTGGACACACTCCAGCTTATCAATATACTTTTTGAGTTGTGGTGCCCAAAACTGGACACAGTATTCCAATGAAGCCTGACCAAAGCAAAACAGAGACGTACTATTACTTCTCTCAGTCTAGACACTATACTTCCATTAATGCAAGCTAGATCTTATATCACTTAAATCTAAGGAAGTATCAAAAGGAAAAAAAAATCTTAAATCGTAAATTGTGACAATATGGGTAGTTCTCAGAAGTAAAACTAGCAGTAGCAAAAAAGTGGAGCTTGAAAAAGAATCAGAAAAAGGGCAGGAGAAACTGCTTAGTAACTAAGGGCCTGAACAGACAGGGCAAAATAAAGCTGCTTTGGGTCACTTTGGAGGTATGCTGTTTAAATGACACACACTTCTTAAGAGGCCAGAAGCTGCTCCAAAGCTGCACTCCAGTCCTTAGGACACATGCATCATTTAAATAGCATACCTCCAAAGTGACCTGAAGCAGCTTTATTTTGGCTTGTTTGTTCAGGCCCTAAGTGCAGAATACACAAGAAGACAGTAGGCCTGATAGCTGCTCTGTTTCCATTAAAGTGAGAGTTGTGCTTCAGTTATTCAGCATTACATGAAACATAAGTAAATAGTGATAATACTAAACAAGGTCAATAAAGGTTTCAGACTTATTTCTTGCATAGGCATTCCCTAAAATATTGTGTTTGCTCTTTCTTGGGATATGCAGGGCTAAGAGTGTGAAAGGAGGCAGTTATTAATGGATAAGGAATAAACATGGGAGTGAAGTGGAAGTTTCAACCACCTCCTGCTATTTCTAGTCTTGGGTTTATAAGATCAGCCTGTAGATTGTTGGCACCATTTCATACCAATATTTCACAGATGAAAAGCAGGACACGTGTGACCAAGCAACATCAGGGTGTGGCCAAGATGGCAAAACTTATTGATAGGGAAGAACACACAAGCTACAAGAGGCTGCTGCAGTTTGCTTTTGCCTGAGCCTACTAGGAAGGGCAAGATTTAACCTCTCTTCTCTCTGGGTTTTCTGAGTACAAATTACTTTTACACTTTGAACTCAATTTGCAGGAACAGAATGAGGATAAAGGAAGATGATGGAAAGAGAGATACAGGGACATGTTAAAAGCAGCTGACATGCAACAACAGAGAATTAACTGGGGCTTTCTCTGCCATACTGGCACAGTCAGAAGCTGTGGTGTTTAGATAATATGTATGTCAGCTTGATTAGGTAGACTAGGATGGCATTTGCTACTCTTCATCAGCCAGCAAAATGGCTTGAACTGGTTCTTCAAAGTACAATTTCCTTCCCATCTACCCACAATATACAATAAATCTGCATGCATGTCTACTCAGAAGCAACTCTCACTGTATTTAGCAAGGCTTATTCTGAACAAACATGTATAAGTTCATACAAGGATCACTGGTGGTGCAGTGGTTAAATGCCAGTACTGCAGCCACATGGTTGTGAGTTCGATCCCAGTCAGTGCTCCAAGATACACTCAGCCTTCCATCCTTTCGTAGGTCAGTAAAATGAGTACCCAGCTTGTGGAGAGCAATTGGCTTACACATTGCAAATCGTGTAGGAAGTTCACTGATAAGTGGTATAGAAACTTACTTGCTATTGCTATTTGCTATTGTACTTATGTTCTAATGATTTTCTGGTTGCCCAGTCATAATTTAGGCAGGCCAATTTTAATTTACAAAGCTAACAATTTTTAAAAATAAAAATAAAAATACAAAGATGGCCAGCATGGACTACTTCAAGGCTCACAGACTTCTTCCTTGAGAAGATAAACACACTCAGGCATGTTGGAAATCTTGACAGCAGAGATGCAACAAAGTTGTTAATCAGAGAAATGCTATTTTGGGACTGTAGTGACAGGCCAGACAAGTTCCACTCTGCTTAACAGTCTGGAGAAATGAGCAACTGCAGAAGATTAAAAGAAAAGAAGAAGAAGAAAGCAGCTTCACACTTCATCCAGATCTTGAGAGTTTTTAAAAATATGTTAAAGAAGTTTATCATGTTACATTGTTTTTAATTTTGAAATCACATCTTTTGCATTTCCGTATAATCCTAACCAAATGGAAATACCAGACTCCCACACAACTCATACCGCCTGACTGCAGGAGTTCTGTCCTGACTGGAAGCAGAAGTTGAATGGAGCTGCTTTTGTCCAATGTTGCACAGCTAAACATTTCAGATGCCTCAGATAAGCTCTGACCGCAGCAAAGTAGTTAAGAATGTACATAATTTTAAAAACATGAATAGTTCCTTTGAGATCAAATGGGAACTACTCAGGTGCTTAAATGTACACATGTGACTAAGTGCTTTGCTGGATCAGGGCCCAAAACACCAGGCATTTTGAGGTTGATGCCAGCTCTTTTTTTTCTTCTTCAAATGACAGGATAGTGGTCTCTTAATTATCAAAGGGTAGAAAAAGACAGACAGCTCTCAATGACTGGTTTTTCTAAGCCACCCATATTGTATCATGGCAATGGGGTTGCCAGATGTGTCTTACTCAAAGGAGAACTTTTAAAAAATTACTTTTAAAAAGACTATTAGTTATCATTTTAATTCCAGAGTAGTTAGTTGCTGAGAACCAGCATGGTGTAGTGGTTTGGGTGTTGGACAATGACTCTGGAGAACAGAGTTTGAATCTTTGCTCAGCCGTGAAACCCTCTGGGTGGCCCTGGGCAAGCCACACTCTCTCAGCCTCTAGAGAAGACAATAGCAAACCCCCTCTGATGAAACTTGCCAAAAAACCACCATGATAGGTTCACCTTAGGGTGTCATAAGTCAGAAAGGCACAAAACAACAACAATAGTTAGTTGCTATTATAATTTCAAGTTTTTTAAAAAGTATTTACTTTCCTGTTTCTCAAATTAATGAATAATGTGTATTAGCCTATAATGTGTACACACATTATAATGTGTATAATGAGTAATGTGTATTAACCTAAAGGCACCAGGTTCCATCTAATTTTGGAAATTAACCAGGGTCAGCCCTGGTTAGCACTTGGATGGGAGACTGCCAAAGAATTCCAGGCGCTGTAAACGATATTTCACAGGTAATGGCAAAACCACCCCTGAGTATTCCTTACTTTAGAAAACCTTGTGAAATTCATGGGATCACCATAAGTCAAGAGGAGATTTGATGGTGTACACAGAGAGAGAGAGAGAGAGATGTAAAATATCTGGAGATTTTGAAGGTGTGGTGAATAGAAAAGAAATAATTTCTCCAGTGGATTTTTTTTGGGGATGGGAAAGAGGGCAAATGGGAAACTTGGGTGGGGGTGGGGATGGGGTGGAGAACTGGAATATCCCATAGTTATTTGCATAACAACAGATGGAAGGTCTACGCTTAATGCCTTAGGTGCTTCCTTCTGAGGCTGCTCCCACATTGCAGAATTAATGTAGTTTGACACCACTTTAACTGCTGTGGCTCCATCCTATGGAATCCAGGGATTTGTAGTTTGTTGTGCCACCAGAGGTCTCTAACAGGACTCTATAGCATGGAGCTATGTCAGTTAAAGAGGTGTCCAATGACAATAATTCTGCAGTGTAGATGCAGCCTGAGGCACTTCCCCCCTTCTTTCAAGGGTATGTCTGTTAAATTCAGTAGAAGGTCATCACTGCTGAAAGTGGTGGTCCTTGGACGCTGGTCTGTGGCACATTTTCAGAAAAGAAACAGTTGTAGCCAGTGGACACAAATATGGTGCCAGTCCCTCACATATTGGGGTGTGTGTAGGGGGGGGGGGGACTGACAATCCACCACATCAGACAAATTAAGAAACACCAATGTAGTTAAATAGCTAATATTCTAATGTTGCTTCTTGGTGTTTCTTCCTTCTCTTTTGAAAGTGAGGGAAGGCTGAGGACCTGACTGATTGTTGTTGCAAGGAATGGAAAAACAGAACAAAGACCACAGATGAGGAGAAGAAAAAAAATGCAACTAAATCTGGCAGGCTATTGAGTTGTCTACTGATGACTGTCATTTGTAATGCTGTCCAGTTGCCATTTGCAGTGTCCCTTCTCAGTTACCTTTGAATGAGATGTTGTTGATTCATAGGTACTGTTGAAATGACACAGCTGGAAGCTCTTAGAAAAGTCTATTTTAAAATTCCCTTTAATGATGTGCTCTTGTTTCATGATTTCAAGTGAACTTCTTCTTAAGGCAACCTTGTCCAGGGGTTTTCTTCGCAAGATTTGTTCTTCCTCTGAGTCTGAGAAAGTGTGACTTGGCCATGATCACCCAGTGGGTTTCCATGGCTGAGGATTTGCACCCTGGTATCCCATAGTGATAGTCCCATGCTCAAACCAGTTGCCCTAAATGTAGATGGAACACTGTTTTTATCTTTTTTTTAAAAAGGACTTTTGAAACAAGTCTTTGCTTATTATATATAAAATACACCAGTGATTGAGTTGGTTTTTTTCTTCTGCTATAGTTTGGCAAATTGACCAGCTATGTTATATGGAAGTAAGCCTCACTGAACTTTTAATGCACATTCTTGGAACCTCTTTCTAAGAATATGCATTAAAATCAGCCACAGCAGTCTTTCTGTCTGCCTTTTTTGTCTCCATCCCATAGATGAACTTTACAATCAGTCAGCCAGATTTAGCTGTTCTTATAGTGCATCTACATTATACAATTATAGTAGTTTGATACCACTTTAACTGTCCTAACTCTGTCCTATTAAATTTGTGGATTTGTATTTTGGTGAGATACTTAGCATAAGGAGTGCATTAGGGAACATATTAAAGTTTAGGGATTAGGGAGTGTATTAAAGCCTTTTGGTATTCTAAGTATTGTGACCAAAATACAAATCCCACAATTCTGTAGGATAACCATTATAGTGGTATCAGATTGCTGTAACTGTGTAGGGTAGATGTAGTCTTCGTTTGTAGGGTTTTTTTTTTAAAAAAAACACATATTTAGCATTATCTGCCAGATATTACTAATGCCCCACCAAACTATAGATCCTAGGATGCAGTCATGGCAGTTAAAGTGGTGTCGAGGTGCTTCAACTGTGTACTATGAAAGAGGCAGGAGCAAGTCTGAAGAAGATGAGGGAAATCTTTGTGACTTAATGACTAACTGTGAGACAACCACTTTCTTCTGCAGTGTCCCCATCTAGTTCCTATTTTTAAAAAGGTGAGGGAAATGGGCAATAGGAAGACAAGTGCAGGAACTTATAGGAGATCTGATAAGGGAGAACAAGCCAGCACAAACAGGAGGAAGAACAGGAGAGGAGTTTGAGAATGGGAAGAAGAAGGATATGTTCATGCCATCCTAGTGAACTGGAGAGGCTACACAGAAAATTCTGTGAGACCAGGGAAATTTCTTTTGCATCTAAAGATATTGGATTAATTGGAGTTTCTCCCCTGTCCCCTTTCAAAAGCAAGCATTTTTGCATTTTGCTCTGCTTTACTGATTTTAATAAGAAGGACTGCACTCAATTCAGTGTGACATGGAATACTGATAGCCATTGTGGCTGACAAGCGGGGTATAAATACTCCAAATAAATACATAAATATTGCTCTGAATTTCATTTTTATTTCTGTACCTACCATATAAGTTGAAAAATTTAGACAAAAAAAAATCCCAAAACCATGAGTCGACCCCAAAACCACAGGGCAATATGGTTATGCCAGGCTGCAGATGAGGGAAGGCGAAGCCCATCAAAGCTCCTCTGCCGCTAGGCTTTCTCCTCAGGACTGGGTGGTAGAGGAGGAAAGATGAAAGCTTTCCCCCTTAAGATTCCTCTGCCACCTGTCCACCAGCAGTCAGTTGTTTGCAGCTAGCCCACTTGTCTGCTGGTCCTTCTCTTACTCTCCACCTTCGAGGAGATAAGCAGGCTGGCTGCAGACAACTGAGGGCAGGCAGATGGGTGGCAAAGAGGACCATGATGAGCCCAAAAGTTTTACCTAGACGTATCCATGGGTCATGAGAAATAGCATAATTTTCTCTCCAAAAACTGCCCTTGACAGTTTTTACAATATTTATAAACCACTAAGTGATTAAAGTTATCTGCACAGTTTACAGTAACAACTAAAATCATACAAAGCAATAAGACACAGCGGATCTAGATGATCAGAATAAAACCATCAGCAGAACAAAATCCATCAAATGGGATTTATATTGGTACAAAACATGTAAAATGTGCTAAAAGTTTTTAAGTCCAAAATGCCTGGAGAGACAAAGGGGCGGTCTGCAGCTGCCCCTTTCAGTGCAAGATTGGGACTGTGGCAACTACATGCTGAGCTAGCCTTTCCATGGCTCCTTTTTGCACTGTGGATTGGGTACCATAGCAGCCACCACTGTGGGTTTTTGGTGCTCCTTTGGCACTGCATCATCTGGGGGCATCACACCGGCATGAGTGCGGACGCATTCTGACCAGATGCCAGCCTTTATGGCAGGCCTATTGAGGCTCAAACATGTTCTTACATGGCACCAAAAAGACCACAATGTTGGCAACAGTTGTGCATCTCTATGGAAGTCAAAAATATCCTAATGGTTACGTGTGTGTGTGCGTGCGTGTGGGTATGTTCCTTTAAGTTGTCAACATATGGCAACCCCATTAATTTCATAGGGTTTTCTTAGACAAGGAATACTCAGAAGTGGTTTTTCCAGTTCCTTTCTTTGAAATATAGCCTACTGCACCTGCTATTCATTGGTGGTTTCCCATCCAAGTATTAAGCAAGACTGACCCTGCTGAGAGTCTAACATGAGATGGGATCTGGTGCCTTTAGGGTATTTATGTAAATAATAGTAATCTAACATACTTCATTTGACAAAGGCATTCAGAATAGGGCTTTGGAGGCTATTAAGGTCCAGGTAGGTATATATGGAGGAGCTCATCTGTCATGTTACCTATCTTTAAGTCATTTTCATCTTTTATTGGAACATGAATGCCTCTTCAGTACTTAAAGATGTCACCATAGAAGCTTTTTGTCTAATATCCTGCTTTGTCCCCACACTGGGTAATGAAGATAAGAAAATGCAGCTGGTTTTCAAAGCTTAGTATTATTAAGTCAAATCAATTAACAATGATACAAAATAGTTTGCAAAGGTAACCTGAAGCACTGTGGGCCTAATGGCACAAGATGATGAAGACAACATAAAGTAAACATGTAGTGATAAAATCACAAAAATATAATGACATAACAGAATTAAATGGACTATAAGATTAAAATACAACTGAATTAAAACCACAGCAACAAAACAGTACATCATCCATCCATTAAAAACCCTTCCTTAGCAACCAGACAATTGGCAAAAGCTCTATGGGGTTCCTTCATATCTAGTCTTAACCAGTCCCTTAAAGTCTAAATTTATAATAAATCTGTGTGAACCAGACAGTTCAGATCTGCATCTGTAACATATAGGCTTATTCTTTCCCTTCTACTTTTCACTGTCTGCTTGAGTTTAGTTAACATTGCCTGTTCTTACTAACTGGAAGCCCTTCAGCCATTTAAATGTCTCTTGTGCACTACAAGGATGTTTCAGTTCACATAGATCTCTAGAACTGTTTGGAAATATTGTGGCTAAAACCACACTCCATTTATGGCCTGACACAAATGACCAATGTTCCAATCTGCTAAATCACTTAGAGATTAATTGTTTGGGTTAAGATGTCTCTTGTGCTCTATTTTTCCCCTGTTCATATTTTCAGACTGGAATGGCATGGTCTTGATTCAGAAACAAGCATAAAATTATATATAACTTTGGAGCACATGATTAAAATAAAAAGATCAAAGATACTTCTAATTGTGAACATGAAAGGAACTCTTCTAAGTAGCCTTCTGATGCATTACACATTAAGGCTGCAATCCTATTGCTATTTTTCTGGTAGTGAGCCATACTCACCTCAGTGAGATGTTCTTCAGAGGAGACAGATGTGGGATTGCACTGTTAAAAATATGCCTCTCTTATTTCAAGCATTTTAAAGACTACCTTTCTAGACAACATTGGACATGGTCCTGTCCAGAACTTCCATAAAGTTCTACATTCCACCCACTAATAGCTTTCCTAAGCTCTGAGTCTTACTAAAATGATAAGCCATATTGAGACTGCTCAAGAATGTCCTTTGTAAGGAATTGTTAATCAGTGTCCAAAAATGAGTAGATATCCCCTAAAAGGAATGTAGGTGAGTTAGTATAATTGAAACCTCCCCCTATAACTATATAATATCCCGAGACAGTGTAGGGCCCCATTGATGGCTCTCCTAGCTATGCAGTTTTTAAGGTAGCAACAATGTTGCCTTGATTACATGCAGAATGGACAGAGCTTGAAAAAGGTTTTCGGGGTAGGACTAGATTTGTAAATCCCACAGTGAGCATGGCCAACTCCAGTGAGCATGGCCAACTCCAAGTTCAAGTGCACACACTGGTAACCTCACTTCTGGACTTCTGCAATGTGCTCTACATGGGGCTACCCTTGTACTTAACCCGGAAACTGCAATTGGTCCAAAAAATGGCAGCCAGGCTTGTCACCGGTACATCTAGGAGAGAGCATATAACACCTGTGCTTAAATCCATCCACTGGCTGCCAATTAGTTTCCGGGCACAGTACAAGGTGTTGGTTTTAACCTTTAAAGCCCTATATGGCTCGGGCCCATCCTATTTGAGGGACCACCTCTTCCCATATGAAACCCCCCCCCCCCCGCATGCTCCAGTCCTCTGGGAGGAATCTACTATGGCCCATGAAGACCAGGCTGGTCCAGATCTCCCAGAGGGCCTTCTCAGCTGTTGCCCCCAAGCTGTGGAATGACCTGCCGGATGAGATGCATCTTATTCCATCTGCTTCCCTAAGCATTCCCCAGCAATTCACTCAGAGTAAGACCTAGTGTGATAATCTTCTTACTTGTGAGTAAATTATTCTGTACACATGGAAGATGCTGCTACACATACATTATGTGTTATCCACATTGCTATGGTGTTCAGAGAGGATGTCAGGCTAACATTTGCTCAGGGGAATTTGTACTTAGTTCAAACAGAGAAATTTGGAAGGACCAGGGTAACTCAGTCTTAAGGGATCTTTCCCAGATTTTATGGGTCCAAATTCATACAGAACTCCAAGGCAGATTTCCAAATAGGAATAAGTTTTATTTAAATGGGGAATAAACACACTCACTCATGCAAATGACCACACACACAAACACACACATGAACTAATTAAATCAAAGGTGGGAGGTTGGGATAGGTATGAAGCATCATGATGGTGATGTGATTGCCACAGCACGGATCTGGTCAGTAAAGGGGTGGTTGCAGACCACTCCAAAGGGGTGGTCTGTATAGTCCCTTTGTCAGTGAAAAAGTATTTATCTTCCTAACAGAAAGACAGTTAGGAGGGAGTTATTCTAACCTCACTAGGGAGGAAGTTCCAGAGTCTAGGGGCAGTAACTGTGAAGGCCCTATCACAGGTGTCCACCAACCACATCTGTGAAGGTGGTGGTACTGAAAAAAGTGGTCTCCTGAGGATCTTAGCATCCAAGCAGGCTCTGATGGGGAGACAGGATCTGTTAGGACTCTCAGATATAAAAGTCATCTATAGGGACCTTTGTTGCTTTCTACATTGACTTTGCCTCAGTCCTTCCCACTCACTTTAGTGTTGATTCAACTTTCAATGGGTTAGCATTCAAAATGTGCTCTAAATGGATTTATTAAAGGCAAATATACACAGAAAATCTGTGGCATAGAACTGAATCGGCATCACAGTAACTGAGAGGGCATTCCTTTCTTCCTCCAGTCAAATGCTAATGCATGCTGGTTATTATTTCTAGACTGTAGTATATGGAGAAATGGAGCTTCAGTTAGAAAGAAGTAGAAAACATTGCTTTAACTATATAGCAAAATGCATGTGCAGGTTGGTAATAATGCATAAAGGAATGGGATGATATTGTAATTATTTGAACAAACCTCTCCCTTCCTTCCCTCTCCATTTGTAATTCTTGGGATTGAAAGGAGCCTGATTACTAACTAGGAGAGGTTCAATAGGTCACTTTAGTCTTTCATCTGTGAAAGGAGCTAAGCTGTTATGACCCATTCAGGATAACAAATGCTGCAATTTCTACTGAGCATGGCAAAGCTCCTGTTAAAGAAATCCATCAACAGTATCGTGTAGTCCATGGCCTTCTAAATATGTGGGCCTCTTTCACACATGGGAAGGTCTGCTGAAACTGTATGCCTCCCTATGATCTATATGATCATAAGCAGTGCTGTGTCTTAAGCAGCAATATAGCAGGGGTTCCATTGCGCATCAGGAAACAGATAATAAAATCATCTAACACATACCTTTGTTTCATACCAGAAGATCTCAAAATCCAGACCTCTCAAAACCTTGGATTGTATTCAAAAAGAAGGTCAGAGTCCATAAAGTCTCAAGGCCAGCAGATACAAGTGAAAATCCTCCCTATGGAATGACCTTTCTTTAGCTCTGAGCAATTGTTCCTCTTCAATTTCACGTGGAAAAGGCTGTGACATCTTTCTTCTCCTCCTAGACAGAAACATTTTAATTTGGCTGTTTTATTTAGAAATAATCTGTTTGGTTTTAATTATTTTATGTCAGTTTTTTGTTTGTTTGCTTATTTGGATATTAAGGAGACAGTATAATAATGCTCAGTGTTAAAAAAAATCTTTGCTGACTTTCATGCAGAGAAATATATTATGTCTTGTGAACATGGCTGCAGTCTTGCTGTGTGTTCTTTGATCACAGTGGCCATGAAAAGAAGCAACAGTGATTTCTACATTTCTCAACATTTTAACCAACTGCTTGGCTTAGTGAAAGTTATCCATTTACTTTGAGTGTCATATTCAGGGGGCCAAATATAGCTGTGAACACCCTTGTCTAATAACCATGTGAAACCCAACCACGTCCAACGACTTCAGTCAGGTTTTCCCCTCTTTTTCCCCTATATCTCAAGTTACACAGCTGAGTCGAGTTGTGCGGCTGACTGCTCATGTTAGCATTATGTGCTCTATTCATTTTCCCATTGTGTAATGTTTATGCTGAGGAGTACTACAGCAACTCTAACTACATTAATAAAATGTGGGCTATCAAATATCAGCAAGTCTCTTCATTTTTAGAGCTTTTAGGGTAATCAAAACACTTGCAGGCTGGAAATTTAGAGTAGGGCTCCATTTGTTGTGGACAATTGCTAGCTTGGAACCATTCCATCTTTTGTTTCCCTATAAAATCTTTATTTGTAGGAAAAACTAGTCAGGAATGTTGATATTACAATAAACTGTTATTCTTAAGTACCCTGTGCTAAAGGATGGAAGTGCTGTATGTATTAACAATGTCACATTCACATAGGGGGTAAGTGAAACTAATGAAAGAGAGCTCCAGGGCCTTAAAATAGCACACAGACTTTTTTTAAAAAAGAAAAGGAAAAAAATGCTTGTGTATATTAAGTGCTGTCACAAGCATTTACAACAGCTTTGCATTCTCAGTACAGGTTAAGAATTAAACCTTGTGGTTTACTAAGTCCTGAGAAATCTTCAAACAGTTAATTGAACCAGGAATTGATGAGCTGCAACCTGGACATGAAGTATTAACTAAATCAACATGTGCATATCTATTGAAAATATTCACTTTTATTCGTATTTCTGTTTGAAGACAGCTTAGGTAGCTGATAGCGACATTGGCTGCAGCCACACTGGAGAATTAATGCTGGTTGACACTGGTTTAACTGTCATGGCCCCATCCTATGCTGAGGGGTACAGAAGCAGTGGTTTGTGGGCCTGACAAGATGTCTCGGGAGGTGTGTTGTCTCCCTGGGGCAAAGATCCATCATGTGACGGAGAGGCTGACAAGATTTGTCAAGCCTACTGACCGTTATCCCCTTCTTCTGGTTCATGTGGGAACCAATGATACTGCAGGCACAGCCTTCAGAATATCAAAAGGGATTATGAGGCTCTGGGAAGGAAGCTGAAAGAGATGGATGCACAGGTTGTCATCTCATCTCTACTCCCGGTAGAAGGGCATGGTCCAGGAAGGGAGAGGAAAATAGCAGAGGTGAATAACTGGCTCCGTAGATGGTGCCGCCAAGAACAGTTTGGATTCTTGGATCATGGGCTGTGGTTCCATGAGGAGGGACTTCTGGCAAGGGATGGACTGCATCTCACGCCAGTTGGCAAAAACGTTTTTGCCAACAGTCTGAAGAATCTGATCAGGAGGGCTTTAAACTGAGTTATGTGGGGGAGGGAGACATTATACTGGAAGGCAAAAGGGATGGAGAGAATAGTCCAAGTGGCATAGAGGGAACAAGGCAAACAGTGCAAGGACCCAACAGTAGGAGGCAAAAAAATGTGCAAAAGCAGCAAGTAAAGAGGACACATGGTCTTAAATGCCTCTCCACTAATGCACAGAGTATAGGAAATAAGCAGGATGAACTTGAACTCCTAGCACAACAAGGGAAATATGATATAATAGGCATCACTGAAACCTGGTGGAATGAGTCTCATGATTGGAATGTAGAAATAGAGGGGTATAACCTTTTTAAGAGAAACAGGCCAAGCAGGAAAGGAGGAGGAATAGCATTATATGTCAGGGATATTTACACCAGTGAAGAGATGCAGGAAGTCAATACTGGAAGCCAGGTGGAGAGCATCTGGATAAAAATTAAAGGAGAGGGAAATAACAGGGATGTTACTGTGGGAGTCTACTACAGACCCTTGACTCAGGCAGAGGAATTGGATGATGCCTTTCTAGAACAGATAATCACATACTCAGAAAAGAGAGATGTAGTAGTGATGGGTGACTTCAACTATCCTGATATTTGCTGGAAGTCAAACTCAGCCAAATCCTCAAAGTCTAGCAAATTCCTCACTTGCCTGGAAGACAATTTCATTGTCCAAAAGGTGGAAGAGGCAACAAGGGGATCAGCCATTTTAGATCTGATCTTAACCAACAGGGAAGACCTAGTTGATGGGGTGCAAGTGGTTGGATCCTTAGGTGGAAGTGACCATGTTCTCCTGGAGTTTGTAATACAGTGGAAGGGAGAAGCTAGGCATAGTCAGACACGCACTCTAGACTTTAGGAGAGCTAATTTCAATAAACTTAGAGAAATACTGGGAGTGATCCCATGGTCAGGAATACTAAAAGAAAAGGGAGTTCAAGACGGATGGGAGTTTCTCAAAAGGGAGATATTGAAGGCACAATTTCAAACAGTTCCAATGAGGAAGAAAAATGGAAGATGTCTCAAGAAGCCAGGATGGATGACTAAGGAACTTTCAAATGAGCTAAGTTTTAAACGGAACATGTATAAGAAATGGAAAAATGGAGAAATCACGAAAGAGGAATTTAAACAAATAGCCAGCACATGTAGGGGTAAAGTCAGAAAAGCTAAAGCGCAGAATGAACTCAGGCTTGCTAGACAGGTTAAGAACAATAAAAAGGGCTTTTTTGGATATGTCCGCAGCAAAAGGAAGAAGAAGGAAACAGTGGGGCCACTGCGTGCAGAAGATGGCAAAATGCTCACAGGGGACAGAGAAAAGGCAGAATTACTCAACACCTTCTTTGCTTCAGTCTTCTCAGAAAAGGCAAAGGGTGCTCAACCTAAGGATAATGGAGACAGAATAGAGGAAATTCAGCACAGAATAAGTAAAGAGGTAGTACAGGAATACCTGGCTAACCTAAATGAATATAAATCTCCAGGACCAGATGAACTACATCCTAGAGTATTAAAAGAACTGGCAAATGTAATATCAGAGCCATTGGCAATAATCTTTGAGAACTCCTGGAGAACAGGAGAAGTCCCAGCAGACTGGAGGAGGGCAAACGTAGTCCCTATCTTCAAAAAGGGAAAAAAAGAGGATCCCAACAATTATCGTCCAGTTAGTCTGACATCAATTCCAGGAAAGGTTCTAGAGCAGATCATTAAGCAGAGAGTCTGTGAACACTTAGAGGCCAATGCCATAATCACAAAAAGCCAACATGGGTTTCAGAGAAACAAGTCATGCCAAACGAACCTGATCTCTTTTTTTGATAAAATTACCAGCTTGGTAGATGAAGGGAATGCTGTGGATATAGTATACCTCGATTTCAGTAAGGCCTTTGACAAGGTTCCCCATGACATTCTTGCAAACAAGTTTGCAAAATGTGGGATAGACAAGTTAACTGTTACATGGATTTGTAATTGGTTGACTGGCCGAACTCAAAGGGTGCTCAACAATGGCTCCTTTTCATCCTGGAGAGAAGTGACCAGTGGGGTCCCACAGGGCTCTGTCCTGGGCCCAGTGCTATTCAACATCTTTATTAACGATTTGGATGACAGAATTGGGGGCATACTTATCAAATTTGCAGATGACACTAAACTGGGAGGAGTAGCTAATACTCCAGAGGACAGGATCCAAATTTAAAATGACCTGAATAGACTAGAAAGCTGGGCCAGTGCTAACAAAATGAAATTCAATGCGGAGAAATGTAAGGTTCTGCACTTAGGGCGGAAAAATGAAATGCACAGATATAGGATGGGGGACACCTGGCTGAATGAGACCACATGTGAAAGGGATCTAGGAGTCCAAGTAGACCATAAGCTGAACATGAGTCAACAGTGTGATGCGGCAGCTAAAAAAGCCAATGCAATTTTAGGCTGCATCAATAGAAGTATAGTTTCTAGATCAAGGGAAGTTATAGTGCCACTCTATTCTGCTTTGGTCAGGCCCCACCTGGAATACTGTGTCCAGTTCTGGGCACCACAATTCAAAAAAGATGTGGAGAAACTGGAGCATGTCCAAAGGAGGGCAACTAAGATGGTGAAGGGTCTGGAAACCTTGCCCTATGAAGAACGCCTTAGGGAGCTGGGGATGTTTAGCCTGGAGAAGAGAAGGTTAAGAGGTGATATGATAGCCCTGTTTAAATATTTGAAGGGATGTCATATTGAGGAGGGAGCAAGCTTGTTTTCTGCTGCTGCAGAGACTAGAACGCGAAACAATGGATGCAAACTGCAGGAAATGGCGCCGCTGTTGCTGCGTGAAGGAAGGCCTCTCCCCTTCCCGCGCGCCAGGCTTGGGCGCCCCAGCGGCCGGTGCGAGCGCGGGCTCGATGCTGATTGGCCACTGGGAGGAGCAGGAAAGGAACCTGTCTGATTGGCCACAGCAGGGTATGGCGTGCCCTCCTATTGGTGGAGAGCTCGGAGAGGGTGGTGCCTCCATCGTTCCTGAGCCCTCATTGGCTGTTGGGCCTATTTAAGGCCGTGTAAGGTGAGCGTCGGCACCATTGCCAGTTCTGCTCTCCCACCCTCCCTCCCTGTTTAGGGAGTTGATTGTCACAACTTCTGTTCTGGGTGACAGCATAGGCCTGGATCTGGGGTAGGGGTTTCCAGGGCCCGCTGGCACTGGATCGGGAGTCCTCATGACCCGGGTAAGGAGCGGTTCGCTGTGGCCATTGCGGGGGCCACAGTTGATTAATACCCGGTGACTAGGATGTCTCGCAATTCGATGTGAAGCAGCGCAGTTGCCTAACTGCGCAACAGGGCGGAGCTTGGCACCTACGTCTTCCCGATGTTTGCCCCTGCTACCAAGGGTACATCAACCAACCAGGGTGTTGCTGATGGCCAGATCCAGACCTTATGCTTTGGGCCAACCCTATGGTTTTGTGTTGTTCTGCATGTGTGGAACAGTTAATAAAGTTGTGGCCTTTTTTCCTCCAACCAGGTTTCTGTATTTATTGGGGGGGGGGGCCTGACCTGCGCGGCAAAAGAGATTCCACCTCAACATTAGGAGGAACTTCCTGACAGTAAGGGCTGTTCAACAGTGGAACACACTCCCTCGGAGCGTAGTGGAGTCTCCTTCCTTAGGGGTCTTTAAGCAGAGGCTGGATGGCCATCTGTCAGGGATGCTTTGACTTGGAGTTCCTGCATGGCAGGGGGTTGGACTGGATGGCCCTTGTGGTCTCTTCCAATTCTATGATTCTATGATTCTATGATTCTATGGAATCCTGGGATTTGTAGCTTGTTGTGGCACCAGAGGTCTCTGACAGCGAAGGCTAAATATCCCACAAAACTACAAATCCCAGAATTCCATCGCATTGAGCCATGACAGTTAAAGCAGTGTCAAACTGCATTAATTCTGTAGTGTAGATGCAGTGATGTCAGATATCAGATAAACTCACATACATTGACCATGATGACTGAATGGAGCTGTAGCCTAAAAATATAACTTTTCCAATCTTTGGAAAGACCACAGGACTTCAGTGAACTGCCACGAAGTCTTGTCTTGAGGCACTGCAACTGTTCAGAAAGCCTTATTGGGCCTAAGTAGCTTTATGAAATCTTTGTCTTGCTCCACCTTTCATGTTTTACTCAATCTCTGACATTTCTTGTCTCTCCATAACTTCCCTTTACTTATGTGGTAACAATGGGTACATCTACACCGTAGAAATAATGTAATTTGACACCACTGTAATTTCATGACCCCATCATACAGAATCCTGGGACTTGTAGTTTTGTGAGGCACCAGCATTCTTTGGCAAAGAAGGCTATAGACCTTGTAAAACAAATTCAGAATACCATGCAACGGAATTACACCACTTGGTGTAGTTTTAAACTACATTATTTCTACAGTGTAGATGCACCCAATGATGTGACAATATACTGTCACAATCCCATAGGCTGAGTCCCCAATCAGTTAAAAACAGTCCAGAAAACATAGGCGAGGTTATTTTCATAAAGAACGATAAATCGAACCTATATGGTAGTCCAAAAGCAGCAGAATGAAGGTCATAGTAACGTCCTACCAAACTGATTGTCATGTCAGGGGTGGCAAGATAGAAGCAGAGCTGGAGTCTAATAATAAGTCAAGGTCAGATAACAACAAAAATATTTCAGGAATGCCAGGAGCATCAAGATGCCATGCTTTGGATCTGTTGTTTCTGCCAGCCCCACCTACGCACACCCAAGCAATTGGGGTTACTTAGCAAAAGACATGCATGTGGGATCCACATACTTTACTGCATGTTTTGCTGCAGAATTCACCCAAAACTAGGCCTACAAGGTAAACATTTTACAATACAGTTTTTTAAAGAAAAGAAAAAAGAAAAACCCAGCTGGAACAAAAATAATCTAAATTAATCTATCACATCTGGCCATTGAAGTACTTTTTTGTCCTCTGCAATATAAATGATTGGGACAGGAATAAGGTCCTGTGCTATCTTTGGTTGAAACATGATGCAGAGAAGGTGGTGTGTGTGCTCCTATGAGAAACAATCTCTCCCCATATTTAAATATGGGAGAGCAGCAAGTGAATATTCACTTGATTTTGGCTTGGAAGGACCAAATAGAGATACTGATGTCATGAGAGGTAGGTATGGAAAGACCTGGCACAGGGATCAACAGACAACTTACTACAGTGCAGCAAAGATATAATTTGGTAATACCTAGAGTGAAAAGAAGAATGCAAACAAACAATCAATGCTACAAACGTTTAAACGGTTTGTTAAGGCATTTTCCACCATGTAAGCGCTGCGTCTTGTATGGTGTAGACTAGCATAGTAGTTCTATATGTAGAACTACACTATAGGTGGCCATTCAACTGACCCTTAGACCTACCATAGAGTCATCGCACCCCTCCCACATAGCCATTCTGTGCCCGGTGAGAAAGAGGGTAAGGTGGGGCTTCAGAGAAGTATCTGGCTATGTCCCAGTGGGTAGACATAAAATGATTACATCCTTTTCTGAGATCTGCTGGGATCCATTGAAGCTCTCAGTGGACAATATAATGATTTCATATCTAGCTGCCGGGACATAACCAGATGCTTCACTTAAAACCCTCCCTGCTCTCACCAGGCATGGAATGGCCATAGATAAGGCTACAACTCTATAGTAGGTCTGGTGGGTCATACCAACCTCTGTATCAAACAAACAAACAAACAAACAAACAGGCATGTACAGGTATAACATTGACTTACACCTGCTTATGCCACTAACACAATGGCATTCAGTTTGTGAAAGAAGTAGGCATGGCAGGGAACAAGAGGACCTCTTGAAAGTTAGCCTGTTGAAGCCACTTGACATCACCGAACTGAAGGATATTACTCCTGGCAACAGTAGATCACGGTTGACATGAAGCCTTTGAGGAACTGTAGCATCCAGTCTCACTGTTCTGACACTTCATAACAGTGATGAGCCTGAAAATAATTTGTGTGCTCACAAGACACTGGAGTTTTGATACAAGAGTGATGAGTACAGTCAGTGCTTGATTAAGAGAGAAACTGGGAGGATGTCCAGTTCAGATTTTTATGCAATCTAGAAAAGAATTCAGGCCCTAAAAAGATCTCTTCTTTCATGTGATGCAGATATTATAAACTCTTGGGAGTTTATTATACGGGAGGAATTTCTCTCAATTTCAAATGGAGCCAATTCGAATTCATGTACATTCGCTAGTTTAGTGAATTTACGTGAATTCTTATTGCATTAGGAATGACTTCCCATTTCTCTAAAATGACTCCCCATTGCCTGAAATTGCATGAGATACTTTAATACGCAATTACATGAAACCCCATGATTGTGTTCGGAATGACTTCCGATTGCCCGAAATTGGGTGAGATACACTCATACACAATAACGTGAAACCCCATGATTGCGTTTGGATTGCAATTGCATTATACCCCCAAATTCCATCGTATGATAAACTCCTCTGTGCTTATTTGGCTCACACTGAGTACAGATGAGATGTATGTTTTTATCACAGATCAGCTGGTTCTTTGTGACATGGAAAGCATGAGTGATCTACCATCCCACACACTGATGAGAGGGGTCTAAACAATTTGCATGGTATGTAGAGAGATCTTGTAGCACCCCTGAGACTAACTGAAAGAAAGAAGTTGGCAGCATGAGCTTTCATAGACTTAACTCTACATCCCCAGATGCATTTGGTAGACTTCTACTGTATGTCTTAGCATGAAGGAAACAAATGCAATTATAATGGGCACATGATAAGGTTAATGAATTATTGCTGAGGCTTTCATATTTTAACATATTTTTTAAAAAGATGTTGAGCCTTTGGGACTGCAGCTTTGAAGCATCTCTTTTTTTAAAAAATGAAAGAAACTCATAAGCCCTAGAAGGGATATAAGGCAAGGGCAATCCACCCAGGATTTAGGAATTAGGAGGATAGAGAAAAGCAATAAAGTAGATCATAATTAATTTCCCCTAGTCTTGAATTAAACATAATATCATTAATAGTAAAGAGAAATACATTTCTGAATTTAAAGGAAATGTGATTACAAGAAAGCCATGAAAACAGAATCCTTCTTATCCATAGTAGCATTCATTTCTTAGTCATGTGCATATTTGGAAGACGGACTTAGTGGTTATATCAGATCTGATGTGTATTTGAGGCAGGACTCACAGCGGCAGAGTGGTGCAACTTTGAGAGCAGGCTGATGACATGATCTGCCTCGCTCTTCCGCAGGAGGCATCCTTGTTCCTTCTAAATTTTGCTTCAAACTTCACAGTTTAACTGGAGGTAGTAGGATAATCCTAGCAGCAATGTATTCTTGTGAACTATCTCTAATTGTTGTTGTTGTTGTGTGCCTTCAGGTTGTTTCCAACCTATGGCAACTCTAAGGCAACCCCATCACAGGGTTTTCTTGGCCAGATTTGTTCAGAGGGGGTTTGCCTTTGCCTTTCTCCAAAGCTGGGTGAGTTGCCCCAGTTCACCCACTGGATTTCCATGGCTGAATGAGCATTTGAACCTTTCTCTCCAGAGCCATCCAATGCTCAAGTCACTACACCGGGCTCTCCCTAATGCAAAGTAGATATACAATTGAGATAACTGGCTATTATTATGGAGCAGTACTGCTGATTGCATCTGGATTCTTCCTGCCTATGTGGACTCTGTGGACTCTGAAATTTATAACTACAACCCTGTGTCAGAAACAGGAACATGTTTTCAGGTAGTTATTTGGTCTATTGACAGAACATGAGACAAACTTGGCAAATGCATCTTCCCAAACCCAGATTTGCTTATTCATCCCCTGGAATAAGTGGGTGGGGCAAGTTATAAGGTTATATATGGAGGAGGAATGGAATGGTGCTGAACATATTTTGTAACTGCCAGTTCGTCTCTGTAAATAACACCTTGGATATTTTTCCTTCTAGTTTTCCCCCTTCCTGATTTTGGAGTCAGATTGGGTGAAAAACAACAAAAATGACTGGAGCTTGACTGGGGAGAAAGTTCATATATTCATTTTTTTAGCCAACTTTTGATTTAAAAAAAAAAAGATCCCCAAAGCAGCTCCTGAAACAGTAAACATACAATATTTAAATAATGCAGTTAAATACAGTGCATAAATGTAGGGAAATAGCATTGTAATAACTATTTAAAATAAAAGGAAACCTATCATGCAAACATGCCACAGGTTACTTTGAGTGCACATACAATTTGTGTACATAAGGGTACACAGATTGTTGATCTGTACACTGTATACTTCTTGAGTTTTTCACATAACATCCAGCATGCGTGCTTACACTGTACACAGTTTGCTGCTCTGTACATTGAAACAGCACCTCCCAAGGCGCCAAACTGATGCTAACACCTCACACCCACCCACCCATTCATGAACACTCCCTTTCAAATACGCACCATCTCTGGCATAGGACTGGAAGTTGTGTGTGCTTTTGTGACATGTGGTTTCATCCTGTCGACTGCCAAAGCCCCTCCAATGTTCTTTGCATTTATTTTAATGGGGTGTGGATGAGAGAATTTCTTGGGAGATCATGCCCTAAAAGCAGCCTTTTTGTGTGAACTAGGTCATTGTTAGTTGGATTTATATGTTTTGTTTTAATCTATTAAATCCATACTCGGGTGGGGAGTGGATACATGAGCCTATAGAAATTCACAGGACCTATCAGAACATAAGCCTTGGTATGCAGAAGGTCTCAGGTTCAGTTCCTGACATCTTCTGTCCAAATGGTCTTGACAAAGAGCCCTATCTGAAATTCCAGATGGCAGCTGTCTTTGGTTTTCCAGATGTGTTGGGTTTCAGCATCCACAATCCCTTTGGCCATATTGGATGAGGGATATGGTATTTGAAAACAACTGTAGGACAAAAATGTAAGAAATCACTGGGCTCCATATCATCCCAAATTTTGCATGGCTGTGTGAGAAAGCTATGCACACAGCCTTTGCTGCAAGATGGAATGATTTGCAATGACCAGTTTAAAACTTTGCTGAAGATCAAACAAATCTTTGAATGGGATCTTAACCATGCAGAGTTTGGGGTGGGCATGGGTAGAATAATTATTCTAGGTAAATGTCTATGACATCAGAAGATTTAAGTCTTTCCCCAAGTGGTTCTCAACTAAAAGGCCATTACAGCTGAAAGGAATTTTATTTGCTAACAAAGCAAGCAGGTGAGGTGATTACACACCAATGAATGCACTATTTAAGTATGGAAGGGAATGGAGGGAGAGACAAAAGATGTCTAATGCATGACTCAATTATTGATTTTTGAGAACAGAAGACTTGAGGGAAAAACTCTGTGTGTGTGTACCTTCAAGTTGCTTGTCACCTTAGGATGACCCCATGAATTTCATAGGGTTTTCTTGGGACAGGAATACTCAGAGGTGATTTTTCCAGTTCTTTCCTCTGAAATATAGCCAACAGCACCTGATTTTCATTGGCAATCTCCCTTTCAAGTATTAATCAGGGCTGACCCTGCTTAGCTTCCAAGATCTGGTGACTTTAGGGTATTTAAGCCCTGAGGGAAATCTAGCATTGCCTAATACTTGCAGGTATTGGTATGACAAAAAGTCCTCCCATTCTGGCTTTGTTCAAGTGTCCAGCAGAGATAAAGGAAAGCTGGCCACTGACAGATTTTGGACAGGCCAAAAGGTCCAAGGTCCTGAGACGCACCTTCCTATGGTCAATTAGGAGTGTGTAATGATGGCTGGAACCACATGAAGAGCATGAGGTTTTGGCCGAAGCAGTGTGCCAAATGTCCAGGAGCCTCTTGCTAGCAGGAGTTGTTGAATCATACCATTTTCAATTGATTTTAATTGCCTCAGTATACAATAGTACCTGTGGTGAATCTGAGTTCATAAAATCTAAGTGGCCAACAAGCAGCCATCCCCAAAGAAGTAAAATTAGCACTTCAGATAGAACACTGTAATTAAGAAATGTTAATAGAATTTCAGTGAACATAGTGGTGTTTTATTTTATTTCAGGAATTGGCAATTACAGAGGCTTCTTATAGAATCTGTTAAGGAAAGCTACTGCAAAAATAGTGCTAAATGCACAAGCACTGGGGACCATGTCATTTAATTAATCCGAGCTATTAGGAGGGAGGTTTTAAAGCTGTTTCAGTCAGTGGAAAAGCAGGTAGGAGTCTAGTTTTAGCATTTACAAATGATGTTCTTAGCTTGATACACTCCCTTAGATACTTGGAAGACTTCTAGAAGCCCTTAATTCATTATCTTGGCCTGTCCTTGTAACATATTTATAAAAGGGTATCTCAGAGCTTCATTGTTTCAGCTCCATTTTCTCAAGTATTTAAAGGAGTAAAATGTACAAACATATTGTGTAACCTCATTTGCCACATTGGCAACCACTTATTATAGAAGGAAAGATGGACTAGCATTTAAGCTATTGTGACGGGATCAAAGCTGGACCTTCTGCTAGAGAGAATGAGGTATCTGCTTGAGGCAGCATTGAGGGGGTCTATGCTTTCTGACCTGCTTTGTCCTGTAATTTGGCCCCCATTCTCTCTTTAAATCTTCTTTTCTGTATTACCTCTGAAAACTTACTTAGAAATCTCCCCAGAAAGAATGCTTCGACAACCAGCTGATGTCTGCTGTTCATCAGGTAGGGGAAGATACAATCTAGAATATTTCTCTGTGTGATCACACAGACAACCACAGGAAGCCCAATGTGAACCAAGTGAAATGTCATAGCCTCCAACATTTAATAGATGAAAAACAGGATATATGTGACCAAACAACATCAAAGTGTGGTCAAAGTGGCAAAAGTTATTAATGAAGATGAACGTCTAGTCTAGGAGAGGCCGTGTCAGTTTCCTTTTGTCTGAACTTATGGGGGGGGGGGGAATAGGAGACCAAAGAGATATTGGGGCATTTTAAAAGGAGTTGAAAAAAATATGGGTTGATAGGAGGATTAATTAACATTCCCTGCCAAACAGAGCATGCAATGTATGTGTCTAGTGGAAAACATACAGGAGAGAACCCTCTGAAAGAGTGGCAGCAAGCTGAAAGAGCAAACAAGGTGGAAACAACAAGTAAATGCTTTATAAATAAATATTATTTACAGGCAGGCAAATCAAGTCCACCACTCACAGTTTGTGGGTGAGTTGGTGACACACAGAGTGTAGGAAAGTCCTTTTTTTGGGGTTTAAACTCTCAGATTGTCCCTGACAGAATGGTCACTAGTCATGCTGGATGGGGGTTCTGAAATCTGTAGGGCAAATTTAGTAAGTCTTCCGAGCTTTGGTTCAACTGTATCTCCTCAGCAGCTGGAACAAATCATATAAACTATTTATCTTCACTTGAACTGCTGGCAATACTGACTTCCTTGGCCAGCATTTCATTAATCTTGTTCTGTTTTTGTATTTTTGGGAGAATCTAGAAGAGAGGTACTTATTCTGTGAACAGTGCAAGTGATTGTGATCAGATCCATGTGTGCAAATTTATAATCTCAAATGATGAATCCTGCATGTATGTCATCCAATAAAGTCACGGGATGGTTACAGATGCATTTTTAAAAACAAAAGGTATTCAAAAGCTGAAAAAATGGTGCCAAAGATGCAGATTGCTGGGACCAGCCCTGACTAGAATTAGGCCTTAAAATTAACATTTTACAACTGTCAGTAAGAATATTCTTCAGCCCTGCATGGATCACTTATGAATGCTATTAACATGCAGAGTTTGGAAACATTACACGGCTTGACTACAGCCCACAGAATTTCCCAGCCAACAGGGCTTGGATGTTCTAATCTAAATTCTGGGAGTTGGAGTCCAGAAAAATAATTCAAAGCTGTTTGTGTGGCACACAAACTGAAACAGATAGATTTTTGGACATCCAGTCAGGAGGCTTTCCTAACTGGATAAACTATGTGTTCAAACAGGTGCTGAGTGCATGGTTCTTCCACCCAGTCCAGCTGTTTGGGATGTGCATGTTGAGCTGTCTTCAAAATGGAGCATAGCAAATGGTCCTCCCATCTCTCATTCCACCACATGACCATATCCAGTAGGTAACATTACTGGGTTTTTGAAGAATATAGTTGGATGATGGGAAGTGTCATGGTATCGTAGTTCGATGATAATTGTGTTATGGTATCTGTCGAGGATACAGTTCTGTCATAAGATTGACAGTCCCAGGATATGCAACTAAACACAGGCCAAATGACATGTATAACTTGCAGAAAACAGCCTAAATAATATCTTCTAAATAAATAAAGGTTTCCAAAAGTCTCCCAAAGTGCTTTGCAACCGTCTGTGTCTGAAATGGATAATGTTCCAGTTGGAGCACATTTCACTCGCTTGTTTTATTTTACTTTTTTAAAAACTTCACTCCAAGTTCCCTCATCTGGTTTTGAGCTACAAGCATCTGAAAACATGTGCACATGGTTTTCTAAATAGGAAACAGCAGTCTCTATGCAGGAGCCTCAGGGAGCAGGGAAAAGATAGTTAAGAAACCTGTCCCGGTGCTGTTCTCTCATGTTGAAAATAGAGTGAAGGGGAGAAGAGGTGGGATGAGGGTCAAGGTTGGGTGAAGGATTTAGACAGATATTCCTCTGCCCGCTTATTGGCAGCAATCCTGAAAGTCCCTGAATTTTCAATGCAGCTAGAAGCTGTCTGGGGGAGAGAAACATCTTTATATTAGATTTGGAACAGAAGAGCCCTCAGGGTACATTGGAGAAGAGCCCAAGAATGAGCGTAGCAGTAGGCTGCAGTCACTAATTCCAGCCAGGGCCTCTCTTCCTCAGCTTTCATGAAACTGTATCTGTTGCCATTAGATCTTATAAAGATTGTTTTTGTCTGTGTTGTTTACAAAAAGAAAAAAAAAAGGAAAAGAGGAAAAAGACAAGAAAAATAGTTCTTCCCCAGTGCCTAGCCTTCTTTTTAAAGAACCACAGTTTGCTTATGTGAGTCTACCTTACAAATTAAAGTACAAAATTCAGATGACAACAAACCATATAACATGGATTATTTGGTGACAATTGCTTATTGGAGGAAAAACAATATACTGGAATAAACATTGGACATGGTGAACATTTAAATATAGCTTTATGTGTCATATACTTCGAACAGAAAAACCTGCTGAGCAGGCTGTTTTCTTTGGACATTTTAGCTGAAAATTTTGCAATTCTTTCCCTGCCACATTCTCTTTCCAGAGTGATTCTTCTCTTCAGCCTCTAAGGTTATGGAGGAGGATATTAAAAAAGCAACCTATCCTTACAAACAATAGTGTGTCTATGGGTGCATCTACAATGTAAAAATAATGTACTTTGATACACTTTAAGTGCTGTAGCTCCATCCTAGGGAATCGTGGGATTTATAGTTTTACATATATTTTAAAAAAAATTTCTGCCAAAGTGTGTTGGGGCCTCCCAAAACTACAAATCCTAGGATTCAGTAGGATGGAGCCATGAAAGATAAATTGGTGTCAAACTACATTATTTCTACAGTGTAGATGCACCCTACATGTTAATGGCATACAAGCAACATAGAACAGTAGCCAGAACTGGTCCCGGACATCTTACTGCCTTAGGCAAAGGACGAGATGGCACTGCCTGTCATTTATTTATTGATCTAATTTATATTCTACCTGCAATGCTTGAGAGGAATCGGCACCAGCAGTGAGATAAGTCCTATGTTCCTACACAAGGGCAGCAGGCTAATTTAGGAGATGTTGGACAGGTTTCACAGCATACACAGCTGTGTTCTAAAAGACAACAGAGTAGTTGGATGACTAAGAAGAAATGGTTGGGGTTGGAGAAAGTCACTATCACTATTGAGAAAGCTGTCTTTCTTTCCCAATGGTAGGTCTATCCCTGAATGTGGTAATACTGTATGTGTAGTGGAGAGACACATCTCTCAGTTTGTCATCAGATCTATAAATCAGAGGCCAAGATCAAGTGTGTGGAACATAACATTGTGGGAATGTGGCTCTGGATTTCTTCCCTCCCAGCAGCTATCAGACCTGTTAAATGGCTGGGAGGGGGATTCCCCATAGCTTAGTCTCCTCCCTGCTCTTTCTTTGACCATTTGGCAGCTGCACCAGCACCCCACAGGGCTTGACCACTGCCAGAGGAGTTTTTGGATAGAGGACACATAACCCCTTGCACTACATCCAAAACAAATCATATTTATTATATGTGTATATGTCACCAACAGGATCCCAGGCATTAGTTACCAAGGAACTGCTTCTCTGTCCAACAGTGCTTGATTAAAGTGGGCAGCAGTCTTAACTTTTGTGCCATCTGAATACCTTTTAGTTAGTAACTCACAGGAAATTACCATTTAATGGAAACTAGGCACAACTTAATGGGTGGGCTGGTAGATTTAATAAAGGACCCCTTCCCCTTTTTCCAGTTATTTGAGCTCTACTGCCCTCTTTATTTAACCTTTACAATTAGCTAAACTAAACTAATTTGCTAACTGGATAAAACCTGTCCTCTCTATTCATTTGGTCCTCTGTATCCACAGATACAGTATTCATGGATTCAACCACCCACAGCTTGTAAATATAATTCTTTAAAATTCCAAAAAGCAAACCTTGATTTTGCCATTTTATATAAGGAACACTATTTTACTACGCCACAGTGGGACGTCAGCATCCATGGATTTTGATATCCGGGGTGGGTGGGTCCTGAAACCAATTCACAAGGGATACCAAGAGTCCACTGTATGCTCAAATCAAATGATTATTTGACAGGTGAAATTTGCAGGAGCACCCAGGAGAAAACTACTTGGTACAACTCCTGGTACTTTTTAAAAAAAATAATAAAATGGGGTGTATGGATTTTTGGCCACTTTTCATTTCATCATGAAGAGTGGTGAAAGCCCCCACACCATCAAATATTCCCCACTCTGCAGCATAAAAAGAGTAGGAGCATAAACAGAGTAAATCACTTCATTTTTAACAAATTTAGGAATTAGGATAAAAGTTAATAAAATGATGCATGATACTTGGTATCAACAAATAAATTTATAGATTAAGATTAGACCTGAATTATAGATGTTACAGACAAACTAAAAGGAAGTACTCTGACACACAATTCATGAGTAACACTGCATTTTGTTAAAAGTTAAATAGCTACTGGCTTAGCTGGTTACAAGGACGTTTATCTGTATATTTGGAGATTAGCGCTATCAATGGCTGTCATGATGGGGATGATAGGAACTATAGCCCATTAAATATGGAGAGCCAGGATGAGAACAAACAGCTTCATTTATATACCGCTTCATACCCTTAAGGAGTGTCTAAGCGGTTTACAATTGTAAGCTATTTGAAGAGCTGAATTAGGCAGACTGTGGCCTCATTCTGCATTCACAGGTGAAATTCCTGAAAGCCTGATTTTGTAATAATAATAATAATAATAATAATAATAATAATAAATATTTATTTCTATTCCGCCTTTTCCAGGAGGGGAATCCAAGTGGATTACAGCAGTCATTAAAAACATAATACAATAAAATGTAAGCATTTTTAACCATGTGCTTTTAATTATTTCTAGTTTGATTACTGGAAATTTACCACCAGTCACCCTTGTTTGGTGAATATTTCCTTGCAGTGCACCACACTGTTGTGAACTATGACATTTGCCACAATCTGGAAATTGAATGCAAACTAATATGTGGTAGGATGTGGTACTCTCATCTCTTACAATGTATCTTATGCATATAAGAATGTACCACAGAGAAAAGTGATGGAAAAAAGCTGTCTTTTAGTGATTTTCCAGCTTCAGAAATGAAAGTGGGATTCAAATGTTGATGGAGTATTTGAATCTCACTTGCATTTCTGAAGCTGAAAGTTACTTTTTTGGACCACAGCTCATACAATTGTTCAGCCAATGTTACCCAAATTGCTAGGTTACTGAGATGACACCCACAAATTAATATATAATAGGAGAATTTAAATGGCTCAAAATAATAGCAGTGAGAGGACTTTGGGTAACTTCAAAGAGTCAGGATCTCGCTATTATATAATGGTTCTGAAAAACTAGAACTCCAGACTGCTAAGTACAACTTAGTTTTATTGATTAAAAACAAAAAGGAAAATCATCGTTCATACAATAGCATTCACACACACACGAGAACTACTGAAAATAAAGGTAGTAGCTTGTCACAAGTTTGAGGGAAGACAAATTCTTACCAGTCCAGAAGCAGAGCTCTGGGTGTCCCTCCAGAACGTTTTGGCTATAACTGCTATCTGGATATAATGAGAGCTGTAGTCCTGCATGTCTAAAGGGCTCTGCACATCTACCCCAGACTTGGAAAGAAGGAATATTTGTTTAAAAAATGTAGTTTGGTGCAGACATGCCTATGATAAATATGATAGGAGTTTCCTACCATCATGCTCTTAATGACTGCAAGAAAAGCCACCCTTTCAGTTGTTTGGTTAGATGAACAATGCAGCCATCACCTGTATCAGGCTAGCTTTATCTCATGCAGCAAGATTATTGCCCTTCACCACAACAATATTTTTAAAACTATCAATTCTTGCCAAGATTATGTAGGAACTAAATGCTATAAATTTGCTTTTAGTAGTATGCTTTTAAAAAGAAGGATTGTGAACTTGCATGTATGGATTTTAAAAGTCCCCCCCCCCCCATATATATTGTTGAGGTCAGCTCAGGAAGGAATGTAAGTGGAGTTTTATTCCTCTTCCTAGGGGGAAAACCCCTCTTGCAAATCATAAATGGTGTATTTGAAGCAATACGAGAGTCATGGGGCTACTATTTTCCTGTGTGCTGAAGGAATAAAAAATAGGATATTGAATTATGAAAACTATGAATTGACCTTTATTCATCCTGGCAGAGATTCCTACACAGTGGAAGGATCCATGGGCTGTTGTTCGTTTAAAATACATGGAACATATTTGAATTATGACTCCTAAAATATCCAAGTGAGAGTGGCCACTGTAGTCCAAATAAACTTAACTTTTATAATCCCTGATGAAATTACTGTAAATACCAATAGGATATCTTCATTAAAATATAGGTCGTTGTAAACCAGAGGTTATCTATTATTTTCTCCTTCTCTAGATTTGTCTTTATAAGCTTTCTATCCTGGGCTCCTATCCAAAGATTAAGGGCCTTAACACACTAGGCTCTTCTATCAGAACAACAGTGAGTTATTAAAAATGCTATTGAAGTGGGTTTATTTTCTTTTCCTTTGCACCTTGGTAATCATGCTGGGACTGCAGCATTTATTTGTGGCAGAAACTTATCACACACAGAGCATTTGGAATTGTCCACCTTTTATGTCCAACAAAACATTATCCCTATTATCACTTTACCTAATTTGGCACACCCCTCCCCCCAAAATATAAACAGAAATACATTTTTAAAAGCTACTTCCCTGTGCGATAAGCCTTGTAGTCTGCAATCCTGTTGTTTAGTTCCAATTAGAACAGATGTATCAAATATATTGTCAACATGTAGGTGAATTCAATGGATTTGGAGGCTCTGCTCCTGTTTGGACTAATAGTAGGATGTAGGCCATACCTGTGCATCTGTGCATAGCTCGTTCATGTCAAGGGAAGTTCTCTGATTTTTTGCTGATAAAATTTAAAAGTATAAAAATGAAAGCAATGTCTGGGGTGTCTGTGGCAGCTATAGGTCATTGCAACATCAACCCAGAAGCCTCAGTATTTGGTAGCGTTTTGTTATTTTTATTGTTATTCAACTTGCAATGCTTCATTTTAAGTTGAAAAGTATATATTTCTAATGGTGGACTTCTTAGAAGTGAAGAGGAGGAGGCTGGCATAACAAACTGGGAAAGGTATATAGCTCAAAATAGGAGGGTTTTTAGTTGCTACCCATGTTGTGGGGCCAATTTCAAGTCAAAACTGACTTGAAGTGCTTCAAAGTGGCCTCTCCTGTTTTCTATCCCATTAGAAAAATTATTGAGGGATGATGAATGAAAAACCTTGGTGAATTATGACTAGCTCCCTTTTTTCACTTCTAGGAATCCTCTGTTACCCTACTTTTTCAGCTACTTTAAAAATGTTCCAGTTACTTTCTTGTCTTCCCACTTTCTTTCCTCACCCTTCACTTACTGCTATTGGTGCAAAGTGAGATCAAAGTGTAGAAGTAGTTTTCATTCATTTACTCAGCAGGGTAGAGAGGAAAGGAGGAGTGGAATCCTGCCTTTCCCTGTAGACTCAGGTACAAGAACACCACTGCAGCCTCTCTTAATTTGCGTGTTCTCTCTCATTAATAGCTTTTGCCATCTTGAATACATTTTGACGTTGCTTGGCCACATGTCCCATTTTTCATCTTTGAAATGTTGGACAGTATGGAAAGTAATCCACACATAGAACCTGTGTGTAGCCTGGTCCCAGTGTCATGTCTGGTGCTGGCTACTGTCCTATGTATGTTTACATGTGCAAAACGTTAAGCACATGGGAATTTGTGGGTCTTACTCATGCAGATACATCCTGTATGTCTCCTGCATGGCATGGGATTGGACTGGGTGGCCCTTGTGGTCTCTTCCAACTCTATGATTAAATGATTGATTGATTGAATTAATATGTGATCTGCAAGTGGCATGCACTTAACTCCTTAAAGATGTTCCCTGTTTCAATAGCAATTAGAAACAAGGCCCACTGCTGTTACCCTTTCCTGTCCTGCATGACTTTAGGGTATTGGTCCCCTAAATATTTTGGACTTCAGCTCCCAGAAGCGTCAGCCATGTTGGCCAATAGTTTAGGATTCTGATCACAGTTCATTGTTATACTTTGAAAATGACTCATGACCTTCCCTCTTCCTCTATCTAGGCTGGTACTTTTATACACTTCTGCACAACCGTGTGTGTGTGTGTGCCTTTAAGTTGTTTCTGACTTATGGTGACCCTAAGGTGACCCTATAATGGGGCTTACTTCACAAGGTTTGTTCATGGTTTTTTCATTGCCTTCCCCTGAGGTTGAAAGCATGTAATTTGCCCAAGATCATCCAGTGGGTTTCATGGTCAAGCTGGGAATCGAACCCTTGTCTCTGGAGGCCAGCACTCAAATCACTACACCATGCTGGCTTTCCTGCACAACCACAGGGACAGTTATCTAGGACTAAGCCCTCCTCAACTCAGTGGGTCTTATTATTGATTAGATATATATAGACCTATAATAATAATATAATAACAAATAATAATTTATTTATAGTTCCCTGCCTCTCACTGCAGATTGAGGTGAGGTTACAACCTGATAAAATACGTACGAGTACAATCAATAAAATACAACAAATCTAATACAATATAATACATCAAGAATAATAACTATGGATAAAACTAACTTTATTATAATACAACAGTTTTTGATAATAGGATTGCACAGTAATCCTCGTCAAAGATTGAAGTGGATGGATGTCCTAAACAGGATCAGATGGATAGTCCCACCTATTGTTAGTCCTGACTAGAATAAATCTACCAGATCAGTGGGATTTAACTACATCTTGACCTATTATTCAACAATTGAGCAGATGGTTCTGCTCTAGAGGCCAATCACAGATTGCACAGTTAAACATTTTTGAGCCAAAGTGGTTAACTGAACACAATGCCATGAGGGAAACAGATTGACAATCCAATCCAGTCCAGTCAAACACATATCAGCTCAGAAGTAAGTTCTACTGAATTCAAGGTAAGTGGATACAGCACTGCAGCCTTTGTATCTTGTCATACACATACGCACACAGACACACAGGATCCTTCTTGATGCAGGTGAGGGGTGTTCTGCCTGGATAAAAGATCAGCATGGATAGAAAACATACAGTTGGCTGCATGCCCAAGGATCATGTGAATCAACTGAGAGTCAGTTTAAATCCTAATAATTTATCTTAACTGGTTTGTGGACCAGGGAATAAAGGAGGAAAAATAAAACAAAATAAAAATATATATGGGAAAATGTTGTTACTTTTAAACTAACTGCCTGGGCAGCATTTTCAGTTTCTATAGTGTTATCTACAGGGAAAAAAACAGTGCATAGTTCTTGGATTTTTCAAAATTCCTGTCTGGTTTATTTAAAATAAAAAAACAAGCAAAGGTTTTTCTGTTTTTCTGCTGGCAAGTACTGCATTTTGTGATAAGAGATCAATATTAATCACACCATTAATACTCAGTGACAAATACAGAGCAGAGATTTTCCATCATGTTAAATGAATGTACACTAAAGTGACATATTTTCACCCTAACCCTAAACATGTGCACTTAGAAGTCTGTCCTCTTCATGTGAATGAAGTGTGTTTAACGGCACATTCTGGATGGTCTTGGATTCTAATGTACATTAACAAAAATTCACAGAGAAAAAAAGTATTTAATTTTATTTTTCCAAAAGCCTCTCTGGGGGACTGAGGGCTACAGTATGGAAAAGTTACTTCTAAAGACTCCATGTCATACAGTCCAGATTCCAGCAGCCTCTCGATTTATTAGGCGGCCTGCATAGCCAGTGGGCAGCTGGCTGGGGGATTCTGGGAGTTGTAGTTAAAAATGTAAGCTTTCCAAGGGTTGATCCCAGTGGTGTTATCGTCTTCTTTAAATTAGCTTCTTTTAGATTCATTCCATGGGGCAGAGTCCTTGACAGGGGAAATTACATGTTTTTTAAAAAAAACTTTATGAATTAGGCACAAATTAAATTATTCTTTAAGAATTCATTATGTAAGGAAGGCTGCATTAGACTAGCGAAAAATGTTTCTAGTGAAATACAATAGTTCAGTGTTTCAAAAGCAAGTATGTTAACCATGAATGCCTGTGCGAAGACTTGTGTAAATATATAAATGTTCTTAACAGGACCAATGAGGAAACTGTGGGAGGAAATGAGTGTGGAAAGGCTCAAACTGATGCTGGACACCTTGTCTGATCAGCTTGCTTACAGATAAATACAAGTATTCATTTCCTCTGGAGTCAGCTTGGCACCTTTGCTGACAATATAATTAGTGTGGGCTTGTTTCATCTAGTCATTTTTTGGGTCCTAGATAAATCTGTCACACCTCAGACATGTTAAATGCTGATTCTGCTATAATCTACATATATCTTATATATAATAAAGAGGAAGACCAGATTGGCACATAGCTAATTTTATATGCTTGTAACTGTTTCAAAAGTACATTATGTATGCCTCACCTTCTCTAGCCTTTGCCCTGCTTCAGTCTGGTTTCTAAAATGCCTTACAACAGTCAAAACTACATTTTCTTTTAAAAAGAGAACAAAACATTAACAGAATAAACAGAAGATATGAGATACAACAGCAGTACCAATAAAATAAATAAAGAATAATTCCTGAGTAAACAAAAAGGTTTTAGGCTGGTGCTCCATATCCAATAAAGGCGAACCACCTCAGACAAATATAATCTGAGATGCTGCATCGTATGCTGTGATGTGCAACTTTACAATGATGGCACTACATTGCTGATATGATACTCAGCCATACTAGAGAATTACAATGATGGGCAACAAGGCACCTTGAAAGATGTCCCATGGAACAACAGGGGCTCCTACTACCCCACACTTTGAAATGTGTGGGATACCCATAAATTCCCATTGCTCTCTGTTTGGGATTGTTAGTTCTATCAATGCACCCCTCTCATTGTGCAAGTAAAGCCTGTCCCAGAAAATGCTGTACTGTTGCATTTCTTGACTGTTGTACACTGGCCATGCTGCTTATCCTGCTTGTGCAATTGCAATAGAATTGCAACAGAATTGCAATGTCACAGTTCTAAACAGTGACATTGATTTACAACAATTACCATCAGATTGCCAGCCATAATTTACTCTAGTCGACACAAGTCTCTCTGCATAAATGTGTTTGAGCCAAAGACTTTGGAACATAACTGTAAAACAGACCTTGGAATTAACATATTGCAAAAGTAAGATATCACTTTGGGGATATGGTGATGAAATAATGTAAAAACTGTTGACACTGTTACCTTCTGAAGAATGCAGTGAGTAATATTTACTCATCATTTCAGCACCTTCTTTTATTTACTGCTTAACACCCCCCCCCCCCACACACACACACACACACTTGGAAGTAGCCTTTGGAGGAATTGGGTGGCCTTTCTTTCTTTCTTTCTTTTTTTTTTTTTTTTTTGCAATTTTACTACTTTTTAAATGTATTTTTGTTTGAAAAAAATTGTAACAACAAATGGTTAACATGTTGTTATTGTTGTTTAAATGACAAAGAACTCATACTATTATTACTATTTCTAGTTCTTCCATAGAGTTTGAACTGGTGAAAAAGGGAACATGTGCTCCATCAAATACTTGGACCTTCTACTGTTCAAGACATTAAAGATACTTTCAGTTTGGACTTGGAGTGAATAGTAAAAGGTAGCTAGTAAAATTATTTTGAGAATTTGAACTTTTTTTAAAAAAATGTTTTCTGCCTTTCTTTTTGCATAGAATCAAAGGTAGCTTACAAGCAATTAAAAACTGGGTACAGTGGACTTCCAGCAGGGGAAGACCTCACATGGATGATTGTGAGAGTGCTCTATCTGTCAGACATGACTTTAGCAGTCTGGGGGAATCCTCTGGCTGTGGAAATGTTCCTCCAGATTGAGAAGGAAATGTGGAATCAGACAAATTACCCCAAGAAAACCAGATCTCTGGTGTGGGATAGATGGTCAGCAGTGGTGATGGCTACAAGTAGTCTCTCTCTGTCTCTCTCTCTCTTTCTGTGAAAGGATTATGATTATCAGTTACCAAAGTCAAGCCTTTTAAATGGACTTTAAGATCACCTAACACTGTCTCTTAAGAGTTTTGTTTTATGAAAGTTTGGTTCAACTAAAGAAACTATGGCACGGTACAGACGGCCTATTTGCATGCTCCCCAGCCCTAGCACGTAACGATGTCTGCATCATTACATAACACCATTTATATGGCGTATGTAATGACAATGTTGCAGCTGTGCACCTTCTATATGGAGCTGCGCAGTTGCTACAGCGTAAAGGTGGCCAATGGCACCTTTTTTGTTTAGTGTATCAAGACTGTGATGCTAAAAAGGAGCGGAGTTTCCCTGTTCTTTTTTAACTGCGCACCTTCGCCGCAGCATCTAGCTGCTGCAGTGAAGGTCTGCAGCAAAAAAAGGTGGCTACAGACTGCCCCTTTTGGTCAGTCTGTAAAGCCCCTATATCTTCCCCAAAGGTGAAAAGGAGTCCTGGTAAATCCCCTGATTTTATGAATTCAGTTACCAAGTGACTGGTATATTCTAATTTTAAATGTAAATACTTCTTAACCTTCTTGGCCTTCTTGGTATTGTATTGTATTGCATGCCACGTAACATTGATTCCAGTTTTTTTCCACACCCATACCTTCCTCATTCTATACCTTCTTTTCTATAAAACCTTTTCCCTAAACTTTCTCTTTCCTCTAATCTTCCACTCTAGCATACTTTATTCCTTCTATTCTTACCTACATTATCTCACCTTCTTCTACTTTCTTAAGCTCTAAAACACTCTTCAGTTCATTCAACTTCATCTTCCTTTCGAGAAGAGATAATAGCTTTCAAGGAAACTCCATTGAGAATTTTACACAAGAGAAGGGATTATGGGACAAACTGAAGCAAAAGAAGATTCTATTCAGATAGGAAAATTTGAAAAAAAAAAGAGTTTTACTTTAGGACTGATCTGTTAGAAAATGCAAGAGACTTGATAAGAAAATATCAAGGAGATGTGGAGGGGAAAAAGAAGATGATGATGAAGAAGAAGACAAGAAGGAGGAAGCCACATCTAAAAAGCAAACCTAAAGAAAGGATCATCTCAAGCATGCAGATCGGACAGGGAAGAAGGTGTGGCTGTTGGGGATTCATCTGATTGCTACTGGTCATGGATCATAAATGCACCTCTTGGAATATAAATGGAGCCAATACTCCACAGAAGAGGAGGATTTTTTTTAATTACTTAAGAAAATTTAGTTTGGATATTTGTTTATAAGACATATTAGAAAACAAGGATATAAAACCTTATAGGTTTAAAAGGATCATTAAAAATGGGGCAAATATTTATTTCTACATACCAGAAGAAGAAAAATAGAGTGGTTTTGTATATTAATCCTATCTTTGGGCCAGATCTGCTACTGGTTGATGAGAAAAGCTGGTATGTGGGACCACAGATTAATTTACAGCAGACCCTCTGTATTCACAGATTCTGCATCCATGGATACAATGAAGCATGGCTCGACAATATTCATACATTTACAAAAACCTTGATTTTGCTTTTTTATATAAGGGACAGTATTTATATAAGTCACATTGTATATAATGGGTCTAGAGCATCCAAACATTTTATATGTACAGAGGGTTCTGGAACCAAACCCCAGCAGATACCAAGGGCCGACTATACAAGGGGTTAAAACTTTGGTAGTTGGGATATATGCACTGTGTGAAGATAGGGTGGCTTTTTTCCCCTTTACAGAATTTAGGGACAAATTGTTGGATCTGATACATAATAACTGGTGTTTATTGGGAGGTTGGAATGGGTGATACTCCCCCCCCCCCCAAAAAAGATTAATCAAGGCAAATTACCAAGTGTGTGTTTCATTCTCTAGCTGGTTAAAATAAAATAATATATTTCTTCTGTTATGCATTAAAGTTGTAATCCTGTAGCCACTTCCTGGGCATAAAATCCAGAAACTAGGTGAGACTTAAATTTGATTAAATACATAGAGCATATAATCTAGTGTAGCTGTTACTTGGGAAAGATGCTTTATCGTGATAAAGAATAATGAAGTTGGAAAGAGTTCAAGGGCCATGTAGTCCAACCTCCTGCTACTGCAAGAATCCATTACTAAGTAACCCTCATGGGCATTCACCCAATTTATGTTTAAAAACATCCAGTGACCAAGAGCTCACCGGTTTGTGGATTTTTTAAAGAGTTTTTTTTAATTGTTGTAATTTCCTTTGAGTCTCAGTCTGGGGATGATGATGATGATGATGTATCGGTCTAGGAACCTTTGTTCCCAAAACAGAAAGATCTTCAGCTATATATAATGGGTTTCCCCATTATATGTTATTGAACCCTCCAGATGTTGGACTGCAGCACCCACCATTCCTCACCCTTGGCATTACTGGCTGATGGGAGTAGGGGTCAATAACATCTGAAGGGCCTTAAATGGTACATTTAACTTGGTAATGGATATAAATTCTGTTTCCACTATTCCAACTGCAAATAAAGCTGAGAGGTTTTGGCCACACAGTGAGCTTAAGCATAAGTGTCCAAGTCCAAGTTGAACAATTGGGGCTGTACAGTAGACCACACAGTCTTTTTTTGGAGGGGGGGGGGAAATCAACTTACAAAAGTTGTTTTCAGAAAATTTGAGAGATAGGGCTACACTTGAATGAAAATCAAAAAATGCAGCTTTTCCTAAGAGAGAAATAAATTAGCATTATTAGAAAGCATTGCAACTCATTGTTCTTTTTTCCCAAAGAATTGAGCTGGAGGCCCAAAGATGCATTGTCTGGATGTAATAAATACAAACTTCTGCAATTAATTTTCAATGGCTAAATTTTGTGATGAGAAAATTGATTTGCTAGGGCTCAGGGTTTTCACACGAAGCAACACTGGATCTTAACTGGAGGTGATTTTTTAAAAAGTATAGCTTTCCTTATTCAGAGCCCAGTTCTGACCTACTTTGAAATTGCTGTACTCTGCAAAAAGATTTCTTGGATTTGAAAAAAAAAGAAAAGAAATATAATATGCAATGTTTCTTCACCAATAAACTTTTTCATTAATAACGAGCAAATTAAAATATTTCTTGCTGTTCACATTCTTGTAAATTCCATGAGACAACAAATTAATGTATTTATTTCTATCTCACTTTCTTTCCCAAGTGGGACCCAAAGTATCTAATAAAATACATTAAAATCAAATAGTTGAAAGAAAACATAATACAAATGTGGAGATAGCACTGGAATTAAAAACACAAAAAACACTTAATACATATTAAAAGATCACATCTGTTGCACATCCTTTTACCTCAACCAGATTTATAGGAAGTGTATCTTTGTTAGGTGAAAAGAAATGTAGGGTAGCTATGAGAGTACCCCAAATGTACATTCCTTTTGCAGTAACTCTTTATTTTTAAAAGTACTGTATTCTGAATTCATGAGGGGTACCTCCCCACACCATTTCAGAGTGAGATGCCTCTTGACTGCTTGGAACATGCTCACTCTTGCCCATGAAATAACATTCCTGTTCCCAAAGCAAAATCCAAAGTTTATCACATGGGGCTTGGAGAATGGGAACGGAGCAGAACAGAAGGGAACGGGAAGGGAATGGAAATGAAGGGGGGGGGGAATGCATATTATCACACAGGAGAATGTTGCTGATGCTGCCAGGAATCCCCAGTCCATTCCCCATCTGTCCCACAGCAGCTAATTTTGAAGAATGATTTTGAACAGTTCTTCAAAATCGGCTGCTGTGGGATGGATGGGGAATAGGTTGGGGACTCTCGGCGCCATTGGCTCCATTCTCCCATGTGATAATATGTGTTTTCCCCCTGTTCCGTTCCCTTCCTGTTCCCTTCCATTCCATTCCCATTCTCCAAGCCCCGTGTGATAAACTTAATAGTCAAGCAAGTGAATAATAATAATGATAATAATAATCATAATAATAGGATTTATTTCTATTCCACCTTTTCTGGTGGGGAATCAAAGCGGATTACAGCAGTCAATCAAACAGCTTCATTTATATACTGCTTCATACCACCTAAGCAGTGTCTAAGCGGTTTACAACTGTAAGCTACTTGCCCCCAACAATCTGGGTACTCATTTTAGCGACCTTGGGAGGATGCAAGCCTGAGTCGAGCTTGAGCCCTTTTGCTGGCATTGAAAAGTGTGGTCCTTCTGATGGAATCATAGAATGATAGAGTTGGAAAAGACCACAAAGACCATCCAGTCCAATCCCATTCTGCCATGCAGAAATAAACAATGAAAGCACTCCCGACATCCAGCCTCTGCTTAAAATCCTCCAAAAATGGAGACTCTACCATACTCCAAGGGAGTATGTTCCACTGTCAAACAGCTCTTATAGTCAGGAAGTTCTTCTTACTGTTTAGGTAGAATCTCTTTCCTTGTAGTTTGAACCCATTGCTCCATGTCCTAATCTCTGGGGCAGAAGAAAACAAGCTTCATCTTCAATATAATGTCCCTTCAAATATTTACAATGGCTATCATATCACCTCTTAACTTATTCTTCTCCAGACGAGGCATACTCAGCTCCCTAGGCCACTTCTCATAGGAAATGGTTTCCAGACCTTTCACCATTTTCGTTGCCCTCCTCTAGACATGCTTGTCAATATCTGCTCCCATCATCCCTCAATACTGGCTGTGCTGGGTAGAGCTGATGGGACTTGCAGTCCAGCAACATGTAGGAGATCACATGTTCGCTAAGTAGCACGCTGAGTGTTATCTTTTATCAGGCCATACTCTTGCCTTGTTTGATGGCTTCAGCCCCACTTTCACACTGTATCTATCTAGTCCCCACTGAAATGGAAAAAAGACATTCAAAAGCTCATTAACAATCTGCCCTCATAGTAAATCCATGATAAATTCAAGGACAAATGAGTCCCCTTCATTCGTCATTACTGGCTGTGCTTGCTGGAGTTGCTGGGAGTTGCAATCCAACAATCTCTCAAGGATCAAATAAGTCCCACCTCTGATTTAAAGCAAATTGATTCTAGTCATTGAAAACACTAGCATTTAAGAATCTAGAAAACCTCTGTACTAGCAGGCTTTGTGGGAGGAAGGGAAGGAATGCTTTCATTTTTTGACAGGAGCTCGTAGGAGCATCTTCTTTTCAGAGCCATCTGTGAACATGTTTTTAGAGAGACAATAACAGGGCATGGAACTGGAAATGCTAATGTTTAAAATATGTGCATAATTCCAGCAATTTAATATGTCATCATTAAATTACCATTTAGGGCAAGACAATGGTGGCTGGAGCTTTTTACAATAAATGTTGAATTTCAACAACTAGATCTTAAAAAAAAAAAAAAAAAAAGTAAAAGCAAAGTGCTTGCTCTTCAATTTGCCCAGGGGCAGTAAAACCAGTTAAATCTGTTTTATGTGTTGTATCTGTTGGCTCAAAGACATACTAGCAAAACTATTGCTTTGACTAGCAATAACTGTTAAACTGGTAAAAATTTACAGATCAAATTTACAGATCAAAACTGCTGTTGTAATATAGAAACATTGTGGATGCAGGGCTTTCCTTTGCAGGGATAACTTGAGCAATTTAGTCCAAGACCCCACAAATGCATCCCTGCCTCATTGCTGGACTTAAGCACAAGCCAAATATACTACAGCTTATGTTTCAGATCATGAATTGTATAGAAGTATTACAGTCCTACCCTTTTTATGTGGGGGTAATGCTTATGGGCTCTTCAAACTTGACATAGTTTATGTTGGGAAATGTGAGAGTTAGTAGTGGATCTATCAAGCAGAGTAATTAACTGATAAGGTTGAAGCTGAACACCAACCAGCCCCACACTCCATCACAATCTTGCAGAGAAAACAAAAACAAAATCCCCTTTGTAAAACATTGAGTGTAGCTTTAATTACAAATTATTTGTAAAAATGAAACCTGTGAGCTAATGGAGGGGAGAGGGAGAGAGAGAAGAGAAAATGCTTCAAGTTAGAGGAAGAGAGAGGGTGTAAAGGAAGTCACCATAAATATAAGTTGTGCCTAAATCTTGCCTAAAGAATAACATAGGGACTAGCAATTAGTGAGCATAGGCACTTCATAGGCATTTATTTATTTATTTATTTATTTATTTTATATGCCATCTTTTTCCTGGACTGGGACCGAAGACAGCTCACAAAATAATAACCTAAAAACAATTCAGTTTTAAAATACAATTAAAATCATCACAATAAAATAAAATGTTTAAAAAAACAATATGAAAACATTAATCAATCAATATGAAATCATGTGTAAATTTACAGCGCTATATAAATAAAGGCTAATAATAATAATAATAATAATAATTTAAAAGCATATAAAAGTTTTTTTTTTAAAGCAGCCTCTTCTTCCATAAGAAGGATCCCTGCAAGCGCTTACTTAATAATAACCTGCATAAACAGAAGAGTCTTTGCCTGCTGATAGAAAGAGAGCACGGAGGGAGCCAGCATAGCCTCCTGTAAAAGGGCGTTCCAGAGGGTGGGAGCAGCCACTAAGAAGGCTTTCTTTTGTACCCTCTCCAAGCGAGCCTGTAATGGTGGTATAGAATGAAAAACTTCCCCTGTAGATCTTAGGACTCAGGCAGGTTCATGTGGGGAGATATGGTTAGCAAAGCTTGCTAACTCTGCACACCTCATTTCAACTGTGCACACCCTTGAAGTCCTACTTTGCTTTAAGAAATTGTAGTTTCTCAAAGCAATATCTTAATAAAGGATGGATCAAGATGCCAACTGTCATTTCATCAACTGGATAGCAGATCATTTTGAGTATCCTTTCTCAGTCAGCCCAACACCTTGTTGTACCCCGTTCTAACATGCCTGCTTTCTGACATCATCTCTGTTTGAGAAAATCTAATGCAACTCTGATTGTCTTCTATAACCTGAATTGGTTTCGGTTAATTTATTCCAAAGTCAACTGTTAATCACACCATAACACTTCTCCACTCTCTTGTTTGTGGCTGGCCCAAGATTCCCAGAAAAAGAAAGAAAGACAGACAGACAGACCACTGGCAGTAATCTATACAGAGTCCAGTCCAATCTGCATCACTGTTAACACATAACCTTGAGATTTCTGCTTGCTAGTAGTTTCAGTTTAATGCCCATACCACCTTAGCTATTTAACTATCCTTTAACTCCAGTTCTGACCTTCTTTGTGGGTACACTAGTTTTCCTTCTCAAAATGCATATAGCACAAGCTATGTCAGGCCTTTTGTTAGAGGGTAAGTACAGACTAGAAAGATGTAACTTTTATCAGAATGGGATTTATATTCTTTGCCTTATTCTGCTTTAGCTTTTAATTTTTTAAAATTCAGACATTTGACAAAACAAGGATCCCATCCAGCCACATGCTAATTATACATTGCTTTAACAGACCCTATTCCTTCTCACTTCTACTCAATGCCTTCTTTTCTGTATATATTATTAAATTCCACTTTGATAGATCAAAACATTCTGATTTAAAGTTTCTCCACCCTGTAATATATTTTGCTATACTTCCGCTATAATCATGCCTTGTTATTATCATTCTTTAAGGGGCAGTGTCAGAATGTGTATTAAATACTCTTGGTGACAAAAGGGAGAATCTGTTAGAAAAGAAAGCTTGTCTAACTTCAGCTGTCAGAACCTTGTACGCATCAATTCAAGTTTGGGAAATAATGTATTGTAAAAGGTTTTACAAAAGCAGCATGGTGCTCCCACATATCTTGATCAATAGCACCATATTTTATCTGAAGGTAGAATGTGAGAATGTGGATGAATGGGAATAGACTAGTTGGATTTATCTTCTCATTATACATATTTTTTTTCATTTTTATGGAAAGATCTCTGGTGGAAACCTTGTAAATTTGGAGAAAAGACACATGGAATGCTTCTGGAATATAAAAAGAAGACCTCGTAGTTAAGGTTCAGAAAATGTGGGTGTGGGTAAAGAGAGAGAGGAGGACCTTGTGTAGTAAAACACTCAGAGTTTACTATACCTAGTATTTAAGGCAAATAACCAAACAGACAAAAGGAACTCTAAGTCATATGACACAAGGTCAAAATGCAGATTAGATAGGAATTCATCATTAATCATGATTTACCTTAGCTATTTCACCACATACAGTAATCATCCAGCATGTGTTGGATGATTCCAAACTCCCAAAGCTTTGGCCATGCTTGGACCCACCTATGGGTGTGATGGTTGCCCAATTGGATAAACCCTGGCCAAGAGATACAATGCATCAAACTCCAATGCAATTGGGCAACAAAGGAAAAAAATATACACATACACACCAATCTGTATCATTTGATTGTTAACTTTTTTCCCCAGCAATCTGATTCATCATCCTGAGCTAAATCATCATCCCAGAGAATTCTATTGCATCCACGTGACTGTAGAAACATCCTGATTTGTGTGTGTGTGTTTTGCTGATAATCACATGAACTTTGTAATTTACAGATAAAGGCTAGAGCAGTTGTTGGACATCAGCTCCCTCCGTCTTTCATATTGGCTGCTAGGGTTCCTTGGAGTTGCAATTCAAAGACATCTAGAGATCCCTGGGCTAGAGAGCTGGCTTTGATTTTATTGTACTATGCTGAATATTGAATTTTTTTATGGCTTCAAGAATATTTAGAGACTAGGACTATCATTCTGTTTATGAATTGCAAAGGTGTAACTCAGACTCAGGTCTCTGACTATACAATGACCCAAAGTCCCCCCAAACCTACCATTTAAACAATGCCTCACCTCTGTCCCCCATATGGCCTTTTCCATGTTGTCTGCCAGATTGCATCCAACTACAAGAAACTTCAGCTATCAGATGGCTGTGATGGAGAACTGCACTGCTTAAAAGGTAGGTTTTGGGAAATTTAATTGGGAAATATAGCTATGTATTTGTAGCCATGTATCCCAATATAGAATGTCATCTGTACTTTAATTTTCCAATTTTCCAAAACCATTTCCATCCTTTTTTATCCTTCATTTCTTTTAAGGATCTCCAGTTGATTTACATGGTTCTTTCTCCAATCTACTCTAAGTTTTATCCTTGCAGTTACTCGTTCTCAGTTTTGATTGAAAAAAAAAGAGGGGGGGGGAAGACTGCTCCATGATTAACCAGTGACAAATTTGGAAAACTACCCCTTAGTTTAGTTTCCTCAATCCTGGCCAGCAAACTCAGTGGTGGTATAGGGATTCCAAGGGTTGCAATCCAAAAAGTAACTTTTCTGACCGTTCACCTCATAACTGAGGGAAGATTTCAACTCAAGTACACCTGACCCCATTATATCCGTTTCTTATCACACCAGTTGCATGTCCTTTTTAAACTGGAGGAGTTTCGAACTCTTTCTTGTATGTAGTTTCTCCATTACTTCCATTCTACACCATAATACTCTTGAAATGGGAAGAAACTTTAAAGAATTGCTGCATGCCATTTGCCATAACAAATATGTACTTCCTTCAGGCAATCTTTTTACTGTGAATGGAAAACAGCAGTTTATTTCTCTCTGCAAAATATTATTGCCAGATGCTTAGCAAGACGAAGGTTGCTGTTTCCAGAAGAGTTCTACAGATGAGAAGAGGCTAGACAAATTTGTTTCCTCTGTTTTAACTATGGTGATTTTCTCTTCTCTTTCTGTTTCTCATAACACAGGAGACTCATACAATGAGGGGTGTGAGGGGTGGTGATGTGATCTGCTAAAGAACCTGTGAATTTTCTCCCTGCAACAAAGCACCATCCTATAAATATATACAGACCTTATTCCATGAATGCTAATTCCTAAGTAGTTGAGACTGTACCGATTTGCATGGTTGGGATAAGCCTAAATTTAGCTGAAATCTTTGATTCCTATCCTCTATATCTTTAGGGAAGAATGGAGTGGAGGAAGAACCCAAATCAGCCTAAAGAGGTCTGAGTACAGACTTGCAAAACTGAACTTTGGGAAAAACAAGGAAAAACATGAAATGGAGCATAGGATGGAATGGAGTATCAAGGAGAAAATCATGGTTGACATGAACAATGTCCTAAAGTCCAGCTGGCAACATTTTGTTTAAGATTCTATTTACATCTCTCTCTAATACTGTTTCAGTACATCCAATCCCTGTAACACATATGTACCAGCAAAAGAAAACAGCACAGAAACAGAACACAAACTAGCAATTTTTTAAAAAAAAGTTTAAAAAAAAAAAGCAGGAGGAAACACCCACACTGTTCCTTATACAAATTATACAGCCGGGAAAGGAAACAGCACATGTGTTATTGTGACAATGCACAGCTTCAAGGGAATTTTTTGGAAACTACACAACAAGAAGTTAAGAACCATACATTTATGACACTGAATGTACAAATCCCGGGTGATCTTTTCATCTTGCTGACAGGGAAGACGTATCAAAACAGCCAAATTTTGCTCTCCCTCCTTTGCAGATGTGGAGGAATTCAGTGGAAAAAAGTCATCCTAACAAGTAATAGTTACATTCTGGGGCATGTCTAAATTCCCCTTCCAGTTGAAAGTGATGGTGAGGAATGAGAACATCCACATCCTTCCCTCCCCATAGTACCCTCACTCCACTCTTTTTTGGTCTCTTTCCAAGCTTGGCAGTTCTGAACATAAAAGGAAACAACTGTAGAAATGTTTTATTGACAGTACCGGGGAAGGATCTGCTACATCCTATGGACCCTATACAATATGGATAATATGGAAAAATGCAGTGACTTTTATACCATACAATTATAGCAGTATGATTCCGTTTTAATTCTCATGCCTTCATCCTAGGGAATCCTTGGGTTTGTAGTCTGGTGATGTACTTGAGCTCCTGGCTGAGGATTCTAAATACTTCTGTCTAAATTAAAGATCCCAGGATCCCATAGGACAGAACCATGACAATGAAGTGGAATCATAGTGCTGTATTTGATTCCCCCCCCCCCCCACACACACATTATCAATTTTGGGCTGTTGTCCTACGTTTCCAGTAAAATCATTTAGGTAGCTGGTCCTCCCCCCCCCCCAACTAAATTATTCCTCATGAGCAAAAATTAGGAGTTTGTGCCACCATGGAAAGTCTTCCTAAATAAATTGAAGAGATCATATGAAAATATGCCACTTTTGTTCAGATCATTTATTTATGGGCTTTGACCAAAGTATCCCAAAGTTATATAAACATTATATATGCCACTTTTGCTTATCATGATTCTTTCAGATACTCTTTTTCCTATGAACATGACAATCTGGTCAGAAAACAACCCCCTGTAGCATAATACATTCAGAGTCATCATGTGAATTGCTCAAAAGGCCTTGGAAAACAGACTCTCCCATACCTCAAGGTCTCAATGGGTTTTCCAAAGAGTTAGAGATGTGTCCGAAAAATGTCTGACATCAGCCTTGGAGAAACTGTTCTAACATTTATGCAATTTCAGAATCTCTGGCAGATTTTATATAAAGTATGACGTATCTAATTTCAAAGAAAGTGGTAAGGATGATTATCCCAGATCACAGAGCAACTCTATGCATTTCTAGTCAGAAGTGAATTGCAATAAGTTCATTGGAGTTTACTCCCAACTTAGAGTTTGTAGGAGTACAGCCTCACAAATATTTATGAAATATAACTTTGAACTGAGGTCTTTCTCCTTCTGAGTAATGTTGCTTCTCCTCTATATTAAGAGAAATGAGGGAAGTTGCTGACCTGAACAGTTTTTAAATTAAGATATTATTAATCCTTCCAACTGAAAAGAAACTTAGACAGAGTTGTTCACAGGGTGGAAACTGCACATGCATGTTCACACAAACACACACACAGAGCAAAGATTATATGAAAACATGAGTGACAGACACTTCAACTTTATTAAATCATCAGAACACTCTTTTCCCTTCCTTTCCTTTCTCATGTAAAGGGTGAGATGTCAGCTTATATTTCTAATGCCAAAGTTTCAGACTCTTGTGGTTTTGCCAAAGACAATGAAGAGTCACTTAAATGTAATTTTGAGGGTGGGATGAGATTCCTCAATGGAACTTGTAATTCTATATGCTTTAAACTCATCAAAACCCTCCTCAGTTGCATATTCTCTCCACTTCCCCCAATCCTCAAAAGTGTGTGAGGGTGTATTAATCAACAGCTAATGGATTAAAGGCTGTACAAATCTGATTCCTGTTGTACAAGGTGCTCTCAGTGAGCGTACCACACACACCTTTTGTTTAAGCATTTGTCGACTGAAACATCCTGACAAGCCTGATGCTGCGGGAGAGCATACTTGCCAGACAAAGCAATGCTGTGGTCTAACCAGGAGGTCTATGACTCTCTTAGTGAATTATTCACTACTTTGCTGTGGTCTGCATGCCAGGTCACTGGTGTTCACAGCAGGGAGCAAAGCATTACTCATTATCAGATCTTTGGTTTTCTTTCTTGGAAGGTTCTCTTCCTCCTCGTTTCCCCCCCACCCCACACACTCTTTCATTGCACTTTCAGGTTTTAACAAGACATTGCATTCTTTTCAACTTCCCCTGGGCAGCAGGGTTTCCACCCCCTTCCCTTTTTTCCCTTTCCCCCACAATCTGCAGAGGTAGGACCATAATAGGTAGGAGCTCAGAGCAGTTGTAAATTGTAGAAGTTAATGTCAAATTGACAGGCAGTGATCAAATGGAAGTTCATAACCGCTGAATGCAGCCTAGGGTGGAATGGTGGGCTCCCCCCACATACTCCCAAGATTTCTAATGGTAGGGCTATAAAATCATAAAAGCTGAAGTCTCTCTCTCTCTCTCTCTCTCTCTGTCCCCCCTCCTCACTATGAATGGCAACAAAGAATTTATTTGGCTGACCAGAAGTATTAACAAGGTTAGGACTGGACTTTTACAAGGATTTTGATACAAGGGCTGATCCACAATGGGGCTGACTGACCATCTTGGATTTTTTAAAAAGGCCTCTGAAACAAACAGCACCTGCATTGTATTTGTATTATGGAACATCCTGGACTGAATTTAAATGGCTGACTCTTTCTGTATTTATGATGTTTAATTGGAAGCAACTGGTCCAAAAAAAGGAAGGAAGTTTAGGTCTCTTAAAAATGGAATGGAGAAGAAAGGAAGGAAAGAAAGGAAGACAGTAGTTTTTTTAAATTGTGCTTTGTTGATCGCAGCATTCTACTTTGTAATTTTTTTAAAAATGGAACAATGGAGAGTGCCACATAGAATGAAATCCATCAAGGCAGCACCCCTCCACATGAAGCACCAACATACCTAAACCCACAAGCCAAATAGCTACAATATAAGCATAGATGAGAATTAAATCCCAACTGAAGTCAACAGTATGACGTGAGTATCATGCACTTTAACATTTCACCTCAGTCTTGAACCACATTATGCAGTGCATAGATTTGGACTTGCTATCTAGGTTTGATTAGAACTGGGATATAACAAAGGTTAAATACAAAAATATTTCACCCCATTGTCTAATACTTTCCAATACTGTGATTACTATGAAGTACTGTTAGTATCAGCATGCATCCCCTTATTTTCTGCCGCCAGATTGATAGTTGTATGTCCTGTCTTACATGGAACACTCCTCTGTCTGAAAAGATGGGACTAGTCCAAGATGGGACTAGACAGCTTATGGGAAGAAAATCACATAATTTGAAGTATGGTGCTGAATGTGAGTTTGACAGATAACATGGACCACCAAAAAGAACTGAACTCTCAGTAGAAGCCAAAATGACTAAAGAGAGCTTATAGTAATTTCATATCATGAGATGACATGCCTCACTGGAAAAGACAATAATGCTTGGCAAGATGGAAGCCAGTAGGAAAAGAGGAAGACCACATTACAGGTAAGTTGATTCAATCAAGGAAGCCAGGATCCTGAGTTTGTAAGACCTGTTGATGACTAGAGCTCCTGGAGGGTTGCCATAAGTCAAATCTGACTTGATGGCAAATAATTACATGTACAATACTATATGCATTTTTTTGCCTGTCTTGATCATATTTTGTCTTTTTTTGGAAGCAAGTTTGATGCCATTCAGGCTTTTTATTAATGGCCATCGTCAAACCAATATGGCACCAAAACAGGCCGATAGAATGTTGGGTTCACTTGTGTGCACAATAGTACTTTCACAAGTGCTATTTTGCATTTTTGTCTACCTGTGAAAAGTAATAATATACCTGACAAAAATGCCAGATAGATGTGAAATCTAATTACTTGTCAAATCCCCCATTTTTGTGTAATATTTGAAGAACTAGTTGACTTCAGCTTCAAATAAAATATTCTATTAAAAGCACACATGTAAAGAATTTCATTATATTAGCTACTCTAATTGGCAGCAATGATCTAAAGGACCTCTAAGAAATCAAGCAAAGGCTGTTCTATATTTCTTCATGATGCATTTCAGTGGTGATTTAATGCAAGACATTGTTGCACAGCTGCAAAGTGTCTTCAGTGTCATAGCTGACCAATAGCTAGGGGGACAAAAATTTTGTCTGCACTTTCCTGATGAGCCAATATTCAGCAAGATCAGTTCCTTTCCTCTCTTCTTCAGAACTCTTATTTATTCTGAAGGCTATTCTATGGTGGGGCTTACCTTTAGGCCATAGTAATAATGTGCATACTTACTTTCAGGCAAGTCTCATCAAATGGACATTGCATGAGTAGATGTTTGATTCTAAATCTATCCACATTTAGAAGAGATTAGGGATAATACCCAGCTACTAACCCAGTCCTTTATTCCAATTTTACTTATTTTGATGGTGAGCAACAGAGATTCAGCTTAGAGCATTTCTGCAGCTTACTGCAAAAGCCATCCAGAGATTGCAAAAACTCACAATTGCATTGACAGTTCTAACTGGGGCATACTGGGAATTGAAGTCCAGAAAACCTAATTTCTTGATGGCCTGCTGCCAATATTAGCTGCTTCTCCTGTCTGGAGAGCTGGACATGTGAGTGGAGATCATCCTTCTAGGAGTTTAGCTTTGGGCCACTTCCCCTCTTTATTTGTTCTGACTTTTTTTACTTTATCTCCAATTTCAAATCCAAAAAGCCGGAGAAACTGCCCTGTCTCCATCATCAAGCCTTCGGGCTTGTCTGTGCAGCAGAATATTGAACTGCATGCTATACTATGCGCCTAGGCCTTAGGAAGTTCAGCAGTTTCAGTTCCTGAACTGACCAATTGTTTCCAACTGGCTATTACTTCTACATGTTCAGGAAGGAATATATAAATGGTTCCTGCTAGTTAAGTGATCTAGAGGATGTTAGGAAGTCTCTCTTTCTTAGGGGAATTATAATTAGCTCAAATATGCAGAGAGGAAGATCCTAACCGTCTTACACCGAGATCGGGTCCCAAGTTGTTTACCGGAGGTCCATCGCCAAACCCCAAGAGAAGTGACACTAGTCCAAATAAGTCCAATAAAATACACAGTTTATTAAGGGGCATAAATATCACGCAGCAAGGGGGTGTGCGAGCACACACACACGCACACACACACACACTCAATGTTAAAGAAAAGGGAGGGGTAAGAGTGGGGGTTAGAGCTGAGAGAAAGAGACCGCTGGAATATCTATCATAGAAGTCTTCTTCTGGAAGCCGGATTAAGATGGAATGAGGGGAGATTGGCCGCAGGAGCTATAGGCAGAAGTCAAACTGGCATGGACCAGCCTGTCCTCCAAGAATAGCATTGGGGAGTGGTTCAAAATGGGAACCTTATATAGTGCTGAACATATCTAGAGGCTATGCATTTGTGCAAGACAAAGGTGTTGATTGCCTGGGCTTTCTTAAGCCAAGAGCAAATAATGTGTGTACAATGCACTTAGGTCTTGGATACAATTCGGAGGGGAAGCCGGCTTAATGGCTGAGTAGTTAAGTCAATCACTGGCTCATCAAGTGTAAAGCCAAGGCTATTGTCTTTACTCGGAGGCTAGTGAGGAAACCGGTCTGGTGACTCTCTGCTTCCTTTAGAAAGCTGCTTACTATGAACTCAGTTCTACCAAGCGGGGCCTGCCTACGTGACCTTCTCACTTGGGACTTATGGAGGGCCTTGAAATGGTTCAAGCAGGGGTCATGATACAGTCCACATGTCTCCCAAAATTTTATATCACATGTAGGAATCGTAACAAGGAACCAGGGCTTGCGGGACAGAAACACTAGTACCTTTTCACTAACAGGGAAATTGGTGTCCTCAGACATCACCCTCAGGTTTCTCTGTCCCATCTATCAGCTGTAGTTCTCCCAATACTTTATGAGAAATCCCTGTTGCAATCCAAACTACTAACCGAGGGTAGCTTGATTTTGAACAGTCAATGAAAGCTATTAGCTTTCCCAAAGACCGGCTTCTAAAACATAGTTGAAAAATGCTAGAATTGGTTTGTTGATATGGATCAACATAGCTTCCTGCATGTTTGAGCAATCTTTGAAGGGATAGGTAGAAAAACAGAGATAATGAACACCTGAGTTTTAAAACTGATCACTGTACCATAGCATGAATACCAAGGTCTCCCTGAGTGCTGATGAGTTCTTGCCTTCTGGTTGGTTGTTCAGTTGTGACTTTCTCTTTGTCTTTGCCTTCTGGCGTTTCCTTTTTTGCTGACTACTCACTTGTCTATGACTCCTGGCACACTGGAGATTGCTATGCATAGGCCAGTCTTGCCAAAAGAAATGTAAGGCCCTGGTTGTAACTGTTAGGGGGGATTATAGTGGTTTGAGTGTTTGACTAGGACCTTGAGAGATCAGGGTTCAAATCTTGATTCAGCCATGAAAACCAACTGGGTTGTCTCAGGCAGATTGCTCTCTCTGTCTCATAGAAAGGCAATGGCAAACTCCCTCTGAACAAATCTTGCCAGTAAAACTCCATGTTTCATGGAGTTTCATCTTTGGGTCATCATAAATCATAAATGAAGATGCACAACAAAAAATTTGTTACAAATTCTGTATCAACTTTCACCATAATTTTCAAGGTAACTTGGAATAGAACAGTGTATTCATCATTAAAAAAAATGGGAGGATTTTTAAAAAGTATTTATTTGAAAATGAAACAATGTAAGTGTCAGGTGATCTGTTTTGGGAGAGAGTTTGACAAATGGGGCATGACCACCACCCATTGCCTTCCTTACCTCAGATAGTAGAGGGAAATGAAAGACAGTCTCTGAAAACAGACCATTTCAAGCATGATGGGCAACTTTGTGGAAGGTTTGTTACAGCCCCCATAGCATATGAAACACTCACATTGAGAATACTCCAAGTCAGAATCAGACCTTGCAACACAGGCTTTTTTCTTTTAAAAAAGCCAGTGTGTGTGTATTTGTGCCCTCAAGTTGCCTGTCAACTTCCAGATACCCTAAGAATTTCATAGAGTTTTCTTAGGCAAATAATACTCAGAAGTTGTTTTGCCTTCACGCCTGGCTCTAAAGCAGATCTAGTGAAATTGTGTCCACCTCAAGCCACTAGAGAACATGGAGAACATCCCCCCCTCCCAGTAAAAATATTGGGGGTGGTGTGAATCTTGGGATCTACTGAGTTTCTGGAGGTTTATTTTGGTCAAAAGGCTGCAACTTGGCCACCCCATCTTAGGCCCTAGCAAACAATGATAAGGTTTAAACATCACAATAAGGTATGATTCTGCAGGAATCTTGGTAGTAAGTGATGAATAGCAGACTAGTGCATGCTGCCTCTGGCTAACAGAACGAGTGGTTGAACAAACCATGGATCTTCTGCCCATTGGTGGTTTAGCATTACAGATGAAGCTGTGGGGAACTTGCATGCTGACTTTTCTTCCCAACAAGCTGAAGAAAATAACACACAGTTAAAAAAACAAACGCATTTTTGTTTTATTTATTTATTTATTTTGGAGGAGAGACAATTTGGAGTGCCTGCTCCTGTTGTTTTTCAACATCTCCCCAAACAAACCACAAATGGAAGGTCTGTGATTTATTCATTCATTCATTCAGTAACTAGGTTAATTGGTTCAAATGCATCAAAAATTTGGATCATTCCCAACTAGCCAGAACTGTATAGAACATAGAAAGCCCTAATTCTAAGAAACCAGGCTTGTAACAATGTGAGCCTAACTGCACCCAATGGTTCTTTCTGTGGCTCAACTCTTACATGGATTTATGTACATTCAAGGTCTACATTTCAATAGGTAAGCATGCACAATAAGGCACATATAAGCATATATATGACTAAGCTCAGGAACAGGAGATCAAAGCAAAGTGTTCATTTTCTATTTTTATAAAAGGGTAGGTGGGAAGATGATCTTTCTCACATATAAAGGTCCTATTAAGTTTCTGAATGAATGGTTCACAGAGATGAATAGCAGCAGGTCAAACTAACCTTAATGTATCATACAATGCACAGAGCTGGGAGTTAAATATTACTTCTCAGTGACATGGTCATCTTGAAGTTCTGTAGTAGACACATGGAAAACTGAAATCACATCCCACTATTGTTCTGGTAAAGCAACTTGATATTTTTTCATACCAAATTGTTATTGAAATGGTTTAAAAATGAGAAAGGATGGTAATTCATGTCCTTGTTTGAGCAGCTATGGCAAAACCTCTACAAATGAGTGGCACCTTTTTCTATCCCTTCCTATGCCTTTCATCAGAAATTGTAAAAGAGAAGTGCTTGGGAAATGTATACACTGTAATTGTGCAATAAGTGTGTGTACTGGAGAACTGAGAGCTACTTTTTGTGCCAAATAGAAGCATGTTGCAATGAGGGAAGATATATATATATATATATATATATATATGTGTGTGTGTGTGTGTGTGTGTATGTGTATATGTATATATACACATACACACACATACACACACATATATCTGTCTGTCTGTCTGTCTGTCTGTGTGTGTGTGAGAGAGAGTAATGTAGTTTGACCTTTATGTGAATTAAATCAAGAGAGGCCATGAAAAGAAAAGAGAAACAAAATTGTGTGCCTGACACTATTTCTGAGGTCATGTAGCTTCCATCATCCCATCATCCATGCTGTCTGAATGGACATCTAAGACCAGAAATGTAAGAATGGAAACTTCCAATGGTCAGGACACCATGTGAAAGATGCAGAAGCTGGAACCTCTGTGTATACAGCTTTCCTTTTCTCAGACAACCACACTCAGTGAGCAAACATTGGACTGGGGTACAGCAAAGAAGCTCAGGGATGGGTGCAATGGTGTAACCCCATTGTCCCTTTTTATATACTGATTCCCTTAACACAATCAACATGAGAAGGGATTTTCAGATGCCACCAAAAGTTTTGTGCAAACTGGTCCATCTCCATTTAATTTGGCACGAAACCATACAAGGTATGCAGAGAATGATAGCCTTTTTGGCAGTTTTTGAAACCTCATGAATGACAAGGTGCAAAAGATAGCCTCACTCTAAAAATGGAGTTGTAATTATGCCAGGAACCCAGCAGTTAAATTTATCAAGTCAGCTGCCTCTGATGTTTCTACATGTAGCAATTTGGGGCACTCAGAAGCTGCAATTCAAAGCTCTTTTCAACTTGAGTATGAAAGTATTCACAGGTGCTTTGCCGCTGATGTTGCTGCTTGCTGCTCCAGATATTTCTCCCTGCTTGCACTGTCGAGGTCATCAGTAAATTGCAACCCAATAAAGACCATGTACATGAATAGTCAAATAATGGATAAAGCAGATTAAAAAAATACATCTTCAGACATGCAAATTGTACAGGCAGCCAGACTGCATACTTAAATTTCATTTCCTTATTCAATGAATCCACTCTCCTGGATTCTGTTTGGACTTGTCTGTTTTGGGGTGACAAATAGGCATGTTTGCCTTAGGTGCAATGTAGCAAAAACACATTTTACCTTAGGATAGTAAGCAGAAGCCAACCCTGCATTACCTGATGAAGATGGACCTTGATTTCCTAATGTAAAGAAAAACCTCAAGAGCTTGTCATCACTGCCTTTTCCCCCTCAAGGTAAAATAATCTCTGTGCTGGTTATTTTTTTTAAATGAAGGAGTACACCTTTGTGTTTGTATGTATCTACTTACTTAACCTACAGACCCAACTGTCCTCAAGGCAATAATTAATCCTGTGGAGTTCTCAAACTGGCAAGGAAGAGCCATGATTCGTCAGTGGCAGTATCTACCATGAAAAAAGAAATAACAAATGCATTGAATTTAATGTATTTTTTGAAGAAAAATAAAATAGAGCTTTCCCCCTTTCATGCACAACTGACTTTTAGAGTGTAAGTTCCATTGCTTTAGAGAGACTTACTTCCGAGTATACATACACAGGGTGACACCGTGACATTCGTAGCTGTGTTCAGTAAACTGTTAGCCTGACATAATTTATAGCCCAATAGAGCCTCTTGTCAAAGTGTGGGAACAAACAACTGTGTGTGAAGAACAGATGTAAAGTAGTGTGCACTAACCAATTGGCTGGTTATTCCTCTCTAATGTCCTGCTAAGCAGTGAGGAGAATCCTACCTCTTTTTGTCTTTTTCTAGAAAGTTTGAATAGGGTGCAAATGTGTGATAAATCCTCAGTTGGCAGGATGGTATGGCTTAGTTCCTGCCTTACCAAATGGTTATACACATAGCATGGAAAATTACCATTTGGAAAATTATTGCTTGTGTTCATCCAAGGTTGTAATTTGGAATGATCTAATTAGCTTTTCCTCATAGGTAGCAGCACACGGGATTGGGTGGGGACCCAGCAGGGCTGATAAACTGGCCTAAAGGGATAATCACTCTCGTTCAACACTGGGTACCATAGTGGAACCTATCAGTGTGTCTCTGCCAGCATTCCTGCCAAGCCTCTGTCAATATGTTCCATGAGTAGCATAGTGGGATGCCAGGAATGTGATAAGTGTGATACCCCATGGCAGGATGAGCCTTACCATTAGACAGTGTATGTCAACCATCTAAGATGGCAGATAGTGGGGAGAATCAGCTCTCTCCTGTGACCCCTGGCCAGCACAGAGACAATTTTGCCTTGAGGGGGAAAAGGCAGTGATGACAAGCTCTTGAGGTTTTTCTCTTAGAGGACAGAACTGTTTGTGCTCTGCCAACTTCTGAGCTCCTTTATTTATTTAATTTGAACGATTACACTCAGACTGTCCCAGCTAGTATGGCCACTGGCCATGCTGGTTGACAGATTTCTGGAGTTTTAGTTCAAAGAAATAAGGTCTGGAGATATAGAGTGCAGACACTGATATATTTTCCTGTTTTAAATATGCTGTAGTTTTAACAGCTTTATGTTTTACTTGCTTCAATGCACTGTTATGTTTGCCGATTTATTTTGCATTTTATTGTATTTGTATTGTTACTTTTATTGTCCCAGATGCCATTCATAAGGAGTTATTGTTTAATTCCCCCTCTTCTAAAAACAAAACAAAAAACAAACAGATTAAGTAGGGTGAATGCACACATTATGCACAATATATAAAAAATTCCAATATGATTACCAACATAGACATTTTATATGAAAAGTCAATATTATCTTTCTGTAAAAAGAGCAACAGTAATTTAAAATTTTGGTTGTATTTCTTACTGTGATGATAGAGGCATTATCTCAGTAATGCCCCATATTCCCCAGGCCAATAATAATAATAATAATAATAATAATAATAATAATAATAATAATAATATGTTTATTTAAATCCTGCCTTCTTTCCAGTACAGGGACTCAAGGCAGTTTACAAATCTAAAACAGTCCAAGTTAAAACATTATAAAACATGCAAAAAACAAGTTTAAAAAACAATTGAACAATTAAAAACATTACATTATTAAAATTAAAAGTTTAAAAATCTTTAAAATAATTGGCCTCCTAGTCAGAAAATGAGAAGTAGTTTATACACAGAGGTGATTTAGTTGATGCAAAACCCAATTTTATTCTAGAATCTGTTGATTATATAGCCAAATATATGAACTGGTGGCAGAGGCAATCTGGTTTAAAACCGGAATGAATAAACTTACTAAACAAATCAGTCAGAGATTGCCTTGATATAGCCAGAAGAAGCACATGCTGATTTTCTTTTGGAATCCTCAGTGCACTCCATTGCCATCATATGTTTGCACTGTGGACCCTAGTGTCTCTTTCTTTTCTGAACTCCACTTAGACCTCTGTGATTTCTCTCTCCATGAATGGTTGGAGTCTATCTGCTTTATCACACTAGGGGGCAAACAGGATTTAAACGAGAGTTAAACAAGAAATGTCCTGTGAAATGTCTCGTTTAATTCTTGTTTAAATCCTGTTTGCCCCCTAGTGTAATAAAGTAATATGTTGCAGAATTTTGAGTATAATTTTGCTTGTGTGGAGACCTTTAGACTATAACTCCCTACATGTTCCCACTCATTACGGCCACTGGCATGCTGGCTGGGATAGTATAGGAGTTGTTGTCCAATAAAGTAATGTTTCAAAACTCTGAAACTTTGTGCTTCATATGAAAAATGTTTTTGATCATGTCGTGCAATAAATCCCCACCCCTAGGCACATTTCTATTCTCCTTAATAGGACATTTCTATTCTCCTTAATAGCACATATTTTGGATCCAAAACTGAGGCATGATCCCAGTTATAGTGTCACTCAGCAATACCAATTTGAGTTTAAATTTGTTGTTTTAAACATATTTCCTAGTTTAAACATTGCAAAGAATTCCTAAATCTCTGCATGTAAGCTTTCAAATTGCTCTGTGGAACAGCATGGGTGCAGCTGCCTTTATCAGCCCTTTGAAGTCTTCTCCAAGACATCTTTCCACAGCCTCCATTTACAATACTGCAACTATGTGGACCACAGTTTTCTGTCACAACATGCTGGGCAGGCTGCCATTTTAGCAAAATCTATCTATCTTGGAAGGGGGAACATTGGGAACTGACATGCAAATGAGAAGCCCACTCCATCATCCGCAAATGAATACACAGCATAGCCACAGTTGTTTCCTTCTTTTTTCTTTTAAAAAAATTACACTAGTAGAATTTTAATTGTGCACATCTTATTCTTCTGAAGTTCCTTGATAATCAAAGTTGCCTCATGATTTTCCCAGGAAGAAATCAGACATGGAATTGTGTAGCTATGCTCCACTAGAGTTGCCCTAACCTTTCCCTCTTCTGCCTTGCTCCAAACAACTGCATCTCTGGGTTTTGCTTTATCTCATTGTTTTTACACAACGTATTTGTACATGACTGAAGAACATGCAAGAATAGGATGCTGATGTAAATAATATATTTATTCTGTATCTGCACTAAGTATCTTGTTGGACAATGCAACACACCTTCCTTTTTATTTGCCCCTGCTCCAGTAGCTTGCAGGAAGTAGACTATTTGCATTGCTCCTCCTCAGCTACCTGGTCTGATGTGCTGTTTGTTCAGTAGTGGCCAATCTAACAGACTATTTGTTCAGTAATGGAGCTTCCAAGACAATTTCTCCTCTGCCGCTGAGAGAGCCCAGCAAGAGCCAGGTGATGAAAACAAACAGCTCCAAGGAAAAGGCACTGCTAGCCTCCTCTCCCTCCAAATGTTTGCTCTCCTTCAGCTGCTGTGCACTTAGAGTGAACTGAACACTTGCACTATTTGAGGTTGCAGCAACATCTCATCTGGAGAACTGGGTCAGTGATGCAACAGGTGGGGGAAGAAGTGGCAGCTTGGGATGAGACCTGCCAGATCTATTGAAATGGCGCCTCCCGCCCTGGGCGGGCAGGCTCAGTTGCTGCGGGGCCGGGGGAGCCCCAAGCCAGCCGTTGCCAGCGTGCAGCACTTCCCGCTGGCGGGAAGCCTGCAGTGTGCCTGCTTCCCACCGGCGGGAAGATAGACGCGCGCGCACACTGCTCAGTGTGCGCCCGATCAGCCCTGGATCCAAGGCTGCCTGAGCGGGCACAGCAGGGATCGGCCTTGCCATCCCTCCTCCTCCTCCCTTGGTGGCTGCCTCGGGAGGAGGAACGCTTGCTGATGGGCCTCCAACGGTGGAGGCATTCGGGGCCAGCGTGGCCGGTGTCAGCCCTGGGTCTTGCTCGGCTCCCCACCCTCCCTCCCTGGGATTGATAATGCTTGTCACAACTTGTTTGTTGGGACAGCAGCACAGGTACTGGATCTGGCGGGCTGGTTTCCGTGCTTGGTAGCACTGGATCGGGAGTCCTTTGGACCCGGGAAACATCACGGTTGGATGTGGCCAACGGTGGGTCACATGGAGTTTATCCCGGTGACGAGAGAGGCTTTCTTCCGGTAGCTGCGTAATTGCACAAGGGTGTTTCGTTGCTTCTAAGTCATCCCGATGCTTGGCGTACAAGCAACCTCACATCAGTCCAACCTTCATATTGGTGATGTGCAGATCCAGACCTCGTGCTTTGAGCCAACCCTACCTTTGGTTTTGCTTAATAAAGTTGTGGCCTTTTCTAATGCCAACCTGCTTCTTGTTTTCCTTCAGGTGTACCCGCTTACGCTGCAACTTCTTGTTCTGGGCAACAATCTGGGCAACAGCTAAAGGCTAATTGCTACACAGCTGATAGCCAGCAGCTAATGAGTAAGCCTATTCACAGAGTAGCATACAATTCAGCACTTACTTTGCTTTAGCAAATACAAGCCTTAAGGTCCAAGCAGAGTTCAACAATGTTCAAGTCAGATAAACAGCATCCAGAGTCAACAAACACATTGCAGGTCAGGTACACAGCATCCAGAGTCAATAAAGAGAATCCAGATCAATCACAGAGTTCAGGAACATGATGGGGAACCAGATAGGTCAGATAATCTCTGACAACACCCGGAGCACAAATCATCAGCTCAATGCAGCTGCTGTTGTTGCTTCCTATAAATCCTTTGAGGCCTTTTCCTGCGCTCTCTTTGTTGTTTCCACAGGTAGGTAGGGATAAGTGATCTTCTATATCTGAATTGGCAGGATTCACTGCCAGAGCTGGTACTGCACTCTGGTCTGTCTCTGAGATATGTGACTCTGGAACCTACTCCTGCTCTGATTCATCAGTAGGTCCCAGCAGGAAATTTCCCTATATATAGGACCACCTCAGCAAACCAAAAAGGATGAAAAATGTGGATATGGAGGTGAGAACAACTAGCAAAATCGAAGGAGCTATATTGTGAGAATTTATGCTTATTTAGAGTAATGGAAGAGCCCAATTATAATTTCTAACTAGCTGGCTGGCAGCATTTCAAAAGTAGCAGATGTTGAGGATTGGGTGCTGGTGTGATCTTCCCTTGTTTTATAATCTTCTCCTAAGAAACAAATAATATAGAGGGAAATGAATTAGTTTTGAAATCTACATATATTTTAATGGATCTGTTTATAAATTTAAAATACAGCTAGAAGCACAGGACATCCCAACTATTTGAAGCTTACACTTTCAATCCACTTCCATACTGGGTATTGTGTTCATTGTTCATGTGTCAGAGAGCAGTAAAGCAAAAAATTGCAGTTCATTTTAAGGCAAAAACTATTACCTGTTATTTCTGTTGCTGGGTTATCATGGCATCAGGTACTCAAAGCACTTCCTCTTACTTAAATGTCTGTGTATCAATGTACTTCAGGGACACTCGGCTATATGAGGTTGTACCTTAGCAACACAACAATATTTAGCTCTAAGGTTATATCAGGCATGGAAACATGTGGAGTCACTTTTTCTCTACAATACATTGGTTTTTATGAACACAGTTGTGCTTAGAACCAATTTACTTATAATGTAAGAATACATTTGTATTTTGTAACACAAAGAAACCAATGTTTAGGTATATCTCTTTCAAGGAAAAGGATTTTTTTAAAGGGACTAGGTGACCTTAGGCAAATCATATGCTCTCAGCCTCAGGGGAAGGCAGTGGGAAACCTCCTCTGAAGAAAATTGGCCAAGAAAACACCATGATAGGTTCCCTTTAAAATCACCATAAGTCAGAAATGACTTGAAGGTAGACAACAACAACAGCAGCAACAAGAGAGATACAGGAAGCCAGCTAAAATGTGTATAAAACCCATAATGGCCAAGGGCTAGGATATCTGAATTTTTCTATATATCCCATACCATACAATTGTCCTGATTTGGCAGGGACAGGTCTAACTAATGTTCTGTTGTCCCACCTTTTCGGCTTCTAAAATATTCCAGCCCTACTCACTTCCCGCTTCATCATTAGTTTAACTTAAAGCACTACAAACTGAGGCCAATTTGCAAAAGTAACTTGTACTCTGTTAATTCAAGGGAGGGGGAGGGGGTGGAATTTTGCCCTTTCCTGCAGATTCCATTAAAAGCAAACTTCTGCAGCCCCTCCTAGCCTGTGTGCTCTCCCTCATTGATAATTTTTGCCTTCTTGACCACATTCTGATGTTGCTTGTTCACATGTGTACTGGTGACATCTTGGAGGATGGAGCACTATATACGAACAATAAAAACATTAAGAGGAGTAAAATCATCGAACTGTTAAACAAATCCATTCCTCAACTCTTCTCCTTTATCAGCACCCTCAATTATGTTCCCCAAGCTGCAGAATTACAGCTGAGATAGGTACTGCCTTTTCACCTACTCTGCATCCCCCATTTGGTAAATGGCAGTACCAGCACCCCAAGGGATGTCAGCTGTTTGGGATGTTTCATGAAGACCCAGTGAATGCACAAAGACCAAAAGCTTACATATGCATGCATAACTCCAAGTTATGATACTGTGTGTCACTAACAAGATTCTAGACGTTATCATCTTATTCCAAAAAAATTCTACAGAATTTTCTTTTTTACACTTTTATTGATGCATTGTTTTCTTTGAGAGTAGTAGATCAGTAAACCAAACCTTTCTCAGCTAACAAGTGGATCACACTAACACTAGCTTGAATGTGTGGAGATGGTATCATTTATGCTGCATCTTTAAATTTAAGAGAAAACCAGCGTACTGTTAGCAAGACAGCTGGTGGTTCTCTTACACTAAACATAGTCCTGTCATTACTGAAGAAAATAGCCAGGGCATTTGAATGGTTGGGACAACCAATAATTTGTTTGAGCCAAAACAAGTTTTTAAACATACGTTTTCATTTTAAGTAAGTAACAGATAAAAAGCATGAATGTGTACTAAACATGTTAAATTGGTGATATGTGTATTAAATGTAGCTCTACTAACATATGATTTTTTTCTGAAGAGCAGGAATGTTTATTGTCTGAACATAGCAGCAGCAAGAGCAACAGCATCAATTGAAGAAGAAGAAAATGAAGAAGATGCTGATGATATGGAGTATCAGCATGCTGTTGTTTGGATGTTAACAACAGTCATAATGGAAATATATAATTCTTCAATTTTTAAAATAAAATCCATCATTTTTAGTTTGAACTGGTTGCATTCCAGAACCCGAGGTATAAGGCTGGAGAGGCCTCCTGTTCCTTTTATAGTTGTGCTGAAGAAGGAATTTCAGCAGGTGTTGCTAGTTACCCGACTGCATGACAAGCAAAATCTGCTGAAACTTCCTCTTCAACACAACTGTTAAAGGGACAGGAGATCTCCCAAGTTTTCAATTGGCAATACCAAAACAATTGGCAAGGTCCACAACCCACTGCAGAAATAATTCAGTATGAGACCGCTTTAACTGCCCCAGCTCAATGCTAGGGGATTCTGGGAACTGTAGTTTTGTGAGATGCTTATCCTTCTCTGTCAGAGACCTCTGGTACCACAATAAACTACAATTCTGAGGATTCCCTAGCACTCAGCCAGGCAGTTAAAGCGGTCTCATACTGGATTACTTCTGCAGTGTGTTTGGGACCTTATAGTTTATTTCTTCTGTGCCAGGGACATGAATTGTGTGTCCTTCCAAATATTGGACTACAGTTCCCAGCATCCCCATCTGACATAGCCAATGGCTATGGGAGTTGCAGTTGAAAAAAATCTGGTATGCCACACAATTTCTGCCCCTGACATAGGCTTCAGAGTCTTAGGGCTTTACCACATGAGCCCTGTTCTCACAGCACTCATGCAAATAATAATAAAATAGTAGCATGCCACTTTCCAGGTAGATATCACTGCACCTCTCTCATTCGCATGACCGGGGCTTATGCCCCCATCACACTCTCTTCCTACCCCCTCTCTCAACATTGCCTCCCTGCCTTATGGCATGCTCGAGCCCTGGTGGCGCAGTGGTTAAATGCCTGTACTGCAGCCACTCACTCAAAAACCATAAGGTTGCAAGTTCAAGACCAGCAAAAGGGCCCAAGCTTGACTTAGGCTTGCACACTTCCGAGGTCACTATAATGAGCACCCAGATTGTTGGGGGCAAATTAGCTTACAGTTTTAAACCACTTAGACACTGCTTAGGCGGTATGAAGCGGTATATAAATGAAGCTTGTTTGTTTGTTTTTTGCCTACTCTTAAAAAGTAAAAAGGAAGAAAAAATAGAAATAGAAAAAAAAATAGAAAAAAAAATAACTAAAGGGAATCATGGTGCTTTGGAATCATGACAGGTGACGGGAAGGGGGACATGGGGAGCAGGAGAAGCAAGCACCACATGTCTGACAATTGTGCAACTGCCCTGGGAACATTTCAAGCCTGGGGACTTGTGCAATTGCCAGATCATTCATGGGTTTCTTCCATGAATGAAAACGACAGGGCAGATACATGTAAAAGTGTGATGACTGTCACCGAAGCTGTGTGTAGTAATGTCCATAATCATAGGCTTTGGGGTGGGCGTGAGGGCTAGTGGAACAAAGTGGATCTCTTTGTTTGGTAATTATTACCAAAATTTCAATCTCACCCAAACACCCAGAGTGATTTTGGTTGCTTCAGCACCTAAGCCTCGGTGCTGTGGCATTGCTTTCCTCAAATATCCAGAAGCGGAATTAGAACAATAGCTATAGTATTCTATTGTCCTAAAAGGCTCTTGCCTATTGCAGAAACTTGCCTATTTCAGAAACTTACAGTTGTCGGGATAGCTACAACAAATAATATATGTATGTGCCTTCCAAGTTCCCTGTAGATTTATGGTGACCCCATAAGGCAAGGAATACTCAGAGATGGATTTGCCAGTAGAAAAGGTGCATGTATGGTACACACAACTGCAACCAATATGGAAGACAGTTTTCTCCCCCAGGATCCTCCAAGAGCTACATGAACTGCCCAAACAACATATAGAGAAGTGGTTCTTTTGGGACCAAAATAATCTTATTCCTTTGGTCCCAAACCCAGCCTGGGTGGAATTATGTGGTCTTTTTTTTACACTGCCCAGTTATTGTGCTATTATTCAGTGTTAAATGTCATGGCTGTGTTAAAAGTCATGGCTACATCCTGTGAAATCGTGGGACTTCTGAGTGCTCTGTATGTCTTCATACTTTCATTAAGCTCTTTTCTTACTGCAGTCCTGCAATCCAAAACAAACAAAAATTGGCAAAATATTGAGTTTAGCACAGCCATTGCATTTCTTCCATTTGCTCGACTGGGGCTGCTGCCGGTATAACACTCCCTTCCTGTCCTCTCACTCAAACCTGCCCTCTCTCCCTCATGCCTTATCCAACATGCCTTTAGGATTTTTCCAACTTTTTTTCACGCAGTTATGGAACTCCGCAGCCCCAGTTAAAGCTTCTTAAAACAATTTTTAAAATTTTGAAATTGCAGAGCTCTGAAATCTACAGTGAGGAGATTACCCCATGGAGAAAAAGAATGAGAAAGAAGTGAGATGCTCCCATTGTTATCACACTATTGCATGAAGATGATCACATGATATCCCACAACATTCTTCTCCTGTCAATGAAGTGGAATGGTCCTGTCACTTTTCATTAATGGTAGTTTCCCGTAAATGAAAAGTGACAGGACCATTCCACTTCATTGACAGGAGAAGGATGGGATGAGTGTGACATGATGGAATGGGAATATCCCACTTCTCTCCTGTTTCTTTTCTCCATGTGTTCATCTCCTATGTTTGTTTCCAAGGGTTGTCATGGTGTATAGTAATTTCCACTCTATACATTTTCACTCCTGTGTACAGTTGTCCATATTTACTCTTTCCCTGAGGACTGAACAATATGGACTTGGGATTGATAGCTTCTGGAGAGTCTGATCTTTATTGGTTTTCAGAAACACCATCCCCACATCTCATACTGACACATTTACCTCCCTCATAGAGGTTTTTGTATTCTTGGCAAATCCAGGATGTAAAATGGCCTTTCTCTTTCTTTTAGTTGGGCCAATCTCAGAGTTTATAACAATATTTAAGTAACTTTAAGAGATTGAAAACAGCTTTCTTCAAAGGTATCACTGGCAAAGTTATAATCAAGGCTTTACTTGAGGCTACACCTCAAAAGAAGCTAATAATTCCAGTGACTCTGGTGATAAATTGGTTCAGCCTACACAATTTTTCATATCAGGAAATGTTACCATGCTTTGCTGTATTTGCTTTTGTTTTATTCACCTTCAGGAATGGTTGTGTGTAATGTAATCCCATATGTGTGTAGAGCTGGAATTTAAGATATCACTGAGCACCTATGCAACTGGCCAACTGAAGTGTTTGCAAAATGGATGGTAAAATTGTATGAGTTGTCTTGCATTTTCCCTTTCTGTTTCATAGTATTTTTATAACTTTTCCTTTTTGAAAAACAAAACAAAAACTTTCTTTTGAAATAGTCTCTTGTGATTAATGTAGTTTAGTTCCAGACACACTGAGACCTATTGAAATTAGAGCAACAAATTGCTCATGCCTATGGTAAGCATGACAGAGGCTGAGATCTGTAGGGAGTTTATCAGACGACAGAAATTGGAAGTATAATCTAATGGCAATCTGAACGCAATCATGGGGTTTCATGTTATTGCGTATTAAAGTATCTCACACAATTTCAGGCAAAAGGGAAGTCATTCCGAATGCAATCATGGGTTTTATGTTATTTTGTATTAAAGCATCTCATGCAATTTCGGCCAATGGACAGTCATTTTCAGGTAATGAGAAGTCATTCTGAACGCATTCCAAACACAATTGGAATTCATGTAAATTCGCTAAACTAGTGAATTCACGTGAATTCGAATTGGCTCCATTTGAAATAAAGAGAAATTCTTCCTGTCTGATAAACGCCTTCAAAAAGATCTGTAGGCAGACCATAAAGTTCTACTAGCATACATACTCAAAGTTCTGGATGCTAGAAAGGCAAGGTGGAGGCAGCCATCCCAGTAGTGGTGGAAAGGAACATCCTTATCACAGCCTTGTGGCTAATGGGAAGCTCTTTCTTTGGAAACTAAGGTACACCCAAGCACTGTGTGTCAGCTGTTGCAGAGCTGATCAAACTTAGTGGGCCACAGGTTGAACATGAGTCAGTAATTTGATGTGGCAGTTAAGAAAGCTGATCCAATTCTAGGCTACATCAATATGAGTATAGTGTCTAGATTGAGGAAGTGATAGTTCCACTCTATTCTGCTTTGGTAAGACCTTACCTGGAATATTGTGCCCAGTTCTGGGCTCCCCAATTCAAAAAGGAAGTTGTCAAGCTAGAACATGTCCAGAGGAGGGTTACTAAAATGGTTAAAGGTCTGGAAACCATGCCCTATGAAGAACAGCTTAGGGCAGTGGGTATGTTTAACCTGGAGAAGAAGAGATTAAGAGGTGACATGATAGCTGTGTTTAAATATTTGTAGGGATGTAGAGAGATCTTGTACATCTTTGAGACTAACTGTAAGAAAGAAGTTGGCAGCATGAACTTTTGTAGACTGAAATCTACGAAAGCTCATGCTACCAACTTCTTTCTTTCACTTAGTCTCAAAGGTGGTACAAGATCTTACTGCATACTGATTCTAGAGACTAACATGGCTATATCTTTGAATTGTACTACTATTTGAAGGGATATCATATTGAGGATGGAGAAAGCTTTTTTTTTTTAATCTGTTGCTCCTGAGACTAGGACATGCAGGAATGGATTCAAGCTACAGGAGAAGAGATTCCACCTAAACATTAGGAAGAACCTCCTGATGATAAGAGCTGTTCCAACAGTGGAACACGCTGCTTCAGAGAGTAGTGGAGTCTCCTTCTTTGAAGGTTTTTAAACAGAGGCTGGATGGCCATCTGTCAGAAATGTGTTGATTGTATCTTCCTGTGAGGTGGGGGGGAGTTGGAGGTGGAGGGTTAGACTGGCCTTTTCCAACTCTATGATTCTATGATCTTCCATAAGGAGGTACTGGATAATTCCTTGCACAATGTTGTAAAAAAGAGATCTAGTCTGCTTGATAAACAAACAAAATTGAGGCTAGCCTCAAGTTATGGTACTGTAAAGCCCCAGGAGGATTCTAGCCACAGCCTTCATCCAACTGTATGTTGCTTCTGTTTCTTATCCAACAAAGTTCCAGACATGATAGCTACTATTTTATGAAATGAAAAAAGAGCAATAATTTTATTCTCTGTTATACAGAAAGAGATAATCTAGACAGATGATTCCCAACTTGGGGATGGTATTTGTTCTCAACCCCTAATTTTGGCCATTGCTTCTGATGCTACAGTTTCTAGTAGTTCATATCTAAGAATGTCCAAGGGCCCAAGGTTAGAACTGCTCTGGCAGGCTTCAGAGGAGTTAAAACATCTTTTTAAAAATGTTTATTACAGTGGGCCCTCAGTATCCACTAGAATTTGGTTCTATCAACTCATGTGGTACCAAAATCCAGGACACTCAAGTCCCACTGCAATGATGTAGAAAATGATATCCCTTATGTAAAATGGCAAAATCAAGATTTGCTTTTTTAGAATTTAAAACAAATATTTTGAAATTTTATATATATATATATATATATATATATATTGATATACATAGCAAAATATATTTAAAATATATTTTGAAAAATATATTCTGTAGTGAGTTTAATCTGTGGATGCAGAATCTATTGATATGGAGCTCTGACTATATAGCTGTATCTCACTTTTTCTTCAGGGAGCTGAAAGTACCATACTTGTTTCTTCCTCCATACTTCTGTGACTCTGTGAGATAGGTCAAACAGAGGACTCTTTCACAGAGGACTCATGAAGAGGAATTTCTCTTGTGAATAGAGCCAATTCAAATTCACGTGAATTCACTAATTTTAGCGAATTCACGTGAATTCCCATTTCGTTTGAATTGACTTCCCATTAGCCGAAAATGACCCCCCCCCTTGCCTGAAATTGCCTAAGAACATTTAATTTGCAATAACGTGAAACCCATGATTGCATTTGGATTGCCATTGGATTATAGTTCCAATTTCCCACGTCTGAAAGAGTCCTGGGAGATAGCAGCTGGAATTGTGTTACATATGTGGATGTCCTTTTTTGGATGCTGCTGGAGTTGGTATTTTCTTCCACTGAAACTTTCAAAGTCCTCTCCCTCCAGTTATGGTAAAGCTCCCATGATGATTCCAAACTACACATCTGGAAGGCAGGATCAAAGAATGATGCCATCAAGGATTAGATCCTCCAGGGTTCTCCAAGCATCTCAGCACTACTGTGATAATTTTGCCTCTGGCCATGGCAGTATAGTCAGATGTTCCTCTGAACTTGCCTGCTTTCTGTAAAGCACAGAATGGCTATGCAGGGTGGCTTCAAGGGATGAGAGGTAAGAAGTAGACATAAGACAGACTTGGCTTCAAATTCAGAGAGATTGTGATGGAGGGTTGCAGGGGACTAAAATATATAAAAACAGGAGCATGTGTTTGAGGGAACTAAGACAGGTTTGTGAGTTTATAGTTGGTTGAGACAGTTGGTTAAGTCATGGGGACTGAATGTGTACTGGTTGCCTAAACTGACTGAAGGGTAAGGTCTGACATAACTCAGATTGACTATCATTATATGATTGGAACTAATACTTGAGCTTGTTAAAACATTTACTACTCTACAGGATATAAGAAACCACATTAATTCTCTTGTTAGTTTGTTAATTCTGACTCAGGCTTCACCCTGAATCAGGGGTCGGTCACGTTTACCATAAAGAACACAAACCTAACACACAAATTTGTCCACACTGAGGCCACCTGGATGTCCAGAAATCCAACTGAGGAGGGAGGAGAATTGGGGGAACAGGGGCAGGTTGAGTGGTAGGATTTCCTAGTGGATGGAATAGTGGAGCCAACCTGGGAGAAGGGATATGTCACAGAAGGATATACACTACAATGAGGTGATGTTGGATTGAGGCCAAAGGCTGGCTTGAGGTCACCCAGTTAAATATGTTGGAATCTGAAGCCAGGTCCCCTGAGCGCTTGTCTGACCCTGTAGCCACTGTTCCACATGGGCTCCTTCATGAATTTGTCATTCGCTTGAATGGATTTATATGATTACTGTTCAGGAGAAGATTGTTGCAAATTCATGAACACTGCTATGGGCCAATGTCAGACAGAAGCTTTCTTAGCCTGAAGACATGATACCAAGTAGCTTGAACAAATGATATCAAAGAAATGTTACCACTTTGCATTTTGATATTGCCTTTGAGTAACCAGGGAGGCACTGTGTAGTGATGAAAGCAAGCAAGAACATCATTTAAAAGAAACATCTGCTCTTTCAGAAGGGACACCAAACATCTATTAGTGGAAACCATACACAGTTTAAAATCTTACTTGGCACATGAGTGAGACATTGACAAGCAATGAAGACAGTTGCACAGCAGCTGTTACTGCCATGCAGAATGACCACTGCATCTTTTTCATCAGCCTGTTGGGGCCAAATATCATATTACTTGGAATGTAGCATATATCTTAATCTTTGTTGCCAATCAGTTCTCTCCATTATCCTGGATTGTCCATTGGAATATTGAGGAATGTTTTGTGAAGATATCGTTATAGCCTTCTTGTAATTTCTTCTGGCCCATATAATTAAAACTGAAATTATATCACACATATCACATTCCCTTTGGATTTTGTGCAGAGATGAACTAAGCTGCTCCAGGAGGCCTTGAGGGCTGAGTATCTGTGAGTTATATAAGTATAAAAATACACTAAAATAATTAAATAATTAATGAAATAGCTTGCAAACGTATATGCTTAAAGCTTGCAAAATGTGGCCAAAATGCCTACTCACAGCCTAATAGGATGGCAACATATCTTTGATAATAAATTCTAAAAGCTGAATCCTGATGTGTATTGAAATGTATTGAAATTTATGGATAGAAAGTTTTCCATCTTCTTTCTCCCATATTCCACCTGCCTAACAGCCACCTGTATGTCCCAAAAAGCCTCTCTAAAAGGTCCACAAGACCTCCTGAACAACGGAAGGGGCAGAGGGTTCTTTGAACAAAAGCTGCACAAGGAAAAGGGAAGTGGAAAACTTCCTCCAATGAACTTCCTCCAAGCCACAGTGATTGAGTCTGCCAGGCAGTTTATGTCACTTATTTATCCTCATTGTAGTCATATATCAGAGGAAGGAACTCTGAGCATTCTTTGCTTAAGAAAACTCTATGTAATTAATGGAGTCACCGTAAGTCAACAGGAGACATGACACAGTAGGTCTAATAATTTAATAATAATTTAATAATACTAATGCCCATTCTATGTGGGTCCACCCTCCCCTGCCAACAACTGAAACAAGAGCTAAGGATGAGATTGACAAACAGAGAGAAATGAGCATGGCAAAACATTAGCAACCACTGGAAAGCATCTTTTCCCCAAAATTGGCTCATTCAAATATTTCCTGAGTGGACTCACAGCCTTGTTTTTGGCACTGTGTATAACACTGGGGAGACTTTTACTATGTGATTAACCCCGGCTGTGTTGTGTTAATATTTTCATTTGGCAATGGTCACTAAGGTGTTAAACATGTCCATGCAACTGTGTGACATGACTAGTGCATTTCATAATATGAGCCATACATTGGCACATTATGTAGCAAGGATTTAAGTGATTTATATAGTAAGGGCCAGATTACAAAAGAATATCCCAATTTCAACTGGATTAGGCTCCCAGTAAACCTAAAAAATAATGTTGCAAAGCATAAATGTATGCCACAGTTGTGAGGAGGACCCTTTTGCAAGTCAAACAATGGCGGAGAAAAATACATCACTGCAGTGGGTGCTTGGTGTCCACTGGAGTTTGCTTCCAGGGCCCCCCTGAATACCAAAATTTGTGGATGCTCAAATCCCATTATATACAATGGTGTAGTAATATGGTGTCCTATATATAAAATAGCAAAATCAAGATTTGGTTTTTGAATATATTATTTTTTCGAGGGGGCAATATTTTCAAACTGTGGGTTGGCAAATCCATGGATGCAGAATCCATGTAAGGGCATTGACTGTGTTACATTATGACTTATGTGTATGCTGATACTCTAAAATATGTGTAAATAAGTATGCACATTAACTAATTCTACTCTTATACTATTATGCTGCCTTTTTTGTAATAGTCTAGAGGTGGAACAATATATGAAGTATATTGAAGGATTGATTGGGCAGAATATGTATGTCTACCATTAGTCATATAAAACAGTAGAATATCACAGTCAAAAGAAACTCAGCATTCAGGTTTATGTGAGTAAAGTTTTAATCCTACTAGCAAATATCCAAGAGCAAGCCCTTTTGAAATCAGTTGGATTTATTTTTGAGCAGATAAGCATATGAATGTGCTAATAGTAAAGAGAAATTCTTATTTGTTGAGTAGCTACACATATTTGTAGCCTAAATGGTTTTGCTGTATATAGTCAGCATTCTTTTCCATTTGGGATAGCATGACCAGATGCTACAGAAAAGGCTGCTACACTTTTAACAGTTGTGCAGCAGAAGATATTCCTGCAAGTTTAGCTGAAATCAGGTCATTTTACTTGAAAGTAGTATTCAGAGTTGATTTTCAGTTTAGAGCTGGGCCACAGATAGAAATGAGATATCCAAAATTTCTAAAACTTTATAGATCCGCATTAGGACTATAATTATGCCTAGAGGTTTGAATTTAACTACCGGAAATTTGACTTTATGGTTGAAAAATGCATTCTGTAAAATCCCATCATTATTTATTTAATTTCTATCCCACCTTTCTACCAATATGGGACCTGAGGTAGCACACAGTATGAATCAGAAACAAAATATAGTTAAAACAATGGATAATGCAAAGATTTTTTAAAAACCTAACAGTCCTTTGTGTAATTTAAAACAGTTTTAAGAGGCTGTTAAAAATAACAATGATTAAAAAAAAAACATACAACACACCACAGTTAAAAGATCTTCTGCAACTGACAGCACTCAAAGGCTTGGGTAAATAGAACAGTCTTCAACTGTCAGTGAAAAGAGAACAAAAAGAGCGCCAACCTATGATTCCATATACTGGAAACAACCACTGCTCTCTCCCATGTCCAGTGCAAATATATCTGTAATGGAGGTGGGACCAAGAGAAAGCCCTCCTCTGAGCATCTTACAACTCAGGAAGCTGCGTATTTGAAGATAGCCTTTCTTTTTTCTTTTCTTTTTTTTTTTGTGTGAAAACTTTTACTGAAAGTGGGGGAGGGGGAGTTGATTACAGGAAATGTAGTGTAAAATCAAACCTACTCCTTGTTCGTTTAGATTTTCTTTTAGTTTTAGCAATTTCTTGGAGTTGAGCTGATTACTATTGGGATAGTTATTTTGAAAGGGCTGCAGAAACTACTGAAGAGTAGGTATATATCTATATCTATGTGCTCAGCCCTATTTCTGGCCTCTGATGATACCATATTGTGCCAGCTCATGGAGCTCCAGGTGGCTGAAGGCTTCCAGTGGACAGATCACAGTGATATCTGTCCCCAGGCCTTCCATGCCAGGGATGTAATCACCAAATCCTTGGATGCCCTTCTTTGGTGGCTTGCTCTTGAACTGCCGAGTTTGCCTCTGTTTGAATTTGGTGGGTCCTTTCCTAGGGGTGATGGGCCTTCCAGTCACGTTGGTGGCTGATTTGATCTCTGCTTTGGGAGGCTCCAAGCTCATGGCTGCAATGAGGAAATGTTTCCTTGGCAAACCCTGCTTGTTCTTTAATCTGTCCTGCGGCTGCCACGCCCCGAGGAGACCCGTCCCGAGACCCCAACGGCCGCGCCTTTCAGATAGTCTTGTGTTCATCACCCAGATATTTTGCTGCCCAAGATATTTTGCTGCCAATAGTGGTTGGAATAGGGCTCTGAGAGTCCATGGTTTGAATTTCTGCTCAGCCATGGAAGCCCACTGGGTGATGTTAGGCAAGTAACAGTCTCTTAGGCTTAGAAGAAGGCAATGGCAAACAAATCTTTCTAAGAAAGCCCTCTGATAGGTTTGCCTTAGGGTCACCATAAGTGACTTGAGGGCACCCAACAACAAGCAGCAAGAAATAGTGTTTCACTCACTACATCCTGCGTAGTAGCCAAGGTCAGTCAAGTTATTTTGGCTCATTTGCAGAAAATCCCAAACATTTGTTGGCATCCCTGGAGTAAAAATGCAATAATAGCAAAGAAATCAAGTAACCATCTGCTGTGTTTTAATAATACCTCAAATTTGCTGCCTGAGGTAGCTAATGTTAGGGCCTAACAGTAGGGCCAACCTTGCCTGCACCAGTTCATTAAACAGTCTGATTTGGCTTGGACCAGTTTAGAGTCTGTTCAGTTCAACTCAACTCAGGAACTGGATCCAAAGTAAGATTCAGAAATCTAGTGTCAGTTTTCAAATTAATTAGAAATCCAGAAATGACAACCAGTCTGAGTGCTTTACAGAGTGGGATGAAATTTGTGGGAACAGTTAAATCTTTATGAAGGGATGGACCTAGGCAAATTTTGTTGAACTGCAATTCCCAGCATTTCTCACCATTGGCTGGAAAGCCACATTTCCTTCTCTTGATAAGCCCATAATGATATTCTGTTTACTATGATAATCTAAAGGAACATTTAAATCCACAGAAGCACAAGTTTTGTTTCTGTGAGGTTATCCGTTAAGAAACTGTTTACTCATTGGATCCTTTGTAATCACAAGAGGAGAGGGAGAGGTACATCCCACTACATCCCAGATACTGGGAAGAATAATAAAAATTGTATGAGACTTTGGAAAGCTACATATGTACAGGTCTGACTTAATTTACTTACGATACTTTATGTAAGGCTATACCAAATGTGTTCATGTTTTGACTTTCATGGCAAAAGTAGCAATTTTCTGTGGGCAAAATTTTTACTTGGGAACAATCTAATTCATAGAATCATAGAGTTGGAAGAGACCACAAGAACCATCCATTCCAACCCCCTGTCATGCAGGAACACACAAAGTACTCCCAACAGTCATCTAGTCTCTATTTAAAAATCTCCACAGAAGGAGGCTCCATTGCACTCCGAGGCAGCTCTTACCATCACGAGGTTTTTCCTAATGCTGAGGTAGGATCTCTTTTCCTGTACTTTGACTCCATTGCTCCATATCCTAGGACCTTATCACTTGAGTCATGCTGGAATCATGACCCAAACACTTCAGAAGTGTGGAGGTGGGATCGCTGGTTGTGCTTCTGAAGCATCATTGAGGTATTTTATTGTTCTTCCATTGACAAATCATTCAAGGAACAGCCATTTTTTGCATAATGGAAGATCCTGTTATTACAGAAATGGCTGCTGCATAAATAAAGAAGAGCGGGACACCCTTCAGTGATGCTTCAGAAGCTTGACCGGTGATCCCAACTCCATGCTTCTGTAATGTTTGGGCCATGATTTTAGTGTGGTAAGTGGCTCGTGTGATAAGGTCCCTAGTCTCCAAAGCAGCAGAAAACAAGCTTTCTCCCTCTTCAATATGACAACCTTTCAAATATTTAAGCATGGCTATTATGTCACCTTTTAAACTTCTCCAGGCTAAACATACTTAGCTGCCTTAATCACTCCCCCTGTATGACTTCCAAATAAAAGGGGAACTTTATTTGACCTAAAACCTATTTTGAACCTGGGGGTAAGCAATTGGGAGGGGGGGAGACCCTGATGTGGGTCTGGCTGAAGCCCGGTGTCAACCAGTGACTACCTCTTTAGTCTTTCCTGCATAACTCCTGACCTCAATGGCCATTTAATATCATGGGTTGCTCCTCAGCTGGCCATCCCAAGGGGGAACTATTTCTCTGCCCCCAGGCCCCAAGCCTGTGATGGAGGTTCCAGAGCCCAAGCCTTCACCAAAGGATAGCCAGGGTGTACACCTAACTCTAATATCCCCCACATAACCTGCCAATGACAACCTATTTACAGAGACCACCATAGCCAATTGACACTTTTCCCCAGATACAGTACAGGGCATGTCGGGAAAAAAATGTAAAGGGGAGAAAAGTTCAACCTGGCTCCAGAATAGCTCACAGTGTACTCAGTGTGAGAGGGTGGGTCCAAGAAGAAATCCAAAAGAGGCTTGTGAAAGGGTGGCAGATCTATAAAACATCTCTGGCTTTGCTCTCTCATGAACTACAGCCTGGCAGCCAAGTGCCAGGCCAATTAAATCTGTCTCTGTTCCTGGAGGCCATCAAATTGTGTAATACCCCCAGAATCTGCCAGATGTCCAGGATCAGACATGCATTACTATCCTTGTCCACCTTTTAAATAATCATATCTGCATTCATTTGACTTTCATACCTGTCAGTGACTTTTTTTACCATGTTTCTCATTATCTTTATCTTTCCTACGTTGATCTCAGCCTATTAAATATCAAATAGTGAGTATGATGATATCATAATTTGGTTGCATTCTGATGTCATTTTGGCAAAGCCAATTTTGAATGAGGGCAGTGTTTCCCTTGATTGGACGGGGAAGGATCCTGGCCAGTCTGGGATCACACATTGAAAGGGGAGGTCTCAGAAAAAGAAAAGCCTATTCAATTCAGTATTTTCTGAGCTGATGAATGATTTAACATTAAAAAAAAATCTCCAAAAAACACTGTTTTGCTAAAACTAGTCCTGAGGACATGTAACAGGATAAATAATACACCCTTCCAAAGCAATTCCTGTTTATTTGTTTCAGCTGATAGCCTACCTTATCAGAAGGATTCTGACAGGGTTATAACATTTTCTTATTCATTACTTTCATCATCACCATTATTATTATTATTATTATTATTATTAACCTTTATTTATATAGCACTGTAAATTTACACAGTGCTGTACATACAATCTTATATTTAGATGGTTCCCTGCCCTCAGGCTTACAGTCTAAAAGAGACAACAAAAAAGGAGAAGGGAAAGGTGGTGGGAAAGGGGATGAGATCCAGTGGTTCTTTGCATAAAGGCACTCTAATGGTAGTCCCACTTTACAAGCTTTTTTTCTTTATTGTCATCCTCATTTTATAGCTAGTACTTTGTCTAAGGCCACCCAGTGAGTCCTGTGATTGTACTGACACTTGATCCCAGTTCTTCCAAAAGTCTCACAGGCCATGCACCAGCACATTTTGTGGATTATAGAGATAATCCTTTGGGGGAGGTACAGAATATGTACAGTGAGGCAAGTCTGACCGTTATTTAGTGTTAAAGAGTTATTTTGTATAAAGTAAAAATATCATCCATTCATAATAACAAAGCCAGTATGAGGTGATATAATATGATCCATTAATTTAGCAAAATAATGCTAACCAGAAGTTGGTTGATATAAACAATGTTTTACTCACAAACATTCCTAGGAATAAGTTTATTATACATGCAACTCAATAGAAAAAATCAAAGCCTTTCAATGCATGATTTGAAATTGTTTGGGGTGGGGGAGTTTGTGAAGCAAACTTTTGGAGCAAATTTGAGTCATTTAATTTCACTAGGAACAGATGCAGACCCCTGGGAGACAGATTTTCACAGGGGCTTTGGCAATCATGCTATGGACATTTTGTTTTTCCACACCTCTCTGATCCCCAATCTTCAGTTTCTCAATTTAAATATGGTCAAATCATTTCAGTGGCTGCACAGGGTGATATTCCAACTTTAAAGGAACTATCCCAAATGCTAAACCTGTTTTCAGACAGGGATCAGTACCATGGAAAGCTCCTTCAAATTCTGGGATAAAATCCAGGGCAGATTTGTCACACCTGGGATGGAAGAGACCACCCACCACCTATAGCAGATGAAGTGTCTGACGTGAACTGCACAGCTCTTTCAAAGGATAGCAATCAACTGAAGATTAGCCTTAAATCCAACACTTCTGGCTCGCACACTTTATGGATCACAGTTGTAATGTCTGTAATACCACACTAAGACTTTCACTAGTTTTAGAATACCAGAATCTGGACCCATTTCATCCATTGCTTTAGATGTGGATGTAGGGTGTCTCTGGACATATAACTATAGTTGGGCCCTTGTATCTGAGTGACCTAGGACCCTAGGAATCTCTAGGTTCTCCAACATCACTCTATGGTTCGTACTAGAAGTCCAGAAGCAGAAAGAGAGGAAGATCACATGCTAGATGGCAAGGAACAGTCAGGGAGGAACAGCCATGGGCCTGAATTTACAGGACCTAAGCAGAACAGTGAAGGACAAAGGTGTTAGGCTTTGAGGCCTGAGTATGAAATGTACAGATGTGCACAAAAGGAAAAACAGGAATTATGGCTAGAATTGTTTTGCAGCTGAAGGCTGGAAAACAAGACACTGCTCAAGGTCAGTATGTGCTTGCTTGCACATAGACCTAATGAAAACAACTGTGTCTTCCTGACTGAGGGGACAACAAATGCAGGCAACAAACGGAAGGAGAATCATCAGATGAGGTTGGGTTTGTGACCACATGACACAAGTCTATAAACACCCTGTACACCTCAGTGAGGATTGTTGGGTAATTGTTCTGTAGATGGCTGGTTGAAGAGATTTGTCGGACGAGCATGTATATATTTGTAAATACAGCAACTTAAGAATAAAAACCTCTGAGGAGAGAGTTTTGGCTCCAGTCTGTTTTCATCAACAACTGGGAGGAGGATTCCTGATAAAGCCGAAGCTCCGGGGTTGCCAGTATCGGAGGCATCGGAGATTGCTTGAACTGTGCACTTCTGCTTATTTACAACAACAAAGGGATCTTGGAAATGTTTCATCCACAGGGTTGCCATGAGTCAATGTTGGCTTGTGGGCAGTTAACAACAGCAACAAAATTTCATAAATGAGATAGGGTAATTACATGATAAAATTTTGATTTAGAAGCATTTTCTATAATTTTTTTACTAAGTCCCAATCCAAATACATTTTGGATGGCTGAGCCTGGTCATAACATGTTCCACAGAATGTGGTTATTTGTATTTCCTTTTCCATTAATAAGGCACACATACTGGTGCCACCTTGAGAATGAATTACTTATATTTAGAATGATGTTTTCACCTTAGAGTGGGGTTTTTGGTACTTTAAAAAGTCATTTAAAGGCATTGTAGAGGCATTTTAATTTGAATTTTTCTAGTGTTCTGCTATTCTCATATCAATATAGGCTTTTTTCTCTAAAAAGTAAAGAATGAGTTAACATAATGCTTAATGTAATGAATTTATTTGCATGGGCCTTAATGTTTATGTATATGCTTTGTATAATGCCACATAACAACTACTCTTAAGAAATAATTGACTATGCTCTGATAAATATCAGTGTGTACCTAAGACAAGATACAGTTCTAATCCTAATTCTGTGGTTTGGAAAGTGAACTCATTCAGTTTGGAGTGCTTTGGACATGACTTGTTTTACCTCAAGTATGAATCAGAACTTCACTTTGGAATATCTGAGGTTTATACAAAAGATAAAAATGATAAAAAACAAACAGTCATTGCCTGGACAAAATTTGCAAGGCAAATCGAAGACAAATAGGTACAGAGATTACTGTGCGCTTAACTCTGTATAATTTTCTGGGCATTTTTTCTGAAAATGGTATACATTCTAATGATACCTCTATATAAGTAACAGCAGAACCTCCAGGGTATAGGGGAAAATGTTGATTTAATCACTTAATTTGTTATTTCATTAGATTCATCCAAATTAATCTATGTGATTCCTCTAAAATGCTTATCCTAGGCAAGCAAATTGTCAGTTATTTCTTGGTTGCATGCAAGGATAAATAATTAAAGTATTTTCTCTCTGCTGGGGTAGAAAATGGATATTGCTCTGTACCATTTCCCCCGTTTTCAAATATCCCAAAGTGTTGGCACAGGAATTGTTCTGGAAAGAAAAAAAAAGTTTGTTTTTGTTCAAATAAATGTTTTCTGTGAAGGAAACTGTTTTCTGTGTAGGAAATGGATTTTCTGCACAGAAAAAGGAAGTAGGGGTAAGACAAAAAACACCTGGTTTTCTCCACAGAATCATTCCTGTGCAACTCTTTGTGATATCAGATAACAATGGAAAATTGCTTAAAATCTTCACTAGCTTGTTATTCTTACCTATAGGGAACCCTGTTTTTCTACATGGGAAACCTGTTGGGAGATCTGTTTTTCTAATTATGAATACTCTTTCCATCTTTAGTTTATACACATGATTTTAAACATTCTTTTAAACCCTTTTTAATTTGTTAGCATACTTTACGTTTTACTGTATTTAAATTATTTTAATGTTTTAAATTGTTTAAATATATTTTTTATTTTTATGATACAGGGTGGGATATAAATATTTTAATAAATGAATGAATAAATATTTCTGCCATATGACTAATTAATGCAGCCATTTATCAAAGGGGTTTTTATGTCATTGATAGAAGTGCAGGGAAAGTTTGGGGGAGGTTTTGTTTGGGAGAAGTTGATAGGAAAATAAGTAACATAACAATCCTTTAAATTAGGTTAAACTGAGGGTGAATCACTAGCCCAAGAGTACCCAGTGAGCCTTATAGTTCAGTGCAGACCTGCACTTTAAGGGCTTAAATAGAGTCTAGACAATTAAAATACTCCTCATTCTGTTTGAGTAGAAAGTCATCCCTCCACGTGTGATTCAGAGGAATTTGGGCTTTTTGTTGGGGGTGGGTGGGTGGCAAGTACTCAACCTCCGCAGAAAAAGTAATTTCATATTTTACCAGTATATCTGGGAGAATCTGTGGTGATATACATTATCAAATGTGTGGCTGTCTTGCTATTTTGCATCAATTCACATGGCTATGAATTTTTGGCAGAGGGAGGGTGAATAGATGTGAATTTGTGGAAGAAAGTGAAAATAATTAAGCTTCAATGTGAATGGGTGAAAATATGCAGCAATTAGCATAATACAATTACATGTAGACTAGCCTTCCCAGGTCCTAGTCCAATGCTACACCACAAGAGAATTTTGAGGCCTTTAGTTCAGTTGACAGCGAATGAGAACTTCTCAGTTGACCATCTGTGTCCCTCCAAAAAGCACTGTGATTGGCGCAAAAAGAAGAGCCCTGGAATTTAATTCCTTGGTTGACAGCTAGGCCTGTGCCTCACAAAACTATATGTCCAGTTCTCGCTCATCCCATCCCTTGACTGCAATTTGCCTATTATTCAAATCAGAAAGAGAATGTAAGAACTTTTAAGTACCTGTGACCATCTGTGGCCTCTGATTCTGCAAGCAGGGCCTATGCTCTAAAACAACCCAGTTTGTTCAAATCCATATGAGGGAAAACCCTGTTTTATCTTGTACAAAGTCTCTATAATCCTCAAGGAGTCCACTTTAATTCTGTCCTGGTTTCATATGAATTAATATTAAATGTGTTGAAATATAAATAGACCAATTCTCTGCTTAGGTCATCATCCTACATTTTCCTTGGATTATGAAAAATGCCCATAAATTAGGAGCGTTGGAGATTAAGATCTGGAGACTCAACTAATGTCAAGTTCAGGGGATCAGAAGCAAAGACTGAGATTTTATCTGAATCTATTGAAAGGATTCAGTTGCTCAGTCATTAAGACATGACTCTGAAGATTTCTTAAAAAAGAAATACTAGAAATATTCTCAAAATTAAACAGAAATTAGTACTTTAATGCTACAGTGCTAATATTGGGGGTGTCAGGGGATTCCTAGCTTTAAAGGAAAAAAACTTATTTCCAAAGAAAGCACATTCCTCAGATGGATCTGAAGAAATAGACCACATCTACAAAAGCTCATGCTACAACTTTTTTCACTCATTTAATTTCAAAGTTGCTACAAGATCCCTTTGCATACTGATATTCCAGGCTTTTAAGTGTCTCTGAAAGTTGTCATGTAGTAATTTTCCAAATTATTTGTGCAGAACATTGAAAGATTTATCTTACACATGATTAAGCAGATGACCCTACTCTTTATTATCTCCAAAATCCTAAGTGCTACTTTTGGATTGATCATATAGTTTAATATTATTGTATTTAATCATAGGATTGAAGCTGAAAACATTTCAGTACAGAGTGAATATTTTGTTTTTGAAATTTTTGCTCCCCACAAGTGTTATAAACCTTTTTATTGAAAAAAGTTAACTTAGACATGACACTCATCTGTGTAGTAGAAAAAAATCTGAAATTTATAATTACTTTTTACAGAACCTGTCCTAATTGGAGCATGCAAAAACAGATAATAAATACTTATTAAACTGTCTGAACCTTCTTTATTTTCTCACAGAGGTAACTGTCTGGCACAGTCTTTCAATTTAACTCATCCCATTAATATTTCAATAGAAAAATTGACAGTGTCAGCCAGGAGACAAATCTGAACCAAATGTTCTCTGAACATTCTTCAAAGCTGAGGAGCAAGAGACAAGATAATTTCAACTAGCAAATTATGGGTGTCAGCCTGTGAATAACCTTTGGCTTTTACAGATTTTTATTATTGTGTGCACAGATATAAATCAAGATGTCACAGCTTTCAGTCAAGCACACTGAATTTTCTGGCTCAGATGAGACCAAACCTATAGATGCATTACAAACAAGCAATAATTTTGGTGTTTACATTATTACAAGTTTGTCTTGAGGCTGGAAACATATTGTGAACGGATGTCAAGATTTAGGCTCTAGATTTATAAATTCTAGACAGGTAACCCTAGATGGTGGCACAGTAGTAATTATATATATATATATATTCTGCCTTTCCTTAATAGGTAAAGTTTCTTCAAGGCATTTTATAAGATAAATGTTTAAACATTGTGGTTAGCTGCCTTCAAGTTGACTTCAACCTATGGTGACCCTGTGAATGAGAGACCTCCTATCCTCAGCAGGATTGCTCAGGTCCTGTAGACTCATGGCCATATGTTCCCTGATTGAGTCTATTTATCTGGAATGTGGGCTTCCCCTTATCCTCCTGCCCTCCACCTTACTGTATCTTCTAGCAAGTTCTGTATTATCATTACATGGCCAACAGCCTCAGTTGATTTCTAAGGTTTCTAGGTCTTGATTTCTAGAGAGAGTTCCAGGTTGATTCGCTCTAAGACCCATTTATTTCTCTTTTTAGCAGTCCACAGGATATTCAGAACTATAAATTACAAAACACATGTAATATAATAGCATAACATATTGAAAATAACCACAGTTGTTAAAATCTGTAACAGGGGAAAAAAACTCATCTATTTACATTTACTTAATGTAAAGCTATATGTCACTTTTTACTCCAGGAAGAATTTTTGCAGTGAAGGAACAGAACAGAACATATATTTAGAGTATGCTATGCACTCTTGATGGACATTTTATACCACTTTTTTAATATACTGCATTCAGAACAGAGAAGAAGCTCACTTTATATTGAAAGTTATTGCTTGGCTATTCATGCACTTTGTCGTCTCTCACTCAGCTGTGTGGTAATACCTAGAATGAAGGGTGCCACCTCCTTTTTCACACATCAAAAGGGTTCCTGCTACTATGACTGCTGTTACTGCTTCTTTTTCTACCTCAAAAGCAGCGAGTGCTGCCCATTACAAGGAGAGAGGGAGTTTCTGACTATTTATATATGTTATTACGAAAGGTCCTTTATATGCAATGACAGTGATGGCTGATGGCCGCCACAGTTATAGCACCAACTTATGCCGACCCTATTGTATGTTTTATTAGGCTAGATTAATTCAGAGGAGGTTTGGTGTTGCCTTCTTCCAAGGCAATGCTGAGAACTGCTTTCCAACAGCATCTAGACTTCCATATTTTCTCCTTCCTCATCATGGTCCATCTCTTCCACGATAAAGACAACCCAGCCCTTTGAGAGAATTAACCGAGGTTATCCAGTGGGTTTCCACGGCTGAGTGGAAATTTGAATCCTGGTCCTCTAAGTCCTCTAGAGCCCTAGACCAACATTCAAATATACCATGCTTTGGCATTGCTTTCCTCTAAGGCTAACTGACTGTGGCATGTCCAATGAATTTCAATGGCTGGAGGGGTTTGGTCTCCTGTTCTAACACTCAAACAGCTAAACCACACTGTCTCACTTCTGTTCAGTAATAATAACAATAGTACACAGAACACAGAGGAATTTGGGAAGACATTTTTACCCCTTTGGTCTCTGTTTCACAATGAATTATAGACAAATGAAAATGTACATTACAGGCACATCTAGAAAGGCCTGTAACAAGAATGGCTCTCCAGATGTTGCTTTGCAACTCTTATTATCCCTTACCACTAGCAATGTTGGCCACAACTGAAAGGAGTTGCAATCCAACATCTGGCAGGGCATATATTCTCCATAACCACAGCTGACCTATAATAAAAGCCTTTGCTGATACAAGTTGGGTTCAGCGGCTTTTCGGATCTTGATCAGACATTTTCTGAAGCAGAACAATGTTGTTTCCCTAAAACTTGGAAATGTCCCTGGGTTTGTCTGCCAGTTTGCTATGCTTTTAAAATCCTCTTTGGAAATATTTATTTAGTGCTGTATGGGCACTAATTGATGTCAAAAACTTAGATTAATAAAGGATGAAATGCTAAGCCAATCTGATGCAATCAACACGGCAAGTCAATTTTACACTCTCAGAAAAAAAGAACAAGGGGTAAAAAGCCCTGAGAGCTTTCTTAACATATTTGTAACTCTCTGTTGAACTAAAAGGAGCTTGCCAGCCATTGCAAGCATTAGAGTTTGCCTGGAAGTCAGCTCTAGAACCTAGATCTAGAACTGTGATTACTATCATATCTGCAAGATCTTTTTGCCTTTTGCTAACCTTTTAAAAGTCCCACAGTCATACAAACAGATGTCCAAAGCTCCTCATACTACTACGGTAGTCAACGTAAGAAGTTTGAATTTAATTCCTATTGTCAGCTAGAGTAAACACATTAAAACAATGGCATTTATATAAGTATTGACTAAGTATTCAGCAACTGAATGGTAGTTTGGATCAGAAATTGGTTATAGGCCAGCATAATAACAGGATTGTTTTCACCTTGAGCCAGTATGGTATAGTGGTTTGAACATAGGACTGTAACTCTGGAGACCATGGTTCAAATCCTTGCTCAGCCACGGAAACCCACTGAGAGACCTTGGGAACGTCACACTCTCTCAGCCTCAATGGAAAGCAAAGATAAAACTATGAACAAATCTTGCCAACAAAATCCTGTGATAGGTTCATCTTAGAGTTGCTGTAAGTCAGAAATGACTTGAAAACACACAATAATTACAACAACAATATATAAAATAATTGCAGTTGTCTTCTTACCCAGAATGAACGATCTTCTCGAAAGCATTTGACAAGATATTCCTCAATTGCTTTCAACAAAACAAAAATATTCTTTCTCTCTTCTTACTACATCCATTCATAAATTGTTACAATAGTTTGCTTAGCTAATGAGTAGAACTCAGCTAGGAGACGCCAAACCATCCAGTTTTCATTTTTTAAAAAGGTATTTTGTTACATTTTGATTTATAAAGAATACTTCAGGGAATGTTCATGAGGGTTTTTTTAAACTGTAGCACTGCTCTGCATGCCAGTTCCAAATATTGTGAAATAGTAGAAATGATAGTAGAAACGAGAAGGCCTTGTGTAACAGAAAGTTGGAGACCAGCAGGCTAAGATGCTATTGGGAGCAGCAGGAGATAGCAGGCATCACAAAGATTTTTAAGTTACCAATATGAGATTGTTTATCATACCTTCTTTAAAAAAAATTTTTACATATGGGGGGGGGGGGGTAAATGGGGGCGGGAATCCCCCATGTTTTGTCATATGATGTCTAAAAATGTTTTAAAATATTCATTCAAAACCACTATGGGGAGAACTTAGATCTGCTTATAATAATAATCACTGGCCATCTGGGCTTTAATTTTGCTTAGGTAATATGCTGTTTTCTGCTGAACTCTTTATGAACAAAGGACCATACATATTTTATTTCCATGAGTAACTTTCCTGCAAGCCTTAAAGGCTTTTCACGTCTTGAAAAAACAAATTGATTTAAAAGTGCAACTGAAAGACTGTATTTTATTAGCAAGCTAACAATGAACAAAGGGCCCGGCAAGTAAAACGTGGGATTGTTTTAAAACTTATTAAAGCCATTAATATACTATAACTAGTCACTCCGTCCCCGACAGAAAGTGACATGTATGTTTTCCATTGTGAAACATAAACACAAGACAATGCATCAAACAGGGCCTTATGTGTTTACTGAGGATTGCAAAGTTTAAATCACACAATTAAAAAAAATGTAGATGGACTGGATCTTATTAAACTTTTTCTCTATTTATTATAGAATGTCTAGAATGCAGCTTATTCCCATAGCTGTGTGACAAGATGGCTTATAGCTTGAATCGGGCTTTCCTAACAATGTGCAAAGACTAGCCATAAAACAAAATGTGTTGGAGTGAACTAGTAAAAGAACATGACCTAGATAATATCACAGAAGCCAGTGAGCATAGAAATTACCATGTACATTTCAAAGTCTGTTGTCAGACATTACAATGTGATCATACTGTCTTTTTACTAATACCTTTTATTTTCTCTGTTCAAAGGATAAATCTTATTACTATCCTAGGCATATATGGCCCACAGAGAGCACAGATTGGGTATCTGCAATAATTTGACATCTATTTCCACCATGGCCCAGTAGAAGAGGAAAAGCAATGCGAAAAGGCAAAACTTTGGTAGGCCTGTGGCCTGCAGAATCTTCTTGCTTCTAGCTCAGAGTACCAAGCCAGATTTTTTTAAAGCCACTCATGGAGCATGATGGATTATCTGATATTTTATTTGACTGTTTGCAGTCTTTCTAGAAAAAATCTACACCTTCTCCCATTTTCATTTGCATAGTCTAATTGGGAGGGAAAGGACCCTTTTTGTTGCTGCTAATGTGCAACAGTTGGGGATCAACAGATTCTTGCTAATGCGCTAGATGTAGAGGTTTAAAAGTAAAAAAGGAGAGGGGAAAAAAAGACCGTTGAGCAAAGTGTGGAGTAGGATAGCTGTGTACTTAAAGGGAGCACTGTCTAGCAAATCATGTCCAGATAGCTCAGATCCATTCAAGAACAGTTGGAGCAAAGTTTATCATGTAACAGAAGAGGTAACCCATGCTGACACCAGGATTTTGAAGGCAAAGTTCTCTCAATGGGCTGGGTTTTCTTTATCATGGAATGGGCCATGCAGAGCATAAGATGGGCCATGCTGAGGAAAGAGAAAATGTGGAACTCTAGATGCTGTTAGCATTCCTTATTCTGGCTAGGCTGATGCAATCATAGTCCATCAACATCTAGAAGGTTACATATTTAAGCCCTTGGTTGTGCAAACAGAGATAAGACATCTCACAAGCACAGCTCTTTATCCTTGACAGTAAAAATACAACCACCAGCAACTATGGGTAATCCGAAATTTGCTGTTTTTCCATGACACCCAAAAGTTGCTGTTTGAGATGGCTGCTTCATTCTGCCCAATGGTAGAGCGGGCCCTGCCCAGTCACTCATTCCTCATAATAAAAAGATGGTGAGGCTTAGATTTCCTAGAAGAGAGGAATAAAATAACAAAAATGATTCCATCCTGTGATTTGTTCAGAACCTAGAGAAGTTATTGTTTGGGATTCCAGCTTGCTGGGGTATGTTTAATGAAGAAGCAAAATGCCCCCCTTCAATGTTGATTACTTTCTTGTCACTTTTGTTCTTGAATTCTACACCCATGTGACATGGCTTGACTGCCTAATCATTATTTTCTTGTGTCTGTGCGTGTGTGTGTGTGTGTGTGTGTGAGAGAGAGAGAGAGAGAGAAAGCCCACAGCTGCTCTCATTTAGTCAACTGGGAGTTTTATCAGAGAAGCATGCAGACATAAAGTCAAATCCCAGCATTTCTTGAGGAGATTGGCAATGATCTTTTCTCTCTCTCGTAAAAATGCCTATTTGAAATGGAAAAAAATAATCGCTTTTTTCATGGTTTTCACTAAGCAGCTGGGAACTGTGCTGATAATAATATATAAAGCATAAAATTAGTCTCTGTGTAGATGTGGAGAAATAGACTGTGTAGTAGATTGCCATTATTTCCTTCCCCTCTAATTTGTCTGAGGTGCATGGAGGGGAGATTGTTTCTCGATGTGTGCATGCCAAAAATTAATTAAGCATTAAGATATGGCAGGCCGTACAATTCTGGCTGATTACCGAATGCCTCAGCTGCTGTAATAAGTCATGAGTTAATGGCCTTAACCACCTGAAAAGTCACAGTGAACTCCCTGCAGATTCATGGTTTGGAGTTAGTACTTGATCTTTTGATACTTGGGTAGACAAAATATGGGATGGGAGCTATTAGATAATTCATTTTTAGTAAGTGAACTGTTCTCAGTATGACATCACTGACAGGCATTATTGGCCGCAATATTTGCCTCTGCCATATTTCCATGGGACCTGTTCTGTACCAAAATGGTGTAAAACTGATGTGAGAATAAGTTGGCTTAGTACTAGAATGTAGTTGTTTACCATACTACCAATGTGTGTCTGGGTGTGCAAGAGAGTGAATTAGTGGGAGACAGAGGCTGCTGCCACACTACAGAATTAATGCAGTTTGACACTATATTAACTCCCATGGCTCAATGGTATAGAATTCTGAGATTTGTAGTTTTGTGAGATATTTAACCTTCTCTGTCAGAGAGCTCTGCTTACACAATAAACTACAAACCTCAAGATTCTGTAGGATGGAACCATTACACTTGAAGTGATGTCAAACTGCATTAATTTTACATGGCGGCAACAGCCTGGGGAGGGAGAGGAGGATGAGTCTTTTTCACCGTTTTCTCCCCCAGATAATTGCTGATAAATATCTGAGGAATATTGCGTTGGGATAGATTAACAAGTATTAAGTTATTCCACTAATATTGTTTTTCTATTGTAAAGTCTTGAATTCTTTTGTTAGGCTGTCTGAGTTGTATAAGACATACCATCTCAGATGGTAATATAATTCACTTCTGTGAAGAATTCTAAGATACAGCCATGTTAGTCTGTAAAATCAGTATGTAGAGAGATCTTGTAGCACTATTGAAACTAACTGAAAGAAATTGGCAGCATGAGCTTTCGTAGACTTAAATCTGCTTCCTTAAATGCATCCGAGGAAGTAAAGTTAAGTCTATGAAAGCTCATGCTGCCAAATTCTTTCTTTCAGTTAGTCTCAAAGGTTCTACAAGACTTCTGTGAAGAATATCATATAAATGTATATGAATGTGTGCTTCTATATATTGATAGTCAGATAATATAGGTACTCTTGCATATCCTGTAACATTCCACAGGGGAAAACTGAGACACATGTTTGTAAGCACCATCAGAGTGTGGTCAAGATGGCAAAATTTATAAACAAGGAAGGTGTCAAATTCTGCCAGGAAACAAATTCAGAAGTTCAGACTTCCGTAGTTAAAACTTAGCAACCTTTATTCAATAACTATGGGTCCACATCAGACATATTCATTGTCAGAACTAAACAGCAAGCATTAACCATGGAATCCAGGGTTCAAATCCTGGCTCAGCTATGGAAACTCACTGGTTGGCCTTGGACAAGTCATACTCTCTCAGCCTCAAAGGATGGCAATGGCCACATATAGAAACTTGCAAAACAAAAAACAAACCCGTATTATAGGTTCACCTGAGGTCAGAAACAACTTGAAGGCACACAACAACAAACTCAGTTCACTGAAATGGGGTACATTCCACTGATTAAAATTAACATGAGATTTACAAGAGCATAAAAGTGTCATATGGACTGCATTTATGTTAACATAATCCCTGCTCTGAAGAGGTGCCTAAAACACAGTAAAACCTGCCCACTAAAAAGCCGAATGAGGTTACCCTCATTTGTCCCATTTGATGTGCCCTATGTATAGCTATCAAAGCCAGTGTGGTATATCAGTTTGTGCATTGGACTAAAACTCTGGAGGTCAGGGTTCAATCTTGGCTATGGATTGCTTGAGCAGGTCACACTCTCAGCCCCAGAAAACACTATAATAGCTTTGCCTTGAGGCAACGATAAGTCGGAAATGACTTGAAAGCACACCAGAACACAGCAACATTAATACCTGTATGACAGAAATGAGAAAGTGCAGGAAGGTGTCCATTTATCAAAGATGTTCAATTGGTGTCTATATAGTGGTCTTTTTGAAGACTTTAAAAATTGTTTGGAACTTTTTACTCACCTAGAGAGCTTCATCCATTGGTCAGTATAGAAATGTAAGAAATAAAAGAACTACATTTTGCAGCCATAAAATCTAAGAAAAACTCTTAAAAGATAATTTACCCATTGCTATTACCTTTGATAGTTATTTGGTATCAGAGACAGTATACCCAGTGGGTGGGGAGACACAGATTGTGGGCATTGTACTACCAAAAAATTAAATTAAAATAAAAATCTTCAGCCTCCAAATGAAATTCTCCTTCATTCCTTGCATTTCTAGCCTAGATTTGTTATCTTCCCATTCCCTTGGTCATTCTGTTTTCCCTTTTTCTTTGGATATCTAAACTGTATTTCTAAGTGCTCAGCTGAAATTTTAAGTTACTGCAATGCCAGAAATTTGGAGACTGCAGGAAAACTTCACTTGAAGAACAGAATTCTTTTTGGAGGGCAGAGCCCTGATTAAGTTCCTGCATATACCTCTGAACAGCCAGTATTGGAAACAAACAGAGAAGGGTGAATGGCTGTTGAGTTTATGGGCTTCCTAGAGGCACCCAGTCCACAATGACTGGAAATATGACTTGGGGTTGTTCAGATGTCTTTTATTTTTTTATTTTTTTAGTATGACTATGTGATTAATCCCACCCAAGCATTCCGGGTTTGTTATTCACAGTATGGAGCTGCATCTATGCACATCTCTGGGAGTTCAGTTGCTCACACTTGCCTACACCCGATTAAGGATAGAGTTATTCACACTGCTAATAATGTGAATCTTTTTTAAAAAACCACCTCAGGAAAACCCCCAATATCGATTATCTTGGGTTAAGTGGGTCTTTTTGGCAGATCCCCCCCCCCCAAACTTAATTGGATGCATTCAAAATATATGAGCACAATAAAGATTCAATCTGGATTCATCCTGGATTATTTTCATAATTTAAATTGGCCCCATGGATTAGAAAGAGTTTTGCTCTAATCCAGCGGGACTAATGTTAATTACGTGATTCTGTGAACTCTCCTATTTCACTCTGCAAGAGTTATCTGTGCAGCCAGCCTATATCTCACACACTAGCTCTGGGCCAGTTTATTAGAGAAAAACCCCAAGACCATTCCTGATATTAGGCAGAATGAGGAAATCATCTTAGCCCAGAGTATGTATATATGTACTGGTATGTATGTATTTAATGTATTTAATGTCCTATCTTTCCCCAGAACTGGGATTCAAGAAGGCTTGCAAGATTAAAACATGAATACAAATAAAGCATACATAAAGATATAATCAAAATGTAATTAAACTGTACTTTAAACTAAAAATTATTAAATACGCATTCATTAAAAGAATACAAAAAGTAATAGAGAGAATTACTAAAAGTCCACACTAAAAAAGCAATCATTTGCAATATTCATCTTGATGTAATTGCCAGTCTAGTTTGGAATGAAGTGTGACACCATTTTATCCTCTGGCTCAAGAAGCACAATGGTATTGAAATTAACAGGACATCAGTATTTATGTTAATAGGCCTGGATTGTGGTTTCAGAAATCAATCTTCGTGAATGAAGTGTGTTAATATTGGTATCAATACAATCCTGATGTTGGTTCATTGTTCTTTTAGCATCTGTTATTAAAAAGATTTATAATGAAATCTGAATGTTTCTACCACTCTGATATAGCATGCAAACATAAATAGAAAGATACTGTTGCAGCTGGTATAATTATGGCTCTCACGATCAAGACAGCATTTAATTACTGTATCAGGCACATGACTTTCATCCTTTTATGAGTGTATTCCAATCTCATTATATAATTCTCTAAAAGTTTCTTGTCAAATGCAAGATGGATAAGTTGCTTTGGAGATGGATGGGTCATCCCTAACATTAGCTGCAATTTAAATCTGGGACTATATGTCATCTTTAATTGACAGGACCCTACAAGAGTAATCAAAACAGAGTGCTAAGTAATGAATCTAGAGTGAAATGCATCCAATATAACTGGAGTATAAGTCATTAATTAAATTTGCATTTTTGAATACAAATGCATTTCTTTGTTGCTTTTAACCTTTCTTTATTATGGTGAACATGGTTAAATTTCATTTAAGGAAGAGTGCTTCACCAGTGCTTTGATTTATTCACTAATGGTTTTCTAATTTCCAGTTTTTTGTTTTTTTTTAAATACTTCTCAAGGGAGTTTGGTTGATCTGGTGATTAAAAGCACACAATGAGCTGATATCTAGCAGTAGAAAAACAGTGAAGTAAATGGGAAACATGATTATTTCTTTCTTTTTCTTTTCTTGGACACAGCTGTCTGCACAAGTCAAAACACTGATACTGTTCGCTAATGTCCTATACAGACATTTGTACCAAGTGTTTGAAAGCCAACTTTAATTAAATGCTATATCTTTATCAAATAGCATATCATATGCTTGTTGAAAAGTCTTGTCAGAAACAAAGGAAAATATGAACAAAATAATATCATAAGCAACACCTTTTTTATTTAATTTATGTTGGTGAGCTAAAAATCTTGTGTGATAAATTTAATACAAACATTATATTCATTATGTTATCTTAACAACACTGTTTGTTACTCCTTGTGTTAATGACATGTATTGAAGACTGACTTGGTATTGAAGATTGAATGTTGGGCACAGAACAGGAAGAGAAGATTCAAAATAAAATGGTGTTATACTTTAGTGAATACAGTTTTATATAATCCTTTGCTGCTTCTGCGCTGAAGTCCATCCTTCCATGCTTTTGTACTTCTGATAACTTGGTTTCCCAGCATCAGAGGTGCCATCCTTCTGCACCAAAATATTCCCGATTTGCAAACAAAAGCAAAGTTATAAAACTCCCAGACAAAAATAAACACAATCAATCACACAGTCAGTTTAGAAATTGTCAGAACTTTATAAACACAACAATGTTATTAAAAGCTTTACAAAATGTGAACTATTTTTGGCATAAAATTCTACATCCAGTCACACGGGAACATCTAAACCAGATGCATGACTGACGGTTAGTATAGTTGTCTATGCTCACTGCGTTACCTATGGATTTACCTTACAAAATGTCAGGAACAGCAAACTAGCTTTCAGGGGTCTACATGCTTTGCATCTTTAATTGTTCTATCCTCAAATGGCCTATCAACAAAGGAGTGTTCATAATAGGAAGTGCTGACTGTTTCATCCTGAAGAATGTTATTGTAACATAGCAGTGGCAGGGATAAACCCTAATATTTAGAAATGAGTTATAATTGAAGAACTTTTAATTTGTGCTACATGTATAAATCTAATCCAATTGTTAATCCCAGGTACAGTAGATCTATTGAATCAATAGGATTTATAGAAATATTGAATTACCATTCAGCAATTAATTAAATGGGTCAACAGAACTTAGTATTTTGATACCATAATAATGAAAATAATTTTATTAAGGCCACATTTTATTTGGAGGGATGGATGAGTGGAGAGGGCTGGATTAAGATATGTTATTGCTTCAGGCAAATAGCCCAAATCTTCTGTCTACCTCATGGCATAGAAAGTTAGAAAATCTTTATTTATTTACAATATTTATGTCCTGTGCTATATCCAAAGATCTCAGGTTGAGAAAATGCAAAAATATCCCACTTATTGAAAGTCCAACTCCAACTTCTTTTTTCAGTTAGTTGCATCCAGATTTTAAATCATTCAAATAATGGTCAAGATACAATATTACCACCAAGAGTAGTGTAAAAGTTCCACAGGAGGAACTATGCTTTGTCTCCCATTTCACCACACCCAGGTTTCACCATTTTGCTGCGATAGTCCCTTCTCCATGGACATTCATTAACTGGTGGAGAACACTAATGGTGTTTTTTTAAAAAACAAAACAAAACAGAACAAAACATCTGACCATGTCTCCATCCTTTGGAGGTCTCAGTGGCTGGTCTTCTCTCTGTGTCTTCTCTCTGCATTCAGCTATGTATGTCTTTTACAGCGAAACAATGCATGGGGGGGGGGCATTGGCGATGGAAGAGAGAATACCAAACTCTGCAATTATTTTTTTAAAAAAGATTTACACAATGTTTTCAAGACAGTATATACTTTCTGAAAAATGAAGATGCAGCTGATGATGATAATTAATAATATTCAAATGCTTAAGACTGTCAGCAGAAAACCCTGTATTGATACATGCTGGTCTAGTTCTTTTGTAATGTGTTTTAATAGGACTATGTTTAAAACTGCCATAAGGATCTCATACTAAAGACAACAGTGAAATACTGAATTATAGGCACTTGTTCAGAGGTTGCCACAAGGTTCAGTTTTATTGAATGTCTTTTCTGATGATCTGGGAGGAACAGATCAAAGGAGTTTAAAAACCAGACTAGGGAAGAGTTATGGAAAGAAGTGGTACAGATAAGTAAACACAGAGAGAAAAACATGAAGGATCTCAGCTAGGAGTACAAGCAGGAAGCAATAAATGTTCATAGCAAAGATGGAAGCAGAACTTTGAAAACACATTTCGAAAGTGCAATTGTAGCCTAAGCAGCCAACATTTCTAGAGTTAACAGGCAACTCTAGAAATAGTTTTGTCATCTGTTTCTCATATTTCATGCTTGGATGAAGAACATTGAAGTAATAATATTTCACATAATATATATCTTTTTGGAAGACAGTGGTATTGCCAGTGTTGTTACGGTTTTTAAAAAGCCCATAAGGTTAGGACCCTATTGGTGATATACCCTTGGTATATGTACTTCGATGGACATTGTGGGCTGAAACAGATAGCTCAGATACCCACCGTACGCCCCCAAGATGTCTGGAAGCTGCCCTGGCCAATTACCCTGGAGCAGCTTCAAGACACACTGAGGGTGTGGTGTTTACATGCCTCACACTGCCAGAGTGCTCTGAGGTTGAGGCAGGGCACCAAAGGCACTCCTTTACTGGCCCAAATAGGAGTGGGTTTTTTCATTCCTATTTGGGCCAGAATCAGGATTGACTGGAGCCTCAGTGTGTAGTTGCTGCAGCCCTGGGATGACCAGCTCTGGGGCCGCCCCAATCCATCCTTTTTGAGCTGTCTGTTCTGGCCCTGTGAGAGTATTCCTACCTCCTTGCACAATCCACACCATGGGTGAAATGTTACCTCAAGGTGGGCCCTCTGCACCCCTACTCTTTTTCAATATCAACTTGAAATCAAAAGGAATATTTTAAGCATGTAGCCAAGAGGGCACCCCAGTGCAGGCAATTAACCATGTCATATGAAGACATCTGTGACTATATAAGGAGATTCAGTTGGCTCAGCATGGGGAAAGCTTAAGAACACATGGCCAGGATAGATAAATCAAGATTGGAATCTATATAATCCCTTCTTTAATAATAAATAAAAATAGGATCTATTTCTATTCCGTCTTTCCCGGTGGGGAATCAAAGTGGATTACAGCAGTCAAGCAAACAGCTTCATTTATATACCACTTCATACCACCTAAGCAGTGTCTAAGCAGTTTCTTTAATAGGTGTGATGGTGGGTGATTAAATTTGTGCTTACAAATGAGCAGAAGCCCAAGTACACTTCTCTGGAAAGTTATTATTCCATTATCCAGAGACATTTGCAATTATTGTCCAGCCATTTACAAGTTCCCTTCTCATTCAACTCTCCTGGAAACTTTATTTTAATTCCAGAATGTTCTCCTGGATATGTTTTTCTCTATAAATATGCCAGTATGGGTACCCCCAATATGGGACCTGTGATTGAGACAGACACTCTGTCAGTATCTTACTTGACGTCTCAGTCTTGCTGGCAGCTGCTGAGTCATTTAATTTCAATGTGTTTCTCAACTGGAGTCCTGCTTTTGGAAACTGTGTAGTATTACCCTCTGCAGTCCTGAAAGTTGCTGTCTGCTATCACCTTTTATATTGTTAGTTCTTGGAAGTGTGTGTGAGCATGGTTTTGTGTGAGTAGTGGTTCTCTTTTACAAACAAAACTACATTTGGACCTTGCATTCTAAAGTTCTGTTTCTCAGAAGTTATATAGTTCAGTTGCTATAACTGAACTAATAAAATCCCCCTATTAAATATTGATTGTGGGTGCCCTATCAGGACTCTGGCATTTGGGGTAACAGAAATGTAGCTTCATGGCACTCTGGGGAACATCCCCACAGATAGTTAGTTGGGCAGAGGGGAAAAAGGAACAATGGGCACTTCTTGGGCATACACACAGTGTGATACCGGAGGTGTTTTGTTGTTGGAAAGGTGTTTTGTTGTTAGAATCATAGAATCATAGAATCATAGAATCGTAGAGTTGGAAGAGACCACTAGGGCCATCCAGTCCAACCCCCTGCTATGCAGGAAATCCAAATCAAAGCACTCCTGACAGATGGCCATCCAGCCTCTGTTTAAAGGCCTCCAAGGAAGGAGACTCTATCACCTTCCGAGGAAGTGCGTTCCACTGTCGAACAGCCCTTACTGTCAGGAAGTTCTTCCTAATGTTCAGGTGGAATCTCTTTTCCTGTATCTTGCAACCATTGTTCCGGGTCCTGTTCTCTGGAGCAGCAGAAAACAAGCTTGCTCCCTCCTCAATATGACATCCTTTCAAATATTTAAACAGGGCTATCATATCACCTCTTAACCTTCTTTTCTCCAGGCTAAACATCCCCAGCTCCCTAAGTCGTTCCTCATAGGGCATGGTTTCCAGACCCTTCACCATTTTTGTCGCCCTCCTTTGGACACACTCCAGTTTCTCAATGTCCTTTCTGAATTGTGGCGCCCAGAACTGGACACAATATTCTAGGTGGGGCCTGACCAAAGCAGAATACAGTGGCACTATTACTTCTCTTGATCTAGACACTATACTTCTATTAATGCAGCCCAAAATAGCATTGGCCTTTTTAGCTGCCGCATCACACTGTTGACTCATGTTCAACTTGTGGTCTACTTGGACTCCTAGATCCCTTTCACACGTAGTTTCATTCAGCCAGGTGTCACCCATCCTATATCTGTGCATTTTATTTTTCCGCCCTAAGTGCAATACCTTACATTTCTCTGTATTGAATTTCATTTTGTTAGCTTTGGCCCAGCTTTCTAGTCTATTCAGGTCATTTTGAATCTTGATCCTGTCCTCTGGGGTATTAGCTATTCCCCCTAATTTGGTGTCATCTGCAAATTTGATAAGTATGCTCCCAATTCTGTCATCCAGGTCATTGATAAAGATGTTGAATAGCACTGGGCCGAGGACAGAGCCCTGTGGGACCCCACTGGTCACTTCTCTCCAGGATGAAAAGGAGCCATTGTTGAGCACCCTTTGAGTTCGGCCAGTCAACCAATTACAGATCCATTTAACAGTTCCTTTGTCTAGCCCACATTTTACAAGCTTGTTTGCAAGAATGTCATGGGAAACCTTGTCAAAGGCCTTACTGAAATCAAGATATACTATATCCACAGCATTCCCTTCATCTACCAAGCTGGTAATTTTATCAAAGAAAGAGATTAGATTTGTCTGGCATGACTTGTTTCTCTGAAACCCATGTTGAGTTTTTGTGATTATGGCATTGCCATCTAGATGTTCACAGACTCTCTGTTTAATGATCTGCTCCAGAATCTTTCCTAGAACTGATGTCAGACTAACTGGACGATAATTGTTGGGATCCTCTTTTTTCCCCTTTTTGAAGATGGGGACAACGTTTGCCCTTCGCCAGTCTGCTGGGACTTCTCCTGTTCTCCAGGAGTTTTCAAATATGATTGCCAATGGCTCTGATATTACTTTTGCCAGTTCTTTTAAGACCCTTGGATGGAGTTCATCTTGTCCCGGAGACTTAAATTCATTTAGATTAACAAGGTGTTCCTCTACTATCTCTTTACTTATTCTGTGCTGAAATTCCCCTATTCTGTTCTCTGCTCCATTATCCTCAGGTTGAGCACCCTTTGCCTTTTCTGAGAAGACTGAGGCAAAGAAGGTGTTGAGTAATTCTGCCTTTTCTCTATCTCCTGTTAGCATTTTGCCATCTTCTCCACGCAGTGGCCCTACCGTTTCCTTCTTCTTCCTCTTGCTGCGGACATATCCAAAAAAGCCCTTTTTATTGTTCTTAACCTCTCTAGCAAGCCTGAGTTCATTCTGCGCTTTAGCTTTTCTGACTTTACCCCTACACATGCCTGCTATTTCTTTGAATTCCTTTTTCGTGATTTCCCCCTTTTTCCATTTCTTATACATGTTCCGTTTCAAACTTAGCTCAGTTGAAAGTTCCTTAGTCATCCATCCTGGTTTCTTGAGACACCTCCCCTTTTTCTTTCTCACTGGAACTGTTTGAAATTGTGCCTTCAGTATCTCCCTTTTGAGAAAGTCCCATCCGTCCTGAACTCCTTTATCTTTTAGTATTTCTGACCATAGAATCGCCCTCAATACTTCTCTAAGTTTACTGAAATCCGCTCTCCTAAAGTCTAGGATGCGTGTCTGACTCTGCCTGGCTTCTCCTTTCCATTGTATTACAAACTCCAGGAGAACATGGTCACTTCCACCTAATGATCCCACCACTTGCACCCCATTAACCAAGTCCTCCTTGTTGGTTAGGATCAGATCTAAAATAGCTGACCCCCTTGTTGCCTCTTCCACCTTTTGGACCATGAAATTGTCTTCCAGGCAAGTGAGGAATTTGCTAGACCTTAAGGATTTTGCTGAGTTTGACTTCCAGCAAATATCAGGATAGTTGAAGTCGCCTATCACTACTACATCTCTCTTTTCTGACTGTGTGGTCATCTGTTCTAGAAAGATATCATCCAATTCCTCAGTCTGACTTGGGGGTCTGTAGTAGACTCCCACCGTAACACCCTTGTTGTTTCCCTCCCCTTTAATTCTTATCCAGATGCTCTCCACCTGGCTTCCATGATTGATGTCCAGGATCTCTTCACTGGTGTAAATATCTCTGACATATAGTGCTATTCCTCCTCCTTTCCTGTTTGGCCTATTTCTCTTAATAAGGTTATACCCCTCTATTTCCACATTCCAATCATGAGACTCATCCCACCAGGTTTCAGTGATGCCTATTATATCATATTTGCCTTGTTGTACTAGGAGTTCGAGTTCATCTTGCTTATTTCCCATGCTCTGTGCATTAGTGTAGAGACATCGCAGACCATGGTTCCCTTTTACTTGCTGCCTGTGCAAGTTTTTTTGCCTCCCACTGTTGGGTCCTTGCACTGTTTGCCTTGTTTCCTCTATGTCAGTTTGACTATTTTCGCCATCCCTTTTGCGTTCCTTAATATTGTCTCCCTTCCCCTCGGAACTCAGTTTAAAGCTCTCCTGATCAAGTTCTTGAGACTGTTGGCAAAAACATTTCTTCCAACTGGCGTGAGATGCAACCCGTCTGTTGCAAGAAGTCCCTCCTCATGGAACCGCAGCCCATGATCCAAGAATCCAATTCCTTCTCGGCGGCACCATCTGCGAAGCCAGTTGTTCACCTCTGCTATTTTCCTCTCCCTTCCTGGACCATGCCCTTCAACTGGCAGAAGAGACGAGATGACAACCTGTACATCCATTCCTTTCAGCTTCCTACCAAGCGCCTCGTAATCCCTTTTGATGTTCTGAATGCTGTGTCTTGCAGTATCATTAGTTCCCACGTGGACCAAAAGGAAGGGGTATTGGTCAGTAGGCTTGACCAGTCTTGTCAGCCTCTCTGTCACATCCCGGATCTTTGCACCTGGAAGACAGCACACCTCTCGAGACATCTTGTCAGGCCTACAGATCACTGCTTCTGTACCCCTCAGCAAGGAGTCCCCCACTACGACCACACGCCTCCTCCGAGGCTTAGCAGCGACTGTTCCCTCGGGTGGGACTCTCAGGCTCCCTTGCTCTGTCCCTGAAGTCCGTCCATGCTGCTCTTCTTCATCCTCCTTGATAAGGGAAAGAGCTTCGAATCGATTCTCTAGCTGCAAGCTCCCCGAACAATTCCTTCTTGGTTTACTACTCTTTGTGACATTCCTCCAGCTGTCTGCCTCCTCTGTTTGGCAAGTGACCTCTTCCACCCTAGCATCTTCCTCTGCATGGTACTCATCCAAGATGGTTAGTTCTATTGTGTCCAGGAAATCTTCTTGTTCCCTAATCTGCTGAAGTGTAGCTACTCTGGACTCCAGCTGCTGCACCTTCTCCTCCAAGAGTGCTACCAACTTGCACTTGGTGCATGTGAAGTTCTCCACTACTGTAGGCAAGAAGAGAAACATCCCACAAGAGTTGCAGGTGACTGTGGCAGATCCCTCGTTGTCCATACTGCAAAGTCTTTAGTAATAAATATAACAGTCAATCTACTGGGAATACTTCTTTAAAGGTAAGTACTGGCTGCTATCTTACACTTAAAGGGAAGGTTCTGTTTCAATATCTGATTCTAACCTAATGCCACTTGAGCAGAGTTGTTCAGTTAAAGAAAACTAAAATTCAAGCAGCTCCTCTCCTTCTCCTCTCTCTGGCCGGACTGTTCTGGAAGGCTCTGGAAGGTGGTATATAAAGCTAGTCTGCTAGCTCCGCCCCCTTGTGACTCACAGATGTGACTCACAGAAGCTCCTCCCCTTCAGCAACGAGCACACGGTCTCAAGCACACGGTCCCAAAATGGCTGCCAAGCAGCTCCTCTCCTTCTCCTCTCTCTTGTGTGCCTTCATGTTGTTTTTCCAACTTATGGACTTAACTGTAAGATGAACTGATCACAGGTTTTCCTGTCGAGATTTGCTCAGTGTGAGGTTGCAATTTTCTTTCTCTGAGGTAGGGAAAATGTGACTTGTTCAAGGCCAGCCAGTGGATTTCCATGGCTGAGTGAGGATTTGAACCTTAGTCTTTCAGAGTCCAAGTCCAACACTCAAACCACTGTACTCTACCCAACTGCAGCCAGATCTATTTGACCCCTGATGATGATACCTCCCTAATTAGTCATGGAGATACACCATGGTACTATCCGTCTGGCTGCATAGAACTGGGATTCCACACACCACTACATCTCAGTCAACAACTGATAATGTGTTCTTTTTAAAGTGTAAACTCCTAAAAAGTTGGGTTTGGGATCATTTTGGCAGGTTTGGGATGATTGTTGGGTTTTTTTTTTTGTTTGTTTGTGTGTATGAGTATAAACTGAGAAGTAACTTGAAAACATTACCAATAGATAATGTACTAAATTACTGTTTTTGATAATGAATAATCTGTAACCATAAAAAACCTAATTCTGAAAAGCAAAGAAAAACAGGCTATGGATTGTTTTTCTAAAATGATCACATTCTGGATACATATAGAGAGATGTCTTCTCCAAAGTTCAGTCAGAAGGTGTTTCTGATTAGTTGATGTTTATGAAGACTGCAAAAATTAATTCTGTCTTTCTCTGTCTTATTTTGCACTTTCGAAATGTTTTAAAAGATATCCTCAAAAAGATAGCATCTAAGAAGATACGAAATGAATAGATAATGCAGCAATGTTTATTGGGGTATCAACTTGAAGTGTGTTGAAATCTGATGTATTTGATTACTTGGCTTACATTTCTGTCATTTCAGATACAAAGCTAAAATGAATCCAAAATTGCAGTCACAGTATAAGCTCACTTTACATACTACATTTATTTTCCTCCAAGATTACGCATGCAAATGAACCAATCTATTTCCTCTAACAGGAGAGAAAAAGAGAAATCCTTGAACAGGCCAGTCTAATATGGCCAATCTAATATGAAGGAAAGTACCATTTGTTGTGTATTGCTGTATGGATAATGCATTTTAAAAAAAAAAGTACAAGGAGGGAAGAATCCATCTCAAAAAATAACAAGCCCTTTCTTGTGAATTACAACATTGTTGTTGTGTGTACTTACATGAATCAGCATATACAAATAAGTGTGCAAGTTCTCCGTGACTTGAAAGAAGGCTGGACTCATAGTCTTGCAACTGATCAGCAGAAAGTACAAAGCTCAACCAAAAGTGGGAGTAAACCACTGCCAGCTGTGAAAACGAGAAGCTGACAATGAACTTTTGTAACAAGTGTTGAACTTGGTTGACCCTGACCACACAAGCAGGACTACCTAGCTCAGTGCATGGTAAGGATTAGAACAGATGGGAAGATCTTGATACCTTTCAAAAGAGCTAGCTTCCACCATCACCCTCCACTTAAATTTATTGACAGACACCAATGGCATTAGAATCATCATCATAAACAAACAAACCAATCATCTATCAAGCATGGATAATGTTAAGTTTTTTGGTTTTATATTTTTACCTGTAGTAACCATATTTATCTGATTTGGATGTAAGCCCTGATGCAAGTATATTCTTGCATTTCTTTCCCCTCTGATCTTACTGCTAGCATTTTTCCCTTTCCTCCCAACATCCATGCATAAACATACCTGTCAACCTAGGTTAATATTCCACACATCTGATGAAATGGATTTATCAGACCATGAAAGCTTAAGCCATAATCAATCTTGGCCAAGGTCTGTTGAAAACTGAGATAACAGAAAGTGTCACCAGCACACTTAAGTGGCATTGTACACAAGTCCTGTAAGCAACTAGCCCATTTGTGGATCATCTGGCTGGGAACTACCTCAATACACTCAGTATATAACACTAGTCATGGAAAGTGGAGTTGTGCATGAGCACCAGGAGGTACTGGATGCTTCCATAGGGAAGCAAAAACATAGAATTAATAACAGAATCCCCAGTTCTGATAGACAGTGACAGGATTCCAATCTCTATCTGTAAGGTATAAGACTTTGTTGTTTTTAGTTAGAGAGAGGTGATCTTGCACATGCCAGTTTAGGTAATTTACTAAAATCCCTACCTTTAGAGTTTTGAGGGACTACTAACACTCTGTACATTCTTACTTGGGATAAGGCCCATCAAAGCCAATAAATCATGCTTCTGGTCAGGCACTGGAGCTTGCAAAAATTAATATTCTGGACTATAACTCTCATAAGAACTACGTCCAAAAAGTGATGTTTGTAAAAGACACAAAGAGGGGCTAAAATCCTGTTCATCAGCACCAATTAGATTAGACCTGTTTAGTCAAGACACAGGTAAATCCAACTGATTCCATGGCTCTCCTCTAGTCAAACTAGATGATATAGGCTATAATTGCACTGTATAACACTAGTGTTTCATTGACTATATTTTATATGGCCCAGAATCAGGAAAAAGAGCATGGATGCAGAAGGAAGCCATGAACAATGACTTTGTTTATTTTCTCTCTCTCTCTCTCTCTCTCTCCCCCCCCCCCAAGTTTCCACTTCTAAATCAGTAGGTTGCCATTCAGTTTAAAAAGCAGTTTGTCTCTTCAAACAAGCGTCTACTTCAGCAAAACGAGCAAGTGTGGAGTCTGATAATTGGTAAAATGTGTGGTGGCATTTCATGGACTTGCTTGCTTTACTAATGATTACAGTTGCAGAGGGTGTGGGGCAGGGAAGGAGTTAGGCTCATGATGCCACAGGTCATCCCCTATTCACTGCTGAAACTATTTCTCCTGTGGACAGGAGTTGTATTTGACAACATTGGCTGAGATCCTACATCAAGCAGGCAGAATGTCTATGTCTGGAGTGCTGTTTCTCCTTTCCACCTGGCAGGGCCTTCTGTTCCTGGTTACTGCTTTGCTTATGGGAAGCAGAGGGACTGCAGAAGCAAATCAGAAGAGAAACATAAGAGAAGCTGGTTTCAGCTAAGAGGAGAAAGAAACAAGCATGTGCTCCCAGGTGGAATGCATCTTCCTTTTCCTTCCCTTTTGAGCCCAGAGCTGCTTTTCCCCTCCCCAAGGTTTAATAGTTGGATGGAACACAAAGAGCCGGAGAATAGCTCCTTGCAGCATGAGAAGAAAAAAGATCATGAGTGTGTATGTCATTAACAGGATGATACACACTGTATCCAGGTTTAACAGTCTTTTATTGGTATATGACCTTCCTTTGGATTCTACCAATCAAGGAACTGAAACAGTATCTAAATACAAATGAAAACCAGTGAGCACTTCAGTTCTCAGGAATTTAACTACATTGGATGAATTTCTATACATAGCCATTTCTGAGTGGCATCTCTAGGGTAGGTGTCACCACTAGGCCAAGGGTCCCTCAAGAGTATATTGGGCTACAGTGGAAGAGAAAAACTCATGAGTACATGCTGCTGATGGCTGCTGGATCAGAGCAACTGAAGGAACTTTGTGTGTCCCAGGCCACTCTGGTCTACCTACCTGAACGGGTCCAGGCACCATTTGGCAACGGGAGAGGCCTCCAGGAGTTTGCTGTGGTGTTTTGACAGCATACTGGCCTTGTGCTTCTGGGCAGGTGGACCAGATTCTTCCTTGGATTTTCAGTTTCCAGGAGTCCCAGTCTATCAATGGACAGGCATGGAAGTACACACCAGAAGGTAGTCCCTTTCTACAAGTATATCAGGTGACACCCCCCCCCCCTTTTCTGAAGTCACCTGGTGTGGGCTAAACTGCCTCACACCACCTAAAATGCTCCTGCCATTTATGTAGCATTTTAGTATACAAATACTATACAGTTTTGGCCATCTTTGTTAAAGTTAGGCTATTTTTTATTATCAAAACTGAATGATAATGAGCTCAAGAAGCTCATAGCTTATTGAAATAGAATTTAAGTTTGTCTTACAAGGTAAGCGAATCCTAAAGTGTGTGTTCTGAACCATAATAAAATGTACATTTACATATTCAAAGATACATTGAACAGAACATCTTAAATATTTTGGTTCAGCTATATGTAGATCAGGAAGTAAGTGACTGATCCAAGGCTGTACAGGAAATCTGAGATTACTACACATACATATCCCTTCAGATACTACAAGCCTCATATTGTGACTAATTACAGCTATAGTTCCCAAGATTAATTAATATGCAAAATGCATTTTTAGGATTTATTCCAAAGTTGTGAAAGAAGCTGAATTCTATTAAGTTCCAAAGTTTCAAAGTATGAATTCAGATGTGAGTGGCTATTGACTCCAGATAATATTTAAATTTTGTTCACAGATTGAAAATGTATGAAGTGTTCCAACCCTCCAAATGTGGAAAATGAAGAGGCTCAGTCCCTGCTTTTATGCAGATGGAGCCCTATTGGCTGCTCAACTATTTATTTTAAAACAGCTCTTTAGGAAGGAACAGTTTGTAAAGCAACTAGCCAACACCAGATTCCACTTAATGCAGATGCCTCAGGATGTGGCCTTTTTACTTGATTAAAAAAGATTCCTGATTAATAGAAAACACCTTTGACTATAAATTGTTAATACAGTTGTTTGGCCAAGCTGCAGGCTACCCATCTGTCTGCAAGGCTTCCATACCTCTGTGTGTTTTGTCTTGCACTAGTGCATTGTATTTTTTGTGGCATTTATAATGAAAACATAGACTCTGCTCCCTCCCCCCTTGCTTTCTGTGCTATCCAACAGAGGAAGGAGAAGAAAAGGTTGATTGATTAAGTACATCTTTGAGGTTTACGTGCAGACTCAAAAAGCTTTAAAATTTAAGAGGATATTTTTACTGTCCTAGATGTTGATACATAAATTTGTGGCTTTCTTTAGTAAACTGTAGTAGGTTGGTTATAATGTTAGGAAAGTTGAAGGGAAGTAGAAAGAGAGAGGAAGGCTGCATGCTAGATGGATGGACTCTAGTAGGGAGATCACAGGTATGAGTTTGCAGAAACTAAGCAGAATAGTGGAGGACTGGGAGTGTTGGTGATGTCTTATTCACAGGGTCACTATGGGTTGAGATCAACTTGAGGGCAATTAACAACATCAAGAAAGTGGGTTGGTTTACTTTACTTTTATTAGAGCTTATATCTAAGAACATGTTTAAATGATCAACTCCAAGACTCATTTGTTTTTACTCTCTGCACATGAAATAGCTTTAAGGAATTCTGCTGAAGATGGTGAAAGGAGTCAAAAGTAAACATTTTTGGCTATGCTGATCTTCTTCTCAAAATGTTTCCAGTCCTGCCTGATTTAAAGTTATATTTTTTCCTTTCAAATATTCCTTTAAAGTTTATTGATCACATTCTTCTTAGTAATTTTTGAATTGCAGAAATGAATTGCAGAAATGAAAAGAAAAACAAAAACAAATAATAAACAAAACCTAATGTAAATTAATATTAAAATGTTCAAACAGTAGGATCCAGCTTCTTTATAATAGTAGCAAGTACATTTCTATACTGCTTATCAGTGAACTAACACTCCTTACGCTGTTTACAATGTGTAAGCTAATTGCCCACAATAAACTGGATACTCATTTTAGCAGCCTACAGAAGAATGCAAGGCTGAGTGGACGTTGGAGCCCCTGAGATGGAACTCACAACCCTATGGCTGCAATACAGGCATTTAAGCATTGTGCCACCAGGGTTCCCTGGCGAAAAGGGCTACAGAAATCTCTATCCAATGAAAAGGGCTACAGAAATCTGTGTATCAGGCTTTAAAAAAAATAACATTCAGCTCTTATATGGACCATCTTATAGACACAATTCTTGCATTGTTTTTTTTTTTGAACAGTTTGTTTCAGAAGTATAAAATTTATTTCAGAAGAACATTGAGGGTTTAATACCTCCACCTTCAGTCTGTCCTCCTAGTGCTGATTTTGTTGACGAGTGCAAAATCAAGACTTTGGAATATGTCAGGATGAAGAGGGAAACCCTAGTACAGGCTAGCCATAAGTAGAACTCCAAAGGAAAATGTTAGGTTACAGTTCTAAGCTTTCATTCAATGAGAAGCCCTATTGAACTTAGACAATAGCATAACATGATGGACTTCATTGGACTGGGGTGCAATTAGCTATACATATGCACAAATACAGAAGCTATAATATTACTACCTCTCAAGCTACTGAATATGTTGACTGTTAAAATGGAGAAGATAGCAATTAAACTAATTTCTTTGGGAGTTGCAATCTGATTGATATAGCATAGGTTCTCTTCTGGCAAAACAGCCTCTACACAGAATGGGATTGTAACTCATGACTTCTAGAGATCACAAAATGCTCCTTCATTTACATAATCCAAGGTGCTTTCAATAGTCTCCTTTTTTTCTTTTAGTAGCTTTCACCTTTAAAAAACAGTGTTTGTTAATTATTTTATTACTATTTTTAGGCCATTCACTTTTAATCCAAACAGTGGAGGTATATCATTTTAATCAAAAAGGTAGATAGAGAAGATTATCACACATGGACTCACCATCTGGGAATCACTGGGGAAAGGTTAGGGAAGAGCATGTGTGTGTAGCCCTGGCACAATCATCAGCTCCCTCTAGCATCATGGAATCATTCAAGGAGAGGTGATTTGCTATTAATAGAAACTTTGTGTTAATAGCAAATCGCCTCTCCCGCAACTATTCCATGTCTCTAGAGTCAGCTGACGATTCCATGGTGCTGGAGAAGCATGCCAGTGTTACACAGACGTTCACTTCCCTAACAATTCCTCCGTGATTGGGATTTAAAGCTTGAAGTATGTAACAATTTTAGGTTATGCATGCATCCTTCTATGCATCTCTTAATATATATCCTGCCTTTCTCCAAAACTGGGACTTATGAGAGTTTACAAACGTCACAAAATCACAGTAAAACCACATACAGTGGACCTGCTGTATTGGTAGGCTAGCCATCCGCAGACTCGAGCTTCCATAGATCTCCCTGCCCCATTATTAATGGCAACTATGCACATGTTTCCACTCATTGACTATGATGGGCTCAGACATGTGCATTTTTTTCTCATCCACACTCCCTCCAGAACCAAACCCACATGGATGGGAAGAGTGAACTGTATAGTGAAAAACACACAAAAGCAGACATTAAAACAGTATTAAACTAACATCAGAAATAAAATAATTAAAAATACTATTTTGAAACAATTATTAAAAATGCACAAATTGAATAGCCTCATTGTACTTCCAATGGTTGGCATCCTATGTAGTATTTACAAATTTATAACACAGACTTAGGCACTTGTAACTTTTTCTCCAGTGGCTTAACTGAAAGCACTCCTGAAAACCTGCAATATAAGCCTGGCACCATCTGTCAATGGATGGTTTTCTGAAACTCTAGGGAATAGGGATCAAGCAAAAGAAAATCCCAGCCTTCTCCAAACAATGAGGTGCTTTATGACAACTGTGACATTCTCAAAATACTTCACTGTTGCAAAGTGTCTTGGTACTTTGTTTACCACCCTCCTCCCTTGCACTTCAGAAAACCCTCCATTGGCAGATGTGTTGTGCTTATATGGTAGGTTTGGGGAGGATGTAGATATGTAGTTATGGTGATGGGGCTCCATGATCATAACTTTGTCTGATGGTACAGGATCTTGGCCAATATCCACAATGTACAGATCTACTCCATTGCACAGGTGGCATTTCTTTCAGTGGTCTAAAATCCAGCTGTCGGCTTGAAACAGAGTCAGCACCCATGCAAGTTTCATTGATTCATTTAGCCTATTCTATCAGTTTAGGTCCACACATTAATTTGCTCGTGTCTCTTCCTATTCCATGAAGGCTCACTTCAAACCACCAAATATCCCTGTGTTAAGAGTCAAAGTCTGTGATATGAGTGGGAATACTGGGAAAAGAGCCACAGGTATCTCAATGTTTGGCCTCCCTGGCTACCTCCCTGGTTAACTCCCTGACTTACTGTCAGTGATACACAGTGCAGAGTAATACTAATAAAAGATAATTGCTCATAAATTACCTGTCTTCTGTAGCACATTTATTAGCTTATCTTTCACCTTTTGTTTTTATGTGTTTTCACCAAAGCTTGCCTCATCATTTGATGAGGAAAATGAACCCATTTCACCCACCACATCCCCCATACACAGGCTGCTAGGCAGGGCTGAAATCCAGAACCAAATTTTTATTGCTTAAGCTCAGCTAGGGAGCTGAGTCAGATACCAGGATCAGCCACTTTGAAGATTTGCTGTAAATGGAATAGCTGATCCAAGAAGAGGCTTACTTGCCTGATAGGTGAATACCAACAGAGTTCATACTCAGATCCAGGCACAGCAAAGGTGTGTCTTGTCACTTGCTGTGAGCAATGACATTGTTTTAAATGTATTGATGCAAATGAACATTGAGGGGAAAAAAGCAATGGAGATTATTAGAGGGTGACGGAACCTCCTTGTCACGTCCTTTTCCTGTTCTTCTAGCACGATTGCAAGAAGATTTTCATATGATGTTGAGTTTATCCTGTCAGTGTCCTGTCATTAAACTGCGATTGACCGCGATTGAACAAAAGACTTTCACATGATGTTGTTCTGATCCTGTTATTGTCCAGTCAGTGTAGTAGAATTGTCCCATCCTTGCCCTTCATTTTGTATTAATGGAAGAACGCATTAATGCAGTTCCATTTCACTGACAGTTTAATGAGAGGATCAGCATGAATGTCTTTTGCATGATCTCTGTCATGAACGGGATAAGGATGGGTATCGCTCAAAAGGCTTTTGTTTTATATCCTCTCTAACCTTCATTTAACCAATCAGCCAACACTAACTCCACCTGGGATTTAGTAGGAATTGTCACTGGCATCAGCCAATGCATCTCTGAGGAGGATCAGGCCAGTGACTGTCTTTCTTTTTTGTGTCCATTTGACCAAGTGTGTATTAAGCCAGTGACCTTAAACTGTCAGGCTTGCCGTTATTATTAGACAGTTATTTACTTTCATCTTTGTTGTTGTTAATTGCCCTGGAGTTGGCCCAGTTTATGGCAATCCTGCAAATGAGATATCTCCAAGACCCTCTGTCCTCAATTGCCCTGCTCAAGTCCTGTAAATTCAGGCCCTCAATCTCCCTAATTGAGTCTATCAATCTGGCATGTGGCCTTCCTCTCTTTCTGTTGCCTTCCACCTTCCCCAGCATTATTGTTTTTTTCTTGTGAGTCATACCTTCTCATGATGTGGCCAAAGTATGACAGCCTTGGTTTTGCCATCTTGGCTTCCAGGGACAGTTCAGGCTTGATCTGTTGTAGACTCCCCCCCCCTTTTTTTGTCTTTTTAGTCATCGACAGCATCCTCAGCACTTTCCTCCAGTGCCACATCTCAAATGAGTTGATTTTCTTCCTATCAGGTTTTTCACTGTCCAGCTCTCACATCTGTAGATGGTGATGTTAAATACAATGGACTGGATGATTCTAACATTAGTGTTCAGTAGTATATCTTTACACCTTCATCTTATCTTCATTTATGTTTAGGCTTCCTCCTTGCCTGGGTCTAACATGCATTTATTTTCATAATATACTACTATACAATACCCATCTATTACAGCATCAAGAGCTTAAATGAGGCAAACAGAAATCTAAAAAGCATCCCAACCTGCAACAAGCTTATTTAAAGTTAAGACTCAAATCTGGAACAGATGAGTTGTCTCACTGACCGGAAACAAGCAATTGCCACTGCCGCACTTGCCCTTTGAAAATAAGCTAAGCAACCTCAAACAGTCTAACCTTTTCTCATGGCAGTGTGGGTGGGTGGTGGGTGGGTTTTTCCATCTTGTCTGCCATTTGCTGCACACTTTCCAGTTTTACAATATCTCAGTTATGATCAGCTGTCCAGATATGGTTGCACTGGGCATTTGTATTAGGATAGCGTGATAATTTGTATTATTTATCATCGCCCAAGATAAGTTCAGTTTCTTTGATTATTTTTCCTGTTGGCCACGTTTTTTTCTGTGGTATATTTATCTCTCAGCAGGACCAACTCAGAATTGGATAAAAGCTCCAGAGAAGATAAAGGACCCTGTTGCTGGACATTATACTTACTGAGTTCAGAGGGAGTCAATAGATACCATTAATCTTCCTCAGATCACAAGCCTCAAAGAAGTCTTGCTCAATAAAGTAATGGTTTGGAGCAACCAATGTGCATTGATTTGACTCATTCACCTAACGCTCTTTCCCCACACCCAAAAAGTCAATCCCCAGGAGCAGAGATGATAGCATTTCCAAACAAAAGCAAGGAATAGGAGACACAGTGCCCATATGACATCATGAGGTCAACTAGGTCCAAACCTAGCTCTAAAGCTGGAAGCAACCATGCCTTGAGGGTGAGGAATCCATTTTAATCAAGGCTTTAAAGAAGCCACCAGCCACCAATGAAACTAGAATAGTACAGTGAGCCCATGGTATCTACTTAGGTTTGGTATGGATACTAAAATCAATGAATGCTCAAGTCCCATTATACAAAATGGTGTAGTAAAACAGTGTCCCTTATATAGAATGGCAAAATAAAGATTTGTTTTTTGAATTTTTTGCTGGGGGGATATTTTTTGTGGATTCAGAATCCGTGGTTATGGAGGCCTGATTGTAACTCCTTACATGTTCTGGATCAGGGCCCTGGTGACAAGCCACAAGGGACAGGGGTAGCCACACAAGCTCAGACCTACTCAGCTGAAGCAAAGCCGGCACTGAAGTAACACCCAATTCCCCTATGAAGTCTTAAGCATCTAGATCTCTGCAAACTGGCCAGCTCTCTGTAAAGCAAGATTTGAACCATATGGCAGGAATGGTAGGTCTAGGACATGTGTGCTTCCTAAGAGCTACTTTTTTAAAAAATTCAAGCATAATGCTTTTACACGTCACATTGGAAATAGATCTTCTTGTACAGAAAATGGCAACAGATTCATATCTTTAACATGTGGATGTGCACTGGTTAAAACTATCACATATTTGCAACTTTTCCCTTTATTTTTGTCTTGCACCATATCTAAAGCACCACCAGAGTGAGAGAGAGAAGAAATCCAGTGTTACTCCTCATGCCTGTATTTTCATGTTGAGGAGGGTGCATTGTCTACTGCCCTGTTGCCTGATCCCCTTTAGACAATTATGTCACCTAGTCAGTGGCAGGTCCAGGTTTTTGTCTAAGCTTTTTTAAAACAAACAAACAAACAAACAAACAAAAACCAACCCCAAACACCGCTATCAAACATTTTTGAAAAAGCACCTTGAAAAGCTCTTTTAAAGTCAAGAATGAAATTCAGAGTAGATTCACCAACACACCAACATTGGAGCTGTCACTGCTTCTAGTGGTTCAGTTAGTGCTGGGCAATAGGGTCTGAGGACTATCAAAATTACAATTGCTCTGAAACTCTGAAAAATGGCAGCTGACTCCCACACTTCAGCTGTTTATGTTGGCTGGAACACTGCCTCTGTGTTCAAGTATACCTGCTGCGAGACCCAGTGGGGAAATTTGCTGAGAAATTTCCTCCTCTCAAATTGGAGTTTGCCTTGCAATTTCTCATCAGTCGATCAGCCAGATCCCATTTGCACACCACTGGGCTGAAGTGTATATGTGGTTCCTTTCTTTGACTCACCAGATGGGAATATTAATCTCCTCGTGGCAGTCAGTGTATATGACTGCCTATTCAGTCATATGATTGGCAGGTGGAATAGGCAAGGTTTTCAAAGTACTGTCCATGGACACAATGATCGTACAAATGTGTTTTCAGTTTATGCACTGAAATTGTATTAAAATTGTTCCATTAACATTTATTAATATAGGTAAAACAAAGGGTATCTGGGATCCTTAGGCAAGTATTTGGGGATGGAAGTCATTTTCCTGTGTGGAAAGCCAGTGAACTGAATGTGGAAATACAATTTGCTGAGCAAGAGACTTTTCAAAATGTTCTACCAGCACCAGGAAGTCTCTTCTTTCTAGTTGCTCTGGCTATTACAATTCAGAACTCATTTCAGAAAAGCACTATATTCACTGGATTTAATTATATACTGTTTCTAAAAATAAATGTCCTATAACACAACTTTTTATTTCATTCCATTTTTATTGTCCTAGTCTCTTTTTAAAAAAAAATAGATATGGTTGGGAGAAACATTTCTCTCTAAACACCCACACACTCCTCACTTAATTTTCATACAAAACAGTAAATAATGAAATACTAGAAACTAAGCAAGGTTTGTTCATAGTTGCATTCATCTTGGGGTAGTTTTTTCCCCTTCAGTGTGCAAATAAGCATGTTGCTTCAATATGGAAATAGTAGAAGTTAGAAAGTTAGTTCTATGGTGGATGAATTAATAGCATGCTGAAACCATACACAATTGAGCAGTGGTATGATGATGGTCTAGATCTGAGATTCTCATCCTACCATTTCTTACTGTGGAAGTCTTTAGTATGTCTTTATATTTAAGGTCTGGTACATTAGAGCATAAGTTCAAACAAAGAGAAAAGAGAAAACCTAAAAAGGATTTGTTTAGAGCACAGTCAACTTAACTAGTGAACACAAGCAAAAGCCACCTTTTTTGATGGATTCTTCCAAACATTTGCATAAAAATCCTATTGCCAGGACTATGGACTGTATGCCTCATCCTTGGATTTGTGGATGTAAAATAGCTTCCTGCAGCACTGATTGGGTCTTCTCATTTATATGGCAAACAGGGATCCTTTAATCTTATATGACACTATGATTCCACTTGGTTCTATCCTATTGAATGATGGGATTGTAGTGTGGTGGAGGATTAAAATTATCCCTAAACAGAAAATTCGAGGACAGAACAATGGCATTTTAAATGGAACCATAGCACTATAATTGTGTAGTATGAAAATGTCTCGAGGGAAATGAAACTAGTTCTCACTTTGTTCAAAGAGAGAGAAAGTTCTTTGTGCCTTCTTTCTGTCTCTCAAAGGCAAAAGAGTTGGCGTCTCTCATGTCTTCTAATAGAAACTCCCTTTCTCCAACCCCAGAAATATAATTAATAATAATAATAATAATAATAATAATTTTCTATAGGATTGAGGCAGCTTACAACAATGATAAAATACATACAATATAAAATGATCCCACTATCCCCTCCCTCCCTCAGTACAAGTTGGGATCTCTATGCTGAATGACAGCATCAAGGAGAGATGTTCCTCCATCTCACATGATGTCTGTAAAAGCTTCTGGTTCCTTCAAATGTTCTTTTAACAGTGGAAGAGTGGAGAATCCTGAGAGCTATCATTGCAAAATAACTTTTCCAAACTCTGATCCAAAGTGTAGTGCTAGTGAAATCTGAAAATCCTGGAAGCATTTGATACAGAGAACATTTTCAGGGCTACTGTTCTGCAAGACTATTTATAAACTATCTGAAAGATTTTATCTTTCTGTGAGAACCTGCCCGAGTTTTCAAAATTTCTCCTTGAAATTTTTGAACAGTGGCCTTTTTTTTTGGTTCCACAATTCCATCAGGCATGTTTGGTGAGCAATAAAAGATAGGATAGTTTTTTGTAGGGCTTTTGGGCTATGTGGCCATGTTCTAGAAGAGTTCTTTTCTGACATTTCGCCAGCATCTGTGGCTGGCATCTTCTGAGACACAGATGCTGGCAAAACGTCAGAAAGGAACTCTTCTAGAACATGGCCACATAGCCCAAAAGCCCTACAAAAAACTATGGATGTCGGCCATGAAAGCCTCCGACTCCACAAAAGATAGGATCTTATCAATGGCTACTCCCAGACTGTGGACCATGGGAAGTTAGGCTGGCTCCCTGTCTCTTCTCTTTCCAGCAGCAGGTAAATCTTTTTTTATTCAGCTAGACTTTAATTAATTGGTTGTGCAGAATGATCTTTTAATGAAAAATGTTGTACAGTCACTCCTCCGTTTTTGTGGGGGTTACCTATTCCGGATCTCCCTGTGAAAATGGAAACCCACCTATAGTCAAACCCCTTTGGCTTGAATGGTTGTGTATACCCATGGGCATGCACTGCAGGGGCACAACCCATTTTGTCCCCCTCTGTTTGCTGCCCAAGAATGGGCAATGGATGTGGATTTCAAATCCACAAAAACGGACGGGTGACTTTAAGCTATTTTTCTTTTGTGCCATGTTTAGATGTTTTCAAACTGTTTTCAATCCAGTGTTTTCTTTAAATATGCTAGTTTAATTGCATTTTAATTGTTCTCTAATTTTATAAGGGATTGATGTTAGCTACATTTAGTTCTAATTTGTGTTGTAACAAGGTCCTGTAATGAGAAAATGGCAGGATGTAAAAAACATACTTATTAAAGCCTTTCTAAAAGAATTGTTACCAAGTGTCCATTTTCTTGTGCAAATGATTGTTAGTGGAATCTTTTCTGCCATGTAACATATGGACTGAGATGATTTTTTTAAAGGTGAAAATACAGTGTTCCAAATACACTTACAGTCATTGGCTGAAATCGTGTTGGTTAGGCCCAACTAAAGTAGACCAAATGAATCAATTGTTGAATTTTTAGTCAACAGTTTGAAACATATAACTAACTGATTTACTGTGTCTGCTCTGGTCAGGGTGAATATAGTATTTAGGCCATTATATTTTAGCATTATTTCATGTAGCTCCCAAATTGAAACTGTTCTTGGTTTGTCGATTAAATTATATGTGCCCATTTGTCTCCACTGGGTGTCCAAAGTTTAGAAAGAGGTGCTCATTCAGACATACAACTGTAATTTGAAAAGGCGTCTGACACTTACACAGAGAAAGAGATGGTATTGGATTAGCTAGACCTGGTGATCTTTCAAATCATGTATATCTGGACACATCCAGATATCCAGAGAGAAAAGCACTCAAGAACATCTGTATCTCTGCACATCTGAGTTCAGGGGGAGGGATGAGAGCCCAAGTGGGAATCACTGCGTAGCCCTTTGCCACGCTGAATCCACAGAGAATACTGGCCACTTTGCCATAAATCAATGGAGTCAGCAGCGTGTAATGACATTAATTTGACAGCAGTCCATATAAAGTGTCCTGAGATTTTCCCTGGAGTGTTTAGGAAGCCAAGCATTTCTTATTATTAACATGCTATTGGTTCATAATGAACTTAAAGTGGCATCCATATCCAAAGGGAGTTCTTCTTCTTCCCCCTTAGATGATTCTGTATTCAAAGAATGAAAGCAGTAATTAAAAGTTTCCCTTTTATACTTCTCATAGCAGACATCCCTGACAGTTCTGCCCTACTCCTGCTTTATGATAAAATTATCATATGGAAGAATAGCAAAAGGAGCATAACAATAAAAGTTAGAAAGACCAAAGGAATTGTGACAAACATGAGAAGAAAGCAGCATGCATCCCAGTTTAAGGAGCTGATTTCAGGACTTTCTAAGTAGTGCAAGCAAAATAAATTCTATATATATATTTAAAATCATAGCTTAAAAGGCTGCCAGATGATTTCAAAGAGCTTTCAGAATATACTTTCATCAGCTGACATTCTACTATTGTTTCATTATTAGGAAATGAAGAAAACATCTTGGGCCTGTGACTACTGAGGCACTATGGTGGGTAGGAAGAGGTAGCCACTCTTGAGCAATTGCCAGGAGGAGGGAGATGTATGAGTATCTTCGAAGGTGGGAAAAGGGGCCTGCTTGGTGTCACTTCTGTAAGGCACTCCTGGACTGTTAGCACTGGCCCAGCAGCAAGGTGATTACTCTGTGCCAGGATAATCAGAATCACAGTTGACTGAATCTACTACATAAGCAAGAGTTTCTGACTCATTAGTATAACAGTAGCACCAGTGATGGCTGGTGGCATCAGTAGGGCAGTGACTTCTGGATTTTAGTCTAAATTTTAAAGGAGCATTTGTTGTTTTTGTTAATTGCCATCAAGTCAGAGGTAGCTTTTGGTGACACTAGTGCTGGTGTCCTGTTAGGGACTTTTTAAAAAAATGTTTTTAGATTGTATTGAATTGTATATGTATTTTTTAACATTGCTGGAATCCTTCCTCGATCCGGGGGGAGAGGCAGGAAATACAATTAATAATAATAATAATAATAATAATAATAATAATTTTCACGCCTATGTTTCTCTTACATATGCATGTATCCTTTTTTGGTAACAATGCTCCCTCTCTCCACAGTGCCCAAAGCCCACTCTCAGGTTACTGAAAAGCCCTTGAAGCTGACCTACATGACCATTCTGTGCTTCATGATGTGGAGCCAGGATTGCCAAAGTGTCTGGCTACATCCCTATAGCCAGAGGCTAAATGACGACATCAGCACTGAGATCTGCTGGTATCCTGTGTAGTTCTCAGTAGTGCTGTAAGCATTTTACACCCACCTGTGGAACATAGCCAGATGCCCCTATAATCCTTCTTGCAGAAAATGGCTGTTTAGGGCTTTTTCAGAGGCCTTTTAGTAAGTGATAGTGGGGTATATGGCTCATCTGTACCTGCTGTGTCACACTGAGGTATACAGGATTGCAGCCTGTGATTGAGAGACCTCCAAAGCACCTACTTATTAACAGTCATACTCCTGTCTACCAAACTCAAGGCTGTGGTTTCCCTGATTTAGTACATTTATCCTATGTAAAGTGCATTTGGGCCCAATACCTTGGGCTTATTTATTTATTTAGTTTATGCCCTACCTTTCTCCCCATTGGGGCCTGGAGGATGACTGTTCCTTGAAGTCTGGAGTAAAACTCAGAATAGATTCACCACCCCAGTAACATGAAAGCCACCAGCCACTACCACTGAATGGCACAGAACCTGGAAAAATAATGAGGAACAAATAACAATGCTACCCTTGAGTAATGGGTTTAATTAAGGAGATTATTGCACCACCCTTTATTCCCATGCTAGACACAGGATGCAAATGGGGATGGAGCTGCGTGATAGAATCTGTCTCTGTGCATTTACTCTCCATGCCTAGCATGAGAATAAAAGCCAGTGTGATAATATCTTAAATTCCATTGCAAAAGTAATGTTTTGTATCAAGTGAGACAATGTAATATGTAAGATGTTTTTGGTTATGAGTAAACATTCCTTTTAAAAGGCATATGGGGGTATGATTTGAAGCACTTTGCCAGGAATTTTTCAGACTGTATGGTGTTCTCCTATCAATCCTACTGTTTTAAGCAATGAAAATAATGAAACAGCAAAGAGCTAGGTAACAAAATTACCTTTGAAACACTAACAGAGGTAAAAGAAGTAAACTGCTTTTAAAAAGACTATAATGAGCAATGATGATGAATTACTTTTATAAAAATATCTCATCAAATGGTAATGGTGTGCAGCCTCTTAAACTCATTTGCGGGATCCGCTCCTTTCATATAACCCACCCTGCACACTCAGATCCTCTGGGAAAAATGTATTGCAACCAATAAAAATTAGGTTGGCCGCAGTTACCCAGAGAACCTTCTTGTCTGCTGCTCCCAAACTATGGAATGGGCTGTCGGAAGAGATCTGAAACACTACTAATTTTGACAGCTTTAAAAAAGCAGTCAAGATGAATCCCTTCCAGCAGGCCTTCCCTGAATAACCCACCTGGTCTCCCAAGGATATGATCACACACAACACTCCAAATTCCCAACTCTTTTGCTGCAGATTGTTTGATTGTTCAATTGTTTGATTGTTTTAATGGCATTTTATTATGGTTTTGCTTTGGGAGGGAGGGAACAATGGGTATTTTATGATGTATGATGTATTTTATACTGTATTTCATCCCTGTTGTAGGCCCCCTTGATTCTGAGGGAGAGGCAGGATAAAAATAAAATTAATAATAATAATAAACACTGTATACTTTCTGCCACTCCATTTTGCCCCAACAATATTTTCAGTCACAACCTGGCAACAACAATGTTATTCTATCCTATCAATACATTTAGATTTAATTGAACCACAGTAGATTGAACAGGGTTCTTCACACCATTTATATAATACAATGGAGATGTTAAATCCAGAGACCAAAATCAAAACCAACCAGCTTAGTGCCCCCTCTCTCTATCAGCCTCTAACACCAGGATATTTCCCTCTCAAATAAGGATTCTCCCCCCCCCCCCAATTTTTCTATCTGTTCCCAAATTTCTAGCATTCTAGAAAGTGAGATGCTGAAAATCTTTCACACCTAGAACTCATATTTTGCGTGTGTCCACATTCCCTTGGTAATATTTACCTAACACTTTTCTTTAGATGCTGAAATTGTATTTTTAACTTGTCAACTGAAATCTTAAGCTACTGCAATGTTAGAAACTTGGGAAAAGAAATAAAATGGGGGGCGGACGGGGGCGGACAGGGAGGAAGAGAAGGTAGCTACACATTCTCATCTGATTTTTTTTCTCCCAGGGGAATAGTGATCTGTGGTGGGGAGCAAACACAAACTAGAGCAGAGATAGGAAGAGATAGAACAGAGATGTATCTGCCTCTTTCTCTCCATTTCCATCATTCATTGACTCTTGCTGCTTACAACAGAGAGTGTTATGTTTGAACGCTGTGTGTTAAGACATTGGACAACAGTGGTTGGCAATCAGTTTAATCTTTTCTTATCTATCTGCATGAGTGAAACAATACCTTAATCAAAGGAAAGATAATTAGGTTTCAGTCACTGTATGGACTTGTTAGCTTTGTACACATCCTTCAACAGTATTGGCGTTAATATCTATTGCTCGTAGTGTTAATTCAAGAGTGTTGACACTTAACACTGCAGCCATTCATGAGGTATGGTTGCTACTTATATCAATCTAATTTATATGACCAACAGATGCTGGATTTGTGCAAACCTCTGGCAATTGTCACTGATAAAGTTGAAGCCATTGATAAGGTCCTCTCTTGTGTTGCTTACAAAAAATGCCCGTGAGAGTGGTAGGTTCCCCACCCCACCCCCATAAAGCCATTCTCCAAAGATCTCAAAACTCTGGCAGGCTCTCACTGGAAGATAAAATCTTTCAGATAGTTTATAAATAGTCTTGCAGAATAGCCCTAAAAATGCTCTCTGGATCAGCCGTGTTTTACCCCTCCTGTTGCCACTCTCCATCAGAGTTCACTATTAGTAGGAGGAATTTTCTCTGTGATTCCTTTATGCCTTGACATTATGTTTCCCTCATACCTTATCCTTAAAAATGCTCCTAAACAATAACCATTCTTTCAAAGGCCCTTTACTTCTCATAGTTCCAAAATACCACCCAAACCTCAACTGAATTGCTGGTCCTGTCAGTTGGAAAATCCTATTCATGACTTATACTCTGGATCTCTGTATGCCAGACTAGGTTGTTTTTCAAACTGCTGAATGTTATATTCAGTCCATATCACTAGTACCTGCATCTTAATTAGTCCCCCACCACTGCAGGAAGGGACTGTTATCCCCAAATGAAACTTCACAAGGAAATGATCTGATCATGACAATGGGATTTATACCCAGCTCCAAACCAGATCATCCTCCATCTGCCCAACTATACTAGTAGAGTATATCCTGCAACAATGTTCTAAGACAGCCTCTTAGATGCCATGGTAGCCAATCTCATCATGCTAGCCTTAATCTGGATGTTGAACTCTCCCACAACCACCATACCGGGGTTCTCCAGCAACCCAGAAGACAAATTCAGACAGGTAGACTGCTGGATAGTGTGGTGGGTTATATACCAATACCATTCCCATTCGGTCTTTTTGGCCCAGCCGCTGTCTGAGTAGATTGTTTTTCTTGGAAATGAGATGGAATTGTTATGGATGATGACAACTCCACCCCCCCCCCCCGCCCTTTCCCCAAGCAGTTAGGCCAACTGTGATTTGGCTTAGCAGCAGAACTGTATATGTATACAGACTGTGTTAATGTTTCCAATTTTGTCTCTCTTTTAAAACCATTAACTCAGGAAAAGGATGCCTAAGAATGCAAGACTTCAAGGCACATTTGCTTTGTTACTTTTTATTTCTCATTTGGATTTTATTTGAACTGGAAACAATCTTTTGCACATAATGTATAGAAGGCAATTTATTGCTTATTTATTTATTTATTGTATTTATATGACACTCTTCAGCCACAAAGGCTCTCAGAGCAGCTTATAAACTGTTAATTTGACAGTCACAAAGAGCCATATAGACAAACCTCCTCCTTTTTGGGCCCCATCCACACTAGCCCATTTGCCCTGGTTAGATCCAGATGAGATCATGCATGGCATTACTGAATCTCTCCGGAAAGAAGTTCATACTACCTTTTGCCCCCATCGGTGCTTGCTGGTGCATTTTACCCCTCTTAAGTTCATAAACGAAAAAGTAACGATTAAAGATGGAGCCTCTTGGTTGTCAATCAAATGATGTCATGGTGACGTCTGATGCAGCCATTGGCTGCACGAGCTGCTTGGTTTTTTAAAAAATACATTTATATATTTGACAGCTTATGCGCATGGAGCGGTGCAGCTTGTAGGGATCCTTTCCCCACCTCCCCTTCTCCTCCTCCTCCTTTCATCGGGCACTGTTGGATTTTTTTTTATTTTTTTAGTTATTTATTTATCATTAATTATCAATTATTTTATTTTAATTTATTCTAATTATTATTTATTTTATTTTATTTCCATTTCATTGTATTTTATTTTTTACTATTATTTTATTGTATTATATTATATTATTATTATTAGTGTATTTTACTTTAATTTCTTATTATTTTTATTGTATTTTTTATCTGACAGCTCATGCATATTTATTTTATTTTATTTCATTTCATTCCATTTATTATTGTATTTTTTACTATTATTTTTATTGTATTATATATTTTTATTATTATTTTAGTGTATTTTACTTTAATTTCTTATTATTTCTGTTGTATTTTTTTTTAATCTGACAGCTCATGCGCATTCTACAGGAGGCCTTTTAAAATGGTTTGGCCTTTCTATCGGGAGGCTCATTCATTAAAACTGGACGGAAAACCCCAAATCCTCATTCATAAGCCCCAGTGAGTTCTTATGATAGTCTGAACGGCCCCTTGCTCTCATTCAAATTGGAGTGGGAAAGGCCCTCATCAAGAATGAAAAATGTTTTGTTTCTAAATCAGGGTTCAAGGTCTGGGATGCTCTTCTAGCAAAAAGAAGCACAGCCCTTGCTTTTTTCTGTTCTCCCAGGGCCAGGACAGAGGGGAAAAAAACTTGGAGGAAGGAAAGCAGGTTCTCAAATGGAACTTGAACACTATTCATTTTTCTCATCATTGCCTTTTACCTCCTGTACTATGCATCATTTGTAAGTACATCTTATTCTTTCTTGTTGCTGGACTATATCAAAGTGGACAAGGTGTGATCTTCCAGCTGTTCCCCTCTTCCATTCCCCTCTTCCATTCTATAGAGTGTTCTGGGAAAGATTGATTGAAATTGCAATCCAGCAGCTAGAAGACTAGAGGTTTGCACAACCCTGTTTTTCATAATTCTGGGTGTAGTGTGGCCTTTGTTTGGGACATTATCCCTCATTCACTGTTTCATAGCATCTCAGTATTCTGATCATAGAATCATAGAATCATAGAGTTGGAAGAGACCACAAGGGCCATCCAGTCCAACCCCCTGCCATGCAGGAACTCCCAATCATAGCATCCCTGACAGATGGCCATCCAGCCTCTGCTTAAAGACCTCCAAGGATGGAGACTCCACTACACTTCGAGGGAGTGTGTTCCACCATCGAACAGCCCTTACTGTCAGGAAGTTCCTCCTAATGTTGAGGTGGAGTCTCTTTTCCTGCAGCTTGCATCCATTGTTCCGCGTTCTAGTCTCTGCAGCAGCAGAAAACAAGCTTGCTCCCTCTTCAATATGACATCCCTTCACATATTTAAACAGGGCTATCATATCACCTCTTAACCTTCTCTTCTCCAGGCTAAACATCCCCAGCTCTTTAAGTCGTTCCTCATAGGGCCTGGTTTCCAGACCTTTCACCATCTTAGTTGCCCTCCTTTGGACCCGCTCCAGTTTCTCCACATCCTTTTTGAATTGTGGTGCCCAGAACTGGACACAGTATTCCAGGTGGGGCCTGACCAAAGCAGAATAGAGCGGCACTATTACTTCCCTTAATCTAGACGCTACACTTCTATTGATGCAGCCTAAAATAGCATTGGCCTTTTTAGCTGCCGCATCGCACTGTTGACTCATGTTCAACTTATGGTCTACTTGGACTCCTAGATCCCTTTCACACGTAGTTTCATTCAGCCAGATGTCCCCCATCCTATATCTGTGCATTTCATTTTTGCGTCCTAAGTGCAGTACCTTACATTTCTCCGCATTGAATTTCATTTTGTTAGAGTTGGCCCAGCTTTCTAGTCTATTCAGGTCATTCTGAATTTCAATCCTATCTTCTGGAGTATTGGCTACTCCTCCTAATTTGGTGTCATCTGCAAATTTGATAAGTATGCCCCCAATTCTGTCATCCAAATCATTAATAAAGATATTGAATAGCACTGGGCCAAGTACAGAACCCTGTGGGACCCCACTGGTCACTTCTCTCCAGGTTGAAAAGGAGCCATTGTTGAGCACCCTTTGAGTTCGGCCAGTCAACCAATTACAAATCCATGTAACAGTTACCTTGTCTAGCCCACATTTTACAAGCTTGCTTGCAAGAATGTCATGGGGAACCTTGTCAAAGGCCTTACTGAAATCAAGATATACTATATCCACAGCATTCCCTTCATCTACCAAACTGGTAATTTTATCAAAAAAAGAGATCAGATTTGTCTGGCAAGACTTGTTTCTCTGAAACCCGTGTTGGCTTTTTGTGATTATGGCATTCCCTGCTAAATGTTCACAGACTCTCTGCTTAATGATCTGCTCTAGAATCTTTCCTGGAATTGATGTCAGACTAACTGGACGATAATTGTTGGGATCTTCTTTTTTTCCCATTTTGAAGATGGGGACAACGTTTGCCCTCCTCCAGTCTGCTGGGACTTCTCCTGTTCTCCAGGAGTTCTCAAAAATTATTGCTAATGGCTCTGATATTACATTTGCCAGTTCTTTTAATACCCTTGGATGTAGTTCATCTGGTCCTGGAGACTTATATTCATTTAGGTTAACCAAGTATTCCTGTACTATCTCTTTACTTATTCTGTGCTGAAATTCCCCTATTCTGTCTTCTTCCCCATTATCCTTAGGTTGGGCACCCTTTGCCTTTTCTGAGAAGACTGAAGCAAAGAAGGTATTGAGTAATTCTGCCTTTTCTCTGTCCCCTGTTAGCATTTTGCCATCTTCTGCATGCAGTGGCCCTACTGTTTCCTTCTTCTTCCTTTTGCTTCGGACATACCCAAAAAAACCCTTTTTATTGTTCTTAACCTCTCTAGCAAGCCTGAGTTCATTCTGCGCTTTAGCTTTTCTGACTTTATCCCTACACATGCTTGCTATTTGTTTGAATTCCTCTTTCGTGATTTCCCCACTTTTCCATTTCTTATACATGTTCCGTTTAAAACTTAGCTCAGTTGAAAGTTCCTTAGTCATCCATCCTGGCTTCTTGAGATATCTTCCATTTTTCTTCCTCATTGGAACTGTTTGAAATTGCGCCTTCAGTATCTCCTTTTTGAGAAACTCCCATCCATCTTGAACTCCCTTCTCTTTTAGTTTTCCTGACCATGGGATCACCCCCAGTATTTCTCTAAGTTTATTGAAGTCAGCTCTCCTAAAGTCTAGAATTCGTGTCTGACTATGCCTGGCTTCTCCTTTCCGCTGTATAACAAACTCCAGGAGAACATGGTCACTCCCACCTAAGGATCCAACCACTTGCACTCCATTGACTAGGTCATCCCTGTTGGTTAAGATCAGATCTAAAATAGCTGATCCCCTTGTTGCCTCTTCCACCTTTTGGACAATGAAATTGTCTTCCAGGCAAGTGAGGAATTTGCTAGACCTTGAGGATTTGGCTGAATTTGACTTCCAGCAAATATCCGGATAGTTGAAGTCCCCCATCACTACTACATCTCTCCTTTCTGAGTGTGTGGTCATCTGTCCTAGAAAGGCATTATCCAATTCCTCCGTCTGACTTGGAGGTCTGTAGTAGACTCCCACAGTAACATCCCTGTTGTTTCCCTCTCCTTTAATTTTTATCCAGATGCTCTCCACCTGGCTTCCAGTACTGATGTCCTGGATCTCTTCACTGGTGTAAATATCCCTGACATATAATGCTATTCCTCCTCCTTTCCTGTTTGGCCTGTTTCTCTTAAAAAGGTTATATCCCTCTATTTCTACATTCCAATCATGAGACTCATCCCACCAGGTTTCAGTGATGCCTATTATATCATATTTGCTTTGTTGTGCTAGGAGTTCCAGTTCATCCTGTTTATTTCCCATACTCTGTGCATTAGTGTAGAGACATCTAAGAACATGTGTTCCCTTATCTTGCTGCCTGTGCAAAAATTTTTGCTTTCCACTATTGGGTCCTTGCATTGTTTGCCTTGTTCCCTCTATGTCATTTTGACTATTTTCTCCAGCCCTTTTGCCTTCCAGTATAATGTCTCCCTCCCCCATATAACTCAGTTTAAAGCCCTCCTGATCAGATTTTTGAGACTATTAGCAAAAATGTTTTTGCCAACTGGCGTGAGATGCAGCCCATCCTTTGCCAGAAGTCCCTCCTCATGGAACCGCAGCCCATGATCCAAGAGTCCAAACTGTTCCTGGCGGCACCATCTACGGAGCCAGTTATTCACCTCTGCTATTTTCTTCTCCCTTCCTGGACCATGCCCTTCTACCGGGAGAAGAGATGAGATGACAACCTGTGCATCCATCTCTTTCAGCTTCCTACCCAGATCCTCATAATCCCTTATGATCTTCTGAAAGCTGTGCCTTGCAGTATCATTGGTTCCCACATGAACCAAAAGAAAGGGATAACGGTCAGTAGGCTTGACAAGTCTTGTCAGCCTCTCAGTCACATCACAGATCTTTGCGCCAGGGAGACAACACACCTCCCGAGACATCTTGTCAGGCCCACAAACTACTGCTTCTGTACCCCTCAGCAAGGAGTCCCCCCCCCACCACCACACGCCTCCTTCGAGGCTTAGCAGTGGCTGTTCTCTTTGGTGCTGTTCTCAGGCTCCCCTGCTCTGTCCCTGATGCCTGTCCCTGCTGCTTTTCCTCATCATCTCTGGTAACAGAGAGAGATTCAAAGCGATTCTGTAACTGCAAGCTCACAGAACGAACCGTGGTTTCCCTACTTCTGTGTGTAACATTCCTCCAACCATCTACTTTTTGTGTGTGTGAAGTGACCTCGTCTTCCCCAGCAACTTTCTCTGTGTGTTTCCTGTCCATGACCGTCCGGTCCTTTCTGTTCAGGAGAACCTCCTGCTCTCTGTGATCCTGAAGTGTAGACACCTGGGCCTCCAACTGCTGTACTTTCTCTTCCAATAGGGCTACCAACTTGCACTTGGTGCAGGTGAAGTTCCCCATATCTATAGGCAAGAAGACAAACATTCCACAGGTGTTGCAGGTGACTGCAGCAGGTCCCTCAGTGTCCATAGTGAGAAGTCTTAAGGAGGCACTGAAACAAGACTATGGGCTTTTCCTGTTAAACACCAGTGTAAAGAATCCCTGTGTGGCTGTTAGTGAGCTCAGTCAACTGGGCCTATAGTTATCTAGAGAGCTCCTGGCTGCTAGCTCCTTCTACAGGCAAGTCCCTGATTCACTTCCTCTGAATCCCCACAGCCCCTTAAGGGAATACTGAAAAGTATAAAGATTGAATGAGTTGTTCTCCAACACTGAGCTCAGACTATCTTCCCCTCTGTACTTCCAATCTGCCTTAGCTATCAAAGATAAAAATGAGTATCAGAAGAAAAATTAGCAAGGTATGGCCCAGAAATCCTCTCCAAACAGTTATATAAAATGAGATTTCTCTTTCCTCCCCAATGAACCAATGAAATGGCTCACAATTTCAAATTTTAAGGTCTTACCCAATCAAAAGGCACACAGAGAAGCACTAGGTTTACCTTTAGCAAGGTGATATCATATTTGTTTATGTCAATATTATCAGTAGTCACTAACAAAGTTGTAGTGTGCTGGAGACCATTATCACAACCAAAGGAACTCATATATTGCCCTTGGCAAAGAAACAGAAGCATACACACACTCACACTCACACTCAATTAACACCTGGTTCTAATTCCTGTAGGATGTATTTTGCTTGGTACATATGAGCCCTACAGCAAGAATTAATATTTTATATGTGCGTTTTTATTTCCTCTGAGGATGCTGAATGACTCATTGCAATGGATTAGCCAGGATTTTCGGATTTTCACTACTTTCTCTCTCTCTCTCTGCATGCTTGTATAATCTTACACCTATTATGTGAAGAAAGCAAAGCAGAGAAATTCATCATATATATTTAGGATTCTCATTCATAAGGCAGATCTAGGTTCCTGTTGCTTAGGTCTTCTTTTCATGCTTCCTCCTTCAAAGGGCAGAGATAATCACTCATCTTAAATTCACTACAGAAAAGAGACAGTTCAGGAATTTCCCATTGAGTTAAACATGTGCATGTTAAGGAGCTGCAACTTCAGAATGGAAGGCAGACTCCCATTTAAGGGGCAAGACTACTTTTTCATGCATATATGGCTGGTTGCAACATTGGAAAGAACAAAGTAGAGATGCATTTCTATACCTGATTCCTTAATTTTCTTGTTTTCTTCTTTCCACCCCATTCTACCCCCACCTCCACACTTGGTAAGATGTCTATACGATTTGTAAATCTGCAGGCTTACTGACCATGGACTGGCCACGACTTTGAAAAGTTTGAAAAACAGCCTCATTTGGCATACAGGGATCCAGAAGGTATTTGATTCAAGGCAGGTCTGATTCTAAATCTTTATTTGGAAATCCAGATTTTCATGCCTCTAATTGACTATCATTGGAAATAAGTGATCTTTTCCCTCTGCTTATTAGAAATATATGAAATCTGCCTCACTGGACTGGACTGGACATACCAACTTACAGACAAACATGTATTTTTATTTTTATTTTATTTTATTGTTTTTTTAAAAAAAGAGAACTGTCACTAACTTGAGGGAACTGAACAATTTGCTTACTTTTATTTCCAAGTTTTGTTTTGATTTTGGAAACTGATATGAAAATGACCTCTCTCACAGAGGTGTTCCAAAGCAAAAAAGTCTGCAAAATTTCATAAGGATGGGTTACGGCGGTCAGAGAGTTAGGATGAATGAAGAAACAGATTAAGACATTTTGTTTTTGCTCAGTTAATCTCAAGTTACAGTGACCAAGATTAATAGCTCCATTGGTAATTTTACCCAGGAGCATGGAAAGAGCTAAGGAAAAGAAGGAAGAGGAAGGGAGGAGAAGCAGAACTAGAAAAAGAAGGAGAGATGAAAGGATGGAGGAGAGGTTTGTGGTTGGCTGTCGACAGAGGAAAAAAGAGGCTGATTATGAGCCACCAATTTCACAAATGCTTGATTTCAGTGGCCCTTGGAATCATGGTAGTGTGTAAGATGGGTTGAAAAATCATCTGGATATGAATATCGAACAGACATTGGCAGAGGCAACATTCAAGCAAGCAGTCAATATCTTGGCCTCCCAGCTTCCACAGATTCCACAAAAGCCATTTTCATATTTCGGATATTTGGAGAAAACACTAGTGGGAAAGCACAAAATAAAGGATCAGATCTGTTATTTGTGTGTCTTTCTTCCAAAGTGCTGGAATAAAACCATTACATTATATTCCATTCCATATACCATTATATTCACTGACTTTGTTTTCCATTCTCCACAACCTGATCCTTACCTTATATGGGGAGCCTGAATACCAATTTTTGGAGACAAAGTGTCTGTGTCCCTGTGCCCCACTGAATCATCATCATCATCATCATCATCATCATCATCCTTTATTTGTATAGCACTGTAAATTTAAACAGTGCTGAACATACAATCTGTAATTAGACAGTTCCCTGCCCTCAGGCTTACAATCCAAAAAGACATGACACAAAAGGGGAAGGGAATGGTTGTGGTGGTGGTGGTGGTGGGGATCAGGTCCAGCAGTTCTTCTCTCCTTCTGAGACCTGGGTCAAGGCAGATGGACTGGAGGGAGGGCTTGGCTTCTTAATACATAGTAAGAATTCAAATTGCTAATCATTTTTTCCTCAAGAATTTTCAGATTTTCAATCAATCTATATCAGAGGAGTCCCACTTAAACATGTGCATTCCTCACATTTGTCTTCAATCAACCTCATTCACTCCAAAAACTTGGCTTTGTAAGAATACAACAACCCTTTTAGTAGAATGTGGACCTTTTATAAACACTTAGAAAATTGTGGGCACTTTATAAATGGTTGACGTATTGTTGCCTGCCTATTTAGTCTATACAAGCTTTAAACTTTCCCAGTGTGTTTCTGTCATTAAAAGAAATGTTTAAAGCGATGTTGTGATGATGTCTAAAGAGAGCTTCCTTATCAAATTTGCAGATGACACCAAATTAAAAGGAGTAGCTAATACCACAGAGGAGAGGATCAACATTCAAAATGATTTTAACAGACCAGAAAGCTGGGCCAAAACTGACAAATTGAAATGCATAGATAAAGGATGGGGGCCACCTGGCTCAACAACAGTACATGTGAAAGTGATCTAGGAGTCCTAGTAGACCACAAGTTTAACATGAGCCAATAGTGTGATGCAGCAGCTTAAAAAGCCAATGAGATTCTAGAGTGCATCAGTAGAGATATAGTGTCTAGATCAAGGCAAGTAATAGTGCCACATCCATACCGCATCCAGTTCTGGGCACCATAGTTCAAAAAGATGTGGACAAGCTGGAGCGTGTCCAGAGGAGGATGATCAAAATGGTGAAAGTTCTGGAAACCATGCCCTATGAGGAGAGACTTAGGAGCTGCATATGTTTAGTCTGGAGGAGAGAAGGTTAAGAGGTGATATGATAGCCTTGTTTAAATGTTTGAAAGGATGTCATATTGAGGAGGGAGCAAGCTCATTTTCTGCTGCGCCAGAGAATATGACCCGGAGCAATGGATGCAAGCTCCAGGAAAAGAGATTCCACCTCAACATTAGGAGGAACTTCCTGACAGTAAGAGCTGTTTGACAGTGGAACACACTTCCTTGGATGGCTGTGGAGTCCTTTTCTTTGGAAATTTTAAAACAGAGGCTGAATGGCTGTTTGTCAGGGTGCTTTGATTGTGAGTTCCTGCATGGCAGAGGGGTGGACTGGATGGTCCCGTGGTCTCTTCCAGCTCTATGATACTATGAATCTTTTCTATGATTCTGGGAATATTCTTCAGACAGTGAAACCAAACATTCAAACATTGTTTCCTGAAAAAAATGAAGCTATCAGGGTAGGGAGCAGGAATGCAGAAACAAAAGTGTGTGTCTGTATAGTGTGAGGCAGGCCATTGTAAAGACAACTGGAATGTTCAAAATAGATGCTGCAATCCTAAATGAAATTATTTATATGAGTATGTTTTTCCTGCATTGCATGAAGCCCACTTAGCTCACAATTAATTAAAGGACCATATTATCCCTTACAACCAGCCTGTGCCCTGACATCTGCTGGGGAGACCTTCTCTCTGTCCCACCTCTGGACATCCCTTCAGATGTCACAGATACATCTGGAAGGAACATGAGAGAGGGCCTTGTCAATGACTGCTTCAGGCTCTGGAACTCTTTTCCCAGAGAAGTTAGACTGGCACCCTCCTTGCTTACTTTTCATAGATAAGCAAATACTTTTCTTTTCTAACAGGCATTTGAGGAGTGATTATATAAGGCCCAGTTTACACAATTCATTGGAGATGGAAACCTATCTCTTTGAGCACTTGCATGACCAACACCAACCCACCTCAGACAGTAGCAATAACAATAGCAAGTACATTTCTATACCACTTATCGGTGCACTTAAGTACCCTTTAAGTGGTTTACAATGTGTGAGCCAATTGCTCCTAACAAGCTGGGTACTCATTTTAGCGACCTACAGAGGGATGTAAGGCTGAGTTGACCCTGAGCCCCTGGCTAGCATTGAACTCACAACCTTGTGGTTCGTGAGTGACTGCAGTACAGGCATTTAACCACTGCGCCACCAGGGCTCTACAAGTACAAATAAAAGATTTGGGGAAAGCATTACTAAGTAAGACTTATCTGAGTGTGTTCTGGTTCCAGCCAGTTCAGCACCAGCTGAGTCGGTGTTTAGTGGAGGTGGAATCATTATGAGATCTCATTGCAGCAGGCTGGGGTCCAACCTTGTGGAAAAAATAGTTTTTCTAAAATGCAATCTTGACAAATTTGATCAACAGCATAGCTTTCTAGTCTTGTTGAACTTGTCTCTAATAATTTAATTTTTTTGCCTAACTTGGTGCATGTCTTCTTGAATTTCTGGTTATTTAAACTCCATGCCCCACACCACCACAACCTTTTTTTTCTGATTAAGGGTCCCTTTGGGGTGGTCTGCAGCCACCCCTATACTGGTGAGATTGGGGCTATGGCAACCTCATGCTGTGGCCTCCATCTGGCCTCTGGAGGGCACAAAAAGGATCCACTTTTTGCGACCTCCAATGGGTGCCATAGCTGCAGTGGCGCGTCTTTATGATGCCTCTTCGGCACTGCATCATGTGCATCATGTCGACTGGCGTGCACCAAAATGGCAACTTGGGGGCAGAGTTAGGGCATCCAGCATGAGGACTCTGTGTCCTGACTCCGCCCACAGGCCAGTATAAAGTGCTAGTCTTTATACGTTGTGTGTGTGTGTGTGTGTGTGGCCCTAAGTTGGCTCCCAGAGTTGAGACTTGAGTTGAGACTTGACTTGAAAGTATCTTGCAAGGACTTGAGACTTGACTTGAGACTTGGAGTAAAAAAATTGAATACATCTTTGCTTATTGCTAATTGTTGTGTGTGTATATTTAAATTATATTTGTTTTAACTTGGCTTTAACTTTTCTGATTTTTTAGTTGTGTTTTATCTTTTGTATGTTGCAGATTTTTTTAAAAAAAAATTGTTGTAAGCCTCTTTGTGTCCTAATTGTAGAAAAAATGTGGGATAGGAATAAATATTATTATAATAATTATAACAATAACAACAACTAGTACTACTACTGTGTGTGTGTGTGTGTGTGTGTGTGTGTACATATGTATAAACAGTGACAAGGAGGGAAAGTGACAAAGGAGAATTTCTCTCCTGTTTTCTCTTTGGACTAATAATAGAAAACTGCTACTGAGGCGAGGCAAGCCGACACTTTACCATAATTTTTTTATCCTTCCTTCCTTCCTTCCTTCCTTCCTTCCTTCCTGTGTAGTATGCATCTAGAATGAAAGCTCTCTTCCCCCTTCATTACAATAAATTCTTTACATATAAAGATGCAATATGATTGAGTTTAATATTATTATGATCAACATATTTCTGTTAGTATATTAGAATGCATAAAGTATACATAATATATTCGTTCATTTGGCATGGGCAAAATAATCCATGTCACATTGAGCTATAAAGGGCACAGCACAGATATGAGAGAAAACATTCTACCCCCTCCTATAAAGCATACGCTTGACAACAGCTGCTCCAATTCTGGCTCAGGAAGCAGGTGTTAGACCACCTACAAGCTCAAAATGTTTTCTGTACCAAAAATCATGCTGGCTTGCTTAGAGACTTCAAAGGATTGAATCGGATGCAGCAGCACTGAAAATAAAAATAAAAATAAAAAAATTGCTGACATTACTGTTCCCTTTCTTGCCTTCCTTGGCTTACTGTTATGAAAGGAACCAATCAAGTCCATCAGACAGCATCAAGAGTTCTGACTCCCCTTCACTATGTCGATATTTTAGGGGAAAGTATTTTAGCTTTGATTGTTCTTTTCAATACATAATGCAGCACTTTGCGCTATGCTGACTAATTCATTGGGAGATACACAGCCCCTGTGTGTGGCAATTAGAGTCGTTACTGAAACCTATAAAATGCTGTAGGTTGAATGTGAAGGGTGTTTTAATTCTCAGACCTGATGACTGCTTTCTTTGTGCATATTTATATTAAACAACCCACCTACCCTACCACACACATACAAGGTCACATGCACACACATTTGTGTTTGTGTATAGCTGAGTTTCATAAGCAAGCTACAGGGCTGAATTCCAACAACTATACCCTTCCCCTCCCTATTATTATTATTATTATTATTATTATTATTTCATGAAATATTTTGGCTCTCATGTATTTTTAAAATTCATTCAAGAATGTTGATCTTATCTTTCAAATGCATCAGACTTCTACTCATTACTATCCAAAGCAGTGGCTTGGGTTAGTTCAGGGTGTGTGTGTGTGTGTTCTGTAATAACATGCAGGGAGAGTGTGCCTTCTTCATCTTTCTGCCATATGCCATCGTGAACACTTGTTGCTCTGAAGAGAAGGAATTAATATAAGCATTAATGGGAGATGGAGGGGGGACCAGCTGGCTAAAAGCAATGGCCGATTTGCATCCAAATCCAATCAGCCTTGCTTGCCAAAATAGATTCAGAAACAGGGTGTGAAGGCAAGAGCTAGATGTTAATTCTTTATATTGGATCAGTTCTTACTTCCACCATGGTGAGAAGATACCATATTTTACTTGTGGCAGAAGGCTAGTTTAGGGGGTTCAAGAGGTGCTGCAATCAACTGACTGAAGTGACTGCCTCACTTTCCTTAAAGGTAGGGCTGGCCATGTCAAGCAAGCATGCCAAAAAAGTGAGGTGATGAGGAAAGACAGAGCAGCCTGCTTGGACATACAGTGGGCCCTTGTTATCCGCTAGGATTTGGTTCCAGGATCCCCCATGGATAACAAAATTCATGGATGCTCAGGTCACATTCAATCCAATGGCATAACAAAATGGTGTCTCTTATATAAAATGGAAAATCAAGGTTTGCTACAGTTGGCCCTCTTTATCCATGGATTTTTTTATACACGGATTTGAGCATACACAGCTTCAAAATATTCCCAAAAAGTATAAATTCCAAAGAGCAAACCTTGATTTTTCCAGTTTATATATGGGGCACCATTTTATTCTGCCATTATATTTAATGGGACTTGAGCATACATGGTTTTTGTTATCCACGGAGGGTCCTGGAACCAAACCACAGTGGATAACAAAGGCCCACTTTATTTGGAATTTATGGTTTTTCTAAATATTTTCAAGCCATGGATGCTTGAATCTGTGGATAAAAAAAATCTGTGGATAAGGAGGGCCGACTGTATGCTTAAGTGCCATTATTAAGAATTATGCACAAACCATAATGGCTGGTGACTTCTGTCTCTGTGAGGTGGTAGATCCTGTCTGAATTTAGTCCAAAGTTTAAAGGAGCTATCCAAACAAGCACAATACCTTCAATAACTTCCTTAAAGTTTGAACTAAAACACAAAGTAGATTCAGTGCTCCATTGACATGGATGCCACGGCTGTACAAGTCTACAGGACTGCATCTTAAATTTATTGGTTTTCCCTATTATAGCAGTGTAAGAACTTGGATAATAAACCTTTTATTTATCTAATGGATAGTGGCATTTTCATAAATGATACTAATTATTATGAGATTATTATGTGCAAATATTATTCATCCAGTACAGAAAGTCAGAAGTAAGGCCATTTTAAAATAAATTAAATTTTTAAGGTAACATTGCTTTACATTCAGACTGCAGACATGGGAAATGCAAATAACTTTATGAGGTCAGTTGTGAAAATGGCCTAAGACTGGCACAGATCTTTTCTCTCTCTTGAGAACTGTGATTACATTCATTTAGTGACATACTGCCAAGAGATATTGTTAGGCAAAGCTAAGGTTAACACCTTTGTCATGGGAAAATAGTGAAGGTTGTGTCAGTGTTCAGAGAGAGAGAGAGACAGAGAGAGAAATCTGCCAGTACTAATTATCAGAGAAGCAATGTTCAAACAGAAGAGGCACAAAGTCATGCAAAACAGAAATTGGCAGCCTGAGGGAAGAAATCAAAATTCTTTCCTTTTAGGAACATATTTTGCCCAAGTGTTACTGCTTGGATTAGATGATGAACAAGTCAGCCACTTAGCTTTGAAGGTCATCATCCCCCTCACTGACACATTTTGAACAGAATAAAAATCCATGGCTAACTGTGGGATAGGGATATCTGTAAATCATGTGAGTACTGATGATGCATTTGATTCACATCTGCTGTCCTCTTTTTGTAGCAGATGTCCATCTGACATCTTTCTCTGTGGTTATAAATCCTCCAATTTTCATCCTACTTTTTCAGCTACACACACACACACACCACTCCAGTGTATTAAAAATGACAATATACATTTCTTTTGGCCGGGAAAAGGGTGGTTTGGGAACTGGAGGGGCCAAGATCCCCCGAAACAGCTGGGAGACAAGTATGTGTCCGTAGGACTAAACTTTGCCTATTTCTTCTATATTAATAATGCATATTATTAATTCTTTATTAATAATAAAATTAGGACTTACAGTTTCTTGATCATTTTGTGTAACAAAATATAGCCACGCTTAACAAAATGTAAACATTGTTGCTTGCCTTCAAGTCAACTCCAACTTTCTTGGCAAGATTTATTCCAAAGATTTATCCTAAGGAGGTTTATCCCCTTAGGCTGAGGGATTGTTATTTGCCCCAGGTTACTCAATGGGTTCCCATGGCTGAGTGGGGATTCAAACCCTTGGTTGTCTAGAGTCCAACATTCAAACCACTACTTCAGATAGACTTTATAGAACAGATGCTTGGAACTTGTTGTTATATGCCTTCAAGTCAACTCCAATTTATGATGACTCTTTTCTAAGTTTGTCACCTAAGTTTGGTCACCTAGGTCACCTGATTGTTCTAGATACGGAAGGGTAGCTCCCTTGTTTGTATCAGCATCCAGAAAAAGTGGTTTTGCTTCCCTCCCCCCCCTCTGGTGTTTGTATACACATGTTTGCAGGTTAGTATTTCACCTCCTCCCTTTTTCCTTGCTTCACTGCAACACTTTTGCAGGTCAGCTATTCACTCCCCCCCCCCCCTTTACTGGCTTCATTGCACAACTTTGTAGGTTGGCTTTTTTTCCTCCCCCTTCTCTTCTGGCTTCTCTGCACACACTAGCAGGTCAGTTGGAGATGGGGAAGGGGGCCCATGTTGGTAGATGGTCACTGGCTTGTGGTGGGCAGCATGGACCTCCTGGAGATGTGTATCCTGGGCTCCTGTTTGCCTTAAAGAGGCTGGAAGAGTCAGTATCATTTTTGCCCTCCTCTCCTTTTTGCATTCAGGAAATATGTGAAACTTTTCAATATAATGACATGTTGAAGCTCTCCATTAAGAGCAGTGACATAATGATGCTGTTCTGGAGCATCTTCCTACTATTTTCAATATTGGGTGGACTTAGCATATCAATATATTGATTGTATTTCTTCATAGCATCGCCTTATCATTATAGTCAGTCTTCTTCAATTTTGCTTTGCTTTGCTGTTAGGTAAATTTTAAAAAAGTATCTTGTTACCCATAGACAAGGTAGTAGAAATTTTAATGGTAACCAGGAAGACAGCAATCCCATTCTTCACTATTTACACTTGTTGAAACAGCTACTCCAAACAATGTTTATGTTTTAGTATTATCTGCAAAGCCAATCACAGTTCTGAAGCTAAATAGGAATGTGCCAGTTGTGTATTCTTGACATCATTCTACATTCCAACTAAAAGCTTTTGAAACATCCTCCTTTGTCATTCCTCAACATTACTTGTATATCTGCCTCTTCCATTGTTGGCTGAATAATCTTGTGAATCCTTTTTCCAGTTCAGACCCACTTTATTGCCTACTTTTCACAATGGAGCTTTCAGGTAACCTTTAAAAAAGGAATCTATTTTGAAGTCATGAACAGTCAATTTTAATACGGAAAGCAAAAGAATGAGGTATTTGGTAATTCTGGTAACACTGCGTACAAGGCACTGATCCTGAAGGCTTAAGGTAGAATAGGGAGTGAATAGACAGGCACTGTATTGCATTATGAGTTCCTTATTAACAGACTTATGGGTGACGTTCAAGGCAGAGGAAAAAACAAGTGACATCATCCATGGGACAGACCTCTTTGTGAAAGAAGTTTGGATCCAGCTAACATATAAGTCACAACAACACATTTATGTAGGAATGACTGAAGAAGCCAATTTTTGTAATTTCTTCTCCAGAACGACACAATCTGTTCTTCATAAATTAAGGTCTGGCGTAGAATGTAGTGATCCACTGGATCCTATGCTTGCCCAAAGACACTACTGTAGTCCTTTGGTCCAAAAAATATTTTTGAGATTAAGCACACATTTGATGTCCTATCCTGTGCAAATATAATCAGATTTAAATGATAATGAGTTCAACAAATGTACTCCAAGGTAAATTGTCAAGGCTTGTAACCTTGAATGCATATTAAATTAAATATTAAAATAGTTAGATATTTAAATATTTAAAAAGTTCTATATGGAAGTGAATTATGTGTAATGTGTCAAAAAAGTGCAAAAAATCCATGTCTATAATGATTATAGTTCATGTAATTACTGGAAAATGTCTAAATATAGCCTCAGGCTAACTTCCATTGGGGATCTTCCATTGTGGAACCACTCAAACAGCACAATTATAGCATTACTATTCCACTTTAACTTCCATGGTTCTACCTTATGTAACCCTGGGCTTTATAGTTTGGTGAGGAATTGATGCACTCTGGCCTTCTCTAAATGTCCTCCATAAACTGCCATTTCAAGGATTCCATAAAATGCACCCATGGCAGTTAAAATGAGTAATAGTGTTATAACTGTGTGGTATAAATAGGCCTTGGTCTGTGTAGTTTAAATCTTTGCATGCATAATTGCACGTTGATTTTATAACTTGCACAAACAATGTGCATCCACATGTGCACATTGGTACTCCTGTGACCTTAAACTGAATATGAAAATGAGAAAAGTCAGACTTTCAGGGCTACAAAAAGTGTCTTGGAGCTTTGGCATAGTTACCAGTTTCTTTATTTTCCCTCAATACAGTGAGACTAGAGTTGCATTGACAATAGAATCATAAGAGATCATTGTTGTTGCACGTCTTCATTTTTTTTTCCACTTATAGCAACTTTAAGGTGAACCTATCACAGGGTTTTCTTGACAAGATTTGTTCAGAGAGGGTTTGCCACTCACTTCCTCTGTGGCTGAGAAAATGTGACTTATCTGAAGTCACCCAGTGGGTTTCCATGGATGAGTGAGGATATGAACTCTGGTCTCCCAGGGTCCTAGTACAACACTGAAACTACTATACTGCACTGGCTATTTTTCACACACACATACTGCCACTGTGGATATAGCTGAGTTTTATCATTAGCAATGGAAGTAGGCAGAAACAGAACCATTTTGCTAATTTTAAATACTATTAAGTTTTGTTTGTTAATCACTTTAATAAATATATATGTTTAGAACTTAACTGCATCCTCAGGGATCAAGAACCCCTCAAAAGATGCTGTTTGCTGTAAAATCTCTCTCTCTCTCTCTTTCTCTGTCTCGCACGGCCATGCATGCACAACTTTTGATCAGGTTTTCAAAAATACTGGAAATACTTCCAATATAAAATGCCAAACATAATTCCTAGTTTGGAAGAACTTACAGAAAATATACTCTAACGGTCTCCATAGGAAACTTCCTCAAATGATGGATGCAACATGTGAAACAATGAAACAATATTTGCAAATGTCGTTTGGCTTCTTTGTAGATATAATTGGAATGGACAAATTATTTTGCAGGAACCTAGGAGAGAAATTAAAGCTCATCCAACCACATCAACTTCTAAAGTAGAAGCAATAGTTCTTGCTGGCCTTTCAGATGCATTCAATGATTTTTCTATGACTTCACTCACATTCTTTGGCAACTGCAATGCTTGCAAATGTTTCATTTTTATTCCTCCTTGCCTTTGATCACAAGGGGAGTCACGGACCATGACCCATGTGGCATTCATAGTTAGGCTGAGTCTTTGGCACATTCTTTCCCTCTGTCCTTCTTATCACTTTGAAACAATATTTTAAGTAATTCATTTATTACAGAAGCACATAACGCTCATCCTCCTATGTACTTTTAGCAGCAGGCTTGTTCTGTGATATGACTGATGATAGATCCTGTAAATTTTTAGACATTTTAAATATAAAGAAAAAATTATATATAGCTTTTTCCTTGTCCTTAGTCTTGAAAAATGAGAATGATCTGAAACATGATTTTCACTTGATTGACTTTGGGCTAAGAGGTAAAAGATATCACCTGCATGTTGGCTTTCTGTTCAGGTATATTCAGGTATATAAGTATCTATTTCTTTATTAATATTAAAACTAATACATTTTAATAGTAATACACTTTGTGAATTCATGAGGAAAATTATAATTTCCAATTACTCTTCTATTCCTTTTCTCTTTCAGTAACATCTGCAGTAAATCAGGCCTTATGGTGGTTTGCAGTCAACAGCTGTTCAGTACGTTAGGAGATATAGTAAGCATTTTCTTATACATAATTTGTTCTATTCGTTATTTTCCTTTCAGTCTTTATTGGTTAATTAATGTTTTTGTGATTTGGGAATGCTACATATCCTTTTACAGAGAAAAGTTGTTTCATTCTTTTTTTTTTCCTTTTGGAGAAAGGAATTTTTATAAACACCTGCACAAAAAATAACAGAGTATTTAATATTTCTCTAAAAATAGAGCATGTTAAAAAAATCAAATTCATGCTTCCAGAGAAATGTCTTGTTTCAAAACCAGATTCTTAACAAATAAAATTAATCACCTCATTGGAAATGCTTAGAGTAGTACCTCAGTGTAGATTCCCAAAAGATACAAAAGGGGGAAAGCTACATATAACACCCCTCCATAATTAAAATAAATGCTTTCAATGGTGACAACTGACTGAATCATCAACAAATTAGGCTGACTGGGAGTTCAGGGAATTGCAGCACAGTATACCTAGAATGCACCAGGTTTGGAAAGGCTAGTAGACAATACTGAGTTAGACAGACTAATGATCCTACTCAGTAAAATATAATTCTCTGTATCTTATTGCTTTATTTTATGTGCTGCGTATGAAATACCTTTGCTTGATTCCTGTTAATATAGTATGTTCTTGGTATTCACTGGGGTTTGGTTCTAGGACCCCCATGCATACCAAAATCTGTAGATGTTCAAGTTCCATTAAATATAATGGATAGTAAAATGGTGTCCCTTATATAACATGGCAAAATCAAAGTATGCATTTTGGAATGTATTTTTTAAAAAATATTTTCAAACCATGGATGTTTGAATCCATAGATGAAGAATCTGTGGATACGGAGGGCTTGTAGTCTTCCCTTGCTAGACTAGCTTACGTTGTTTTGTAGACATTGCATAATGAGGTTTCAGTATCTCCTTGTGTAATGTTCTTATCTCAGATGTACAAGAGCAGGCTCCCATGTACATATCTATCCATTATTCTTGTGTACATGGAGAGAAAGGCGGTTTTGTTTTTGCTCAGACAACAGTCACTGCTTATTCTGCTACTGTGCAAGGGAAACTGGACATTTGGAAACATCCCTGCAGCAGACAGGAGACAGATCTATACTTGGGAGCATCTATTTCTCCTTGTGGGTCCAGAGAAGAAGAAGAAGCCTTTGATCCTGAACTTCAGCATATAGTACCCTAGTGGACATTTAGGCTCCATCAGCAAATAGGATCTTTGCCATAACTTCCTGGCCTCTGCCATCCAAATTATTATTTTTAACATCTAGTTTTCCACCTTCAAATGCCCCTTGAGTGCTTTCCATCTTTGGAAAGAACAATCAGTTCATCACAAAATAAATGCATCTCCCTTGAGAGATCTCCCTCTTCTTTGTTCATCCTTCACATGTAATACAGATTAAATCAGCTCTTTCAAAACTACTAATTATTCAGTTCAGCGAGAGGTGATTTTCATTTCCAAAGGCCACACAATCAAAGTTGTGTCAAAGTTAAGGAATTTTGTTTCAAATTAGTTTCCAGTGAGTCCTATGTCAAAAAATATTGTTGAGAATGGCTTACGTTTTACCTAATGCCAGTCCAAAATACTTGACTTCACACAACTCTATTTTGAGAAATGTCCAGGAGGTAGCTTGTCATGAATAGTCAGCCATATTAAAAACAACAATATTGGGGCTTCCAGTTCTTAAAGATGGAAGTGTTTTATTTGGCATGAGTATTCATGGACAACAGCCCACTTGGAACACATTAATCTGTTGAAGTGGGCTGCTGTCCATGGAAACATGTGTTTTCATACTATCTTGAATATCATTGCTTTTGGCCACAATTCTAGTGCACACCTGCATGTTTCTAAGTCCAATTGTAATCAGTAATGATGGGGAGAGGATGATCCAGCAGATATGATGGAAGGACTTTGGCCTTTTTCTCCCTTGTTGCAGTGCTGGCATTCTCCTTAGGAGAAATTTCCTTAAACACGGGGGAAAGATGCATTTCCTGTCCCATGTCTGCTTAAATTCTATCACAGCCCTCCACACACATACACATATATACACATTCACACACACCAGTGATACAACATACGTTAAAAATATGTTAGATGCAAAAATGGCATATTTAGCTGCATTTACTGCTACATCTGCAGTAGCCCTGTTCTTCAAAAGGTATGTATGTTACATTAATTGTTCCTTAATAAGTGACTTCTTACAGCATGGATCAGCTGTTAGCAGGATTAGTAGCAGAGGGAGAAAATGCCTAGGTTAATTTGTAGCGTGTGTGTATGTGTGTGCTTTCAAGTTGCCTGGCGACTTATGGCAACCCCAAGGTTTTATTAGGCAAGGAATTCTAAGAGGTAATTTGCCATTGTCTTCCTCTGAAATATAATCTCCAGCACCTGCTATTCCTTGGCAATTCCTTAGCCAAGTACTAACCAGGGCTGCCCCTGCTTCCAAGACCAGATAGGAAATGGTGCCTTTGGGATATTTTAGTTCAGAAAAACTGTAAATTTATAGTTGATGTTACTACTTGTTTTGAAAGCTCCCAATTCACTGTGACTGTGTATTTGGAGAGATAAGCAATAGAGTAGTATGCTGCTTTTTGTTTAAAGGCTGAAGATAAAGCAAACCTCGGTGTGAACTGTAGAACAAGAAGTATATTGGAGTTATGCCTGGCCCACCAGAGATGATTCCTGGCAGTTCAAAATGGAGCCCAAAGCCATCCTCATGATGGGAGGTCTGAATGAATGAATGTGTTCCTTCCCTCCTTATTGCTGATAAAGTCCAACATTACAGTTACTGTTGCCAGACATATGGCCCTGCCAGGAAAGTTAACAAAAGCTGCTTTGATCCCAGCAATTTGTGATCTTTAAGAATATGCTGTCTCCCCATTCCTGTGTCTGCTTTAACAAGTTTTATCAAATGAAAGAGCACTGTGTTTGTTTATCAACAAAATCATTTGTTAACACTTTATTTATGGGAAGGTGGGAAATTGCTATCAGTTTGGCTTTTCATCAAGAACAAAATTCATACAATTGATAAGATCCATAATTTTGTCTTCCCTGTGACAACAGAATGACTACCTGTGTCCCCCGACTCAGTTAAAGGTGTGTGTGTGTGCGTGCGTGTGGTGTAAGTTTTACCTCTGGACTCAGTTATGCAATGGCATGGCTTTTTAAAAAATATAATAGGTGTTTTATGTGGTTTTAATTTTTTAAATTAATGTCTTAATGTTTTAATTGGATGGATTATTTAATACTTTTTTTTTAAAAAAATGTACAACATACTGTTTTAGCTATTTTTTTAAACATATTGTAAGCCACACCAAGTCTCATTTTGAGAGCAAGAGGGAATAAATAAGGAAATGTAACTCATTTTTCAGCTTGAGAATTCACTGTATCAGAGAAGGCTTTTTTCTCTATGGATGTTTTCACATGAGGAAAATTGGAAGGTTAATCCAATGGCATTCCTGGGGCAATCATAAGGTTTCACATTATTTCGAATGAGATTATCAAATGACATTGAATGCAATCAGAAGTCAATCTGATTGCAATCATGTGTCATCGCAGAAATGAGTAAACTACTGAATTTATAAAACCTCTTCCGCTGTGAATTTGCAGGCAATTTGAAGGTGTGATGGTGTGAAATGTATCTCTAGTTTGGCCCTGGAATTCCCCCTGTTGGAAAGCTACTACAGTTCCCATGCTCCTCTGTTGCAATTTTCCAAGAGTGATGCCGAGAGGAAAGTGCCTGTCCTGTGTGTCCAATAACATGAAAAGGGAGGGAAAGACTTGAGGGCCTTTTGTCTGCACTGCTGAAATGTGAGTGCCCTCTTTCTCAAAAACTCGCCATGCTCTGAGGCAACCTGCTTCAGGCGATCCTTTCAGGTGGTTCAGAGGAGGAGGTTTTGCCTTTACCTTCCTCTGAGGTTGAGAGAGAGTGTGACCTGGCTCATCCAGCAGGATTCGAACTCCACTCTCCAGACAGCTCTTTCAAACCACTATGCCACACTGCCTCACTTGAAGAGGGGAGAAACGGTCTCTCAGGGAATGTTACATAAACCCCTGGCTTTCCAATCTCTGTGCTGTGCCCTAGCAGAGAAGACAGGCAGGACTGGTGCTGGGAGAGAGACGGGGCAAGGAAAAACTGTGATGCTGAGAGGCACTGGGGGGGGGGGGGGGAGTAAAAATATGGAGCCGAAGCATGCCTGCTGCCTCCTCTTATTTCTATCTACTTGTCACTTGGGGGGGGGGGGTCCTTGATCCTGAACTGTCAAATCCAGTTCCCTCCCTGGGCACCTGAAAACATGCTAATTTGCAAGGAAGAAGCCAACTGATCTGATGAATTCATTTGCAATGGCTCTGCTTTTCCTTTGGAATGGCTGCTGTGTTATGCATTGCGTGTGATGACCTAGCACAAAATTATGTGCATTTCTGAATTGGCTCCACTTACTCCTTCATTCGGGATTGGGGTTCCTTCCCTCATGTGAAAAAGACCTATGAGTATTCCACCTCCTGCGGTGCTCACTGGTTGGATCCTGTTTGAGATCTCTGTCAGTAGAAGAGTGCATGTTGCAGCAGTGATGCTCATGGTCTGCTTTGTACTGACTTTAGGCTCTTGAACAAACATCTACAGGGGATATAACATAATACTGGCTTGCTAATATATGGAAGATAAAAACCCTATTGTTCAGCAAGACATTTGGTTGTTTCAGATACTTGCTAATTGCATGTTTTAATGTAGTCTAGCCTTACAGGAGAATGGGGTAGCTGTATAAGACCTAAATCTAATTGTTAGTGCAACTTGAGTTGACCCTTTTTATCAATATGGTTCACACTACTGTTGACTTATAACTTAACAGTCAGTTCAGTGGGTTAACTCTAGAAGGGCTGCACTGAGGTCAGTTTGTGTTGCAGAAAGAGCAAGAAGTCTTGTGACACATTGAAGACTACAGGTTCTCTTTGGCAAAAGTATTTATGGAGAGCAGCTAACCGAGTGTGTACCCACACTGTAGAATTAAAGCAGTTTGACACTACTTTAACTGCCACAACTCTATCCTACAAAATCCTGGAATCTGTACTCTGGTAAGGTATTCATCCTAGTCTGTCAGTGAGCTCTGGTGACTCACCAAATTAAAAATCCCAAGGATTCTGTAGGACAGAGCCTTGGCAGTTAAAGTGGTGTCAAACTGCTGTAATTCTGCAGTGTGACTACACCCTATAAAATGCAAGTGGGCTGCTGTCCATGAAAATCTATGGCAAATCAAACTTTTTGGTGTGTAAAATGCCATAGAACCCTTTGTAATTTGTTTGTTTCCATTCAGCTTTCTTAACAGTGCAATCAATTGTCTTGAGTTTGTCAAAAAGCACAATATAAATATTTTTATTTTGTAATTAAATGAAGTTAATATGACATAGCAGCCAACAGCCACTTTAGTAAAGGACATCCCATCTGAATCAGGGGTGTGAGAGAGAGAGAGACTGGACATTGATGATGAAATCACTGCTTTTTCTTTGTTCATTCAAAAGAGGAATGTGATACCAATAAGCCATCTGATTTGGAGCCTGTGTAGGCTTCCATGCCTAACTGCATACACAGTTTCCATGTAGTTTGATAATTTATTATTTATAGATGGAAAATTTATAATGGATACTATATTCAGGGGAACAGTGGATTATTTTTCTTCTCCTCTTCTCCTAGCAGTCACTGGCTCCTGTGGAAGCTTGGGGTCAGACGTTTGATTAAGTGAATTATAGTTAAAATCCCCTAGTATAAACCGTGGCATGCCCCAGGCTACCCAAAACAATGCTCCCTATTTTAACCCATAATGGGTAGTTGCATTTGGTAAATGGCTTAATCACAGAAACATAAATATTTATGGGAGAATTGTTCCAATTAAGGTATAAGCTTGTTTAGATGCTATCAGTCGGACAGGGCTTTCCCAACAAGAAAATGATTGTTAAAAGACATTACAAAATGGTTTAGCTCTGGAGGAAGAAAAGGTCATTGGACCAATGACATGTAGCTATTTAATGTGTTTCACTTTAATGGTCACTCCCCCACCTCCATGTGTTTCTTTTACTTGAAGAAACTTTGTTTCTACAGTGGGGAAAAACACACAAAAAAACCAAACTGAAGGCATTGAGTTATATATATTTGTATTCATTTAGATGTGCTTCTGAAAATTCTATTTAACAAATTGGACAATTTAAGAATAAATATAATCAGCTTAATATAAGTCAAGATATTTTGTTCAAATATCTTAGGCTCCATAAAATTCAGCAAGCTTGAAATTATTGCTCTGGGTAGCCCATGCACTCTTGTAAGAATAGTCTTCTGGTTTTTGTAAAAAGAATCCATAAGCTAGGCTAAACGTGCACAAATCCAATCTGTACTCTACGGTGATCTAGTTCTTGTGTTTGTGTGTAAATAAAATTAAATATTTGCACAATAAAATGTATTTCAAAATGACTAGTCCGGTAAAAAAAATCCCAAAGTATTTCACATCCAGCTTGTTTTTAAATTAATTCTTGAGTCTTTTTTTTTTTTAAAAATTAATTATTAGATATTCAAGGCAAGAATGTCACAGAAAATGTACATTCACCAGCAGCTACATTTTGATGATTTTGACTGGTTGAAACAGTATGGAAATCATATCACACTCATTCAGCCCAAAGCACCCAAATTAAGAGTTCTCCATCTTGCAATATGTTTTGAATTACTGTTTGATTTGAATGTGTTGCCCAAACCTGGCTTACTGTTTTGATTGCATGAGTGCTTTTAAAAAAATGGAATTCATTTCAGATTTTCTCCCATATATGTATTGATGTGCCGCATCTCCTACACAACCACAGTGTAAAAAATAGACTCAGGACTTTACCACATGATGTTCAAAATGGAATTTTAACAGGACAAAAGTGTTTTGGGCTGATACTCATCACATAAAATCATGTCCGTCTTGTTGCTGCCTTGCATTCCATTTGTTACCGTAGTGCACCTTTTCATTGACAGGCAAAACCCATCAATAGGTTCTCTCAAAGTACAGAATGTGTATATACACACATTAGACCTTTACTTTGGGTGGGAGGAGAGGCACATCCACAAAGGTGGCATTTGGCAGCATAGAAAACAGATCACATGACTATGGATTGTCAAAGAGCTATTGTGGGGAAAAGTGTGAAAAAGAATGATGCTAAACTGGTATGCTTCCATTCTTAAACTTTGCAATGAAACAACAGCCTGATGTGATAAAAGTCCTCAAAGTAAAGAATCCATGGGTCATCCTCTGTTTCAGATATCTGCTTAGATGTCACTCAGAAAGTGGACACATTTTTCTTACTTCAAGGTATGTGGTTAGAAATTAATGGCTTTCGATTAATTTCCTGTAAGGTTAAATTAAAGTGGAATACTGGATTTTTATAGACAGTGTATAAGTCAGTCTATAGTGGAAGACCTGTATAAAATAAAAAATGTGAAGTACAAGCAGAGATATTCTCTGGAGAAAGAAATTTGTGAGTCTTCATTAATCTACTGAATGGTGTGAGTGAATGTCTGCCATATGGTATATGACTCTCAAGGAATAGTACAAAGAAAAAAATGGAAGTTTTGGATGTTTTTGGTGTGTGTACACACACACACACACACACACACAGATTGTTCTGCTGCACTTCTGCCTGGGAGCAAAATCCATTACTTTCTGGTTGGAAATTATGTTTTTTCAATGTAAGAAATCATTTAGTTGAAATAAATGATGCTATTTGTTATTTTTATTGTTTTTGAGGGAGGGATGTAGGAGTTATAAGGTGCAAGATATTTAAATTCAGGCTTAAACACACACAAGGAGTTACATGCAGCAACAGTTTTATTATAAAACCAGTATCTATCTGATTGTCTGTAGAAGCCGACAACAAAGTAGCGCACTGAGTTATGTTCTCAAGCAGGAGCTTTTCTTTATTAATTCAGGAAGACCAAATGGGCAAGAAGATGGAAAGTATTTCCCAAAGAAAATAGCTGGGATAGAGCAACTAGACACCTGAAAAAATAGGAACTATATAATGTGATGGGACATCCAGCTTTCCACATAATTACATAGGCAGGCTTGGACTCTAACCACTCCAAAATCAGAACATGTGGAATTTCCTTCATTTTTTTTTTTTTTTGTAGTTAAGTCTTCCAGCTCATAAGAACACAAGACGTGACAGCATGGTGTAGTGGTTTGAGCACTGGACTATGACTCTGGAGACCAGGGTTCAAATTCCTGCTCAGCCGTAGAAACCGAGTTGTAACTATAGTCTTTTTGTGGGATTTTCAGGCTATGATACTGTGTTCTAAAAGAGTTTATTCCTGACATTTGGCTGGCATCTTCAGAGAATACTGGCATGGAAGAGAGTGGAGTACATATACTATTGGTTAAGAGGAGGTGATTTGCATATTAATCTGTTTATTGTTCTGTTGTTGAATGGCAAGGCCTACAGGGTGTCAATTTATTTAACAATCCATTGTCTGTTGGGAATCCCTCTCATCCTGGGTGTTTTTCATTTGCATTTGCTGGGTCTTGATTTTGGTGTTTTTCAGGACTGGTAGCCAAACTTCATTTACCTTAAGGGTTTCTTTTTTCCTGTTGAAATTGTCCATGTGTTTATGGATTTCAATGGCTTCCCTGTGCATTCTGACCTGATAGTTGTTGGCTTAGTCAGATTGCACAGCGAAGCCACTGAAATCCATAAACACCGGGACAATTTCAATGGGAAAGAAGAAACCCTTTAAGTAAACAAAGTTTGGCTACCAGTTCTGAAAAACACCAAAATCAAGTCTCAGCAAATGCTTACCCTTATCCTGACTTCTCTTGCTAGGTTTGCTTCTTTTTCTTGTTTTTGTTCTGTTGATGTTTGTTTAGTCAGTTTCTCTAACTCAGCTGTTTTAGTTTGTAATGTTTGTACTTTATTTTTGACTTCCTTCATATCTTCTGTGAGAAAAGATATTGTCATTTTCAGGTCATCAATCTCACTCACTCTGTATCTGAGTTTTGGATTTAGCTGTACTTCTTGTGTCCATCGACATTTTTTATTATTTCAGTTAGTGCACGTTGCTTTAAGAATTTAAATGATCTGCTTTCTATATCTCATTCCTGTGTGAGATAATTTAGTCTTTTCTGCTTTTTGAGTAAAGTCTTCAGTCTTTTTTAAGATTTAATTTAAATTTTATTTTTAATTTATCTTAATTAATTTCTGATTATTCAAAATATTTTAGGGTTTTCTTCCTTCATCCCCCCTTTTTTTCTTTAACCCTTTTTTCTTGTCTCCAATTTTAGGCTGCATCATTAAAGTATAGTGTCTAGATCAAGGGAAGTAATAGTGTCACTCTATACTGCCCCACCTGGAATGTTGTGTCCAGTTCTGGGCACCACAATTCAAAAAGGATGTGGAGAAACTGGAGCCAAAGGAGGGCAACTAAAATGGTGAAGGGTCTGAAAACCATGCCTTATGAGGAAAGACTTAGGGAGCTGGGGATGTTTAGCCTGGAGAAGAGATGGTTAAGAGGTGATGGGCTGATCTAGACTGGCAAAAAGGGGTGTGTTCATGCCTGCATGAAAGTGTAGCCTTTAGATGACCCACACTGAAAGTTTGGCATGAACGCACTTCTTTTGCATTTTAGTGGAGAAAAAGCAGCTTTAAAAAGGACCTGCTTTTCCCAGCTTTTATTTAAAAAGGGTGTAACAGTGCAGCTGTGTCTAAATGCTGCAGTGCAACTGTGCAGTTTTTTAAACCTCCCAAACCCTAGCTCCAGCTCTAATCCGAACCCTAGACATGTGCAGTAGGGACTCTGGGATGCTGTAACTGTTATGCACCTGCATAAAATGTCAATTCATTCATAAAATAAAGAAGTTTATTCATAAACTTAAATTGTAACAGATTTAATATCTTTTTAAGGGGGAAGAGATGCAGTTTGTCTTATTGATGTAATAGTATTTTAATGTGTAAGCCACCTCAATTGATCTCAAAGGGGTGGGGTATTAATATTAATAATAATAATAATAATAATAATAACTATTATTATAAAATAAAGGGGTTCATTCATGGTGCACCGATGCAACTGCGCACTTAAAAAGGGGAAGCAAAACCACAATGGTAATTTTACAGATCTTCATAACTGCACAGTATGTGGGATGTACCTGCACAACTGCGCAGTTCGCAGCCGGCACCAAAAAAATAAAAAAATAAAAAAATAAAATAAAAATAATAAAAATTAAAGATTCAGTGCGGCCTAAAGCCGTGTTCATTGCCACCCGTGCAGCTGCTCCGCCTGTGCTTCTAGCATCCTGACAGCTTCCAATGTAGTTGCTGAACAACAGAAAAGACTTCAGATAAGTTGTCCCCACACCTCCTCAGTGTAGCTGCCCTATGCCTTTTTATTACACACCTGGGGCTTGCAGGGTAGCTGCTAAGCATTAAGGAAAAGGTAACTTCATGTCTCCCTTTCCTGCCAATCTAGAAAGCCCCGATATGATAGCCCTGTTTAAATATTTAAAGGGATGTCATATTGAGGAGGGAGCAAGCTTGTTTTCTGCCTCTCCAGAGAACAGGACCTGGAGCAATGGATGCAAGCTCCAGGAAAAAGATTCCACCTCAACATTAGGAGGAACTTCCTGACAGTAAGCACTGTTTGACAATGGAACACACTCTCTCAGAGTGTAGTGGAGTCTTCTTCCTTAGAGGTCTTTAAACAGAGGCTGGATGGCCATCTGTTGGGGATGCTTTGATGGAGAGTTCCTGCATGGCAGGGGGTTGGACTGTAGGGCCCTTGTGGTCTCTTCCAACTCTGTGATTCCATGATTCTAAGTTGTTTGTAACGTAGAATAGACAGGGTCTGTTAATAGAGTTAGTCCATACTGTCTCTGCCTCACTTTTTCCTTTGTTCCACTGAAAAGTCTCCCTTTTTTGTTTTGTTTTCATTTTGTTATTTAGCCCTTAAGCCATTTAAAGTCTGTTGCTTACTAATTATTTATTAATTCAAAATTGTAATCCACAAGTGTGATTCATAATCTACAAATGAGAAGTGTTCAGGATTCTGTTTTTTGTTTTTTGTTTGGTAATCCACAGATACAGTATGTCCAAAATGCAATCCACAAAATAGAAAGTCAGTCAAAGTTATATTCAAAAGGTAGAGGGGCAGTCAAGCAATGAAGTTTATATTCCACAATTAAAAATCAACTGTTCAGTCATCAGGGACTGAACAAGGAAGAAAGAGAGAGAGAAAAAGTTGTTTTGATCTTCTTAAACTCAACAGTCCTAGATCAATTTTCACAGTTTTTCTGTTTCTGCATCTCTATTTCAGGTCTCTCATTTCTTTCTGTAAGATATCCTTCTGTAAAGTATCCCAAACCTTAATTCTAGTCTGCCATTAATGTCATCAGCCATCTCTTTTTTCTTATTCCAAGGGATCGTTCTCAATCTTGTAAAATCCTCATCTCAAAGTTTTATTTCTGTTAGTTATATTATATCCAATTATATTAAAGTCTCTTTAATCAAATTATTTCAGTATATCTGTAAATTTTCATTAGTATTAGGAGATCGTTATGGTTTTTATTGTCTGGGCTGAAAGTTTTCTTCTTCTCCCATTCCTCCCTCTCACATCCCTTCTTTCTTTCCTCTGAGCTCTTACTTTCTTTCTGCTTATTTTTTGTTACGTTCCACTCCAAAATCTCTATTCTTCTTTAAGAACGTTGTTAAGTAAGACAAGCTTCTACTGACAGATGTTTTCTTTTTGAAATTAAATTTTCTCTTCTTTGCTTCTGTGATGCTTAATGAAGTGGTACTTGCTGGTCACAAACTGCTCCCAGCGCCAAGCGCAGTGGCGGTCTGTGCATGGTCTGACAGTCCCATCTGTCCCAATCACTTCTTCTCTCTCCTTTCCTCACCGACACTGGGACTCATATAACCCCATGAGCCCTTCTAGGTGGGACACTTCTTGCTGAGTTTTGCTCTTTTTTCTCTTGGCAATCAGCTGAAATTGGCACAACCTGGCTACAGCTTTGTCACTCAGCCATCATTTCAGAAGCCATCTCATAGCCATCTAATTGGCCAGAGTGAAAATTGAATGCTGGCTTAAATAGACCTTTGGTCTGATCTAGGCTCTCACAAAAATAGTAGTGGAAAAATTATCTGCTATACACAACCACATTGCACAACATTGTTAGGCACACAGCTGTTTTTCCTCTGCTGTCAGAAGGACACCTCCATTATGTTATGCCAAATAATTTGTCCTGCATATATAATGTGAGTTATGGATGCTTATGTCACTAATAGGATATCAGCCTCTTGAGTATAAGTACTCAGAAATAAATAAATATTGTATCCCCTTTTGTATCTAATTTATAGAGTTCAATCACTCATTTTAGTTTCCTGGGTCAGATTATTATGAAGTATTTGTTGTTAACCACTCTTGAGTCAATCTTGACTGATGGTGACCCTGCTGTGAGACATCTCCAAGACCCTCTGTCTTCCACTGCTCTGCTCAACTCCTGCAAACTCATAGTCATGATCTCTTTAATAGAATCCATCCATCTTGCATGCAGCTTTCCTCTCTTTCATGCATTACTGTTTTTCCCAATGATTCATGCCTTCTCATGATGTGTCCAAAGTACAACAACCTGAGTTTTGTTATCTTGGCTTCTAGGGAGACTTCTGGCTTGATCTACTCCAGGACCCATCTGTTTGTCTTTTTGGCTGTCCATGGAATCCTTAGCACTCTTCTCCAGCACCACATTTCAAATGAGTTGATTTTCCTCCTATTTTCCTTCTTAACTGTCTAGCTCTGAAATCCATACATGGCAATAGGGAATACAATGGCTTGTACAATGCTAACTTTTCTGCTCAGTTGTATTACACATGTCTAAAACACACTCTCAACCTTCCACAGCATATTATGAGCAGTGTATCAATCAACTTGGCTGGATGGAAAATATTCTACTTTTGATAGAAATATATGGCTGCTAACCACATACCACATGTCTAACATTGTAGCACATGGAACTTCTAAGAGAGGCCCCAAATTTCTCAGTGGTTGTGGATTTGTGGTTAGCTACACATACCATATGATCATGAATAGACAGAGTAATTTACTAAGCAGCCACTGTGTGGTGTGGAGCAGTAGCTGTTTGAGTCAACCCCCACTATGTGCCTATGGAAGAAGACAATGTCTTTGTCTTCAGCTAGAGCTGGTCTATAATGTAACGTAAGTATACTGAAACATCTGGCACTGGACATGTAAATCTATTCTTCTATCAATGAAAACGATCAATTTTGAAACAGTGTTAACATATCTAATGTTTAAAAGACGCTTGTACTCTGGCTGCAGTCCCATCTTATTTTGCAAGTTGTTGTTTTTCTAAGAGATCATTTCCATCTTTTGCTTCATTTAACTGAGTTTAGTCTGAGGGATGTGACTGTGCACATGGATTGTGGGAGGAGATGGAGGAGGAAGAGGCAGCAAGCCAACACAAAGGGAGTGGTGCAGCTTATCACTGTATACCTACCAATGCGCTATCTCATCTAAAAAACAGTCATAGAAAGATCCAAGTATTATTCATATTTTCCTCAAGCAGGCCACTCTGGTTAGACTTCCTACGAAAAACAGAATTACGTACAATTACAAGATGAATGCCATGTAGAATTTATTTGACATTTTTGTTTAAAAAGTAATGGCAGGAATCCTGCTGGGGAGTTATGCATGTATAAGCACTGTATTTACAATGCTATGCAGTGAATCCTATCCCACTCCATCTAATTCTCACTACGATCAACAAGGGTCTGTTCCCCTGTCAACTGAGAAGCAAGTAACTGACATTTCTATCCCCTTCTGTCAGCTATCTGTGGTATTACAGGCAGAAGCACGACTCTTGTTCCATTTTCCCCATGTGCTAGAGCTTACTTGCGTGTGAGGAGAGGACATTACTTCCTGAACAGTTAAATTTGATTTAGGTCTTCTTTATCATAGTAGGGAACAAACAGGATTTAAACAAGAGCTAAATGATAGTTAAACAGGAAATATCCTGTGATAAACATAGAGCGTTTCCTGTTTAACTCTCATTTAACTCTTGTTTAAATCCTGTTTGACCCCTAGTGTGATAAAGCAGTGAGTGTGTATATAGCAAGAATCTGAGTGGTATAATATTTTTCTAACATCTCACAAAGTGCAGACATGGGTTCTCTAAATATAAAATAGTTGTGGCTTTAAAAATATCTCTCCTCTTTGAACACTTTCTATGTACAAAAAAGATGTGCACTCTCAAATCCTTTGAGTTTAAATTCATCAGCCTGTCTAGTGGTTTATATCCATTAGTCTTAACACACACACAAATATGTGCGAGTTTTGCTGAAAACAATAAATTCAGTCCAGTTGCTCGAACCAAGCAGAATATAGCCTGGCTGTGTTACAGTACTTGGATTCAGGGTGATATAATTATATGCCTGGCAGTCCAAATTCTATGTAGATAACAGCTGAATCTAAAGATTGTATTATGAACATAGATAGGTGGAAACTTTATAACTTTTAATTTTTACATAATTTCTGTTTTGTTTTGTTTTGTTTTTTTTAAAAAATCATGGTGAAGGTAATGGTGTAAGGCAATGAGGCACTACCTGCAGCTATCTGTTTGGAATATTCAACAGATGTTGGTCTGACACTTTTCAATTGTATCTTCATAGTCACAAAGGCTAGAAATGGCCTTTTAAAATAAAAAAGAAAGAAAGAAAATATTCTCAAGAAGATGAACTCTATATCCAGTTTTATGCTTGGCATTTTCACCCTGTGCTCCCATAAAGTCATTATGCATGTACTCTGCCAGGACTAAGAATGTAAATTCTCAGATATTCTGGCCTTGCATGCAAGGATCCATACAAATAGTCCTATGTGGTATTCTCCCCATATCTGAATATCCTAAATGTTGTGGAAAAAATTATTCTGCAGAAAAACACATGTGGGATTCTTGCATAAAATCCCATTGTATATATTCTACGCTGGCTATTAGGTACACCTGCACAACTTAGAAATGTCTTCTGGTTCAACCACCTTACCAGACTCACATTAGTAGCCAGCAACTCCTTTGGGAGAAGGTGGGATTCAGCTGCTCCTCTCACCAGAGAGCAAAGTTTTAACAATCAGAAGCAGGTTCCTTGTTGCAATTCTTTATTGCAGTCCCATTCGCTGGTGGTAGGAGGTTATAAATGTCAGTCTTCTTGTGCCCATAGCAGTAAATGTCAGTCTCCTTATGCCCATAGCAGTTTTCTTTCTTTTCTCTCCTTTACTCGATGCAGATGCTGGCTGCTTAGGTGGGCTTGAGGGAGCATTTACAATTGTGGCAATAGTGCCACAATCATGACCACATAATTCTACTACTCATGAGGCAGTAATGGATCTATAAGTCTAGGTGACAGATTTATAACTGCTGTACAGAATGCCAACTCATGTCTTTTTCTTTGCAGAAGAATTAATCAACAACATTTCAGGGCATTTGAGTAGCAGGACAAAACTGAGCAACATTTGTGCTGATCTGTTATTCTTTCCACCATTCCCAACATTCAAGAAACCCATTTTTTGACCCGGGAATCAATAATTAAAAATATTCTTTCCATCCTTATCAAGGTAAGGACATTGCAATGGATATTTCCTGTGTCCCTTTCATGCTATGGAATTATAGTGATATCACTCCACTTTAACTGCCATAATTTCATCCTATGGGATCCTTGGGTTTGCAGGTTGGTGAGGCATTTGGGTGCTTTGACTGATAATTCTAAATATCATCCCCTAAACTGCAAATCCTAGGATTCCATAGGATGCTGCTATGAAGTTAAAGTAGGCGGGGGTGGTGGTGGGTGGTGGTGGTTGTGGCCATGATCCATAAATCCACAATCAAATTGACCAGGAGACCTATCCATAGAACTGTCTTCATTGAGTGTATTTACTGACCCTGAAGACCAGGGATAGTTTGGGGATTCTGTTGGTTTACCGTCCACCCCGTAACCTAACAGATTCCCTAACCGATCTGACGCAACTGGTCTCGGACCTGGTGCCGGAGTCCCCCAAGACTTTTGGTCTTGGGGGACCTCAACATCCCCTTTGAGGCCGATGTATCAGATCTGTCTGGAGCAGCTCGGGAGTTCATGGGTACCATGACTACCATGGGCCTATCCCAGTTGATCTCAGGGCCTACACATTGTGCTGGTAATACACTTAATGTGGCCTTTTGTATGGATTTGGATAGTCCATGGGCAGAAGTCATAAGTACTACTGCCCTGTCATGGACGGACTACTTCCTGGTCAAGATAGGGTTAAAGGCTGCTACCCATATCCCCCCCCCCCGGGGGTGGAGGACCTATTAAGATGGTCCGCCCTCGAAGGCTGATGGAACCCAAAAGGTTCCAAGAAGCCCTAGAGGGATATATGGCTAGAAATGACAGTGATTCTGTTGATGCCCTGGTTAATACCTGGAACACCGACCTCAATGGGGCTATAAACAGTATCACTCCTGAGCGTCCTCTCCAACTTGCTTCAAACAAACAACCGTGGTATACACAGGACCTTAGGAGGATAAAGCAAGAGACAAGATGACTAGAACGCAGCTGGCGTCAACACTGATGCTTATCCAACAAGGCACTCCTAGAGAACCTAATAAGGTCCTATGGAGCTGCAATTGATGCAGCAAAGAATTCTTTCTATACTGCACGTATTGCATCGGCAGAGTCTTGCCCAGCAGAGCTAATCAGGGTGGTAAATTCAGCCCCCTCCCACCCTGAATCTATTATTAGAACCTACAGTTGCCTGCTGTGACACTTTCAACGACTCCTTTGCCGATAAGATCTCTCGGGTAAGGGCCGATCTTGATAGTGGCATTAATGTAGAAGAGATAACAGAGGTGTCCAGTGACTCCGTGGACTTGGTTAAACTGGATCATTTTGAATTTGTTAGTACTGAGGATGTGGACAAGCTCCTTGGAAGTGTTAGAAAGACGACTTGCCCTCTTGACCCCTGCCCATCTTGGCTAGCTATTCAAGGAGCGGATAGAGTGATAACATTACTTCAATTGATTGTCAACACGTCCCTCAGGGAGGGAAAATTTCCAATTGAGTTGAAACTCGCGGTGGTAAAACCACTCTTTAAAAACCCCTCCCTGGATCCCTTGATTAGACAGAACTATAGGCCAGTATCATTGTTACCATTTTTGGGCAAGGTGATTGAGAGGGCAGTCGCCTTCCAACTCCAAGCCGCCTTGGATGAAGCCGATTATCTAGAGCCATTTCAAACCGGCTTCAGGAGGGGATACGGAATCGAGACAGCCATGGTCGCCTTGGTTGATGATCTCCATCTGGGCATCAATAGGGGAAGTGTGACCCTATTGGTGCTCTTGGATATCTCAGTGGCATTTGATACCGTGGACCACGGTATCTTTCTGAAACGCCTGAGGGAAGTGGGCATCGGAGGCATTGTTCTTCAGTGGGCAGATTCCAGATGGTGAGGCTGGGAGACAGCTGCTTTTGTAAAAGAGAGCTGACATCCAGTGTCCCCCAGGGTGCCATTCTGTCTCCCATGCTATTTAACATTTACACGGAGCCACTGGGAGAGATCATCCGGAGACATGGGGTGCAGTGTTATCAATATGCTGATGACACACAAATATACTTCTTTATGTCTCCGGCTCTTGCCACAACTGAGGTTGGCATCTCCCCTTTGAATTCCTGCCTGAAGTCGGTAATGGGCTGAATGAGGGAGAACAAACTTAGGTTGAATCCAGAGAAAACGGAGGTACTTGTGAAAGGTTCTCCTAGCCCAGGGATGGAGATTTGTCAACCTGTCCTGGATGGGGTCACACTTCCCCTAAAGGACGAAGTTCGCAGTCTGGGCATACTCCTGGACTCGTTGCTCCAGCTGACATCTCAGGTGGAAGCGACCACCAAGAGTGTGTGGTATCAGCTTCGGCTGATACACCAGCTACGCCCCTACCTAGGCAGAGGGGACCTTGAAAAATTGATACACACACTGGTAACCTCTCATTTAGACTTCTGTAACACACTCTACATGGGGCTACCTTTGTACCAAATCCGGTAGCTTCAACTGATTCAAAATGCGGCAGCTAGATTGCTTACAGGAGCTTCTAGAACTGATCACATTACCCCTGTTCTAAAATCTTTACACTGGCTGCCAATTAGCTTCCGGGCGCAATACAAAGTGTTGGTTGTTACCTTTAAAGCCCTATATGGCCCGGGCCCAAATTACTTGAAGGAATGCCTCTCCCTACATAATCTGCCCCACACCCTCAGAACATCAGGGAAAAATTTATTAGAAGCTCCTAAGACTAGATTGATGTTAACATCTAAGAGAGTATTTTCTTCTGTGGCTCCGAAACTTTGGAATAACTTGCCAGAAGAGATCTGTCTTATTATCACTTTAGAGTCTTTTAAAAAAGCACTTAAGACGGATCTCTTCTGGAGGGCTTGCCCACCTGACTTGTTATGATATTTATGTATTGTCAGGAGTGCCGTGAACGATTAAGAACATCTGTAAACCAGACAGATAGCTGTGACAGCCAGAGTTAAGGATTGCTGTTTTTAATTGTTTTTAATGTAGTTTATTTAAATTGGTATTGCACATTGTAATTGTTGTATTGCACACTGTATTTTATGCTTTATTGCTTTAACTTGTTGGAATCCCGCCTTGATCTGTAGGGAGAGGCGGGAAATACAAATAAATTATATTATTATTATTATTATTATTATTATTATTGAATTGCAGTGCTATAATTGTGTAATGAGTATGGCCCCTTGGTTGTTGGCCTATTTTGGAGGATATGCAGAGCTGGTGCAGCTTTCCATGGTCTTGGGAAGAGTGTGTATAGCTCCTGGAGCTCATCTTAGTTATCCACCCCTACTTAATCTCTTGCTTAGAAGCCCTGCACAATGTTCTTTTACTCTAAAATATGACAAAGAGGTATTCAGTCCACAGTCTTTTCAGTAGCAGGGATCTTGTTCTCTCTTTTTCTTTTTTGATACATTATTACATAGTGTCCCTATGGTTCTCAGGAGAATTGCTAGCAACCCTGCTTCTACTTCACACTGGTAGGATGTTTCTGGAAGTCCATGCAGTTTAGACAGACCATCCAAATAAACAAAAGCATCACTGCTCAATACTACATGCTTCAATCCCTCCCCCCTCCACTCCCTGAACTTTCACAGTGAAATTCCATATAGCTCTCAAAGGATGCTCAGGATAAATGCCAGTCACTTTCTGAAGTATCACAGCATGAACTGCCTACCTGCCTGCAAATTGCGGTATTGCATTTCAACGCTGAAGAAGTCACGCCAGTGATTTCCCCTATAGAATGAAATGTGCATTTTACTGATAAAAGCTACAGGGAGAATACTCCATGCTCTGTAATTTCCTGTGCTCTTGCCAACCTCCCAGAGATAAGTGTTCAGACAACTGAGGTTTCCTTTCATAAACAGACTGAAGGCATAAACCTTCTACTTGTATCCAACCCAGTAACAGCTTCTTAAATGCATCAGCAGTTTTCTACTACCTTGTGGCACTGCTAATAGTTTTCAGTGAGGCATGGACAAAATGACACAAGCCTTGACTCCCCCTCCCATACAAATATTCACAGGTGATAAGCAAGGCTATTATTTCCCCCTGACCCAGATGGGGATTTCCAAGCCCATATCTATCCTTTAAAGGATATTATGAGCTTTAAATAGGACAATCAAAGAATTTGTGCATTTTTGGACTGAGAATCCAAGAGAGTGAAAATTAGTATTTTGAAATTGGAAGTGATTTAAACTATGAGCTAATAGATTGATCAGTAGATGTCTTGTGTTCATGCCTTTTATCCATGTTGTTTGTTAATAATGGCATGATTTGAATCTATCATGTAGAATGTGAAGATGATACTTTATTCGGGAACTTCTGGATTTCCTTCTTTTTATGAAGCTGTTAAAAACCAGTGGGGAGAGAAGAATTATAACTATAGGGAGAAAAAATCACCATGAAAATGTGATTGTTTATGCTTGGATTAACCTGTCACTTGGTGGAAAATGAGAGAAGATGATGCATGAAGATCGGCAAGAGAATGCAAAGCAAATGCTTTGTTGAGAATATTCTCCATCTTACAATGTCAACTCATTCAAATATTTTAGCCAGAATTTTTGTCTGTATTTATATTCCCTTCCCTTGCCCCCTGGCTTCTATTCTCTTTCTATCTTCAAACTGAAGATCAAAATAGACTTCTAACAATCACAGAAGGGTGTGTTGAGGAAAATAATATCTGTAATTAATATGGAAATTAGGCTGATCATGTCTGACTAAGGCAATGAATGTTGTACTCTGAGGAATCACTATCAGGCATGGCTGATGGAACACATTGCCAGCTCTTGGAACATGAGCATTTATATGCTGTTAATTGAAGTGCAGATGCTATGCTCCCAGAATTGGTAAGACAGTTGGCATGTGGGAATGACAGTATGCTTATGATTCTTTTTCACTCCCCCTGCAAAAAAAAGTATCCTCTTGTAGTCCTTGTTTTGTAATAGGCGAACCTCTGAGATTACAGTAGCTACATGACTGATAATAAATTTCAAATCAGTACTTTAGGGACTGAGTGGTTCACTGAGGTATGAATTATCATGCTTCTTATAGAAACTTATGCCACAAGGAATAAACCATTAATGCCACTGTTCAGATAGCTGTATCCTCTAGTACAGAGAACTTTGAATGTTCGTATGTATGTTGAATGTACGTATGTTGAGGAGAAAGTTCACAAATAATTAGAAGAGATACTAGCTGCAATGATAGTTGATTGATAATTTAGACATTACCTTTCATAGACTATGGTAATTTGTTGACATGACCTCAGTCTAATAATGCTATTAGAAAAGAGGAAAACTGCTCACAACACAAATTAAAACTGTGTTTTATGACAGTTCTCTTTACATACTAAATCCATTTGTTGGTTCCAACTAGAGCCAACTCAATGAATCATGGGATCTTGATTAGTCAATATTTATGTAAATTTTATTGATTGAAAGGGTCTAGAGCAGTTGGATTAAAGCCAATATTTAAGGATGGCTCCCCATCATGCATGCACACCATTGCACAAACACACTGCCTGCAACTTCTAAGTACTTCCAACATCCACCCAGATGCCATCTCATTGCATGGCCGCCCCTTTGATTGTCCACACAGACACATACATGACACTCCACCAGTACATGGCATTGATGTGTGAGTGATACATTTGCAAAGTACAGTCATAGAGGCCCCCCATACATGCCCCCTTCACCCCCATGCCCCACTGTTTGACTGTTTGGTGTGTATGTTATCATTATATCCACTGCAGTTGTCACACTTTAATATTGATTGATTGATTGATTGATTGCTTTGCTGCACCCCACTGGCTCTGGGTTGTTTGTTTGCAGGTGTGAAAATGCACATTTTTTGAGGTAAGCCCTCTATTTTAGCTTCTTTTTGCTCTGGTTTTTAGCACCAGAGCACAGCTTCATTTTGGTTTCCACCCAATTTGGAGGTGTGTGTCCTATAAACACCCTGCCTTCAAAGCAGCTGGAAGCAGCTTTATTTTGCCCACCTGTTTCACTCCTGGGTTAACTTAGAGATGTAGTCTTAGGGATTTACAAGACACTGGTAGAAGCCACCAGCTTTTCTACGAATCCTAAGCTTCCTTTCCTCCTTCCTTCTTTTTAAAAATATGTTCATCATTATGGCAACAATATCTTTAAAAATTAAATATGAAGAACTGCCAGTAAAATTGACCTTATATGTAGAACTAAATTTGGTTAATAGGCATGACCTTCCATCTAATTAGACATTTCTAATGTAATCCTACCTCAATGGTGGACATAATGAAGTTGTGAGAGTCACAACTCCATCATTCCTCATCACCGATTAGGCGAGGTAGGACTCCTGAGTTTTTCAGTCCAATAACAAGGGCTGCATGAACCCTTTCCCTCTCCTACCAGCTACATGAGATGCCTATAGCCTAAGTTTTCCCAACACTGTGCCTTCCAATTATGTCTCAGTGCTCTGCAGACTATATGCTGGCTTGAAATAGTGTTATTGGTAAGGCACTAGTTTGAGGAAGACTCCCCTAACCTATTTTTTAAAAACTTTTTATATCAACCATTTTGTATTATTTATATTAATGGCTATATCTGTCTCCTATGTGTAAAGCGAGGAAAACTCCTTTCTTTAAATCTTACTTTCCCCCCTCTCTACCCTGATTTTAAAATGAATGAATGGATTGATTTAGATGTAATATCAACTTTCATGTCTTAAATTAACTGAGCTGTCTCTGTGTTCTGTATCTCCCATTAACATTAGCTTTAACTTTGCATGCGCGAAGACTGTTGCCCTACATACACATCTACTTTTCAGTTCCAAGAGCATCTCGTATACCAAACTAATTGCTTAGAGAGTCATTTTCTATAAATTCCCTGAAATGTAGTTATCTTGCAAGGATTTCCTAGCCATTGATATTTTGTTTTAAATTACCTTGTGGTGTATGGTTGGGAAATTATTCACAGTACAGGAAGCAATATATCAGACTCAATCAAATGATTGACAGTAAACCTGGAACCCTTTTGGCATAACTCCATGTTGGTATCCATGTTGTACCATGTAATAAGGTATCCAACACCCTTTCATGTAAGCCCTCACCCATGCTGCAACAGCAAATGAGCACAGATAGCATGCATCTCCAGTAGAACATCTCACGGAACATCCCTAGAACATCCACTTGGAAGGGGTGAGAAGCTATCATCTACAACATCCCCTGCCAGTATTGCCACAACACTGTAAATCTTCAAACATTAGGGTTTGATACTGGTCTCTCATGTGGGTTCTCTCACTCTTATGAGAAAGCACCTCATAAATCTCTACACAGAGAATTTAGAAACTGTATTCAGCAATACTGCTCTGTTAAGAGCCAGTGTGGTGTAGTGGTTTGAGAGTTGGACTACAACTTTGGAGATCAAGATTTAATTCCTTGCTTAGCTATGGAAACTCACTCGGTGATCTTGGACACATCATGCGCTCTCAGACTCAGAAAAGAAACAACCCATCACCTTAGGGTTGCCACTAGACACAAAGCAACACAACTGGTGTTGCTTTCCTTGTTGTGAAGGTATGTGTAGTGTGCCTAGAAACCATAATCTCTATTCATACCTATGCTAATGGACTGAAATTTGTGAATGTATCCCAGTTCAGCTGTTTCATTCTTTATGGGATCTATTCCCAAAAAGTCGTTCTGCTATGGCCATGGTAGTGTTTAAAGCAAAGTTGGAATACCTTTGGTCCTCCAGATTTTCTAGTAAATTAATCCCTGCTGCGCTTTTGGAAGTTGGAGTCTAAAAGCACAGGAAGTCCAAATGTTCCCCATCTCAAGTATAAAGGAATATCATGCTTTAAGACAAAGGAAACAAAGGGCATGGATTTATCCTTGTATACCTTATGGTGAATCACCTTGATGTCATCTTTAATGACTACACACGTTTATGAAATATAAAAGCCCAGCAGTTTCCACATACAGATTACTTTATATATACAGAAAGCATATACAGATTACTTACTGTATACATGTGATAATTCTGCACAACTGAGTTTTTAAAACTGATTAATCTAGTTCTGCATCTCTTAGACTAAACATGGAACCAGATGCAATTTGCAGTCAGATATCTATACATTTCTGGGTTTACAATGCATTCCGTGAAAGAAAAAGGAGGAAAATATTTGGAGGCATGCTCACATTTAAAAAGAAAGTGTTTATTTCTAAAAGATTTATGACCCAAAGATCGTCTTTGGAAATCTATAAACTGAGGTTGGATGGCTGTTTCTCAAGAGTGCTTTAGCTGTATCTTACTGCATGGCAAGAGATTGGTCTAGATGGCCTTTGCAGCCCCTTCAAATGTAACAGTATTATGATTCAAACATGTTTTTGTGGTTCATGTTATTTATTCATGCATCCATTTGAAAAATGTGCACTAAAGATGTACAGACTTTTTCCCATTAAAAATAAAAATAAAAGCATGGAACAGACTTCAAGAGAAAAGCAGGAAGTCTGTGGATACAGGCTTGACAAAGCTGCCCATCCCTACTCTATTCATCTTTCCCCAAGGAGCTATAAATGAAAAGAGTTGTTTATGAATAAACATGGCCAGAATTTTCCACTGCCGAGAGATCTACTTAATGTGAAAAATATGGAAATGTTGTTGAGTATATCGTCTGAGTGGTTTGAGTGTTGTGCTATGGCTCTAGAGGCAAGAGTTCCAATCCCCATTCACTCATGGAAACCCATTAGGTGCCTTGGGCAAGTCACACACTCGGCCTCAGAAAACTCTGTGACCTTAGAGGTACCATAAGTCAGAAACCACTTGAAGGTGGAATCTGCACTGCAGGAACAATGCAGCTTGGCACCACTTTAACTACCACGGCTCTATGCTGTGGAATTATTTTGTAGTTTGTTGTGGCACCAGAGGTCTCTGAAAGAGAAGGCTAAATACTCTAATTAAAGTACAGATCTCAGAATTCCATATCATGAAATCATGGCAGTTAAAGTGATGTCAAACTGCATAATTTCTGCAGTGCAGATTCAGCCTCTGACAGAGAATTCTTTGGATATCCATCCATCCCTTTATTTATATCCTAATTTTCTTCCAGATTGGGACTTAAGGTGGCTTACAAAAAGACATAAACTACAATAAAAGCATATGTTATAAAAATATACAGAATTAAGGGTAAAACAGTATTGAATGAATAAACAATTATTAGAATCTTACAGTCAGCCCTCCTGATCCACGGATTCTTTATCCATGGATTCAAGCATCCATAGTTTGAAAATAATAATAAAAATTTAAATTTGAAAAAGCAAATTTTGATTTTGCCATTTTATCTAAGGAACACCATACAATCCCCTGTATTTAATGAGACTTAAGCATCCATGGAAGATCCTGGAACCAAACCCTAGTGGATACCAAGTGCCTGCTGTACTTTCAAACAAAGATTACAAACAGTACAGCACCATAAAAACCTTTTCTTAAAAATCAATTTCCAAAGACTTGCTGGAAAACAAAGGTCTTAACTTGCCACCAAAAGGAAAGACTGTTGAAACAAGGGACTTGTGTGCTCCCTGTAACCAGCAATCTGGCTACAGCACTTTGGACCAGTTGAAGTTTCTGAGTACTCTTCAAAAGCAGCACAATATAAAGTACATTATAGTAATCTAATCAGGATGTAAGTAAGGCATGCATCACCATGGGCAAGTCAGGAATGGATGCAGCTGGCACACTAGCTTTAATGGTGTAAATGCACTCCTGGCCACTGCACTAATCTCTATATCCCAGGAGAGTTAGTGGTATCAAACTGGTAAATCTGTGTCATGTAGAAATCTCTCTCTCTGGCTGCCATCCTGCTGGTTAATCCCAAGTAGAGTAGACCCCCTGAATCAATTATTGAATGGTGAGTCAACACATAGGTAAATCTAATTGAGTCAGTGAGTCTTTTGTAGTCTGAGCTAACAATAGGATTTAGGCTAGAGACAGAAGGAAAGAAGAAATCATTTCTAAATTCAGCCATCATCATCACCCATCATTACCACCACCACCACCACCACCACCACTATTATTAATTTATTTATATCCCATTCTTTCCCCAAAACTGGGACTCAGGGTGGCTCATAACATTAAAAAATAGTACAATCAAAAGCATACAAAAATAGTACATTTAAAATAGAATTAAATTATTAAAATATTAAAACAAGTTACATGTTAAATGAATAAAATACAATTAAAAAGATATAAATGTTAAAAAATACTTTAAAACAATACAACCCCACCCTATCCCATGCTTTAAAAACATTCTGTTTTAGAAGCCTGTCTAAACAGGTAAGTCTTAGCAGGCCAGCAGAAAGATGACAAAGAAGGGGCCATTCTGGCCACCCTGGGCAAGAAGATCCACAGTCTAGGGATAGCCATGGAAATGGCCATCTCTCATGTCACCATCAACTGTGTTTGTGATTGTGGTGGGGCAGAGAGAAGGGCCTCTAAGGATTGCAGAGCCTGGATTTGTTCATTTAAGGAGCCTGGACATGAGCCATATAGGGCTTTATAGGTCATCACCAGCACTTTGAATTGTGCCTAGAAACAAACTGGGAACCAGTGGAACTGTTTCAACAGGGGCATTGTGCAGTCTCTGTAACTTGTCTCTGTTAACAATCTGGCTGCAGCTCTTTCAACCAGCTGAAATTTCTGAACACTCTTCAAAAGCAGCCACAAGTAGAGTGTATTACAATTGTCCAGACGGTATGTAACCAAGGCACGTACCACTGAGGCCATATCTGGAATTTCAAGGAACAAGCACAGCTGGCACACAAGTTTTAAATGTGCAAAAGCACTCCTGGTCTTTGCACAGAACTGGGCTTCCAGGTTCAGAGCCGAGCCCAGGAGTCCCCCGAACTGTGATTCTGTATCTTCAGGGAGAGTGTAACCCCATCTAACACAAGCTCCTCTGTCTTGTCTGGATTAAATTGCAATTTATTTGCCCTCATCCAGCCCATTACTGACAACAGACACTGGTTTAGGACCAGGACAGCCTTCTTGGATTGAGGTGGAAAGGAGTAGTAGAGTTGGGTGTTATCTGCATATTGATGGCACCTCACCCCAAAACTATGGATCACCTCTCTCTGCAGTTTCATATATATGTTAAATAGCATAGGGGACAACATAGAGCCCTGAGGGACCCCACAAATCAATGGCCATGGGGTTGAGCAGGAGTCCCCCAGCACCACCTTCTGGGTTTGCCCCTCCAGGAAAGAACAGAGCCACTGTGAAACAATATCTCTAAGTCCCATCCCAGAGAGGTGGCCCAGAAAGATATCATGGTCAATGGTATCGAAAGCTGCTAACAGGTCCAGCAGAACAGGGGCACACTCCTCTTGTCTCCCTGCATGGATCATCCACCAAGATGACCAAGGCTGTCTCTGTTCCATAGCCAGACCTGAAACCAGATTGAAATTGATCTAGATAATCCATTTTGTTAGGAAACCCCTGAAGTTGGGAAGCCAAGTGATCTGTATTTTCTACTTCAGGTTGCGTGTACAAGAGACCCCTAACCACTGAAAACCATTCTGCTGGATGGCTCTGTGCAGATGCAACGTTGGCAGCAAAAAATAATTTCTTTGCTGTTCACACTGCCATGGAGTAGGCCTTCAGATAGGCTCTAACCCATGTTCAGTCAGATTCATTTCGAGTGTTCCACTAACATTGCTCGAGCCTCCATCTTACTCAGTTCATCACCACCATCTCCCCGGAGAACCAGGGGGCTGGTTGGGTTGTACTCCATAAGAGGGGACGCACAGGAGCGATTGTGTCCATTGCCCTGGTCATGTCCCCATTCCAAAGGTTGACCAGAGCTTCAACAGACTCACGTGCTGAGATGACAGAGAACTCCCCAAAGGCCCTCAGAAACCCATCTGAATCCATCAACCTCCTGGGGTGGACCCTCCTAATTGGTCCCACATCCCTGCAGAGATTTCGAGTTCCAGTGAGTCTAAACCTGACCAGATAATGATCTTTCCCTGGTGGCGCAGTGGTTAAATGCCTGTACTGCAGCCACTCACTCAAAAACCATAAGGTGGCAAGTTCAATACCAGCAAAAGGCTCAAGCTCAACTCAGGCTTGCATCCTTCCGAGGTCACTAAAATGAGTACCCAGATTGTTGGGGGCAAGTAGCTTACAGTTATAAACTGCTTAGACACTCCTTAGGCAGTATGAAATGGTATATAAATGAAGCTGTTTTTTCCCATGACAATAGAACCTTGGAAAGTCCCCACACACCAAGATCCTCATCACCCCACCCAGCAAAGAAAACAAGGTCCAGAATGTGCCCAGCAGTATGAGTAGGGCCAGATACCAATTGGGACAGTCCCATGGTTGTCATGGAAGCCATGAAGTCCTGATCTACTCCCGACAAGGGAGTCTCAGCACGGATGTTGAAGTCCCCCACACTAATAGGCATGGGGACTCCAACACCAAACCCAGGACTACCCCAGCTAGTTCAGCAAGGGAGACTGTTGAGAAGCGAGGTGGGGTGGTACACCAATAGAATCCCTATTCTGTCCTGGCTACCCACCTTAGGTACACACATTCAAAATCTGTAGACTGTGTGAGGGTGCATCTGGTCAGGGGGATGGAATCACAATAGATCACTGCAACTCCACCTCCCCACCGCCCAGGTCTTGCCTGCTACTATTCAAAGAAGCCTGGTGGGCAAAGACATTAATGCCCCAGCCTCATCCAACCAAGTCTCTGTAATACAGGCCAGATCAGCTTATTCATCCAGGATGAGGTCCTGAATGGCAGCTGTTTTGCCATTCACTGATCTCGCATTCAGCAGCAGCATTTTCAACGCGCGGGGGGGGGGGGGGGAGTCGCCAAGGCTATCCACTCTATTTGGGCTGGGGAACAGTTTGGGGAGCACCCTCTTGTGCTTCCTTCTTCCTTGATATTTTAATGGTCTCCACCCTCTATATCTCTCTCTGCCCTGAATGACTGCAATGGCTGCTCCCTAAGACTTATTTTCCCTCCCTCCTCTGGAAAACACATCCTTCCTGTATTAGGCCAGCAGGATAGTAGCTATTAAAAACAGTAGAATAAAGAGGCATATGATGTAAGGGGTGCTCAAAGCAAGTAAAGGTAACAAGCCCTTCTCTCTGTGGGCAAAGAACAGGAATTTGCTCTTTGAACCCAGCATAAACCTGCTGAGCCAAGGCCTGAGTCCTGCAAGAAGTAAAGTCCCACTAAGGAGGCCAAGGTCCAATGCAGCCTTAGAGCTAGCAGCCTCTTCTTTCCCACAGACCCCAGATAGCCACCATGTTCCCCCCCCCCCTTTCTTAGGATGTTCTGCCTTTCATTATGAAGTCACAGAATAAATACACATGGTGTGATATTTCTTAAGATAAATGCACATGGTCACACACCAGGTTTCAAGGTATACTGAATGTGTTAAAAGAAAACACATGGCTGGCGGGGTGGGGGGGAGTGTCCAGATTTTTGCACCATTCACCTTTTTCTTCAGAACAGCCAGTTCTGTTTCACAGGGGTCAGAAGGGAACAATGAAATCATGTAGTGTGATCTTTTCTGTAAGAGAGGCCAATTTCTTTCCCTTTGGCTATTTCTATATAAGGGTCACTGACCTGCAGTGGAAGTAAACATATTATTTAGAAGAATGTCTGTCTTCAAAATTGGAAATCATGGGAAAGCTATTAGATTCCTCAGAAGTTTAGTTACTAACGGTTGTATCTTATTTTCAGTTGTATTTCTTTGTATCCTTATATGCCAATCCTTCTCTCTCAGTCTGCTTATAGCAAGAAATCATTTTAATATCCATTACATTCTTCATGAGAGCCAGTATGGTCTAATGGTCTTAGTGTTGGACTAGGACATTGGAAATTCAAATCCCCACTCAGCCATGGAATCCTTGGGCAAGTTGCACTCTCTCAGCCTAAGAGGAAGGCAAGGGCAGACCTCTCCTGGACAAGCAAACCCTTTAATAGAGTCAGTGACATAGTCACCATAAACAATAAATGATGTGAAGAAACACAACAAGGTCTTCCACAAAATGACATTGTATTGTCCCAATGTGAAGACACTTCTTGTAAGACAAGAATTGTGTAGCTTCATCCCTTCCTTGTCATTGGCTATATTGGCTGGGGTTAATGGGACTTGTACTTCAACAGCATCTGAGAGCTGCATCACTCCTGCCTTTGTCTTAAAGGTAAGGTGCAGCTGTTATCTGTCTCTGTAGATGGTACTTTTTATATAATTAAAATATTTATTTAATTAAAACAAAAACGATTGATCAAAAAAGAAGAAGAAACACTAGAAATATAATTCTCCCACTCCCCAGAGCAGCAACACACCGTAGTGGCTGCCTTCCAAAAGAAAAATGCTAGAATACACAGAATAGTGGGCAAAGGGAATATATAGAGACTGTTCCTTATTGGCATACATAATAAATGGAGATCATACACTTCCAAATGCATTGTTATTCCTTCACAAAAAATTCAGTTTATCATAAGCTTTTTGGACAGAACCATTTCCCAGAACAGATTGAGCCAACTTCTAAAAGCAAACTCTTTTAGGTATTTCCAATATATGTTTATGATGTATCGTGACAATATTTGCAGTATTATTATGAACAACTAATATTCTCTCATGGGACATTCATCTTCAGCAGACTAGGTAAATTCCATTGACTTTTATAGGAATCTGCTAGATGATACCAAGTTACTTAATGGAATGCATTTATTCAGCTGATGTTCGTCAAGTCTGCCATTAAAGAGGCCAGTACCATTTTTGTTTTAAGAAGAAACAAAAGGAAAACTCTACTAAGAGGCTAAATTGAAATGTTAACAACATGTGGTAGAATTATTGTGCTGCTAAGAGTGGAAAAACTTTGCTTTTTCACTATATTCAGCAATCGAAAGCATATCTGGGTTCACTTTATGCTATTAATTAAAACAATCTGTTGATGTGCCTTGGCATGTTTTCAAATCATGGAGTTTTCAGTAGAAATGTATGCTATCTCATTGAATCAGGGAGGCATACACACAAAGTGAGAAATTAGTTCTATTTGTTGAAGTAAAAGAGAATCAACATCTGCAGCACTAACTTCAACAGAACTAAGGGTCAATAGGTCAATAGAGACATATCCTACAAAACTGAGACATGTGCCCAAGCATTGTCAGTGTATGGTCAAAGTGGCAAAAATTATTTAAAAAGAAGAACACAGAGGTGGAAGAGGCTGCAGCAGTTTGCTTTTGCCTGAGTCTATTGGGAAGTGTAAGATTTCATTCCCTCTTTTTCCCTCCCTCCTGCTTAGTTAATTGAGTGCAAACTACTTTTGCACTTTCAACTGAGTTTGCAGCAACTGAAGTAAGTTGAGGACAAAGGGGTAGGAGGAGAGAGAAACTGGGACATTTTTAAAGCCATTGAAAAAGTGGAATGGTAGAGGATTAATTGGCATCGTCCCTGCTAGACTAGGGCAATTACAGGGTATGTAGATGATGTTTGATATTTTCTTTGCTTAATTTATTAAAATCTGTGTCAGTCACTATGCTTAGAGTTTTACCTCCTTCCTCCCTTTCTGACTTCTCCTTCTTCAAGGTAAAAAGTCCATCCTACACATACCCTTTGTTGGAGAAAGAACAGTCTCCAGTGGGATCTTCTGTTTTGTAAAAAAATCTGCATAGCATAGCAGCCACTGTTAGTGACAAATTTATGAATTTCTCTCCTGTCTTCTCCTGGTGAATGTCTTCAAAGAAACCAACCAACCAGCATACTGTACTGTGTAGCTCTGAATTGCTTCTTCAAAGAAATACAGTGGGCCATCCATATTCACTGGGGATAGGGGTGTAGGACACCCATGAATATGGAAAATCACAAATAAAAAACCCTACTTTTTTAAAAAATCTCAGAGTACACCCAGGTCATCCATCGTGACATCATGGTCAACATCTGGGACTTAGAGATTCCTAGAGAGAACATATGAATCAAATTTGCAAATAATTCTCAAAAGTCAAAGCCACAAATGTGGAGAGCCAACTGTAAACACACCATGTAAAAAGCAGAGGAAGAGGAGAGCCTTGCCAGTTGAGAGAAGCTTTCCTTGAGGAGACTCCCTTGAATTACAGCACCCCCACAACTGTGTACCAGGTACATTCTCCATCTTTCTTTCTCACAGATACATGCATTCTCTGCACCTGTTATTTCCCTAAAATAGGATAGATATTGCAGACAAGCATTCCTGATTTGATCTTAATTCCCTCCCTTGAGTTCTGGTTTTTGTTTGGTTTTAAAATTTGCATGAGCCCTATATTTTAAGATTTATTTTTATTGGTTAAAGAATGGGAAGAAGCAGGAAAAATGTATTTGTTTCTAAACCACTTTGTAAAGGAGAAAGAAAATCTCTAAGACAAATCAGCATGAGAAATACAAACTGTCTCAATTGTTATAGTTTTTATGAAAGATTGTGATCACAATCAACTGATATTTCTTCACACATATTCAAGAGAGTATGTGACTGGAGAAGGCTTGGAGTAAAATAAATCTGGTGGTCTTAAAGGTGTCACCAGACTCCATTCCCTCTTCCTTTTATACTGAACGAGACTAGCACAACCACACCTTTGAATATTTGAAGAGTATTTTTCTACATTATTTGAAATATTTTTGTTTTGAATAGCTTTCTCAGAATATTGCTTTCACAAAATCTTCTTCTACTCTTTGTGGGAAAAGTTGCTGTGTGTGCTGGGAAAATCATATACTATTTCAGGCAATCCTGAAAAAAAAAAAAGAACAAATTGTTAGACTATTGGGTTTCAAATGAGTAAATTAATTCTAATTACTTGTGAAAGAACATAGAAAGAGAGGTGTACTTTTAAGTATACAAGCTCAGCAAGCAAATATTTTCACCATGTTTCCATTTTTCACAAGGTATTCATTTTTATATGCGTCACAATCAGTTGAAGTGCAGACCCCAGTAAACAGGTATATCAACCTCTATTAGGAATCGCTATTCTCTGAACTCTTATGAGTCATAGTTGTAGAAGCCTGTCAAGATTGCTCCCGTGTGGATTAATTCATCCATGGAAAAGGAGAAGTGAATGTTCTGTGTGTGTGAGAGAGGGAGGGAGCAGGAGAAAACCTTTAACCAATCTTGATTTATGTAGCTTGTCTTATTGGTTTTGGATGAATATATGGATTACTGAATTACAGAAAGGGCAGCAACAAACTATAGATACAAATTGGTCATAACTGTAGGCTGCTATACTACTGTGGCAAATTTGTTAATCATTTATTACCCTCAGCTGGCCCCAGTTGTCAAAGCTCAGAATCTCATTTTTTGATATATGCAGTAGATTTATTTCAAATGATTCTACTCATATGTCATTCACTTAATTATGTAAGTTAAGGGCCCTTCATTTACTCCTTCACTTTCTAGGAGCAGTGACCACCATGGAAAATAGATAAGAGCAAGCTTTTAAAGCAATTTGATATTAGTTGTTATTCAATAAATTTAATACATTCGAAACATTTACTAAGTGTGTAGTGTGTAATTTGATCTGTGTTCAGAATCTAGACCTTCAATAAGTTCCTTTTTGGCCTAGAACTCCCTGAGTCTGCTAGCCAGTATGGCCAGTGGTTGGGTCAAGGGATTGGGTAGTTGTATACCAAAAAAGTAACTTTTCCAAGCTCTCTCAGACTCATAGGGAGCTGCCTCGAACCAGGCCAGACTACTGGTTCATCCAACTTAATACTGTCTGCATTGTCTGACTGTGACTGCCAGATTTCAGTCAGGAGCATTTCCTAGAAAATGTGCTCATTGCACAATGGTTTGACTCATCATAATGCGGCTTCTTACACAGCTCATGTGTACACAAGTCATGAGACAGGGCACTACTCAAAAACTGAACAAAGAAGGCAACTCATGCTAGCTCCACAGTGTAAAGAATGTTTATTTGAAATAGGTCTGAAGGTAGTTTTATACAGAAGCAAGGAAAGAATAAATATAAAAGAGTTACGTTTGAAGTAGTTTGAGTTAGATAACATATTGGTTAAATCATACAGCCATGGAAAAGGTAAAGGGCTCCAATCATGGAATTTTGCAAAAAGGAATAACAATGAAAGAGAGGGAGGTAAAGATAGGATCGGTGGCTCAGATCACTGAGTAGTAGGATACTGTAGAGACAAAAATATTTTATGTTGAATCAAAGTCAAAAATAGGGAGCAAATCGATTTTTATGAAATCAGACTATGAAAGTTGTTATAGATATTTGTTTGTGTATACTGTATATACTCATGTATAAGTCTAGAAATTTAGGTTAAAAATTGACCCAAAAAATGTGAGTTGACATATCCATGGGTCAATGTAAATACTGTAATGTAATGTAAATGCAATGTAATTAATAATAATAATAATAGTTATTATTATTATTATTATTATTATTATTATTTGTATTTTCCGCCTCTCCCTTCGGATCGAGACAGGATTCCAAAAGTTAAAAAACTAACATAGTTTAGTACAATTAAAATATTAAAACATTAAAACTCCATAATCAACAAAACTTGCAGCATATATTCTTATTCTTGTCGATCTCAGTATGTCTATATTTGATCTAATTCTATTCGTCCATTCCCGATCCATTAGACTAGGTCGGGTGGATAGGCCCGCCGGAAGAGATCCGTCTTAATAGCCTTTTTAAAGGCATCCAATGAGGTAATAAGACGGATTTCTTCCGGTAAGTTATTCCACAGCTTTGGGGCTGCCGCAGAGAATGCCTTATGGGAAGTTGATACTAATCTTGTATTAATAGGATTTAATAGATTCTTCCCTGATATTCTGAGCGTGCGAGGCGGATTATACAGGGAGAGGCGCTCCTTCAAGTAACTCGGGCCCGAACCATATAGGGCTTTAAAGGTAACGACCAACACTTTGTATTGTGCCTGCTGGAATTTTGTAAGTTCTTTGGCATTGTAAGTTTTGTAAGTTCTTTGGCATTTTGTAAGTTCTTTGGCATTGTCTTCCTTTGCTTCCTTCACTTTAGGTCCTTTGTTACATGCTCCTAGGTTTTACCCTCGACTTATCCACGGATAATATCAAAATCCATAATTTTGCCCCCCAAACCTGCCCTCAAGTTATATATGGGGTCGGCTTATAGTTGAGCATATACAGTATGTGTATATATTTATATGTATGTTTGTTTGTAGGTTTATACACAGGTTTGTAAACTGTTATCATTCTTTTATTATTTATGTTAAAATGAATAAAAGATAATGAAAAAAGTGATGTTTCTTCTCTGCCCCCCCCCCCTTTTTCTGGTATAATATCCAAAGAAGAGAGCTGCTTCATATTTCTCTTACACTGAAATACAAGCTCCACACATTCATGGTAGTAAACATTTTGTTGCTTGAGACAAAGGACAAGGTAGAGGATTCCCCTTTTCATTTACAGAAGCTAACTGGAATAGCAGTTGGATCTTACTTCAACACTGGCAATGGGGAAAAATTATGGCATCGTATCCTAGATGGGAAGTTAGAAAGAAATTTGAGGCAGGATGGATGGTTCTGTCCTCTAGGAGACAGAGGACATGGTTTGGAAGTTAAAAGGGAATTGCATCCTCTGCCCTCCATCTGCCTCCGGAAGCTGTATAATGGTAGGGCTGGCCCTGCATACATCCCACCATGCAGAGAACATGCATGGTTTTATAGAATCATAGAATCATAGAGCTGGAAGAGACCACAAAATCCATGCAGTCTTTCCTCCTGCCATGCACGAATACACAATCAAAGCTCTTTTAACAGATGGCCATTAGGCCTCCGTTTACAGTCCTCCAAAGACACTCCACCACACTCTGAGGCAGTGTTTCCTCCTTTTGTGTTTGATGGAAAGTTTATGAACAGTTAATTTGCAAGTTAACTGTTGATTCACTTTTCAGTGTCACACACAAAATGGTCCTTTGCCTTACTCCTGTTCACTGTAAACTGGGCATTAATATGGGTATCGAAGGATAATTGTACAGTGCTCAAATTAGAAGGAAATCAACCTTTTTGAAGCTCTACAGAGTTCTAGCCTCTTCCAGGACACACTGCACATTTGCATGATAAAGGTTATGAAGAGAATTAGAGCTGGAAGATCAAAATACATTATTCACCAAAAGAAATAATAATGATAATAGGCAGTTTCTCCCTGAAAAGAATGTCCCAGAATTTTGCCAAAGGAAAAAAAAAAGGGGGGGGGGAAGGGAAGGGGTGTGGTGATAGTTCAGATTACTTTCAGGCATCTGTAAATTGAATAAGCAGTGCTTTCTCTGAAGATCATTCCCAGCATCACTGACCTTGGAGGCACTGTAGAGATCATATTCTCATACCAAGAATGTAGCTGGATGTGCAATGGAAAGCATATTATGAAGCAAATGCCCACCCACCTAGTAAGGTGGATAAGAAAGAAAGAGATCTTTGCACATACGCTTTGGATTTGTTTCTTTTCTTTTTTTAAAAAATATCCTCCTTGACCCTAAAATATTGTTGAGTTATCCATTGTGGGCATTAGTGGGACAATTGAATTTGTCATGCCTGGAGTTAATGAAGGAACCTTGGGTTAGACAGATGTGTCACTGGCACACAATTGACCTTTGGCTGATTTTAATAGTCCCAGGAGAGAAGATGAAATGTTGATGCTGTTAAAACTGTTTCACAGCTCTTAGCCTTGTGTCTTTACAGTTATACAATTTCACAATGTAACTAAACTCTTGGTCATGCTCCGCAGAATAGAAATCCCTTGAGCTGAAGTTAGACAACAACCACAAGCAATGAAACACAATCCCACTTCCAAAACTGTCATTAAAAACATTTTGACATTGATTTATACTTGAATTTTTAAAATGTATGTATGTATGACTTCTTTATTTACATACAGATATATTAAAAGCAGCATCAAAGTCATGCCTGCAGGCCATGTATAAAAATTTAAAACCAAAAGCAGACAAGAATAAACTAAATCCATGTGTATCTCTCCTTTAGTCACTACCAGGACACTGAGGAAATGTAATTTACAAACAGGCTTTCAAAATCTGGGATAGCTCTATCAGAAAGAAAAAAATTGTCCCACAGATATTGCTATGTGTAAAATATTTACTGATTAGAGCGACTTTCTTGTTCTTCTCTTAATCTGACAAGCAACTAAATCCAGGCAAAGGCTCTAAACTGGCTTCAGTCTGTGTGCAGACATCTCAGAGGATTATATGGCAGGAGAAGAGGACAATGACAATGTATGTTAGATGGCTGGTTCTCTGGTTTTCTGTACTTCAAAAGTCATCACAAACTTTTGAAAACATTCATCTTGAAGAAACCCTGCAGCTGGCAAGAGAAAACCAGACGTCTGGCAATAATCCAACTCTGACTATTCAAAGTCACCGTTGTTCCTTCTCTCCGGGTAGTATTTTTATAGGAAATATTGAAGGGGAGGAGAAAAGACAATTTCTTACTGGGCTTCAAGGCCAAAATGTATACTTAATGTAGACAAATGCCCATAAATATTTCCCCCATTAACAGACTAATACATTTTGAAGAGTCTGTGTATGGAGTCTATGGATTTATATCAATTTTTAGGTGAGTGATGTTTTGACTGGACTCAGGAATTAGAAAAAGACACCCCATAATAAAGTCTGTGCTCTTGTTTAGGGCTTTAATAAGTTTCTAGTATTCTTTTCACATAGTTATTTTATTTAAAATTTTAAATTAATTTTTAAAAAGTTATTTTATTTGAAATTGCCCAGCATACATCATGAAAAAGTACTGCATCAGTTTCCTGCAAACGACAGTCAGACCGACAACAGCTTTTTTTTAAAAAAAAAAAGTCAATAAAGGGTTCCTCATTATATCATATCAAGCAATATGTAGCTCATACAGTGTAACTAATTCAGATAGGCTGGCATTTCACTATCTCCACAACAGAAAAACAATATTGATTTTTCAGTGATGTCTCAGGACTGTTGCTTACCTTATGCTTTATAATGGAAATGCATACTTGCAGCATTTTGTGCCTGGTTTCACTAGATATAACAGGTTAATATAATAATGGCCTATATTCTATATAAATTACTTGAGTACATATGCATAACTAAAGGTACAGCTATATGTTAGAAATAATGCAGTTTGATACCACTTTAAGTGGTGTAGCTCCATCCAATGGAATCCTGAGATCTGTAGTTTTATAGGGTCTTTAGCCCTCTCTGCCAAAGGGTGCTTGTGACTTAAAAAAACACCACCACCAAATCCCAGGATTCTGTAGTAGAGAGCCATGACAGCTAATATGGTGTCAAACTGCATTATTTCTAAAGTGTAGGTGCACCCTTAGCAATGTCTTGAGGCCTGATCCCATCCCCGAAACCTCCCTTAACAGCTAGCATCTGCACTGAGAGATGGAGCTATGTTCTGCTGGTGATCATGGTGCAGGGGGTGACTTCCCTTCTCTTGCCAGTCAGTGAGACTGCCACAACGAATTGTGACAATGAATTGTCTTGCTTCTCATTGCCACAGCCTCATCTGCTGGCTGAAGGATGATGCAAGGACCATCTTCATAAACCCCAATTGCCAGCTGAACAGGCCTCCATTTTTTGTTGCAGCTGCTGCCTGGTAAAGTATGTTTGGAAGGGCACTGACAGTCATTATAATACCTCCAGAGTTGTGACTACAAAATGAACATTGAGCACTTAGATATCCATAAACCTAGATTACAAATCTGTAAGTTTAATATAAAATGGAAGCCAATGTCTTGCACACAGAGAAAGTCACATTATCAAGCAAACCTTGTCTCTTTTTGCTCTATGTATCATATTTCTTTAAAATATAATTTTAAAAATCCTGAGCATCTCCAAATAGATGTAGGGAACAAACACTGAGGCTCTATTTCTGTTTTTAGAATTATGACCTGGACGTATGTGGCACTGGGCTATGGCTTTGGTATGTATTCATGGGTGGATGAAAAGACTACAAAATAGTGATTTCACTTCACTAGTTTTTTCTTTAGATTCAGCGGAAGAATTCAGTGAAATTAGGTCCATTAATGAATATATTAATTGAAGTTGCATTAATAATATATAGCATATATACAGAACATATCAAGTATTCTAATCACTGAATATATATGATGTTTATACTCTTTACAGCAGCCCTAAATAGGCTAGAATTGTTTTCCTTAAATTGAAGATGAGGAAGAGGTTAGGAGGAAAGGAATCAATGGCTCATGTATTAATAGCTGAGATGCAATTTCAACTGGTGAATTCCTGGGCCATTAGCTTTTCCACTACACAATTGCTGTTATTGTTACTGTTATCCCACCTTTTCCACATTTCAGGTGTCAAAATGGTTTATAGTAACAATACAAAACACAAATCTTACTCTTATTTTGTTTTCTTTCAATGAAAATAAGTATATTAATTCTAAAGTGTAACCATAACCTTCAGAATAATGATTAGACTCTTCTGATTGCTACCTCTTTTTCTATTCTTTTACTATAACTCTGGGGACCAGGGTTCAAATCCTGACTCAGCCATGTAAACCCAGAAGTTGACCTTGGGCAAGTCACAGTCTCTCAGCCTCAGAGGATGGCAATGGCAAACCCTCTTTAAAGAAACTTGAAAAGATCGTCCCACCATAGGTTCACTTTAGAGTTGTCATACATCGGAAACAACTTGAAGACAAATGACAGACACACCCGTTTAAGGATCAGGAAGTGATGTATTATAATGGCATGAAACCATCCATTTGAAACAATCCATGTGGCAGAAAGGGTTGTATATCAGACCGAATTCTGATTGGAGATCTCTGCTAGACATTTAATTATGGAAAGATCCATAAAGTATTGTGCATTATATTAGAACCAAACGGCATAACTTTTCAGTTCTCTGCTGAGCTCTATGATCAGGTCATCTTTTCTGCATATCCTCCATCAGCTCACTATTAGTGCTGATATGTGACTTGCTGATAACACACAAGAAAGAAACCAGCTCACTTAGCCACTTAACAATGAGCTGGGCTAAAAGTTTATTTTGAGATAAGTGTCAGTTATTGGTAGTGAGTCATAATATCAGACAGTGGAGGTTAATTAGCGGTCAGGAAGAAGACTGGTCATAAATATAAATATGATTACGGTACTGTATTTTTAGGGATGTGCTGTTTTAAATTATTCATTCTCACAAGGGAGGACAAATAATTCAATCAATGTACTACCCGCTGCAAGACCACCTTTTAAACTGCAGGACCACTTTCAGTTTTCAAGGAGTTATGAGAGTGGGGAGAAAATTTCCCTCCACTCACCCCTTTCCTATCCATCCAGCCATGTTAGCGACTGGGGCAGTGGGGTGGGGAAAAGAAGATCATGGAAGCTATATCTTCAGATGATCCTTTCTTGCTTCTGTCCACATACTCTCCTTCCGTTGAACATGCAATGGTGAGAGGAGTTAAATGTTGGGAAATCGAGGCTGTAGTCCTTGATCTTTACTTAGCTTTCCCTGCCCACTTGCCCACTCTGTGGCATCGAGGGGGAAAGCTGAACAAAGAGGATGAAGCATTCCTAATCCTTACTTGCCTTCTTCTCTCTTGCCACTGCACAACAATGGAAGGGGAAATTGAGTTAGGATCATGTATTGTTGTAGGCTTTGATGATCCTTGATCAGCTTCTTCCACCTCATGTATGACATCAAGAAGGTGGACAGAAGCTGATCAAGGATCAGGGAACACATCCAATTCAAGGAACTAAGATCTACCATATCCATGTTGCCAGATGACAAGAAATCTACATAGTGGTTTTCACCAGCGTAGAGCCTCATTTCATATTCAAGATGGTTCTCAGCAAGTGGGCTGAGAGAGCAGCGTCATCAGTTGACAGCAGACCACCAGATTTCTGGATCAGGGTCTCATGCAAGGACAACCACTATAGCAATAACCAATAAAAGTTACAGCCTTTTCTGTGTCCAACATAATGGTGCCCTGTGCCCACAAACCAAAATCTCTCCTATCCTTGCCAGTGGGCTTTCAATTCATCTTGTGTTGCTTGCTTCATCCATTTTCCTGCCAAACAACCTTCATTTACACTAATGACTTAATTTATGCTATGGTTATTGTGCTTAGAAAGAAATGTTTCGTTTTTTAAAAAAAATTCTTTAAGCCACTAGAATGTTAGAACAGATACAGATTTAACTTACAATATGCTTACCGTTCATGAGCCATTTAAGAAAGATCAACCTCACAGATAGGAAAAGAACAATTATTTTGGAACAACAACAAAAACAATGGGAACTACAGTTAAAAAAAACAATTACCAGAGAACTCAGTAGAGGGAAGCCATGAATGAACATTTGCTTTAAGAAGCTGCTTAACATATAATCATGAACTATTTGGGGGATAGTTGGGGGGAAAGCCTGGCATTTCAGCAGACATCACAGGATCTTTGAAAAAAATGAAAGGGCGCTTCCTGGCTATGTGTTGGATCTGTTCCTTACAAATAGCACTACACAGGACTTACAACAGAACCTGTCTTCAGGTGGATTTCAGATAACAAAATTTATTAAAGAAATTAAAAATAAAACCCAGATTATTCTGAGAAGCCCTATCTGTAGTTTTATTCCATTTTAGAGTGTTCAGCTAGGAAAGGAAGGAGCCCTTTTTAGACTAAACAGGATAGGCCAATGCTTATAGCAAATGTTTACCCAGTCATACTGGGACAAAGAAGCAATGGAAAGATTTCCCCTTTGAAAATAGAAATCCAACAGTTTTTAAAATTTGTGGCTGGAATTAACATTGTGGAACCTGATTTGTTCAAATAAATATTGCAAAATTATTATACTCTATTGTCCCAGTACGGTATAGTGTTTTGAGTGTATGACCTGAACTCTGGAGATCAGGATTCGATTCCCCACTCAGCCATGGAAATCCACTGGGTGATGATGGCGAGTCACACATTCTCAGCCCCAGAAAACTCTGTGATAGTTTCACCTTAGGGGCTCCATAAATGCTAAATGATTTGAGGGCATATAATAACAAATCTTCCCATTTCCTAGTGCAGTCAAATATTCCAAACATAGGAATTATTCAAAAAGTGCAATGCTCTGGGTATAAAGTTATTTCTTTGAAAATTACTAGAATGGTGTAGATACTCCTTACTCGTCTGAAACTAGTTTTGACCTGGCAGCTTAGTGTGTGGTGAATCCACCATGGATTTCATTCCAAATACTAAAAGGAGCTATCCAATGTTCTATGTCATATATTCCAAATAGATTCAGTATGTTGGATGGCTTATTTGGACTAAACCACGGAGCAGATTCACTGCCCCCACCACTGACATGGAGGTGACCAATTGCTCCTGTAGCCCTGTTGCAGACTTTATCCTCAACAGAGTGGGTTAAATGTGTAAGGAGATTGCAGGCTGTACACATTGCCGCTATGGACTCTTTCAGACATCGGAAATTGGAAGTATAATTTAATGTCAATTCGAATGCAATCATGGGTTTTACATTATTGCGAATTAAATCTTCACACGCAATTTTGGGTAAGAGGGAAGCCACTCCGAATGCAATCATGGGTTTTACGTTATTGCAAATCAAAACTTCGCACGCAATTTCAGGCAGGAGGGGGTTATTTTCGGGTAATGGGAAGTAATTTCGAATGCCTTCCGAATGGAACAGGAGTTCATGTAAATTCGCTTAACTAGCGAATTTACATGAATCCGCATTGGCTCCATTCGGAGTTGGGAGAAATTCCTCCCGTTTGAAAGAGTCCTATGACTGCATTTCACTCTGTGCTGACCCTGTCCTCTCATTTCAGACCTTGCTGTATTGAGTTCTGCTTTATCAGTTCCTCCAGTTTTATGGGGAATTCAAGATAATAGGGGTGGAATTTCTTTTCAGAAAATCACATGTTATGTCAAAATGACAGAGCACTTCTATTCTCTACTACATAGTGGTAGCTGGTGGCTCCCTGTCAGGGGGACAGTGAATCTGCTCCAGATTTTAAGTTGTCTTAGGTGCAGATCAAAAGTAGGATCAGTATGCCTAATAGCTCCTGTACAGCAATCCAAAACCTGGAATGCAGTCAAAATCCCACTGACATAGGAACCAACAGATACCACTGTTATTACTGTAACTACCTTTCCTTTTTGTTCTCCCTTGTTGTTCTTGTAGTTGTTTGTCTTCAAGTTATTTCCAATTTATGGCAACCCTCAATTGAATCTATCACAAGGTTTTCTTCCTACATACCTCAATTTCAGTGGGTCAGGCAAGGCAAGAGGCCTTACTCTACTTTGAAATTAAACTCAGTAGAAATGGAATTGAAATAGGTGTGAAGTGGGAGTCCCTGATTTCTTTTCTTTCCTTTTTCACTGAACACGTGACAAAATAGCAAGTAAAAATTTCTTGCTATTAGTTTGAAAAAGGCCATAAAAAGCCATACTAGTTTTCATGATGTGAACAAGCTGTCCCACGAATCTGTCCCACCACAAGCATTCATTTTGTTTTAAAATAAGAGAATTACTCATGATAACCCTTTGCTATAACCCCAACAGCTGTGCTAAATGAATCCATACTTGATTACTTACTAAATCTCATCCATCTTAATTCCACATAGGATGCTCAAGCTTCCAATTGTCATCTGGGAAGCATAATTGCAGTTGGCCTTCTTAAAGGTCATGGATAGAAGCTGAATGTAAAGCTCATATAATAATGCAATTTGATCTTTGGAAACACCATAAATAATTGCCTTAGGAGGATTCCCTTCAGATGGAAAAACATAACCAACTACATGCCTTTGGTTTTTGTTTTTGACAACTGAACCTTTGTTCTTACTGGTACAGGGTGGCCCAACAATGGGTGGTGCCACCCATGGTGGTGTACGCACACACAGGCACACACACATACATCTTGCAGGCTATGGTTTGCCCATGGTGAACATATATGTGTGGGTTTACCCATTCATTTCCATTGAGCACTCTCAGTCTTCTCAAACAAAGAGCTTAAAAATACTGTACCAGCACCACACATGCACTGAAAAGAATAGAGATGCTCTTGCAGTGGACTAGATCATGTGTCCCTAAACAACCAGTGGATTAGTGTCTGAATGTGATGCTGTTGTGTGATACATTACGCATCTTATCCTAACACTGATAGTAGGACAAGAAACAGAAAAAAACTGAGTTTATAGGAGAGATTTGCTAACTAAAAGGGAAAAAAAGGCCAGTAGTTTTAATTGAAATACCTGGTGGATTGTATGCTTTGAACTTTCCATGTTACCTAACTCATTAGAGTTAAAGCTGTCATATGGATAATGCTGAATCAAGGTATAATGCCCAAGTGGTGGAAATACAGTACCTATTAACAATGCATCACTAACGCATAAAGGAGAGCTTCAGAAACTTGCCAAAGCAGCATATTGTGACAAACCGAGGTGGATGCAAATGAAAACAATAAGTTAAAATATCTACTGAACATATTAAGAAATAATAGGCACATCTGTTGGGATTTGAGAGAAGGCCTTCTTGATGACTGCATCTTGCTTTTGGAGCCCCTCTCAACAACCTGGATAGGATGATTTGAAGAGGCACAGATGATTCTGCTTTCTTCTCCTGCTCTGCTGTTTCTCTTTCCAATCTACCTTTGCAGTTCTTTTGTTCAAGGACCGCTGTTCTGAGATCTGAGATGGAATGCCCAGGGATATTGAAATGTTTTGCCACTGGTTTTTGTGTATTCCTATTCCTAATGTCTGATTTGTGTCCATTTATCCTCTGGCACAGGGACTTGCTTGTTTGCCTTATGTAGAGTGCTGATAAGCACTGATGACACAGTATGCCATAAATCACATTGGAGGACATGATAGTCCCCTTAATATTGTGGATGTTGCCATTAGGTCTTGTGATAACATTACCTGGATAAATATGTGGGCAGAGTTGGCATCTTGGTTTGTAGCAAGGCTTAGTACCTGTTTCTCCATCGGTGTTATGTGTCTTTCTGTAGGTGAGTTCCTGTTTGATGTTTGGAGGCTATCTGTAGGTGAGTAAAGGTCTGCCACCAAGAGTCCTTGAAAGAGTGGTATTATTATCCAGAATGGGTTGTAGTTCATTGATGATGTGCCTGAGTGGTCCCATTGATGGGCCTGAATAGTCCCAGTTAGGAGCTGTATATGACCACTAGTGGGGTTCTGTTGTTTTCTTTCTTCCATTTGTTCTGTAATAGATTGATCCTGGGTACAAGTCTTGCCTTGTTTATTTGTTTTTTCACTTCATGTTGTGGGTACTGTAGTTTGAGGAATGCCTGTTGTAATTCCTTGAACTTGCCATTTCTTGAGAAACAGCAGAGTTGGAGTTCATCCATAAATTGCAGTCTCTCAGCAATGGATTCAACAAAGGTTTCCTGGCACACTACACACACTATTGGGGCATCCTACATTCATCTATTGTCTTCACCACAGGCTAGTTCCATTGTCAAACTGGATTTGCCACTTCATCTCCATAGACATAGGCAAGTTTACAGTGCCTTTGGACTTTATCACACAGGGGAAATTAGTAGGTTATCCCAGGGGCAATGAGGAGGCAAATATGGGGTTTAACGTCATTTCGCATGAGATTATCACAGAAACATCAAATGCAATGCAGAGTCATTCATGGGACATGAATTATTGCACATGAGCCTATCATACCATGTAGAATGGAATACAGCGCTGATCAGAAAGCAGTGGAGAGTCATCCCTAAAATATGTAAATTCGCTAAATGCCGAATTTACATACACTGATGTAATGCAAATTAACGTTAAATTCGCATTTCTCAAAGTGTGGAATGTATTTGTAGACCGCCCATGGATTCTTTCCGATTCCCATGATCCCCCCAAGCCGCCTCCTCTTCCTGTTCCTCCTCCTCCTCCCTTCAGTGGCACCAGCCCTTCCCAGACCTCCCCAGTGCCAGCAAGATCCTATTGGCCACCGATATCTCTGCCTCCTCCGGCACTGCCTTCATGGTCCCACAGCCCCAACAGATCCGGCTCCTCCAGCCGAGCAGCCCAGCAGGCAGGACCTCCATGGCTCTCCTTTACTTCCTTCCGGCCTTGACTTCAGCTACTCACTTGCCTCTTCTCACCTCCCCTCTCTCTCCACCCACCCACCTCCAAGGCCTCTCACAGCATCCGCACCGCCAAGGGGGCCCTGCCAAGGGAGACCTTGTGCCGGAGGACCCTGCAGAAGGCCCTTGCCAAACCCCACCAGTCCTCACCATCATGTTCTCAGTCACCTCAGAGCACCACAGGGCACCAACCCATCACATCACCTGCCTCCCTTTCCCAGCAAACAGTCACAATGTCTCAGCCTTGTGGAAGTGACAGCTGGAGCATGCACCTGCACAGAAGAGGTAATTTGCAAGGTGGCAATGGGGATTTGTCCTCCCCCATTTGATTCTAAAATGCAAATTGGGACCTCTTTAATGTGGATGTAAATTCTTGTTGTGCCTGTGTATGATAACCATTTGCAAATGGACTTGCTTTTCTGGGATGCCAACACTTTAACCAGACTTAGGTCTTCGTGTGATAAAGTCCTTTGTTCACAAACAACCATCATTAAAACTGTACATGTCACTTCATTTCCATACACAAAGGATTTTGAATTCAAATTGACATTCTCACACACCTAGGGCATATATAAGTCTGTTCCTGGTGTATCACGCCACCAAATGTTTCTGAGGAAGTACACTCAAGTGTACAAATGTTCATGCTGCCAACTTCTTTCTTTAGTTAATCTCAATTGTGCTACCTGTTCTCTCTACATACTGATTCTACTGATGAACATTGCTATGTCTTTGAATCCTGCAACTTTAACTTCCACGGCTCTATGCTATGGCATTCTGGTGTAGTTTGTTGTGGCACCAGAGATCCCTGACATAGAAGACTAAATGTCTCACAAAACTGCAATTCGCAGAATTCCATAGCATTGTGTTATGGCAGTTAAAGTAGTGTCAAATTCGATTATTTCTGCAGTGCAGGTGCAGCCCTTGTTTAGAAGAGGCAGTAAAAAGTAAATATGGATTTAATGTGTACAGCCTATTTACCAATGAGATTCCCATTGTAAGATGGAAAACTTGATCATATCAGGGAATACGCATTTTTCTTAGTGTCCACTTTTGATTCTCAACTAATTATTTCAGTGAACGCATATTAATTCAGTGCTAACACACACACACACACAAATGAATAAAATAAATTATTGGCTGAAATGGTTCTCAGCCTATTGGTGTGTGTGTCTGTGTGAAAATATGCTATCCCCAAACAAATAATCTGATGAAAGTACATTTTAGCAGCTGTTTCTATATCTTGATATGCCTAATCTGACTTATCTGTTACAAAAGTGCTGGATGAATACAGTGCTTCAGGAGAAAGGATAGTTCATTGATATACCAAGAAATATACCAAGAAGAAAAATATAACCAAAGCCCAGCTCATTATCTTGCTCCGGCATATTAGTGTTTCTCACACAATGGAGTGGATAATTGTAGCTCAGGAATATTACAGCATTAATCCACAGTTTAATCCTCAAACAATTGTTTACAGCAGGCGTGAATAACCTATGATCTTGAAGATATGATTCAACTTCAAATCCCATCAGTCCAAAGAACCACAGTCCAGGGTGAAGATGGTGGGAGTTATAGTCCAGAAACATATGGAGGGCTGAAATTTTTATTTTATTTTATTTTATTTTTTTGCTTTTGTCTACAAAATGTTATAATATATAGTAACAGAAAACTCCTGATCTTTCATTGGCTGATATTTAAAATGTTAGGGCTTCCTTCTACTGGATATGGTGAGCATAATATAAGCATGTGCAAATAATAACAGAGACCTCAAAAGATCAAAAGCTGTCTTTCAAAGAAGGCATGTGTGCACATTCAAATCCCATACCTCAAATTACAGGTTTTTTTTTCAACAGACATTTCCTTAGAAGTCAGGAGCAAGGAATTTATATTATTTCCCATGACCTTAAAAAAGTAACTGGATTTTTTTAAAAAAAGCAGCTATTTATTGTTTACAAACAAAAAGTATTTTATTTGGGATTACTATCCTTTTAAAAAGTGCAGTTTAAAACAGAACATGGGTCAATATTCAAAATATATCCTTTATCATAGGAAAGATAAAACACACACACACACACAGATGATGTACATCAGCGAGTTCTACATGCTAGAATATGTGGTCAAAGAAAAGTCAGTTTGTTTTCCATGATTATGCCTTTTAACATCAAGATGTTCTGTGATAAAATTATCTCAGTCCCAAAGAGCAGATGTTGAGAATGATAAACCTAGAATATAATTAACATAGATTGCTATGTAATGTAGTCTCTTGAAAGAGATGTTAATCAGAAATGCATTTTAGGGAAATATTGCATAGAATTTTAAAATCTATATTAAAAAAAATAAACTCTTCTACAAACATTTAGGCAAAAACAGGAGGCTATGATCCATTATTGCTTTGATTTCTAATATATAAACACTTCACTTGGGTGTTTAAAACTGGCACGTAATTACCCATGCTGTTATTTCATTTTTCATGTTGCATTTAATATAAATTATGCTTAAGGCTCTGTTCCTCATATTGTCATTCCCTAAACTCTCAAAAGCCCAGGAGTTTGGATGCTGAACTACTCCCTTCTAAAGCAGACATAATCACGTTGTTGTTGGGAGATAATTGCCAGGAAAACGTATAATTTAAAATGGCCTCTGGGTTCAGGCATTGTAGGGAAAGCTATGAAGCAGTTAATAACAACCGGGCTGCCTAAAAACACCATATCTCTACCTCTTGTGGTTCAACCTTTCTACAGATACCTCATCTGTAAATTCTCTGAGCATGACACTTACAGTGTCCACTTCTCAGATTATAGATTGATAACATGGGACCACACAAGTTGCTACCAAATATAGAATATAATATACAGAAGGTGAATGGTTGGCTAGTGAATGGGTCCAGTCTCTTTGCTTGAGATTCATGCTCTTTGGAGGGAGGGCTTTCTTTCAGTTCTGCCACCTTCAAGCCTCCTGGGTAGAACACAGGGAGAATTGATCCTAGAAAACCAACAGGAAGAAACTGCCAAGGAAAATGAAGAGGCTTGTAACAGTGAGGAAATACTTTGGAGGAAATCCACTGTCAGAAGCAGACTGTACAGAAGGGATTCAGAACCGTTCCATCTAAGCAATTGCTTCCTGCAGCTTCATGAGGATAGCAGCAGTGAAGATAGCCAAACAAGAATCCAGAAACAAGCAGTAGCATCATTGAGGGAGTGCAGTGGGTGCGGACTGCACCGGCTGACACCTGAGAGGGGTTGACACCTGGTCAGCCTCCTCCTGCCCTGCCCCTCCTTTCTGTGGCCTGGTTTTCCTCAGAGGAGAACTGGACCGTGGCAAGGATCCAGGCCAAGTGCACGCACTCCCCCACACCTCCTTGCCACAGAAAGGAAGGGGCAGGGCTTCTGCAAGAAGGTGCGGGAGGCTGGGCTCAGCCTTCCTGAGTGCGCATGCACCCTTCCGCCCCTCCTTGCTGTGGCCTGGCTTTCCTCTAAGGAAAACCAAGCCACAGCAAGAAGGGGCAGGGGCATGCGCTCAGTGAGGTTGAACCCAGCCTCCCCACACCTCCTTGCAGAAGCCCTACCCCTTCAACTTTGGAAGCCCTGTCACCCACACTGGGTGACACCAGAAGTAGGCAAGCTACTGGCAACAAGGGATACCACATGCCAAGGAAGGAGTCAAAGTAACCACCAACCATAACAGAAAATAAAGGTACAGGTTGTTAGAAACTTAGTGCTCAGGAGTACAGAGGCACCTGTGTGCCAGCCTGACAAGACAAATTACAAAATGTGGTGTCATCCTGGTGCATATATGCTGGACACCAATGATAACCTGCCTAAATTCATTAATACTGACCAGTAATGCTTCTCCTTATTCATATGATTACCAATGACATGGCCAAAAACATCTCTGAGCATATCATCTCTGACTATGAAGCTTTGGCAATGAAAGCCAAAGAGATTTGAGACACAGGTAGCATTCTTGTCAATTCTGCCAGTGAATGACAGACACAGGGACAGTAAGATGCTAAAAGCAAACGGATGTAGATGGGACAGACTAGACAGGTTTGTCTGCTGGGACCACAGTCTTTACTTCTTTGAGAGAGGAGTACTAGCTACAGTGGGCTGCACCTCACGAAGACTGCAAAAATTTCTTTGGTAGTAGTATGGCAAGTCTTTACGGTAAATCTTTGTGGAGAATTGGAAATGCTGTCTGAAACATTAGCCCAAAGGCAAGCTCTAAACACAAGGAAGTGGACTCTAGAGAAGAAGTCGAGGGAGAGAATGGGATCCACAGAAAGAGTGACAGGAAACTAATAGGTGAGAACAAATAAAAGATTCAAGTGTCTACACACCAACAGACAAGAGTTTGGGAAACAAACAAGATGAGTTTGAAGTAACAGTGCAGAAAGGTAAATATGAGTTTATAGGCATAAAGATGGAATGACTCTCAAGGTTGGAATATTAAATTTGAAGGATATGCAAAAAGACTAGATGTGACAAAAGGAGAAAGAGTAGCATTATACAGTATGTTAAAGACAAATTCAGTTGTACAGAAATCCATGAAAGTGATCAGAGTGGACCAGTTAAGAACATTTGGGTAAAAATAAACAGAGAAATAAATAAATGTGACACTGTGGTAGGAGTTTCCTGCAAGCTGCCAAACCAAGAAGAGATAATGAATTATGGTTTTCAGAAACAAATCTCAGAAATCTCAGATGCCAGAAAGGGTAAGAAAAAGTAGGATATAATGAACTGATGATGATGTGTATGTGTATATGGAGGGCCAGGGGTCTGGTGCCTGGAATAGTTGACTGGCTAAGAAATTTAGTAGATGCCATCTCTGTTGCAATGCTGCAGTGACAGCAGAAACTCCATATTGGGAATTAGTCCTGTTATGCTTTCAAGACCACATGTATGGTGAAAGGTACATGGACCCTCTTGTCATAGTAGGAGTTTCCAGATCTCAGGGCCTGGCCTTTTCAGTCATCAGGGCAAGGGACAGTAAACTCAGGGCAAGAGCACTGCATTGAAATTTAGGTACAATTTAGGCACAATTCCTTTTGTTAAATTGCTCCCTCCCCCCACTACCATTTGAATGACATACTGGGAATAATTATGGTTGATGCTTAATGTCTCATACTTAATGACATCAGCAGGGGCTTCCCCTTGTAATATGTGCTATCCCTTGGTCTTAGGCCTTGGCTGTGAAATTTCAGGACCCAGGTGGTAGTAATCTGATTGACATAGGTGGCTTCCAGATTATAATTATTGAAATTAAGCAAATTTTAGTTTGGCCATTGGCCAGAATTCTGTCAGTTACCTACGTGCATGCAAGTGCACCTTACACATGTGTAAATCTTATTTTTGATGGGATGCAAAGAACTACTCACTTGCCTTTGAACTCTGTCCAAAACCTCCCATGACTGGGCAGCTGCGCAACTCCCCTGCTCTGGTTGCTTACTGGTGGAGCAGGGATAGTAGGAGGAGGCAATTCAGACCATGAAGAACCAGTTCTTCTAAGGGGTCATTCAGACATTGGTGTTTTTTTTTTTTTTTTTTTTAGCAGAACAATGTGAATAACCTCTCTCATTCATTCTGGTTTGTTATCCACACTATGAAACAGCATCTCTGCATGTCGCCACACGTTCAGTTGCTCACATGTGTCAGCACTCAAGGAAACATAGGTTTGATGATGCAAATGTATTTGAAACAAGTTCAAGGCATCCAGAATTGAAATCTGGGTCCATTCACATCAGTTATACACACTGCCCATTATGCTACTCTTTTTTTAAAAAACCTGGTAATGATTATCCAGGGTTAAAAGGGGGGGCAGCCCCCTCCCCCAAAAATATTTAATTGGGGGCATTTCGGGTGCATGTGAACAACAGAGAGTCAATCTGGATTCATCCTGGATTATTTTCACCATCTGAATAACCCCTGAGTGACCAGGGAAGGAAGATCCCAGCCAATGAGTGCCAAACTAAGCTGCATTGAAGAAAAATGAGATATAGAATAAATACATTATTTAGTTATTTATTTACTGAATTTATAAACTGCCTTTCTCCCAAAAATGAGATTCAAGGTGGTTATATCTTTTATTTTCTTGAATCCTCTTAAATCTTAGGATTTAAATTTGCTTTAAATTGTTTTAACTATGGAGCTAAACTGACCACTCCTAAGGGGTGGTATGCAGCCCCCCCTTTTCTGGCCAGATCAGGGCTGCAGCAGCCTCACACCATGGGCCTGATCCAGCCTCTGGAGGGTGCAAAAAGTGGCTACTTTTTGCACCCTCCAAAGGGTGCCATAGCCATGGCAGCGTGGCTGTATGACACCCCTTCAGCGCTGCATCATATGGACGCAGCGATAGAGTCACACCATGATGTTCACCATCTGGAATGGCGCATGGCATCCTGACTCCCTGGGGGTGGAGTTAGGGCATCCAGCATCAAGACGCTGCACCCTGGCACAAAGTGCTGGTCTGTATAGGGCCTAAGTGCTTTTAAATAGAATGTTTTTAAAAACATACAACAAAATATTAGCTGAATTTTATTTTAAATTGTTATAAGCCAATTTGGGTCTTGTGCAAGGAGAAAAGTAGGATATGGATTAAATAAAAATATATGCATATATATTTCAGTGTGTGGGAGAGATTGAAAAAGAAAGAGAGAATGAATTCTCAGTGACAGAACACATGTCTGCATGCCTAAAGTCTGAGATTACATCCCTGGAATTTCCAGTTGAATAGTTCAGGTAGCACATGATATGGAAGATCTCTGCTGAGGATCCACTGCCAGTCAGAGTAGAAAATCCTGGGCCAGATAAACAAATCATCTGACCTAAGCCAGTTTCCTATATTTCTATCTGGATTTCTGACAAGAGTCAAAATGCAAACAATGCTGGATCCCATGCTTTGTGACTCAGAACCCAATTCTCCTAATCTCACAAGACTGGATTAGTGGTTACTCAAATAAAGGGACAGACACTCTTCCTATGGTAAACTTGGCTTTTCATACTTCATGGTGCCCTCATATACAGATGCCTGAGTAAAAAACAACAACACATGGTCACCACCTTAGGTCTTAAAAATGCAGAGAAAGTTTCTTCCTTGTATAATACCTCGCAATGGAAGATCAGATCTGTACTCTGCCATCTTTTCTCTAAAAAAGCAGGAGTGTATACGTGTATTCATAATTTAAAGCTCAAAAAATGTACATAGATTTGGGCTAGCTTGTGCAAAATGCAATATGGCAAAACCACCAACACAGTAATGCTTTCTTTCCTTGCATTATTACTTCCTGTTTTTGAAGACAAGCTCTGAAACATGTAAATAGTATGAAAAATGACATGTGTGCTGCTAGTTTTTATAAAATACTTGGCCATCCTGCAACCTTCAACTGCCCTAGAATACATTTTCAGACATAAAAGTATCTACTTCCACTTACAATTTCCAGCTATGTTGGAATAAAGAAAAATAAAATTGGGTCTGGAGTATTTAGTAAAACTCTCCTCCTCTCGCTGATTAAACCCGGTTGAAATGGGATTTGAAGTTGGCATGCAGAAGAGCTTAATGGATTACACATTCCTAGCTAATGCCAATTCTTGGGAGATAGAATGAAGCATGACTAAGCAAGAAAAATTAACACACTGCATAAATACAGTGGGAAAACAACATGTTGGTTACACAACTGAAGTCACATTAAAGGGCGCTCAAACTCAATTGAACTGCAAATTCATGACATTAGCCACTTGGTCTACAAGATCCCAAGGAACCTGGCAATGTTGGAAAAAATATTAAACAGAAAAGTATGTAGTGAAAAAATGCTACATATGCATTGAACAGCACATATACAAATTTTTGCTTTGACTAATCCTCCAATTATAATGAAATGGATAATATCCATAATCACTGCCAATCATTTTTGCACCATGAAGGAATGGGTTTGTACCACTTTCTCCTACCAGTGACATCAAATGTGTGTGTGAGGCATCCCAGATTGAGTTTTTGATATGCATAGTGACAGTGTACAAAAATTGTTTTTCCCTTTTTGAGATGGAAGAGTCATGGATAGGAACAACATTACGGGATGTGTTTGCTGCTACTGTTTGTTTCAGTGACCATTGTTTTTGGCTGTACTTCTAAAGGGTCTGTGCTGCTATTGAAGGCTATGGTCCCATGTTGGTGAACCTGTGGCATGTGTGCCCTCTCTGACACACAAAGCCATCTTGGAGGGCACATGGCGACCACAACAAGGAGGGGTGGGGAAGTGCGCACTGGCGGCTGCAGAGTGGTTCAATGGAAAACCAAGCCACGACAGGAAATCCCACTCCTTCTGGCTTGAAGTCCCACTCCTTCTGGCCAGAAATTCCCCCCCCCCCCGAGACACCTTCTCCTCCTTCTCCTTCCAGACTTTTGTGTGTTGTGTTCCTTCGTTGTTTCTGATGACCTTAAGGTGATCCAATCATGGGGTTTTCTTGGCAAGTTTTGTCAGAAGGGGGGTTGCCATTGCCGTCCTCTGAGGTTGACAGAGTGTAACCAGGCTGTGTGTGTGTGGTATGTGCCTCCAGGTTGTTTCTAATGACCCTATCATGGGGTTTTCTTGGCAAGCTTCCTCGGGGGGGGGGGGGGATTTCCATTACCATCTTCTGAGGCTGAGAGAGTGTGACTTGGATGTGTGTGTGTGTGTGTGTACTGTGTGCCTCTAAGTCGTTTCTGACTTACGGTGACCCTAAGGCAAACCTGTTGTAGGGTTTCCTTGGCAAGTTTCCTCAGAGTAGGCTTGCAGCTGCCATCCTTTGAGGATGAGAAAGTGTATCCAGTGGGTTTCCATGGCCAAGCTGGGATGGGAACCATGGTCTCCAAAGTCACTATGCTGGCTCCTTTTAAACATCTACTACATTGTAGAAATAATACAGTTTGGCACCACTTTTAAGAGCTCCTATGGAGACCTGGAACTTGTAGTTTTACTTCAGCCTTCCTTGCCAAAGAGTGCTGATGTCTCACAGAACTATCAATCCCAGGATTCTGTAGGATGATGCCATGGCAGTTAAAGTGATATCAAATTGCACCCTAGATTAAACCCATTGAATCAATGGAATATACGTACATATTCATTCACTGTTCAGCAATTGACTGAATGTGTCTTCCCTAGTTGGAAATAACCAACAGGAATGTATTTATTTGTATTTTATTTATTTGATTTGATTTATATGTGGCTTTTCTCCCATATGACACCCTGAGTGGCTGAAAAGATGTCCTCCATTTCAACCTCTTATGTAGGAGGGATTACAAAGGGTCCTCCATTTTGAGCAGGGCTGAGAAAGATGGATTTAATATTTATATAAGTGGCTTTTTTGTTTTGTTTTTATTTGATCAGGTCCTCTATTTTTTTCCTTGCATGTTTTTTTCCTGGAAGTCCCACCTCCAGAAGCCCCCCCCCCCCCCAGCACCAGGTGACACCCAGTGCAGGAATGCCACACATTTTGGGCACTGCAGCCACCTCTCTCTACGCTGGATAGGAGCCACGGAAACCACATGTCGTGGCCCCTGCCTCACCTTTCCAGGGCCAAAAAGGTGTCACAAAAAGCTGCTCCTTTCTGCGCTGCGGAAAGGGCACCGTAGCCACTGGTGCAACAGCTTTTCAGTGGTCATCTGGTGCTGCACCATCTAGACACAATGCCAGAGGAGCTCTGTGATGCTGTGTGCCATGTGGTATGGCGCGCGGCATCACACCGGCCTGGGGGCGGAGTTGGGGTGTGCATCGTATGGATGCCACATCCCAACTCCACCCCCAGGCCAGCCTTAATGGCCAGTCTGTACAGCCTCTTAGTTCCTAAAAAGTTCGTCATCACTGCTATAGTCTCACATGTTGCTCTTGTACAAAGATTTTTTTTTAAAAAAAATCCTTTTGTCATCCAGCTTTAATGATCTCCCTTACTTCTACTACAAGTTGTAGGTCTTTGTCCCAGAAATAAGCAGAAGCAGATAAGCAGATCTTATCTACTAATGTGGGAGATGCAACACATCAGTATAAAAACATAGGCCTTCCTGCCCTTAACTTCTCATGCCAGGAAGAGGAGCGGAGGCACAGCTTCACAAGAACAAGGTGGCTGAATGAAGGCATAAATCTTCTGAAGTCAGTCAAGCTGTGTCAGTTACCAGGAGGAATGACCATCCAGTCAGCGGTCATGTGCTTGTACAACCTTCATAATTTTATATTAGCTTTTCAAATATAAGTATGGAGCATGATCCATCTTTGCTACATTCTCCCAGTACAAAAATGTAACATGGAGAGAATGCTGGTCCAAGATATTTTATTGCCTAAGGCAAAGGAATATATTGCTCCCCACAGGCTTACTTGGGTGACACTTAAGTCTTACTCTGTTTACTGTCAATGGATCAGCATCTTTCATCCTCCACCTTAAGGTAGCACAATAGCTCAGAAGGTGCAGGAAAATCCATATAGTATCCATCTGGTGATTTAAATCCTGTTTTCCCAGGGGTTTAATCCACCATTCTATACACCATGCCGTGTTTGTTCCCAGGTTATCTCACAGTGCATAGTAAATTGATTAAACAAACAAACAGCTTCATTTATATACCGCTTCATACCCTTAAGGAGTGTCTAAGCGGTTTACAATTGTAAGCTATTTGCCCCCCAACAATCTGGGTACTCATTTTAGCGACCTCGGAAGGATGCAAGCCTGAGTCAAGCTTCAGCCCTTTGCTGGTCTTGAACTCGCCACCTTATGGTTTTGAGTGAGTGGCTGCAGTACAGGCATTTAACCACTGCGCCACCAGGGCTGCTGATTACCACCCTATACATTCTCACTACCATGCACAGTTGTTCACACGGTATTTACTCTTTTCCTAAGAACTGAACATCATGGACTTGATGGCTTCTAGTGACTTTGATATTTATTGGTTTTCAGGAACTCCATCCCCACGTCTCATCCAGACACATTTACCTCCCTCAGAGAAGTTTTTGTATTCTTGGCTAATCCAAGATGTAAAATGTCAAACCCTGGTCTCCAGAGTCATAGTCCAACACTTTAAACACTACACCATGGCTTACTCCCCTTGCATCATACCACAGCTTAATCTTACTCACCAGTACAATGAGTCTACAGAAGCCAACTATATTGCTACCAAATATAGAATTATAAAAATAAATGATGATTGAAAGCTTGGAAATGGCAATAGTGATTTTCCTGGCCTAAAACTACCAGGACAAAAACAGTACAAAAGGAACTCTTCTGGTTCTAATGAGCTGTCTCAGTATTCCCACACATTTGACCAGGGGAGCAGCATTTAATCATAAAACCAACAAATGAAACATGCTATTTGATACAAATACTGAAGAAATATACAGCATAGTTGTCATGTCTAAACCCAGCTCTTAAGCTAATTAATTAACCATTAACAATACTTTAAAGGAAACATTTCTTCCAATGCAAAACAAGATCATGGATTCTGAAAGACATATAGCATCAATATGAAAGGTTTGCCTTCTAGTCTTTAAGCATTCCAAAGCAATTTCAGAATTTTATTTTTATTTTTTATTTTTTTGTGAATTATTAATAAATACTGAGCTGTGTGGTCACATTAGAGGTTTGTTGGCACAGAAAACTCTCCTAAGATTGACATTATATTAATTACAAGGCCTGTGGGTACTGAAAATTGAACATCAACAGTGAAACTGGCAAAAAATCTAAGAAAACCCTCTATCACCTTACTATGGAAGACCTGGAGGCAAGCCACCACCTGAATTACGTATAAAATAAAATAAGACATTTCATTAAGCTAGCAGAATATACACTTCTCTTGACATTCAAGCCATCTGGGATAATTATTTTATGTACTACAGATCTCATTACATACATCTCATTTCAAAACCACAACAGTAATGGGAAAGATTTTGAAATGTATCTTCTGTTATCTGAATACAGTATTATTCATTATTATATTCTCCTTGAAAAACAGCTTTATAACACTAAAAACATTGCAATGTTTTATTTTTTAAAAAAAACTTTAAATATTTCCATGATCCTATAAGATTCAAAGTAGCTTAAAATAGGATTTACAAACAGGTGGGGGGGGTGGAATCCACAATGACTTACACAGACTTTTCCCTTATCTAACATGATTAAGACCATAGGTGGTTTGGATTTTGGGGCAGTTTGGATTTTGGAATATTTGCATATACCTAATTAAATATCTTAGAGATTAGACCATCTATTTATAAGATTGTGTGTATAGCACTGTGTAAATTTACAGTGCTATAATAATAATAATAATAATAATAATAATAATAATAATAATAATAGACCCAAGTAGAAACATGAAATTTATGTGTTTTTCATTTACACTCTATGCACATAACCTGATTTAGTGTATGAAAAAAAAATTGTGTAGACTGAACTATCAGAAAGCAAAGGTGTCACTATCTCAGCTACCTATTTGGACAATTTTAGATTTTGGATATTTTCAGTTTTGGAATTCCAGATAAAGGATACTCAACCTGTATTAAAACACTTAGGGAGATTTTCTGGTTGACAAGTCTGATAATTTGGTTGAAGCCTTGATTTCCCTGTGGAATGATGAGATGGAGAGGGCCTAGATGCAATCACTTACAAACACTCAGTAAAATACTGTGGAGACCATATTTCTGGTTTACAGAATAAGTGTGGTTAATGAAACTGAATGGATGAAACGTAGATTGTAGAAAAGTCACAAAGTTAGTACAACTAAAGATCAATACAGATGCTTTGAGCTAAAGCAAACACCCTCAAAATATTGAGAGCTTCCAATTTATTTTATTTTGATTATACCTCCATATTCATGGGTTTGCATTCAGTTCTCTTTTAAAAATACGCCAGGTTTCTCTCCCTCCATCCTTCCTTTATGTTTTTCCCTTTTCTCCCACTGATCATATGTTATTTCCTGCATCATGCAACATTTCAGAAACTAATTTTCATCCATTTCCACTGAGCCTTAAAAAAACAACAACACAATATTATTCAAGGTTCAGAGAAATAGGGTATCTATGGCTGGCCAGGCTGGGGGCAGAGTTCCATATGAAATGACTCCCACTGTGGTGTGCTAAAACAACCATGTAAAGGTCGGCCTGGGGGCAGAGTCAGGGCATGGTATTCATATGACACATGCCTCAACTCTGCCCCCAGGGTGGAGTAAAACTTCACACCACCCCACATGGCACACAGTGTCATAGTGCTCCTCTGGCACTGCATCCACATGATGCAGTGCCAAAGGAGTGCCTTAAAGCACTGCAGCTATCGTGCCTTTTCCAGGGTTCAAAAGGGAGCTTTTTTTTTTTATTTGCGTCTCCTTTTTGTGTCCTGGAAACACCAGATTGGGCCCGCACCATGCAGTTGCTGTGGCCCCGAATCAGGGAAGATGGAGATGGCTGCAGACTGCCTCTTCAGGAGTGCTCTGCACAGCCCCATAGCCATGTTAGTCTGGAATTTCAGTGTGCAAAGAGATCTTCTAGCACTTTTGAAACTACGTGTGTGAAAGATGTTGTAGCATAAGCTTTCATAGATTTAGTCTACTTCCTTAGTTGTATGTAAGGAAGTAAGCCAAAGATGCATTCGGACTGCAGAAATAATGCAGTTTCACATCGCTTTAACTACCATGGCTCCAGGAACTACTTCCTGACAGTAAGAGTTGTTAAACAGTAAAACACACTCCCTCAGAGTGTGGTAGAGTCTTTTTCTTTGGCGGTTTTTGAACAGAGGCTGGATAGTCATCTATCAGGGGTGTTTTGATTGTGTATTCCTGCATGGCAGGGGATTGGTCTTGATGGGCCTTGAGATCTCTTTCAACTCTATGATTCTGTAATTCCATGCTATGGAATCCTAGGATTTGCAGTTTGGTATGGCACAGGAGCTCTATGACAGAGAATGCTATAATATCTCACAAATACAAATACCAAAATCCCATAGCATTGAGCCATTGAAGTTAGCAAAAAAGGTGATAGTATGTTCTTATTATTGCATCCTTGACATTCTGGCTAGCAGAACGCTTCTAAATGATAAGAAGCCTATTGGGAAAAGTCCCAGTGAGAATAAGTGTGGGACTCTCAGTTGCTTTCTGTGTCAAATTTCTTTGAGAAGAAAGTTACTCAGAATAAAATTATTGTAGAGTCTGAGGAAATTCCAATTTCTTCATCTAATGATGCTTTCTGGAATCATCTTCAGTTCCTAGTATAGCCCAATGATGTAGACAAACACTTGAAACTGTCCATTCCACTATATGCAGGTTTAACTCTTGCCCACTTTAGCTGATAAAATCCAGAAGAGGTGGAATGGCAGGATGAGTCCAGATGGCAATAAATGCCTCCACTGTTAAGGGAAGGTTCTTGGTGTACCATCTCCTGAAGAAGATTTCCTATACCCAGAGGTATGAGAGAACTACTCTTTTATCACTACCATTCCCTTTTGGGGCAATCTCATGGCCATTAAACTGTGGGGGAGGCATGGGATTTCATTCTATCCTCTATATTGTCCAATGTCTACATGAAACTGCTGGGTGAGGTCATTAGATGTTTTGAGATCTCATTAGGAGTTTTGTGTCTCAGTGTTTAGATCCTTTTCTCTGGTTCTCAGTACAAAGGTTAGGAATGACAGAGCAAGAATGCTGCCTTGAAAATGATGAGTGTATATTTTCCTTATTTGTTACACTTGGGGGCTTTCTAGATTGGCAGGAAAGTGTGACATGAAGTTGCCTTTTCCTTAATGCTTAGCAGCTGCACCACAGCCTTTAGATGGAGCTGCGCTGTTCTGCAGTTTTCAAAAAAGAAGCTGGGAAACCAGCACCTTTTTAAAGGCGCTTCTTCTCCCCCAAAACGCAAAAAAAGTGTTTTCATGGCACACTTTCCCTTTTTCTCATCTAAAGGCTAGAGTTTCATGCAGCCATGAACACACTTCTTTTTGCCAATCTAGAAAGCCCCCATTGGTGTTTTTATTTGAATGACATATGATGTGCAGCTCTGACTCATGATTAACATATCATGCTTAACAAGATCACAAAGATGCCCTTGTCACACCACTGAGTCCAGCCCCTGCAATATCACAAGGCGTTATCCCTAGTTTCCATCCTGAAATCTCAAGGCCTGGCCTGGCCATCCTAGACTCATATATTCAATGCTTGGGTGCTAGAGAAAAATTTACCAATCTGAAATCTTACTGCCTCTTTAGTAACATGATGTGGGCCAAGGTGGCAGAATGACGTGATAAGTTTCTGCAGGTACTAGCTTCATTGAGATGTGCCTGATCTGCTTTATGCTGTAACATACCAGCACAACTTGAGTCAGCTTGAAAAAGCCTAACTACCCCTTTCAGTGTTGTTTTATGTTATCAAATGAGACTTTCTGACCCTGGTATACTCCTAATGTTTTGGACCACAGCTGCTAGCATCTCTGGCCATGATGGGTCATACAGGTTTTGTTTTCCAATGACAGAGAATTTTATTTATTTATTTAAATGCCAACCTTTTGCCCACAGCCAAATATCTTATGTGGTATGCAGACTTTTTAAGTGATCAAGTTTTGAAATAACTCAGGGTCAATTTACATGGTTGTTTTAGCACACCACAGTGGGAGTCATTTCATATGTAAGTATTAAAGGCAGTACCATCTGGATACTTTTAAGTCAAACATTTGTCTACCTATATGTTAGTAAATAATAACAGAAGACTTGAATTGCAAATACTGAGCAAAAGGCACTTCAGATCAGATGTGCTCTCAGACAGATGGATTAGATTTCAAGAGACTGAAATCCAGATTCAGTTTAAAAATCCAATTTCACTTTTCAACATAACTGAATGATGAAAATTCTAGATTTCTAATTGCTTGCAAAAATTGTAAAAGGCAACTAACTGGTTTATACTACCTCTTCCATTTAAAAACAGAGAAACAAATTGGCCATCACAACCTTAACTTCAGATAATCCTTTCCTTCTTCTAAAGCCAATGTTAAAGCTTCTGTGTTTAATAGCTTGGTAGAATGATGTGACAGAATGGCATGGCATGGTAGATATTACCGGAATGATGTAATAATGAACTTGGTCTATATAGAAAGATGACTTTGGATTTTCTTTTAATGATTGCAGAGTGACACTGAATAACTTAAACTTTGTGATAGTAATAAAGATACCAAATTTCCTGGTACAGCCAGCAAAGATATATATAGGGGCCAAATGGGAGGAGAGGCATCCTTGCATGTACTTGATGGATGGGAATCAGACATTTAAATGGATGCTATTTAGGCAATTACCATAAATGAGGCAACCATTAGACTGAGGTTGCTACATGATGGAGATCTTTTAAAAACTTGAAATATCACTGATCCTGAGGGAAAGTTGTGTATGTGTAGGTGGCTGTGCGTACACACACACACAATTGTGTGCACATGCCTACATGTATAGTAAAGGGTTTACAGATAATCTGGCCCTCAGTGCCTAGCCTTTCTTCTGTGTACCTCAGGGAAAAGGTGAAGAATCTTAAGGCTCCCTTGGCAAAAATTAAAGCATTAAAAACTCCTTTGGGTTTATTATTTTTTAAAAAATGATTTATCTGTCCTTAGCAACTGTGGTTAGTGCTTAATGTCTGGCACTCAGTCCCATCACCTATGCCTGGCCCCTGTAATATTGCCATTTGCTGTCTCTTGGTCTCAGGTTTGGACCTTGAAATGTAATTCCTGAGGTTGTCCTAACCTGGCACACCTAATTTAGTCCCTTCTCTTATAAAGCAGCTGGTCAGTGAAATTTTATCTTTTTGTGTACTATGTGCATGCAGAATCCACCAGCCATTGTACATGTAGAAGTAAATGTGTTTTGCAATTACATAACAGACAAGTGATGTGCCTCTCTTAAATAACTCGCTTAGGGCATAGAGAGACTAAATTTTAACTGCTATGGCTGCCTCCTGTGGAATTCTGGGAACTGTAGTTTAGTCTTCTGGCTGATGATTGTTAAGTGCCCCCTCCCTAAACTACAAATCCCAAGATTCCACAGGAGGCAGCCATAGCAGTTAAAATGAAATAATAGCACTGTAACAGTGTGATGTGATAGTGTCCATCTTTATTTTGAAACTGGATTCCATTTCCAAATTCCAGCTAAACATTATTGAATAAATATTTAGACTGGTGCTCAGTTATAATGTCTATACACTTTCCCCCCTTCCTATTGCAAGTTTTTAAGGGATTCCATAACCACCTGTTCTTATTACCTGATGTGTTTTTCAGTTTTGGTACAGTTTCAAACATTACATCTGTCTATAGTTAGTATGTTATATTATTAAATCACTATTTTTCGTTCCATTGATAACTTTCACCAGAGTCCCAAAAGGACAATTGGATTTGTGGAATCTTAGCCATTACCCTTTTTATATAACATTCTGATAACATTATCCAGCTACTTCTTCAATGACTTGGAGCTTTCCACCAATCACCAACATATGTGCTTAAGTATAAACCTCAGCAACTTTGACGTTAGTACAATAAATAAGTCAGCCAAAAAATCTGGCATATGTAGTAAGAGAATTCAAGTAAGACAGCAGACATATGGAATGTTTACATAGGTAAGTGCTTTGTCCTTAGCTTATGGCTCATCTAGATCAGATTTGAATCACTGATGAAGTACAAATGAAGCTTTTACACCTGGTTTGAAGTTGCAAAGCAGAATGGATTCATTTAAAATAAGATAATGTAAATTATGATTAAAATCGGCATAGGAAAAGCCAGTTTCAGTAACTGAATTAAACTAACAGCCTCTCCAGATAAGAAAAATATATATCTGAAAATGACAAGTTTTGTTCTAGTGCAAACTGAATTAATTTTGGAGATCCACATGACATCCTGAAGTATTTTCTGCATCTCCCTGCATTACAAAGGACTTTCATTCTTACTTCCAGGTCACTTTAAACTAACACAAAATGGAATGTATCTCATTTTCTCCTTAAAGAAGTCAGACTTGGCCATACTAAGGAGCTTATCACTTACCTTTTAAAACCAGCTCCAGCCTACTGGGCTGGAGCCAGGATGAGGAATGGAGGCAGGGATTGTCACTCACTAAATCGCCACTGAACTGCCAGCCACCATCAGCCCAGGTCTAAGCTGAGTCCCAGCCATGCTGCACCAGCACTTTAGAAATCAGCTTTCCAACTTCTAAAAAGTACTGGCAGAGTGTGGCTGGGACCCAGCTTGGAACCAGGCTGATGGCGGCCAGCGGTTCGGTGGTGATTTAGTGAGAGATAATCCCCGCCTCCATCCCACGTCCTGGCTCCAGCCCAGGAGGATGGAGCCATTTTAAAAAGGTGAGTAATAAGCTCCTAACACTACCTTGGTTACTACCCATTTGAATTACTGTAATGTAATGTATGTGGGGCTGCCAGCAAGTAGCTGTTCAGCATCTTTTTAAGACACCAGAGAAGACGACTCCACCACCAGTTGGTTCCATTGCCAAACTATCAAAAGTTTCCTTCTAATGTTCAATCCAAATCTACTGTCCTGTAATTTAAAACCATTAGATCTGGTTCTAACCTCTGCAGGAGCAGGAACAAGTCTGTCCCCTCCTCTCTTTGACAGCTGTTGAGGTATTTAAAGAGTGCAGTTCTGTCATCACTCAGCTTTCTTTTCACCAAGCTGAACATGTCCAGCTCTTCAACTTTTCCTCAAATGTTTTCTTCGCCATATCTATTATCATCCTTGTTGTCCTTCTCTGAACCTGCTCCAGCTTGTCTATCCCATGCACCACCAGGGCAAAAATGGTCATGCGATAATCTCCTTGGAAACTATAGTTCTATTAATAAAGGCTAAAATAGCGTTTCTCTTCTTTGATGCAGTATTACACTGCTGACCCATGTTTCACTTATGATCAACAATAATCATAGCATCATAGTGTTCAAAGATGCTGTAAAGGCTATCCAGGCAAATCCATTGCCATGCAGCAATACATAATCAAAGCTGATTTCCATTAAATGTCCAAGCATGCATATTCAGAAATATTTGTTTGCCCCTGGTGAAAGCTAAAGGAAAGGAAATAACATCTCAGGAGACAGAAGTGAAAATCAAATGTCCATGAAATAATATCTTCCCTTGCAAAGAAAGAATGAGACAATGACTGTGAATAGCAAGGTCTGTTATTGTACAACAGTCCCAATACTTTTGAGCAAATGTGTAAACCGTAAATTAACCATAGGAATCCGTGCACAGAAAAAGAAAAGAACATAGCAGAGAAACTTTGCATGGAATCTTTATGAGACATGAGCCTTCTGGAATATAAATGTATGCATAAATTGTGTTAAGAATATAATAATTAGGTTGACATATGTATTTCATTTGGGTCATAACATTAAATTGCTTTGCTCTATGAATATATGTGTGTGTGTTGGAGGGGGGGAATAGAGAGAAACACACACAAAGTGATTAATTAAAGGCATGCATTTATTTACAGTTTGAACTATGGCAGATCTTTTGCAGATGTGTGTCACTGCCTACTTGGAGACAGCAAGTCACATCTGCAAACTTGCAACTTCCAAAAGTTTGCAATTACATCTTTTTTTCCACTTCTTTGCAGAAAGTCAGTGTCAAAAACAAAAAATTAAAAACATCCAATCATACCCTTTGTTCCAAAACAGATCAAGTACAGCTTTCCTGATCTTGAAGTCTCCAGTTTGAAGCTAGCCTATACCTTACAGTAAGGGAGTAAGAGCAAGTGACTCCCACTTCTTATTTGTGCTTCCACTTAAAGGAGACAGATCTTATTGCAATTACAAGCGTGACTGGTGAAACTGTAGCAGAGGAATCTAACATGGCTTCACATGGACTAACCCAGTGAAATGCTTTTGTGTTGCCTTTGTATTCACAAGAACAAGCAGACACTGTGAAAGATGCATGATACATCTTGTTCCTTATAGTGCTAAACAGACAGGCAAAAAGAGGTGTTTTCAGGCTGGGTTGAAGGTGTGGTGTTTAGATAACAGATACCTTGAAGCTAGCAGAAAAGTGTCCTTATGCAGAGAAAAGCCATTTCAAAAAGAAGCAGTTTTTTCCCACTTCTTCCTGGCTTGAAGCCATGCCATGTGGTCACAACATGCACACTCCAGCTGCCTTGGGAGCTGGTGGTGCAGTTGGTGGGGTTTCAATGTGGCTTCAGAAAAGGCAGCTTCAAGACACTTTTTCCTACCCATCTGTTTCACCCCTATGTCACCAAGGGACTAGGGAATGGGTTATGCAGCAAAGGACTTTATCACACTGCTTCCGGTGCCCGACTTACCTCTTCCGAATTGAGCTCAAATGTGGAAGTTATGCTGATTTTATCGCACAGACATTTCCCTCAAAATGGCTTCCCATTCCCTCCAGTGTTGAATTCGGGCCACATGAGTCACTTCAATGGCCTTTTCCCGCCAAATTCAAAGCTTCAGAATTGGGAAAAATGGCCCCCGAAGTGACTTACGGGGCCTGAATTCAACACTGGAGGGAATGGGAACCCATTTTAAGGAAAATGTCCACATGATGAAATCAGTGTAACTTTCAAATTTGAGCCTAATTCGGAAGAGGTAAGTCGGGCACTGGAGGTGGTGTGATAAAGTCCAAAGACTGGGGAATGTTTGTCTACCCATGGCTAACTGATGTCTAGCCTATGGTCAAAAGAGCTATCAAATTTGTTAGCTTGATAGACTTTTCCCAAAATGTGTGCTTTGCAATTGAGGCTTAGCAACCTTGACAAACTATAGTGGACTCTCTACATTCACTAGGTTTGGGGGTCCACAATCCCTGTGAAAATGGGGAAAAACCAAAAAAATAAAAAATAAAAAATCACTTTTTTTTAAATCTGAGAAAACACCTCTCTAGGAATCTCTAGATCCTCCAATGAAACTCTATGTCCAACAACTGGGAGACATTGACTATAGAACTGCACGGAAGGACCTACAAATGTCTAGAGGAGTTTTTTCTCTTGGAATCTCTAGGTCCTCCCATGTAGCTCTATGATCATCTTCTGGCAGAGAATCTAGAGATTCCTAGAGAGAACATATTAATCAAATTGGCAAATAATCAAAGCTTCAAAAGTCAAAGTTGCAAATGTGGATGGCCAGTTGTACATTAGAGTGTACAAGCTTGTCTCTCAGATCCTTCCTTCTCTTCTGATTCTCGTATTTCAGGGTGGAGGAAAAATGCATTTCTTTCCGTAAGTAAAGTTGGAGTCTTGATTCACCAGACCTCATCTTCTAATTTCTCCTAGAGTTATGGGGAAAGGAAAGTCCCCTTGACTGTCTTGGTTCAGGGCTCAGTCCTAAAATTCCAAAGCACTAACAGTTTCTAATAGAGATAAGAGCCAGCTTATGATTTCATAACCAGTGGTCTGTACAAAACTGACAGCCCTTTTAGTCTGAAATGTAGATCTGAAATTAAATCCCATTTTTCTAAACTGACACATTCCTGACCCAAACTACTTTATTAAATGATTATGTCTCCTCCTCACACCAGATATTATCTTTGTATCATAAATACAGTGAGTGCATAGGGCCAACGGTATGACTCTGAATGAAGAAAATATTCATCAAAGCCCTTATTTTTGGAGAAGAAGGGAGTGTATGTGCATAGGAAATGCATAGGTCTGTCTGTCTATCTATCTATCTATCTATCTATGCAAACATTTTTGAGTTGGAGTCTCCAAGACTACTACAGGAATACTACTAAGATAAACAAAATTGTAGTAAAGCGAAATGTGGCAAAAGTACTCTGTGTTTGCATTGCTGTCTTCAAAGGTACAGCCAAGTGTTAGCAATCTTATGGTAAAGGTAAAGGTAACTGACTATAGGGGATGGTGCTCATCTCCGTTGCTGAACTGAAAAGCCAGCATTGTTCGAGGACTACTATGGTTGCCATGTGGCCAGCATGACTGCACTGAACACTGTTACCTTCCTACCTATTTATCTACTTGCATCTGCATGCTTTTGAACTGCAAGATTGGCAGAAGCTGGGATTAGTGACAGGAGCATACCCCATCATGCAGCCCTTGGGTTTTGAACTGCCAACCTTCTGATCTTCCAGTTGTCAGAACTGGCATCTTAACTACTAAGCCATCACATCCCTGTAAGCAATATTAGTTTGATACGGAGATGAGCACTGCTCCCTATGATCAGGCACGACTTGACAATCTTGTCAATGAGGAATACGTTTACCTTTATATTCAGAGGACCAGCAACAGATTCTTGCTTTATTCATGTAAGGTGGAATATGACCATTTTTGGCTTGAAGCGGGAAAAAGTGTAAATACTCCAGTCCCTTCCTCCTCAGACTGTGATTTCCTGTTTCAAAAATGGTCGCTTTGGTTAGGCGCAAGTAAATTATCAGCTGGCAGACCTTTAACAGTTTCAGTCTGACTATAACTTCCTGAGCAGAAGAGTCCTGATTGCAGCCCAAAGAAATTTTATGGCTTATAAAAGATAAATAGAAAGGCGAGATATGATTTGTGTTTACACCTTGTCCAATTGTTTCTCTGTTCCCTTTCACAGAACTTGAAAAGGTAGTTACTTTTTTGACTACAAGTCCCTGACCACCTTATTTTGGGAGTTCTGGGAGCTATAGACCAAAAATTAATTTTCCCAATCTCTGGCTTTTCACATAGGGAGACTGGTTTTCCTACAGTATGTCACATGTTTCTTTTTTTAAATAGAGTTCCATAAGGGAGATGTAAATGAGAGTCAGGTATACAATGCAAGCATTTTAAGGCAGAATCCTTTAAAAGCCAATGGTAATCATTATACAGTGAAAATAATTACCAGGACATCAGTGGCAGATTTTGAATTGGGAGGGTATATGTATTGCTTCAACAATTACCTCATGTTATCTGATATACACACAACATGATGTAATATAGTTCACAGAGTCAGTGACAGCAAATCAGATATGCCTCCAGATTTACAGAGAACTGATTTTAAGAAAGTCTCTGGAGCTTTGTGCTAAGTGAACTGCCTAAAGCTCTAAAAGCTACATAAATGGACTGCAACTTTCAAGCTAAACAAAACACCTAAATACAAGAAATCATGAGGGATAACAGAATAAATCCAAATGAAAATCTTAAATGGAAGAACAACCCATTTTTTAAGATTATCACTATGAGAATTCTTGCTGCTGAAACCTACAAGTTAGGGGTGTCTATGACTACCTTCTAGCAGCTGCTGGCCCATTTCTGGGCACAATTCAAAGTGCTGATATGACCTATGAAGTCCTGCATGGCTTGTGTTCAAGCTATCTGAAAGACTTCGGCTGCTGCCACAGTGTAAAATTATTACAGTTTGGCACCACTTTATCATGGAATCCAGGGATCTGTAGTTTGTTGTAACACCAGGATGCTCTGACAGAGAAGGCTAAATATCCTACAAAACTATAGATTTCAGAATTCCATAGCATTGAACCACAATGGCATCAGACTGCATTAATTCTGCAGTTCAGATGCAGCCCTTATCTTCCCAGATGAACCTGCCTAAACTCTAAGACCTTCAGGAGACATGCTTCTCTCAAACCACCATTTTGACATTCATATATGATGGGAACATGCGAGACAACCTTTGCTGTGGCAGCTCCTACACTCTGAAAATCCCTTCCTAGGGAAGCTAGGCGGGCATCCTTTTTGAAAACCTTTTTTCATCAAGTGAAGAGTTTTCTGTTCCAGCAGGCCTTTGGGTACAGATTGCTTAACATAACAGATTTTCTGGTTTAGTGTTGTGCTGTTTTTAATCTATACTTTTAATATTATGTTGATCTTTTAACTTCTTGCCTGTTTGCATTGTATGAGTTTTATTTGTATCTCTTTTTATTGAGACCTTGGGTCCCACTGTTGGGAAAAAGACAGGATATAAATAAAGTGATTTATTGATTTATTGATTGATATGGGCCATACACCAATATCTTTTCTTAAACTGACCACAATTTTTCCTCCTGCTACTTATTCCTTTTCCAACAGAAAGGTGATGAAAGAGCAAACCCAATGATGAAGAAAATAACTGACTTGTCAGTGTAACATGTGGTTACATTGCAGGTTCAGCAGTGATGTCTGGTAGGGCTTCACTTTGGCATTAAAAGCCACAAATATATCATAATGTTGGAATGTGGTGGTGGGAATCACAGTTTTATTGATTACCATTGTAATAGCTTGGCCATGTATGAGCCTGGATTCAGACATCAGAGAAGCCATTTGTGGGTCCGTGATCCACCACTGCATCCTCCTTTCTGTAACTACAGTCAGCTCTCCACATTTGCAGCTTTCACTTTTCTGGATTTGATTATTTGCTGATTTGATTACTATGTTCTCCCTAGAATTCAATGACATAGACATGTTGGTCTGGAAAATCAGTATGCAAAGGGATCTTGTAGCACCTTTGAAACAGAAAGAAAAAAGTTGGTAGCATGAGCTTTTGTTGACTTGAGCATTCGAGGAAGTAGGCTCAAGACTACAAAGGCTCATGCTATCAGCTTCTTTCTTTCAGTTACTTTCAAAGTTGCTACAAGATCCCTTTGCATACCAATCTCTAGGAATGTCTAGGTTCTCCAGTGTAACTCTGCTGGAAGTTGATCAAAGAGTCATGCTGGAAGACCTGGAGATTTATAGACAAAACACTTCCCTAGGCATGTGTAGGTCCTTCAGCATGATTCTGTGGTCAATTTTCTTGTGGATGTTGCCCTTAGAGTTCTGCTGGAAGACCTAGAGATACCTAAGAGAGATGCTCTGTCAGCTAAAAAAACATGTTTCACAGAGGTCCTGTGATCCTAACTCCAGCAAATGTGGAAAGCTCAGTGTACCTGGTGCAGCAGGTACTTGTGGGTGAAAGCTACTTTGTGGATGTTATGCCACCTGGGACTGTGGTTAGGCCCCTGGCCCCTGAGCTAGGTGTGACCGCTGCAGCCTACAGCCCCAACACTCCATAAGGAGACTCCCAAATTGCTGACCCCCTCCAACTAGATCTGTTCACATAGAAAATTACTCCCCAAATATGACAATAACAACTCTACAATAATTATCAATAAATAGCAATATTGTAATAAATAACTATACAATAATTGCATCAATCCCTACACACACACCCAGCCGCAGAAACCAATACTTTGAACCCATACAGTCTTCAGGTGCAGTGGGCACTATCTGGTTAACCATGCTGAAATTACCTTCAGTTGTCAGCTTGGGTGGTTTTTGTAAACATAATTAAGGGAATGGGGAGGCACTATCTTCTTAACCTGAGGCAACAAAAAAGTTTGGCATGGTGCTGATAAGTGTTCTGAACAAGGCTAGGTACGATGGACTTTGAATTCCTTGATTGTGCAGAAGTGTTAAATTAGTGTTGCAACAAACAAAATTACCCATGTGACTGTTTTGGGACTGGAATCTTGATGATCTTGTTTGTACAAAACTGACTAATGTTTGTTACAATGTTCTGTTCTTTTGTGTCTCTTGAAAAATGTAACGAATAATTATTGATGACTATTCAGCATCTGCTTGTATTTCTGAATCCATGCATACTTCCTGCATAGAAACAGATGGCAAAAGACGGATGAGCCAATAAAATCTGGATGACATAATAAGGCACGGGTGAGAAACAGAAAGAATTAATGCAATTCCATACACCAAAACTTTATGGCTAAATATAGATTTATTTTTGTTTCTTCTGTAGACCACTATAAACTGCTCAGCTTTGTAAGTTTATATTCAGCCTTTGGTGTGATTTCCACCAAAAGGCTGGAATTTTATATAATTTTATGGCCGCACAGTCAGTAGTACACATGCTGTTTTCAGATGTGGCCTGAGCACCAACTATGTTTTGCATTGGTGATTTTCCTGCTTGTATTGTGATATGATGAAGGTATATCCATACTCAGGATCAAGTGTAACAGAGTTTGGCAGAAGCCTTGCAATATCAGCTGCATGGCAGACATGCTGCTTCTGGGATTATACAAATTGGTCAGTATCACAAAGTATAAGGAGATTCTTGCCCAGCCAGTAGTAGGAATAAACAGATCTATCAATTTTACTCCCCCCCCCCTGCCCCATTATCAGATTTGTGTGAAAATACATTCTAGTTAAAAATAAATACCTTGTTTCCACAGTGAATAATGTGCCACTAAGGTCAATATTATGCCACTAACAGAAGCATACCTTCCTAATAAAAGCTCCAATAGCATCTATGTCTCAAAGCAGGTGATGGCCTCTGGTGGCTACCATTGCCAGGATATTCTGGAGCTGTCCAGCAGGCAATAACAAGGGATGGAAAGAATATTTGAAAATGTTTTTCAAGTGTTGCGTAACCCAGATGCAAAGAATCCCAATGAGATTTTTTTATAGTTTGGGACCTCATCCTCCTCCTCTCCTTTATTTATATAGCACTGTACATTTACACACTGGTTGTTAATTAGATGTTTCCCTGCCCTCAAGCTTCCAATCCAATAAGACACAACACAAAAGGAGAAGGGAAAGATGGTGGGAAAGAGGATCAGGTGCAGCAGTACAAAATTATTCTGTACAAAATTTGCATGTAGTTGTTTAACAGCGAGAAATGAACATTTTCTGCACAGGAAATAATATTTCTCCATAAAAATCTAATTTTCTATGCAGGAAATGCTTTTTCTTGCACAGAAAATGCCACTTTCTGTGCAAAACAACAGTGTGAAAATTTTCAGAGACTAAGTCCCAAATTGCAAATAGTCTTTGAAAACAGTGTGGGTGTTGAAGACTATTCAAGATTCAGGCCTTATTCTATGTGGATTCCAAAGACTATAACAGCAGGAAGAAAACAGCTAAAATTACTCATTGCTTCCCTTATCGCATGGGCCCTGGGGAATGGAAATGGCATGGAATGAAAGGGGGCAGGAAGGGAACGGAATGGGGAAATATTACCACACAAGATAATGCCGCTGATGCTGCCATTTGTCTCCAATCTATTCCCGATTCTTCCCACAGAGGTCGATTTTCAAGAATGGTTCAGAATCATTCTTGAAAACTGACCTCTGTGGGATGGATGGGCAATAGAACGGAGTCTTAAAGAGGCATCAGTAGCATTCCCCAGTGTGGTAATATGCATTCTTTCCCCATTCTGTTGTCTTCCCGTCCCTTTCATTCCGTGCCATTTTCATTCCCCACGGCCCCTGCGACAAGCTCCTAAGTGAAAAATTATACCCCTTACAATGGCATCATGAGGATACACTGGAAACATTTGATCAGTCTCTTCAGGTCACCTTGAGGACCTGTGGTGGCTTTTTCCTTAGTGGAGATATTTTATAGGCACGCTCATTCCCCATTACAACACATTCTTAAGCATTCCCAGACCTAGAAGGAGCAGATATTTATGAGTTCAAAAGAAAGGGGGTAGCAAGAAAACCACATTCATTGAACTCTGTTATGTAAATGGAAGATAATTATGATCTCTCTTGGTCTCTCAGTTTCTCTCCAAATTAGAGTTAGTTAGATAACTCTGAGATACTCCCAAGCAGAACTTAGAACTTTTGATCCTCAAAAACTATTCAATTATATAGTGCCTTGATTCTAACCAGAACAACCCATATTATGCATCTGAGGAAGTAGACCAAGTCTATGAAAGCTTATGCTACAATTTCTGCTAAACAGATCCCTTTGCATACCCATGTTTATACCGTACACACTGTTAGCTGAACTGATGACTGAGGCCACAGGCTGTGGCAGTGGTGGCCCATGTTTTTCCATTATCCAGTGTGGGAGAAGAAGTACACTCCTTCTCCCTGCATCATTGACAATCTACTGTTTCCCTCAGCCTCCACCTTACTTTTCCATTGCCAAATTTCACTACCTCCTTCTTCTCCCATTGCTGCTGCTGTCTGCCCTCTTCTTCCTTCTACCCATCTGGTAAGTCTCATCTAAGGCTGAATCTATACAAGGGCTGTATCCCAGCTCCACTGTGTAGTATCCCTGCCCTGATCCAAGTCCTTTTCTGCCTCACGCACACCTTTTTAAATCGTAACTTTAGGAAGCCACATGGGACCCTCCATACATAACACACTGGTTGAAGGGATGTTTCTACTGTGTGCATGTGTTTCCATATTGGTTTATGTCTGGTCTCATGTCAGCAGCAGTTGGGCTGCTTCTATTATTATTATCTTCTTTAATATGAAATCAGGCATGAATAAACCACATATAAACTATTGATCTGTGGGATACAAGAGAAGCACTTACAATCTTTGATGCTGATGGGTTTTGTTCTATGGTTCTTCCTGCCTGCTGAACCATAGTCAAACTGGTGTCAAGCGGTCTTGCAGGCAGTGACCTGCATTTGATTCTAAATTGTGGATTTGAGCTTACGCGTAAGGCGGTGGACAAAATGGCACGGTGCAGCACATGGGAATGTACCGCCATAGAAAATAAGAAGATTTAACCATATGCACTTTTTCCCATAGTGATTTTACACATATTGTCATATTTTATATTTTTTCCTCTTTGACAAGGTTGACAAATCATGTCTGACTGTAGGGGGCAGTGCTCATCTCTGCTACTAAGCTAAAGAGCCAGCATTGTCAAAGATGATTCTGTGGTAAAGTGGCTAGCATGACTGCACAAAATGCTTTTACCTTCCTACCAAAGTGTTTTTTGTATTTATATTTATACATGAGTTCAGACTGTTAGGTTGGCAGAAGCTGGGACTAGTGGCAGGAGGTCACCCCATCACTTGGTGCTTGGTCCTTGAACTGCTGATCTGCTGATCTTGCAATTGTCAGAGTCAGCATTTTAATGGCTGAGCCACTTGAAGAAGTTCCTAAAAGCACATGTAGCTGAAATGTGTTGAGCTCCTTTTAATAATAAAACAGCCACACTTTGAACATTTCTTCTATGGACTTCATTGAATCCTCCCCAGTTCATGCTTCCATCCAGGAAGTGAGTCACTCTTACTGCCTTCTTGTTGTACATGTTTGTGGTCTGTGATAGCAATGAGCCAGATTCTTTTAAACCAAGCAAATAAAATAATAAACAATGTAGGATTTATTCCTGAATCCCCTTTCTTTGGCTTCTGCCTTACCTTGAACAAAAAAATAGCCCTCCTATTTGTAAAACAATTTTTGATTCTAGCAGAGTTTCCCATTAACAGCAGGCCTTGTACACAGCTTTTTTATAATACAGAGGGCAAGAATAATGCTATTGTCTCAAGTGAATAACTTTATCTCGTTCGCACGTATACATTACAAGGTCCACCCCCTTTCTTTTTTCATCCTTGAAACAGTGGCAACATTGCACTGCATTAACAAATTTGAATTCAAGAGATCACTACTCTATGTAAGTTGAAATTGGGTTACTTATTATCCAAATGACAGCTCCACTTGCTTCAGGAGGTATCCTGCTGATATTTTTTTTTCTTGTTATTAAAGGCATCCTAATGATGAAAGCTGCAATTAACTTAGAAAGAAAGATTGGAAAACACAATCAAGTTCTAAAAATCTTCCAAAGGCTACTAAACCTTCCAACCCACCCCCACCCCCTTTTTAACTTTTTGCACAGTAGTAATTAAAACATGAAATTGTTTCCTGGAGGAAGGAATCTGCCCACTAGAACCAGTTTCCTGGTCAGTTAACGAAAATTGGCATAGTTTTGTGCCTATTGCTATGCAAAGGGATCTGTTTAATATTATGCACATTCCAACTTGCCAGCAATTCATGAGTTCTTTAGTGTGATTCACATTTTGAATATACACAGAGAAGCAGAAAAAGAAATAAAAACTGGCCAAATGTTAACACACTTCATATTCATCATCCAATTTGCACCACACATTTTCAATGGATAAAATGCAAAAATACATTTTACAGTAGTTTGTAATATCATATGCACACACATCATATGCACACATACAAACATATACACCCAAGTCCATTTTTAATTTCATGCTGTGGATAGACACATGTGCATGAAGCCTGCACTAGTGACTTGTTCCAAAGCTTCAGGCTGAAAATGTAGGTTCCCACACAATGGATCAAGTGATGTATGACTCAGGACTTGATTGTTAATTAAAACAGCCCGCCCAGTGTAAACATTTCGATCCTAGGATATCTCACTGTTTATGCAGAGAGTAGCTATCAAGCAGGTATTTACTCAAAGATCCTAGCAGATCATGGGGCAAACTGGGAAAAAGTGATGAGAAAACTTCACGGTAACTTTCCATATCATCAGCTTTTGTTGCTATATAGGTCTTAACCCTTCCATTTGAACTGGGTGAAAGGTTCTTCACAAAATTGCTTCCAATTTTTCCCCAAGTGGGACACATTTACAAGATTAGTCTTACAGTGAATTTTGTAGCCAGTTGTTCCATGTTTTACTGCTACTTTGAGTCCCTCAGAGTTCTATGGTTTGAAGAGATTTTTTTAATAGTTTTTGCATAACTTCCAATAACAAACTAAATGGAGAAAAGCTAACTGTATAATATGAAGTTGAAAGTCTAGCAGCTATTTTTTTGCTCATGTGATACCTGAAAAACAAGGTTTATTCTATGCATTTTATGCACATTTCTCAGCATTCTGCAATACTGTTATGTATATGGTGTTATTGGGTTTTTTTTAAAAAATGTTATCTGTATTGAGTCCCAGTATAGGAGAAAAGGCAGGATACAAATGAATTAATATTAATGGCTAAGTAATTAATTTTTACAGAGGAAGGAACTGGCAAAACTACCTATGAGTATTCCTTGCCTAAGAAAACCCTATGCAATTCATGGGGTTGTCATACATCAATACCGTAAATGACTTGAAGGCATATAGACAAACACCTGCTACTAGCAATAGTGTTTCCATAACATTCCCACAAATTATTTCAGTACATTGTGTGCCATGGAAGATGAGGCCTGAACCCAGTTTGGTTCACTTGACAGAAATGGGGTGGGGAAAAGGGGTCATGTCCATTTGTGAGCAGGTAGCTCTGCCCAGCTGTCAAGTGACAAGGAAATCACACAGTGACCATGAGAATTCCCATATCTATCATTCTGAAAGTTCCCAGTAGGTGGCATAAACCTCTTTAGAAGTTGTAATCAACAAATCTATGCCCTTTTCCTACCAACAAAGTATTTCTGTGCTTATTTGTTGTAGGTCTAGCTTCGTTTACTACCCAATCCTAAAAACCTTTGTAGAATCCATGGTACCAGTCCATTGAAATTTTCTTCTATCTCTTAAAAATAATTGAATGACTTGCAACACAAGGTCTTCCCAAAGTAAATTAACGCTATTTTCATACTAATACATTTTTGACAAGAAACTGCCATTGATTAAACTGCATGGTTGACCAGTTTTTCATGCACTATTTTGCTCTTGAAATGCAAACCTGAACCATCCAGAGAATAAGAATTCAGTAACCAAATTTCTCAGATAGATGTGACTCTTGTGCTTGCTAGCAGTGTTGTGTATTCAGCTCCTTTTTCTTCTTCTTTCAAATATTGGCTATAAGCAGTTACAAAGCTTCTTTTATTGCTCACATGCTCCTGTCATTAGGGCTCTTGACATAATATTTAACCTAAACATAGTATTCCACATAGTATAGCCACATTTTTTCTTATCTTTCCCACTTGAGTGGTTGGTAGCTGTTGTTTTCATCAACTTTATGACAGTCTTATACATGCTTGATGAATTATCATGACCTTTCCTTGAATCCCTTTCTTAAACAATGCTCTTACACCTTTGGTAGGAGCCTTGACCTACATTTGCAGTGCAATGGGGTTAACATTCAACTATTTATATGACATTCTTCCTAAGCATATTGTATTACGTTCCTGCATAAAGAATCAGCCAGTTTAAATCATGCCTCCCAAACCTGCATCACTGTTATTTTACTTCATGAGATTTAACAGATATCCATATTATATTTGCCAATATCTGCATTCTGCTTATTTGCATATATTTTTATAGCATAACACCTGAAGCCAAACAAAACACTGTGATATGAGTTTCTTCAGACATTACTAATTGTTAGAGGAGCCTAAATTCAGTTCATTTAAAAAATCAGAATCTACCCAAATGAAACTGATAGATTTGCCCATCACTAGCTCTAGATTTGGGCTATCCAGACCTCCTTTGAATAGATTGCAGAGTTGTTGTTTTTTTAAATAACACACAGCTCTGTACAACTTGTGATCCACCATATATAATATATTATACCAACTAATTTGGCTAATAAATTACTGATATTTTTCTTCCACCTGTCTTATTTTAATACTTATTAACAGGCCACATAATCTGAAGGATTATTATATGCATATATATTTTAAAATATGAGCTTTCAACTTCTTATCTTACTGATCAGAGCTTGGAATATTAGATTTGAAAATTAATGTATCACTGTTAAATGTTAGAAGCTGGGAGATTAATTCAAGGTCATTAAGTCTAATAGATGAAACAATGTAATTTGTTTAATCAACAGTGATTCATGAGTTGATTAAAATGTTAGTTTTGAGAAGAGATTATGGAAGGAGATCACCTTTGATTCGTAGTAGGCATACTCTTCACACTCTCCAATCCACTGGGAAGAATCTGCCTCAACTGAACAGGACTAGACTTTCTGCAGTGACCCAGCAATCCTTTTCAGCAGCCGCTCCTAGACTCTGGAATGACCTGCCGGATGAGATCCATCAGATTACCACCTTGGAAACTTTTAAGAAAGCTATTAAGACAGATCTCTTCCGGCGGGCCTTTCCACACTAGAACATCCTTGTTGGCCCTCCTCCCCTCACAAAGCCCATAATACAATTACTGCCTGAGAATGGTGGCAGTCCAACATGTCTGGAAACTGTCAGGTCCTGATATTTTTCTTAGTGCATAACATCTCATAACTTTTGACACTGTTTTGCATCTCTCTTCTCTTATTTTCATTTCCTATAAAAAGGTATACTGTTCATTCACCCTTCAAACACTTGGTGGTTTAAAGATTAGTACACAGTCATGTTAAGGTTTAGGAAGGAATTATGGTTTTATTTCACATTATAGAACACAGATCCACTGGGCATACAGCAATAAGAGGTTGGCTACAAAGATCCTTCAGTGAATCAAGGCTGAAGAATTCTTAATCAGAAATATTTGAGGTCCTCTGAGCACATACAGATCATTCAGCTGAACCATTGCATCATATCTGCACCACTCACTCCCAAACAAGAAGTCTGTAAACATAACTTCATAAAACACATTTTATTTCACATTGGAGCCATAGATCCCAAGCTCAATCCATGGTATTTCCAGCTAAAACAATTAGACCTCTGACAAAACCATTACCATAAAAACTAATTAAACAAATTGGTGTTTGTTGTCTTTTTTCACATGACAGATGTAAAATTTTAGACCAAAGATTCAAGATGGAACCAAAATAGTCTGGGGATTGCTGGATTAATTATTACTAAAGGAGGTCAAAACATCTGCTTTGGCAACCTGGCCTTGCTGCTCTTCTCTAGCCAAATCTTACAACCTTTTGATTCCCTGTTCTCTCTTATCACCTAAGAAAAATAGAATTATTAGACATGGATGCAGAAATTCTGTACTCATTTGATTTGAAGTAACCTCCTGAATTAAATGGGACTTACTTCTGAGCAGATACAGCAAGTCTTTTGGTTTCAGGCTAATAGTTTCAACCTTACTCAACCCCTCAGAATGTAGGATCTACTGAAGAAGGGGGAGATGGAAAGCTGAATGGGGAAGAAAGGAAGAGGGGGAGCGAGAAGCCAAGAGAAAAGCAAATGAGTTAGAATGATGATAAGGAAAATTCTTCAGTGAATTATCCAAGTTCCCAGCACTATGTGGACAATAAACACCCTATAAAGAAGTGGGCCCTTGGTATTCACTGGGGTTTCATTCCAGGACCACCACCACCCACCATGGATACCAAAATCTGTGGATGCTCAAGTCTCATTAAATAAAATTGCGTTCCAGATATAAAATGTCAAAATCAAGTTTGCTATTTGGAATTTATATATTTTAAAAATATTTCTAAGTGGTTGAATCTGTGGATAAAGAGTCCGTGGATAAGGAGGGTTGACTGTACAAAGGGGTTCATTGCTGCTAATCCCAAATTATATGATATGAAGTAAGGAAATAAAATCAATTACAGGAGGAAAAGTTAGTAGACTGATTTTCTCCCTAGTCATCCAGAAAGATTCCAGAAACTACCATATCAGCTAATTAGGGAATAGTGCAAAAATAGGACATCAGTCCTCAGCCCTAAAGTTTCTTTTGCTCAACAAAGAAACACTGCCCCTTCCACCTGCACCTCCCCATTTTTATGTTTTATTGGAACAACAAGCCAGCTGGCACAGAATCATGTGATGCATTTCCTATCATGTTAAGGCCCTCCAGTCTTACTAAATAGAAAGAGAGCCTAGTGAATTCCAACGGCCTAAAATAATTAATTGGTTAAAGTACACGATTAACTTAAGCATCAATCAGGAAATCTATGCAGTTTGGTCAAGTTAGAGAGGAAAACTAATGAGTGAATAGCTATTAATTATAGCTGAAAAATTATAGCTGCATCTGAGGAAGTCTACAAAGACTTATGCTGCAACTTCTTTTGCACAGCTAGTCTCAAAGGTGCTACAAGATCCCTTTACACACTGACATTCCAGATAAACATATATCTGAATTCTAGCTATTACCTAATTAGTTATTAATTATTTTTCTAATCTCTTTTAGTGGGACACCATTTCTTTAGATTTGTCCTAGTTTGCACAGAATATGGAGGCTGTTTACTATTCAAGAACCCACTTTGGAGGCTAGGAAAGTGTGAGTTGCCAATGTATCATACTACTTCAGTAGTTGGGGAGAAAGATTTAGAGGTATACCTACATTTGCAGAGACAGTTATCTAAACTTACTAACCAGCAGTAACTGTGCACAGTGATGTCAACATAGTTTCTTCAGTCTTAGTTCAATGTTCAGCAAAGTTGGCCCTGCATGTATTCAGACTCTATGTACAACACTTACTGTTAGTAATGGGGAAAGATCCACAGTAGCTTGCATTTCCAATTTGGCTTTTTTCGCACCTGAACAGGTCAAATTCTTGAAATCTGTCATTTTTGCACACTAGTTTGAACATTTGTTTGCTATCAAAATGAATGGGAAGAACAGACGATATTTACTTGGCTGTTTCACTGCTGTTCTTTTTCTTGATGTAAAGAATGAAAGATCCCTTCCAGACCTCCATCTGGGACCATATCCTCTTGCTTAAGGCTGTTAGAACGTTTAACTTGACCACATTTGTAGTGCCATATGGGATTGCTGGGAGTCATATACTGTGCTTGGTGATGAATGAAAGTGAAAATGCTTTGAGGGACATTCTTGTAAGTCTCAGCACCAATCTACTGCTAAATCTGTTTCAAGGTTTTTATTCTCAATGAGCAGTGCAATTCTGAGAAGCAGGATCCACTACAGCTTTTCTTCTTCTGTCATCTCACTTAATACATTGATGAAAAATGGCTCTCAACTCTTGTGGCAGTTACTGAAATATGTAATCCACTTTCAGGCCAGAATATAAATAAAGCGCTGGTTTTAATTATATTAAAAAATGAATATAAGCTGACTTCACAGAGCAGCTCAAATCCATCTGTCTTCATTGAAGAGCTGCATGCTGAATGACAGACATTAGAGTGCTCTTGTTATAACTCTGTTAGTTGGATGACAGAATTTGTCATTGCCAAGAATGGAAAATCCTCTTTTGAATTCTAACAAGACACCAACTGAAGCCTCATCCAAGGGACTGCAAGTATGCTGCAAACACATTTTGCCCCAACAAAAAGACTACAGTGCAGGATCTCTTGACCATATATAATAAAGGATGTTATATATGGATGTTTGGGCAATGTTGTTATATGCTTTCATGCTGTCTCTGATTTATGGTTACCCTTTCCTAGGATTTTATGATAAGATATACTCATATGAGATTTGATATTGCCTTCCTCTCTGACAAAGAATGGGACTTGTCCAAGATCATCACACTGGGGTTCCATAGTTCAGTTGGATTCAAACTTTGGTCTCCTAGAGTCCTAGGCTAATATTCAAGCCACTACACCATGCTAACTACTTCTTTTTTAAAAATAACTAATTAATTGTGAGAAAGCAAAGTCATAAAGAAGGGAACAGAGAAGGAATTTCCAAATGACTGGACATTACTGTGATGATAAAAAACATTTCAGTGATGATTCGGAAAGTAATTGTACTGTAGTGATGTCTTTTTGCTAAATACTGTACATTTACATTTGCCCAGGGCTGATCCTACAATTAGGAGTGTGACTGTTGTCTCAGGCAGCAGATTTTTCATGTAATACCCAGTTTGACCTAATAGTTACTGTATTTTTCCATTGTCCAAGAAAAGAAGAGGAACTGCTAGGATTTTCTTCCTCATGTGCCAGAATGATTTGGTTGTCTTGTAAGAAAATATGTACCTTGATATAGGTGAGATGAAGCATCATTTTCTAATCTGCTTCAGGCAGAAAAATATCTTGGGCCAGTTATGGGTTTGCTACATGGAGTGCAGCCACACTGTGCAATTATACCAGCTTGGTACCACCTCAAATGCCATGCCTTCATTCTATGGAATTCTGGCATTTATAGTTTGGTAACATGCTTAGAACATTCAAGTACAGAGATCTACTGAATTCTCCAGAATTACAGTTCCCAATGTACCCCGAGGAGAGTGAGATTAAAGATTAAATCAACTCATCAACAGAGCTGTAGTCCAGAGAGTGGACTAGAGTTGCATAGCAGAAAATTCTATGTATCTCATCCAGAAGGCTAATCTCAAAATTCTGAAGATGGAGCCATGGTATTTAAAGTGTTATCAAACTGTTCAGTGAAGAGCTTTAGACAGAAGGCAGCCGTAAAGCTGAAAGTAATTATAAAAGAAAATCAAAACAGTCATCTGCGATAAAGAGGAATATCAAGCATATATATTCCATGATACCTTGGTAACTTGGCCAAGTACAGCTCACAAACTCAATAACTAGGCACAATGGTTTTCTATATCAAACAGTGACTTTTAATAGGATTATTGAAATAATTCCATTTCCATTTGTTAGTCTAGACAACTTTTGGCCCAAACTTTTACTGAATTATTCTGGGAGTGGAGAACAGTTGGAAGGAGAACAATTTTTTTTTTTTTAAGACCTGACTCAATTTCTACCCACATATCTCCTTTTGCTAAAAGTCTATAGTATATCTGTAGCACATTAATACTTTATTGGAGTACTGTTATAGTGATGTTACAGAAACATGATATAAAAGAAAACTGGCAGTGTCTGTAAGACTTCAGAGGACTGTGGTATATAAAAGCCATTACTGTCAACTCCAGCATACGATGCTAGTGCTAAGCACTGACAGACAATGCATTTGGAGTGCTGGAGAACTGTAAACTGCTACTTTCTCACCTTCAGCACCACTTTCCACTGATAAAACAAGCAGATACAGAAAAATCAATACATCTCACCAGTCCAGAAATCTGCCATGATTGGGTCTACATTGATTTTTTTAATTTCTTATGCTTGGGTAAATGACCTGCATATCTTTGAATGGCGCATACATGCTTTTGATCAATGATGTTTCACTTTTGTAGTTGCTTCATGGCTTTTCACAACAGAATGGGTCAGCCTCCATACCCAAAATAATGGCAGAAGGTTATATTCAGAATTAACTAGATTTACAACTTTCTCAGTTTAATTATCTGCAACAGGAAATAATTATTAACCCGAACACTTTCAAAGTTCAGCTACTTGTAATTTTAGATGATAGTTAGGATGACTGCATCCTACCATCATCCTTGTCACTCAGGAAGCCTCAGATTAAGACAGCACCTGCTCCATGCTACTCACAGTCAGGCCTTTCTGGGAGCTCCCCAAAGCTTCAGTTTACCCTTAAATGTCTTTGATGGCTATGAACTTGAATTTTCCAAAACATGTGCTTCAAGTATGCCTCCCATATCTATAATCAGAACTCTGTGGAACAGAATCATTAAAGTAATCAATCAATCAATCAAAAATCTGCACCAACCTAACACCTGTCATACGACTTGCTATATCCTGTGTCTCATTGGCTTCTGAGATTTCAAGCAGACATTGACCATATACCATTTTTTCAGCAAACTTGGGATTAATACTTTTACAATCACATTCACTGATATTTCTCTGCTCCAATGGAGTCACAGCATACACACAGAGCATTCTTGACTATACAAAGCAGGCCAAGGTCCTTATGTAGCTGTATGTCAAATAATATTTCACCATTACAGCAGAAAACTACAATATTTCAGTCCATTGTTTCTCTATTGCTACAGATAAAGGTATTTTTATCCCTATCAAAAGGAATAAAATAATTTTTATGGTTGAATTGGCCTCAAATCTTTAGAATTTCAGGTTGCGGGAAATGTTTGTTTGTAGTAAGAAAAAGGTAATGTTACATAGATTTTGCCTACTCTATTGGGTATAAAAGTAAGTGGAAGCAATACTCTGGACCCTTTTTATCTTTGCTTACCAAAAAGATAATCCATGCATGCTGGCAGTTTATCATGCTTAAGTTTAACTTGAATGACAGCTGTATGATGGATTCACTTGAGCATTCACATTTTATAATAACAAGGTATTATAATTTTTGTCTGATCATGGTCCATTCTTCTTCTGTATATGTTTCTAATTCCTGGCACAAAAGAGAGGCGTTGGCTTCAAAGCAGCTTGTGAAAACGGATCACACTGAGTTACAACAACTCAGATACGTTTGTCATGAGGCTCTAATATCTCTTGATAAAATTAAAATGGTTTCAAAAATATTCATTTGTATGATATATGTTATTATGCATAAGATGACTTCCCTCTATGTGGCTTACTTCTCATTGGTGCAAAATAATCTAGGCTGACACCACTTTAATTGCCATGGCTCAGTGCTATGGAATTCTGGAAACTTTAGTTTGTTTTGGCACCAGAGCTCTACAATGGTGAAGACTAAATGTCTCACAATCTAAAGCTCCTAGAATTCCATAGCGCTGCACCATGACAGTTAAAGTGGTGTCCGCCTAAATTATTTCTGCAGTGCAGATGCAACGTTATCAGTCAACACATCCTAAGACCTGAAAACGGACTGCTAATACTTGATAACTTTATGAAGCATTTCAGAGGAAGCTGAGAACAGACCAAAAATGCATAAGTGATAGCAAGGGCATCACTAGGGGTGAGGAGGTGGGGATGGGATGCAAGCTGCACTAAATGACAGCCTATGGGTTGTGACACCACTGCTCCCATAACATCTGCCTCAGGGCAGAAATGGGCTGTGCCATTTGCCTACATCCCTTTAAAATGCTGAAAAGATAGTGTGAGTGGGGTGAAGCTCAGCAAGAAGAGAAACAAGAGACCTCCATATTTTTAAAATATTTTTTAAAAAATATTTAATTTATATTTAATTCAATTTAATTAATTAATTAAAATATTTAATTTAATTTTTTAAACATTTTAAAACTTTTTTTTTTTTTAAAAATCTTCAATGACATCCCATCTTACCAAATTTTCACTTTATCCACATGAAACAATGTACATGGAGCTACATTTAGGCTGTGTGCATGACACTGTATTTCAAAGGTATATTTGAGTCGTTTATGTCACCACTATTGCCATTACATCCAGAAATATATGGGAATTACGATGTATGATTAACATTAGTACAATTTTTTTTAACTTATGGTTCTGTATGATATGGTATGTGAGGAAGTCAATGGGGGTGGGGTGTGACACCATGAGTTACTGCACCAAGTTAACACCAATTCTAGTGATGCCACTGAGTGATAGCATTGATAATTCAACCTTTATTCTTCCCATCGTATTGTTCTGCAAAGGATCTCACATTTTTCTCAATCTCCTTAAGGATTCAGGTATTTTTGTTTTGTTTTGTTAATTCAGAGCTTGCTGAAAACAACAGAAGTAAGCCGAGTCTGAAATTTGAGGCAGCCTCTGTGGGAACACATAATGAAAGAAAGCAAAAACACAACTTTGCTTTGCTCTCCTGTGGCTCTATGGGTTCCTATCGACATGTTATGGTACCTGAACTCCATTGGGATAGTTAATGTTATGAACTCTCCTCTTATGCTCAGCCTATATATGTGTGTAGATAAACCACATAAATCCTATAAATTTCCAGTAACCTTTTCCTAAGGAAATAGAATCCTGGGTATGTAGTTGGAGCCTCCAAACTATTCACTGCTTGGAAATGGCAGCACATGTGGGGGGGGGGATGAATAAATATTATAGTGATTTGATACTAATAAGAGTCTACCCCCCCTTCCCATGATTAAGCTGTCTCTTTTTGCTTATAATACACATGTTACCGTTTCCTTTTCTTATCTTGCTGTTGTCAATGATGATGATGATGATGATGATGATGATGATGATGATGATGATGTTTATATTGTGCCTTTCTCCCAGTACAGGGACTCAAGGTGGCTTACAAATCTAAAACAGTCCAAGTTAAAACACTATAACTATGTAAAATACAATTGGCCCTCCATTTTCGTGGGGGATCCATTCTGGAAACCACCCCCCCCCCCACAAAAACAGAGGCTTGCACATATTCAAGCTATAGGCGCGGAGGAGTGTGCCCCTGTGCGTGCAACACTGAAAATAGCAGAGGTCACCCTTCTGCGGATATTCAAGGTTGAGGATCTCAGATCTGTGAGTTACGAGGGGCGACTGTACAAGCTTAAAAAACAAACAATTCAAACAATTAAAAACATTACATTCTTAAAATTTAAAGTTTAAAACTCCTTTAAACAAAAACAAAACAAAACAGCATCCCTGTCATGCAAAAGCTTGGTGACATAAAAATGTCTTTACCTGCTGATGGAAGGGAGTTCTAGAGCTTGGGATCAGCCACTGAAAAGGCCCTTGTTCCCACCAAATGTGCCTGAGAGGGTATTGGGACAGAGAAAAGGGCCTCTCTCAATGACCTCAATATTCTCAGGGGTTTGTACAGGGAAATACGGTCCTTCAAATAGCTTGGACCCAAGCTATATAGGGCTTTATAGGTCAAAACCAGCACTTTGAATCATGCCTGGAAATGGACTGGCAGCCAATGGAGCTGTTGCAACAAGGGGGTTGTATGCGCTGTCCCATGTTCCTGTGAACAACTGTATGAACTGTATGAATTTTGTGGCACTTATAATAAATTTGTGGCAATTTTTGGAGCAAACCTTATGTATGTTTACATGGAAGTAAGCCACAGGAAATTTATTGGCACTTACTCCCAGAAAAGATGTGTGGAACTGCAGTCACAAAGCACTATAAAATCATAATTGATTTCAATGAGAAGACTATGCAGATGAATAATAGCTGCTGAAGACATAGGTAATAAAAAAAGAGGGCCCAGACAGTGTATTCTTCAGCCATGAGCCTAGCTTCACAACAAAAATGGTGACTAGAATTCATGATTGCAGTTGTATATGAATAACTTCAATCCCTATATATTCAATAGTGTATGGAATACTATATGACAAAAATTCCATAATCCTGATTTACGGCTGCTGCAAATAATGGGGGTTTGTGGGACACAGCAAACTAATGTTCCCACCCACCCTCCTAAAAGCGATTTCTGGTGTAAGGAGGAATCACAACTAAGATCTTGCTTCTGACTTTCACACCAGAGATCACTTATTATTTCTTACACATCTTTTCTACATGCACATAAACAGAATCACTTCAAGAATAATGTAGGAAGAAAATACACATTGGTGATATCTTCATCAGGCTGACCAGAAGCTACAAAAACATTATGCTAATCTTCAAAACTCACTGGCTTCTTCATCAGGCAAAGATAGTTAAATAACAACAACTATGCAGAATAAACAAGACAATATAAGTTTTGTTTTCCCTGCATGATTTTTCTTAGTATCTTTGCCTGGTGAAGAAACCAGAGTGTTTTGAAAAACTAGGATCATTTCCAGAATTCATCCCAAGAGTACCTGACATTTTGCTGGAATTATAATTCAATACATTATATAAGACCCTTTATTCCAACCAATAAAGCAATTTGCAATCAGAGTGCACCACACTACATGTCTAGAAATAGTTCATTCTCAGAGGGTGGACCCTTATGTAGCCAGAACAGTATAATCTAGGCACAAGAGAAAAGTATCAGTGGACTTGGGAAAACCTCAGGTTGTAGAAGTAGACAAGAACTTTAGGGGAGAAACTGAAAGGGGGGGGGGGGACTAAACCAGACCAATGGGGACTGAGCATATTCAATGGACCTATTGAACCCAACCAGTGGCTAGTGGTTGCAGAGGGAATGGAAAAGGAGGTGAAGGGAATAGAATCAAGTTCCTTGGAAAAAAGATAACCCAGGGCCTTGTCACACTATGCAATTACAGTTGGCCCTCTGTTTTCATGGAGCATCTATTCTGGACCCCCCCCCCCTCCATGAAAATGGAGGCTTGTGCTTATTCAAGCCCCATAGATTTGAATGGCGCACGCCCCCAAATGCGCGGCAAGGGCACATGCCCCATTGCAAATAGCAGAGGTCACCCCTTCGCATATATTCAAGGGTGTGGATCCCAGATCCACACATTAGGAGGGACAACTATATAGCATTATGGCTCCACTTTAACTTCCTCAGCTGAATCCTGTGGAATTCTGGGGATTGTACTTTTATGAGACATTAGACCTCTCTGTCTGAGCATGTTAACCACCTATACTGCAAATCCCATTAAGATGTTGCCATGATCACAGTGCTATGTGTGCAGTATGAAAGAGCGTCTGGCTGGGCAGCTTGAAAATGAGTGCATTGTTTGCCTGTCCAACATAAATATAATCTTTACTAATGTGAAACATGATTTAAAAGACAGACCACCGTGATATGGACTTCCATTTCAGTACCTCCTTCTGACTGTCACAACATCACAACACAACCCCTTCTTGGAAATTCCTAATTAGCCTAGACTGAGCTATATCACATCAGAGAAGGAGCTTGTTTTCATCTTCCTCTCAGCACTAAGCATGCCACACATTCTTCCCCTGAGATACAAAGCTTGCAGTGTGTTATAGCCACCAAGGAGAAACCATGATTACCAGATGGAGTCAGACAGGATGTAAATGATATATTTAGATCATCAACATTAGCTGAGAAACTAAGAGTTACATGAAAAGGTACTATTCCTCTGGTCAACATTGTCTTACTGAGGACTGCAAGACTCTTTTCTGAATAGAGCATATATTGTTCCAGGCCTTTACAGGTAATTTTCAAATCAAACTGTAATACCACCTCATACACAAAAATCAAACTTACTTCACCTCACCTTCCTCACTTACAGAAATGTCTCACTGCCTGGAAACTTGGGGAAGAAAAGCCATTCCCTGTGACCTCAGTCTTTAGGACTCATCCCTTACAAACTATTTTGGAGGAGGACAGATGATATAATATATAGGGAAGACTGATATAATTTAACCAATTGGTAATTGCCTACTTTCTCTCCATAGCTTACTACTTCTCATAATCTTTGGATACTTTTTATTCTTTTTTACAATTGTTTGATTTTCATATCACTATGTTTCAGTAAGGTATTGAAAAGGGGAAATGCCAAAATTATGTTAACACGTCATTCAGAAATACTAAATGCTGCTATACTGTATCAGTATGACCAGTGCTAGTTAATCAGACAGGAAACCAGATTTTGAATTCTTCAGCAATGAGTGTTGTACTTAGCACTCTACATAGCTCTTTGTACTTCCAAGTACATACAAGTATGAATGGCTTAGGACTTACAACACCTATATCCTGGAAGGGTGCTATCTTATTTTGGAGTGAGAAGATTTCTAAATGAGGTGTGCATGAGGTTTTTGGGTGCTGCCAAGAAAATTCCATGATAGGTTTACCTTAGAGTCACCATGAGTTGGAATTGACTTGAAGGGACACCAGAACAACAAACAAAATGCCCATATAAATTAAATATGGAAAGTGTAATGTTTTGGATGCAAAAACTGTATGTTTATACTCAATAGCTGCTAGTTTGAAATTTGCTTTAGAGGAATTTAGACACATTTAAGCATTTGTGGTGACCCTGTCTGTTTGTTTGGTTTTACCACAGCCTCTCTCTTTCTATATCATTCTAACATGATGCCATTTTGCCATCAAACTCTTTCTCCTCCATGAGACCATGTATGTGGTTATGCACTAGTAATTTGTAATCAGAGCTACAGTTGACTTTTGGCAACCATTGGGGTTTGGTTCCAGTAACTTCTGTAGATACCAAAACCAGTGGATGCTCTGGTCCCATTAAATACAATGGCTAAGTGAAATGGTGTCCCTTATATAAAATAGCAAATTTAAGGTTTGCTTTTTGGAATACATACATATATATATATATATATATAAAAGCAACTATATAAATTTCTTCATATGGGTGCATGTGGAACTGGTTGTTGTTCAGCCCTTGGCTTGAAAATTTGTTTGCTAAAGTAGAGAGATCCACATTCATGTTCATTCAGATCCATGTTTCTCACATTTCCCAACAAGAATCAATTCCAACTCATTTCAGTGGGCCATGGTAAAGACTCAAAGATGTTAGGGAACCTAGTTTGCAGGAAAATGGAGATGGGGTGGATCAGTCCCCATCGTACCCCATCTTAAGTAACTTGCATTCTCTTATTGCTGAATTCCTGTGGCAACTTGACAAAAAGGTGCACTTCACATTCAGATGATAAGCAAACCTTACACAGCAAAATCCCATAGGATTGCAAACTCAAACATTCTGAGGCATTAAAGTGAAATAATCAATTACAAGTTGGACCTGCAACATCACAATGTTCAGGAGTTCACATACTGATTAGAGTTGTGAGACTGAAAAATGGAGAGGGCTCTCGAAGCTTTAATGTTTGTGCAGAAGAAAGAATTTCAACAGGTATTGCTTGTTCTCTGATTCTGTGACAAACAATACCTACTCTTATATATAAAACTTTTAAAGGGTTTTCAATCTGGCAACCCTAAACCACTCTATAGTTCCCCCCCCCCCCCATGCCCTGCCTTACAATCAGTAAGTAATTCTTGGCTACTGAACATGTTCACATCTCAACTGGTTGATTTTCCGAATTCTCTCAGATTTGGGGGGGGGGGGGGAATCTTCATACATCTTTAAACATTGGTATTCCACCAAGCCTGTCAACATCTCCCTCTTGTGAGGGGGTAGTGACATTTTGTCTACAAAAACAATAGTCTGAGCTGTAAATCCACATTTCTCTTGTTCTCATGCCTGAGGATGAGAAATTTCATTTTATTCTTCTTCCCTGTGAAACAGCAAGATCACTTCAATGTGAGGTCTCACCTTTGTGAGAAGTATTTTTGCACAAATTGTACAAATCCTTTAACAAGCAGCTGCTTTGGAGTTTATCACATGGGAGGAATTTCTCTCAATTGTGAATGGAGCCAATTCACAATTACGTGAATTCGCTAGTTTAGTGAATTTACATGAAATCTGATTGAGTTTAGAATGCATTCAGAATGACTTCCCATTTCCCGAAAATGAAATTGCGTGAGATACCTCTAATACGCAATTACATGAAACTCCATGATTGCGTTTGGAATGATTTCCCATTGCCCGAAATTGCGTGAGATACACTCATTCGCAATAACGTGAAACCCCATGATTGTGTTCGGATTGCCATTGCATTATACCCCCAAATTCTGTCATATGATAAACTCCTTTGTTGAATATATTTTTAAATATAGAAGCACTTCTGAATTGTTTGCTTTTATCTTTTTGTTTTACCAATTGGTTCTTCTGCACTTACTGTAAGCCTTGCTTATATAGGAAAAAATACCAGTTTTGTGCAGAGACCTTTTGAAAAACTGTGGAAATTTTGATGGGGGGAAAGCTCTTGTCTCATTCTTTCACTGGAGGCAAGAACACTTATGGATGTCAATGATTTCTTTGCATGCTGCCTCAGTATTTTGAGGCAGCCTGTCTAACTGAGAATGAGCATTTTTGTGGGGATTCTTTTCTTCCATCTCCTGAACAGAAATAGAGGGAAAGGTTTCTCCTTCAGATATCTAATATGGAGCAAAACTATCTTTTGCATCATCACCTTGGTCGTCCTCCTCCTCCTCCTCCTCCTCCTCCTCCTCCTCCTCCTCTATTACAACCACAAGAAATAGTTTGCCTCTTCTTTGTCTCTTTCAGCTGTATTTTTGTGCAACCACACACAAGAATTAACCTCCTAATTCTCAAAACAGAAAGCAACCCTAACCCAAAGCCTTTATAGGACTGAAGACATTGGCAGCTGATGTTTCCCATGTCAGTGGGGCAAGAATCCAATCCAGGTTCTTTGAAGAAACTGTCCAATATTCTGAACCTCCTTCTCTTCCGTTACAACCTTTGAAGAATCTTTGAAGAAACTGTCCAACATTCTGAACCTATTTTGGAAACATGACTCAGTGCCTTGGATAGGCCTTTGATGTTCAGATTAAACCCAGAGTGGATTCTACTCCCTAACATCGAAGCCACTAGCTGCCAGGAGTAGGCCATTTAATCCACTTGGGATTGTTGGTGTAAAGAACAGAATTCCTTCATGGTTTGGCTCGTGTCCCTTACGTTCTGTTTTTGGTCACTGTTGGCTCAGTAGAGTACCATCTCAGTATATGTATGACACATCCCAGGTTGTAGCCTGATGGAAACTTGCAATCTGCTGTGATGTGACGTTGCTCACAAAAACAGCATTTTCTGAAAATGCTGATGGAACAAAATAGTGAGATCAGGCAGGATGTATAGAACACATAGGATGCATGCAATGTGCAATCCACATGTCAACAAAACTTGTTAGCATTTAACAGTCTGTGGGCATGTAGATGAGGTGATACCGTGCAACTATAATGAAAGCACAAATGTTAAAGCTTTGTAGAGGGCTTTCAATCAAAGTACAGGTGGCATCCTCCTACCAGTATAAACCTGAATGCATGAGATCATTCTTATTCTCTCCTGTTTTCTTCCTCTGACTTCAGGGGCTAAGACTGTATCACACTGAGATCAATCCTACAAGGGGTTAAGTGCTCTCTCAACTATCCAGCCAAGCACGTATGCATGTGCTAAGCATATGGGCAATCCTGAGTGAAACACCTGAACTCAATTTAGGAAGTTCTTTCCAAAGACAAATGTTGCACTTAGACAATGATCCTGGCACTGGACTGAAATGGAAATGAAGAGCAACATTGCCGAGTAAGTGGGGTTTGAGAACCATAGCCTTTGGCACACAGTTTCCCTTTAGGCCTCTGCCTGTCAATTATGCTGTACAGGATTTAGCCCACTAGGACTGCTCAAGCTTAAACTGAAGCATATGCTTATGTGCTTTCCTTGCTGGACAGGTTGAGAGCTCTTATTATTTTCCATTTCAAAGTCCCCTGAGAGTAATGAGATTGCGGGCTTGTGGCCAAGTTACCACATTAAGTTCCTCTCTCTAGAAACTCATGCCAATGGACTGTATGTTCAATCAAGATTGGCTCAGGATTAGTCAGGTTGGCTCAGGATCATTTTAGCTACATTAACTGTCATCTTGTTATAGGCTTATTGATCCAGATGAATATTTTTTCCATTTTTCCTCAATTTTTTTTGGGCGGGGGGGGGGGCAAAAAAAGCGGTGGGGAATATGATTAATTGCAGGTTAGTGTTTTGCCCTTTGTGTGTACAGTGAGGATTGACAAAACCTTGCCCTTTGAAACAAAGAGGAGTATTGTAATTTCAGTAGAGGTTTTCCTTATCCTGCCCCCCTGCAATTATTTCCATCTGTCCTTTTAGCACAATTAATCTCATATTTAGTGTATTCAGTAACAGGATCTTTGATTTTAGTTTAAAGCTAGCCACCCCAAGGTAATTACTCTGCAAAGTACATTTTCACCCGATTAGGAATGATTGATGACTTACTGTACCTTCAAACATGAGATTATGACACAAAATAAATCCCATTTGTGGACTTGGTTGCTTTATCCTCTACATCACAGAGAGCCAGCCCTTCCTCTTTGGCTGTGCAGCAGTTCATTGAAAGTGCAATTTGCTGACCATGCTGCTGTAGAGTTTCTAGTCATTTCAGCAAGGACTGCATTGGAATTCTGTACAAGCCCTGCATATGGACAAAAACAGAATAACACCAGCCAGTAAATGCTGCCTTGGATGTAGAAGAAATGGATACATGCCATCACACATTTGCTGCTCTGGTCTGAAGTAGAAAACATGTGGCATAATCCACTGGAAATCTCCTGTATTGTATTTTAGAACATACAATATTAGAAGCAGAGAGAGAGAAGAGTATCTACATTACAGAGTTATAGCAGATTGATAGTATCTTAACTACCATGACTCCTTTATACAGAAGCCTAGGCGCTGCAGTTTGGAATGGTACCTAAAGCTCTTTGACAGAGACCTCTAGCTCTATGGTTTTGGGGAATGATTGAAGCTCTCTAGCAGAGAATTCTAAGCATCTCACCAAATTAGAAATCCCAGCATTTCATACACACCCATGGTATTTAAAATAGTACCAAAAGTGCTATGACTGTGTAATGTAGATATACTCATAGAAAATTGGAGTATCATACATTATTTATATTATAACATCTTGGGAAGAATGTAGCCTTCAGAGCTGGTGAGAAATGTACTCTGTAACAAAATAAATAAATAAATAAATGGAAGGCAGACAGGCAAATAAATAGACACATAGCTGAGGTTTGGAATACAAATCCTAGAGGTTTGGATTACAAATCCCAGAATACTCTGATAAACCAACAATGTACCTATTATTCATTTATTATTGCATATTTGAAGGCTATCAAAGTGATCTTTTCATAAAGGTCTGTTAGCTGGATGATGCAGCGCTAAAGGAGAGCCATACAGCTGTGCCGCCATGGCTATGGTGCCCTTTTGTGGCTATGCTGCTTTTTGTGGCTCCTTTTTGCACCTTCAAAAGGCTGGACCGTGGCTGCTATGGACTGCTAAAAAGACAAATGGCTCCTTGACCAAATCAGACCTGAACTCTCATTAGAAGCCAAGATGACTAAATTGAAGTTGTAATGCTTTGGACATGATGACTCACTAGAAAAGTTAATACTATTCAGTAAAATGGGAGGCAGTAGGAAAAGCAGCAGATCATTACAGGTGGACTGATTCAATCAAGAAAGCAATGGCCCTGATTTTGCAAGGCAGGAACAGGGTGGTGAAAGACTTAAACTCATGGATGGATGTCATTTATAGGGTCTCTGTAATCAAAGTCAGCTTGATGGCAAATAACAACAGCAACCTAACATTCCTGTTTATTCCTTTCTAAAGGAAAGGCTCAGCCCTATGTAATGAGAATTTTCTGGTGGATGGTTGGGAAAAGACTGCTAAGGACTTTTTCACATGGGGAAAATTAGAAGGTTATATTGGTCACAAGGCAGGGTCACCCAGGGCATTAGAGACAATTTCACAGTTGCTTTTCAGACAACGTTGAGTACAAACTGTTAGACTACAGACAGAAAGTGAGGTGAATCAGGAAATAAGCATTTTCGCAGAACTACTGTATTTGCATTTTGATTTCATTTGCAAATTTGCTCTCTTCATGTAATAGCAGCCGTCTGAAAACCAAATCCCTGATCCTCCCTGTTCCCAGATTTTCCACAGTCCCTTGCTGTGCCAAGGAGAGGGAGAAAGGCTTGTTCTTAAAGACACACACACACACATACACACACACCTCTTTCCCTCACATGGCTGGTCTCTTCCTCCAGCAGGGAATAGCTGGTGAGAGAAGACAGAGGAAGAGGATATTTTGGAATTCCTTTTGTGGAGGAGGGAGAAATGGAGGACATGTGCTGGAAAAAGGAGGGCATTGGGGAGTGTTAGCTCTGGCTGGAATCAGCCATGTATATGGAGCAGCCACCTCCTCTTTCTCTCATGAGTGAATGATTTTACGGGAGTTTGCAAAGGGAAACCTCAGTCTGCCTTCCTCTGAAACAGCTTCTGGGACAAACAGAATTTTCTTCCCCATTTCCCTTCCCTCTCTGGAGCATGTGTGTGTCTGCACTTGTGGAAATGACAGTTTGGTGCATGTGCAAAAAAGTTATTTCCAAGCTAGCAACAGGGATTTGTCCTCATCCGTCTGAAACTCAAATTCATTGTCAACCCACTTTCTTGCCTAAGTAATGAGCTTTTAACCCCTTGTTGTGCTCTGCGTGTGATAAGCATTAGCAAATTGGCTTGCTTTTCCAAGATGCCAACACTTTAACCATTTTCAGGATGGAAGCACATACGTAGGTTCCTGTGCGATGAAGTCCTATGTTGATCTCGATCTACATGGATGTCTAGTCAAGCTGAATGTTACAGCAGATTGTTCTGGACTGGAGCACAGAGCAGGACTAAAAGCTACTGTATAAGCTCTACATTCTTCTGCATCCCCAAGGCTGCAAACAATCCTTGCCCACTTACTGTTCAGCTCACCAAAGTTGGAGGCACACAACCCACCCAGTTTTGCATAGATGCAAGGTGATCAGCTGAGCTATAAGGAAAACTTTACGATTCATTGGTTTCCAAAATTTTCCTGATATTAATAGTGATGCACGTAACAGTGATGACAGTACAGACTGTTGGGGCATGGAGAGCCACCAGTGCAGAAATCCTTAGATCTCTTAGATTTCCTTATAATGGAAAGTTAAAATCTACCAATTTATGAACATAGTAATTGAGTAGGAGCTCAGTGTGCACTAAGCTACTCAGGCCCCATTGAAAGCTCAAATAGATCCAAGGGCTCCAAATCTCAGTTGCTTGATGTGGTAGAGCTGCAAACTACCTCAACCTAGCATTGACATAAACTTTCCCCTTTGGGAATCATGACAGGCAGGCATGTAGGACATTTTAGTAGAATCAAAGTGAGTACATGCCCTCCAATATTCCAGTTTCACAGGGACAATTCAAATTGATCTCTATGTTGTCCCACTTTCTCAGCTGCTTTAAAAATGTCCCCATTTCTCTTTCCTTTTCCCACTTTCCTCTTTTGTCCTCAGCTAAGTGCAACTGCTGTAAACTGAATTCAAAATTCAAAAGGAGTTCATGCTCAATTAGGTCAATGGGAGAGGGGAGAGGAGGAGGTAATATCTTACTCTTCCCACTAGGTTCAGGCAAAAGCAAACTGCTTCAGCTTCTCCTAACTTGTGTGTTCTCCCTCATTAATAAATGTTTCCATCTTGCCATCTTTTTTGGCCACATGTGTCACGGATTTCATCTCTGAAATGTTGGAGTGTATGTGGATGAGCTATTCAGGGTAGGTTGATTTTTTTGTAGTCCAACCACTGAGCCTTTCAATACTTGATACCACAGCATTTCAAGTGCATCTGTAGATTTCCAAGGGCACACTCCATAACTGAAATTAACACAGTATTCCTAGATTCAAGAGTTCTGTATGTATATGCACCTATCTTAGTACACATAGGCCTCTGGATTAAGAAATATTGGGACTCTTCCCTCTCCCTTCCTGCTCACTGTTGGGATGGTGTGGAATTTAACAGATGAGAATAAATATGAAAATATTAAGTTAAAATGATTAAATGTAAAGCTTTTCAAGAACTATGTGAAATATTTGTAACAAATCCCATATACCAAAGAGACTGCCAAGCAACTGAGAAAGCTTTGTGACCTCTTTGGCAAACTTAGATTTCATAAAATCTGGGTTTTATTACAGGTTGGTTTGTAATTTGTGGAGGAAGACATGCAAACTTAGTGGTTTTGGCCCAGGAAGTCCAAAAAGGGCTTATTCGTGTGAAACAGTTAAATTACGTAGAAAAAAGAACAGCTGTTGGAAGCAAACCAATGTTCTTGCTTTACTCTACAAAATGTAATCTTTTAAAAAAAATAAAAACAAGCATGTATGTCACTTTCTCTGCCTCCCATGTGCTGTGAAGTTGAAAATATTTTAAAACTGATGTTAAACACACAATGCTGGTAAAAACACTAGGTATTTCATGTTTGGAGTCTCCTTTTCTTTACCAAGAATGTTCTCAGGCTGCACTGCAGAATTAATGCACTTTGAAACTGCTTTAATTATCATGCCTAAATGCTATGGAATCCTGGGCTTGTAGTTTGTTGTGGTACCAGAACTTTTTGAATCAGAAATATCTTACAAAACTACAAATCCTATTATTCCATAGCATTAAGCCATGGCAATTAACACAGTGTCAAATTGCATTTGAAAAGTCAGAACAGAAGTCAGGGAAACAGAGTGATTCCCAGTAGGCAAAGGGGTCAGGCAAGGCTGCATCCTATCCCCCTACTTGTTTAACCTATATGCTGAAAACATCATAAGGAAAGCAGAATAAGAAACAGAAATAGGAAGAGTTTAGACAGGAGGAAACAACATTAACAACCTAAGATATGCGGACGACACCATAATATTAGCAGAAGACATTCAGGAATTGGAACACTTAATAAGGAAGGTCAAAGATGAAAGTGCAAAGGCAGGTCTGATGCTGAACATAAAGAAAACAAAAATAACGACCACGAAAAAAATACACAGATTCAATCTAGACAATGAGGAAATTGAAATAGTTAAAGAAGTCCCATATCTAGGATCAAACATTGACCAGAATGGAGACTGCAGTCAAGAAATAAGAAGACTAGGAATGGGAAGGGCAGCTATGAAAGAACTGGAAAAGATACTGAAGGGCAAAGCCATACAACTGAGCACTAAAGTCAGATTTTTTCAGGCCATTGTTTTCCCAATTACCATGTACCAAAAAAAAAAAAAAAAAAAAAAAAGAGCTGGACAGTGAAGGAAGTGTGGAGAAGTGTATTTAAAGAAGACAAATAAATGGGTTCTTGATCATATCAGACCAGGGCTGTCCTTGGAAGCAAAGATGATCAAGTTGAGACTATCGTACTTAGGCCACATAATGAGAAGGGATGGATCACTTGAAAAAACAATAATGCTAGGAAATATAGAGGGTAGAGGAAAGAGAGGAAGACCTCAAACCAGATGGATAGACTCGATCAGGGGGGTTATAGGCAAGGGCTTGCAGGATCTAGGTAAGGCAGTGGAGGATAGGGATTCTTGGAGATGTCTCATCCATGGGGTCACCATGCATTGGAACTGAATTGAGGGCAGCTAACATAGGGTCATGACAGAAATCCCACTCATAGATAGTGCTGCCCCTCAACATGTAGGACATCATTACATGCATCTTAGGAAGCACTCTTGATTCATTTGGAGAGCCATTTGATCAACATGCAGCAGCCCAAAATGACATAGAGATTGTTTATTTAAGGCAGACATTTCTGAAATTCAATAATAATAATAATAATAATAATAATAATAGTTTTATTTATAGCCCGCTCCTCTGTATCCAATCGGAGCGGGTTACATCAATTAAAAAATGCAAGATAAAATATACATGACCCATACCCATTACAGTTTTCTTCCATCTTCTATTGTTTACACATTTGTTCAGCACAATATTGGCATCTGCGTATTCCTTACCTCTGTGTGCATGTGAATGTGTGTATATATGAGTGAAATCTGTGTAAATGTACAGCACTATATAAATAAAGGTTAATAATAATAATAATAATAATAATAATAATAAATCCAAAAGATTTCACAGGAAAAGACAATTCAGTTGATTACTGAACAACAGGGGGCATTGAATTTAACTAAACAAGCATATTTCCTTCTTTTAGGAGGTTCTCACATGAAGGAGATCGGAAGTTTATCCCGTGAATATCCCGGAAAAATCGTGTAATTATGCGAAACGATTTTACACGACGTTGCATAAAACAGCCATTAAAGTGGTCACAAATAAGCATCAACATACCTCTTTTTACCTTTAGGATTACAGCAACAATGCATTTTCATATTACTTATTTGCACAACTGCATGTGATAATCATACAATCACTCGCTATTTTTGCTTTATTTGCAGGATGCTTTAAATGTGCTTTAATCTCTCTTTAATGCTGAAATTAGCCCCAGTGTGATAATCTCATAGTGTTGGACATTGTTGGATGTTTGCTGTCAGTTATACCTACAAACACTTGGCTGAGAACTAAGTATAATATTTTAGCATATGATGATGATGATGATGATGACGACGACGATGATAGTTTATTTATCACCTCTCCAGTGGGATCAAGGCAGGATTACAACCTAAAAATACATAATTAAAAACAATAATAAATAATATAATTTGTTAAAAACCAGCTCTATCATTAAATAATAAGACAATGATTTCATTTTCCTAGTAGTTTCTACAGATTTGTTGCTGTGTGCCTTCAAGTCATTTCCAGTTTATGTGACCCTAAGACGAATCACAAGTATGAGTTTGCAGGAGTTGGGCAGAGCAATGGAAGACAGGGGGTCTTGGAGATATCTCATCAGCAAGGTTGCCATGGGTTGAGATTAACGTTAAGGCAGTTAAAAACAACAAGAGTATACAGAGTTAGGTGAAGAAATAGGTCTCTGTCTTCCAATAAGACATATTTTTGTGTCCCTATGCTGGTGAATGCCCAACCTCTTCTCAGCTGAGTTTTAGAGGTTGGGAAACCAGTTGAGGGGCATCTAAAGGTCCACATTTGGGTCTTCTTCAAATGGCTTTGATTCTACAGCATTCCAAACATTTTCCTTTTCCCTCTCTCAATATTTCCCACTCCAGTAAATAGAGAGCAACACTGACATCACATTACATGTCTTACTGGTGTTTAAAATTTTATATTGAAAGAATATTCCTAAAAATTAGCTCAGGTCTCTTGCATGCCTTTTTTTACAACAGAGTGAAAAGAATTTGGCTGTTTAAATTAATAGTAAAACAAAAAGTACATAAAGGGAAATCACATAGAGTGATAGAGTACTGAACAGAAATTATCAGAACAGCCTTATTTATATCAATATTTTAGTATTGGACACTTTTGTATACAGAATTCTCACTCACCTCAAGATGGCTTTCTAGTCCCTGAAGAAAGGATCCTATCTTTTCTTCCCATAAGTGAAAAAGCAACTGGATTAATTGATTCAGAATAGGGAAATGGCTGGCAACAGAAAAATTAAAGAACTATTCTACTCTTGCTCCACTAAAACCATCTGTTTTTAATTTAATTTTTTAAAATACTGGGAGTTTGTTGCACAGACCTGAAGTGTAACATCTCATTTGGCCATCATACAGTTGGGCATTGTGAGTGATCTGAGGCACTTTCTGAAAAAGAGTTCTTATTTCTCATATATAGTGATGCACAATCTTAACATATGAGAACATATGCAAAAATTATTATTCCTCATGCAAAATTATTCCTGATGCAAAAACATGGAGGCTTCTTGAGAAATTCATTGTCCTCTGTCTACAAAGAGGCCTATGGCTACACAGGAATGGAGACAAATTGGATTGCAAGAGAGGAGTCTGTGTTGAGATGCAAATGGACTGTAAATTTCCTGGACTTTGAAAATATCCCACACAGCCAGAAGGATGAGGAGCCAGCCTGCAAAACATGTCCTCCCTGTACCATCTTAACTAAGGACAGAAACTAGTTGCAGGCATCTTATTAACATTTGGTTTGCAACATCTTGCCTGATGAAGGAGCCAGTGGAGCTTCAAAAGCTTGCAGCAAGTATATTGTGCATTTTGGTTGACCAATAAAGGTGTCACTGTTTGGTGGATTTTTCTATGAGAACATAAGTATACATCTCAGAAAATTTGAAATTTCTTGTACATGCACACTACCAAAAAAACATACTAAGAACATGCCTTGCATAATGGGACATTTCCCCCCTAAATCGACAACACAAAATCATGCAACACCATATATCTCTTTTCTAATTTGTTTATATCTTCTGTTTTGGTTACAATGGCCAAGGGACATAGAACTGCTGGAAGGGGAAGCAACAGCTGCAGAAAGGAAAGACCAGGGGGGAAAAAGACAGGATGCCTAATACAAGCACCAAACAAGGGGTGCATACGAATTAAGAATACTATTTCTTCAAGGCTGGCTGGTTGTTGTAGCCAAGTTCTATTCTGATTTGGGCAAGCAATAAATAAAAGATTGAAAATCCATCCATTTGCATGAGCATTGCAGACAGTACTGCTTAGGGAGTGCTTAAGTGTACTGATAAGCGGTATAGAAATGTACTTGCTATTGATATTTAGAAACAAAAAGGTTACAGCAACCAACATCAGAACATTGAGGAAAACTGTGAAGTTTGGATATACTGTCATGTAGACCGCTCAAGCATAAGAAATCTAAATTAAGTTCCAATTTAGTCTTGGTTTGAATTATGAGACATCTGTTGAACTGAGGCCTGGATTCATTATACATTTGAGAATTACGAAGCTAATAGATTCAACATACAAAACAACCAATTTATGAGTTTCAGTAGGCTTCCTACTGTTAGAGTACAGATCTTTTTCCAGAAGCAGAATTTCAGTTGACTTTGCATGCTATCAGGGGAAACTGTGCTTTTCCTGAATGTACATCCCATTGGACTCTATATGTACCACTGCCCTTAACAAAACTGTGCTACTTTTTTTTTTCAGTTACAGCAGTTTAAATGTGAGAAATGACTTATCTGGCTGCTAGAACTATTATAGCTCAGCATATATTCATCATTTCCACCAATAATAAAATAGGAGGGAAATACCATTTAGATTAAAGAATGTTATACAAATAATAATAATGATGATAATGATAATATTTTTTCTTACCTGCCTCTCTCCATGGATCAAGGCGGGGGACAAAAACAATTAACAAACAAACAACATCAGTTAAAACACATTAAAACAAACTTCAATTGAGATTTCAGATATGGCCATGGTGGTACATGCCTTGGTTATATCCCATTTGGACTATTGTAATGCACTGTACTTGGGGCTGCCTTTGAGGAGTGTTCAGAAACTTCAGCTGGTCCAAAGACCTGTGGCTAGACTGCTAATGGGGGCAGGTTATAGAAACAACTCTACTGGCTGTCAGTTTGTTTCCGGCATCTATTCAAAGGGCTGGTTATGACCTATAAAGCCCTATATGGCTCAGGTCAAGGCTATTTGGCACACCATAACCAGCCCAGGCTCTGAAATCTTCAGGAGAAGCCCTTCTCTCCATCCCACTACCATCACAAGCACAGTTGGTGAGACACGAGAGAGAGCCTTTTCTGTGGCTGCCCCTAGACTCTTGAACTCTCTTCCCAGGGAGGCCAGAATGGCCCCTTCTTTGTTGCCCTTCCACCAGCAGGCTAAGACCTTCCTATTCAGACAGGTATTTAAAAACAGAAGGTTTTTAAAGAATGGGCTGAGAAAATAAAAGAATAAATTCTTTTAAATGTATTCTAAACACGTTTAGAATACATTTTTAAACTGTATTTTATTCTTTTAAACTGTATTTTATTCTTTTATATGCAACCTGTTTTAATATTGTAATAATTTAATTCTGTTTTAATGTAACACTTTTCTATGTTGTTAGTTGTACTGTTTTAATCTTGTAAGCTGATCTGAGTTCCAGCTTTGGGAAAAGGGCATAATAATAATAATAATAATAATAATAATAATGTTATTTTTTATTTTTTTCAATAGACAAATAAAATGTGCACATAATAAAACAATCTACATCTACAATTCATCATTTAAAATACACAACTTAAAAATCATCCAGAGAAGCCTGCCAAAAGAGACTGGTCTTCAGTGCTCTTTTACATTCAGATAGTATATTCAGCTGATGAATCTCTTCAAGATGGTCATTCCACAATCTAGGAGCATCTGAAGTAAAAGTCCTCTGACTGTCAGTTGACAACCTAATGCTGGCTGACTAGAGTGACTGTCCACAATGGGGCAGATTATATGTGAGGAGGTTATCTGTACCCAACCAATGTAAAGTTTTAAAGGTAATACCCAACACTTTGTACCTTGCCCAGAAACTAACTGGCAGCCTGTGGAGTAATCTTAATACTCTTGGATTTCACTCTTGGATGTCCCAGTAATCAATCTGGCTGCTGTGTTTTTAACTAACTGAAGTTTTCCAACTTGATACAAAGGTAGCCCATTGTACAGTGCATTGCAGAAGTCCAGCCTTGAGGTTACCAATGTGTGCACTACCATCTTTAGGTCCTCCAGCTTTCTATAGGGTAGATCTAGGTAGGTAGCTCGTCAAATCCTATAATATAGTGTACATAAAAATGACAGGAACAGAGGAGTTGTTTCCAGTAAATGCCATATTAGCAAGGTGCTTAACAGTGTTGTTTGGAAAGGTTATTTAAAAAACCAAGGCTGGAATTCTCTATCATTACAAAACTTTATATATACTGCATAGCAGAGGTGCTGAGAAACCCTGATAGAGAATTGTGAAAAAATGGAAGGGGACATTGGCAGGAATGTTCAGCTGCTCATTGGACTCTACTGATGTGCATGGACAGGATATGGAATTGAGACTGCCATGGTTGCCTTAGCGGATGATCTTCATCTGAGTATCGACAGGGCAATTGTGACCCTGTTGCTACTCTTGGACCTCTCAGTGGCTTTTGATACTATTGATCATGACATCCTTCTGGAATGCCTTGGAGAGTTGGGAATTGGGAGCATGGCATTGAAATAATTCCGATCCTTTCTCTCAGGCAGGTTCCAGACAGTAATGCTTGGGGACAGTCGCTCCTGAAACAGGGAGCTTAAATTTGTTGGGTTCCCTAATCCAGGTAATAGAGATATGTCAACTGATCCTGGATGGGGTCACGCTTCCCCTAAAGGACTGTGTTCGCAGCTTGGGAGTGCTCCTGGACTAGTCACTTCAAATGTCAAATCAGATAAATGTGATGGCGAGGAGTGTCTGTTATCAGCTTCAGCTGATATGCCAGCTGCATCCTTTCCTAGAGCTGGAGGTCTGGAAAGTATGGTACATGTCCTGGTAACCTCATAACTTGACTTCTGTAATGTGTTCTACATGGGGCCACCCTTGTGCCTAGTCCAGAAACTTCAATTAGTTCAAAAACATGGCAGCCAGATTAGTTACCAGATAGGCTAGAGGTGATCACATAACACCAATTCTAAAATCTCTGCACTACCTGCTCATTAGTTTCTGGGCACATTACAAGGTGTGGGCAATGATCTTTAAAGCCCTTCATGGCCTGGGCCCAGACTACTTGCGGGATTGCCTTCTTCCATATAATCCACCCTGCGCACTTAGGTCCTCTGGGAAAAATTTACTGCAGCCAACAAAACCCAGGTTGGCTGCCATTACCCAGAGGGCCTTTTAATCTGCCTCTCCAAAATTATGGAAGGGCCTGTTAGAAGAGATCCAACATATTGCCGATCTGGATAGCTTTAAAAAGTCTATCAAGACGGATCTTTTCCAACAGGCTTTCCCTGAATGACTCACTTGGCTGCTGAAATGGACCGCTGATATGGACCATTCTATTAAGTGCCCCAAGATGTCCTGTTGTCCTGTTTCCCTGTGTCTAATATATTTAATGATTAATATGATATTTTAAATAGTGGTATGTTGGAATTATGTTGTTGTTTGGGGAGGAAAAGGATGACAGGATTTATTTTTGTACTATTTTGTATTGTATGAACTTGTCGTTGTTCATAGCCTGTTCGTGTTCATGTTCGTAGCCTGGATTTATTGCTTCAACTGTCATCTCAGTTTGATGCGACAGCCAGGAGTGCCTGTTATCAGCTTCGGCTGATACACCAGCTGCGACCCTTCCTGGAATGGGAGAACCTAGAACCTGGTTGTACATTCACTGGTAATCTCTCATCTCGATTTCTGCAATGTGCTCTACATGGGGCAACCCTCATGCCATGTTCCAAAGCTGCAATTGGTTCAAAACATGGCAGCCAGATTAGTTACTAGCAATTTGATTCTATTACACCTATTTTAGAATCCCTACACTGGCTGCCTGTTAGCTTCCAGGCACAGTATAAGGTTTTGGTTATTACCTATAAAGCCCTACATGGTTTGGGTCCAGCATACTTGAGGGAACACCTCCTCCCATTCAATCCTTCCCGCACACTCAGGTCCTTTGGGAGGAACCTACTTCAGCCAAAGAAAACCAGGCTGGTGGCGAGTGGCGACCTCCCAGAGGACCATTTTAGCTGCCTCTCCAAAAATATGGTATGACCTGCCGGAGGAGATCCGCCATATTACATCGTTGGAGGCCTTCAAGAAAGCAATAAAGACGGATCTCTTCTGGCAGGCCTTCTCTAACTGACCTCCTAAGACTTTTTAACAATCCATCTGTCTCACTGCCCCCATCAGATGTTTTCCAATTTTATTATGAATTCTAATTTAATATTTTTTAAATTATTATTTTAGATTATGTTTTTAATGCTGTAGCACATTGTTGTTTTTTTGTTTTGTTTTTTATAAACTGTTTTCCACTTGCTGTTACCCACCTCGATCCAACACAGGGAGAGGATGGATACAAATAAAATTATTATTATTATTATTATTATTATTATTATTATTGTGACCCGCCTCGATCCTGCTGGAGAGGCAAGATAAAAATAACATTTGATTATTAATATTATCATTGGCACTCCCTAGTTGGTGTCCCAATTCACATAGGTTCTACTGTGTTTTGGTTCCCATTATGCATCAAGCCCTATGCATTAGTTCTGATAGGCAGCCATCACTTCCCTACACAGTAACTTCATGGAAGCCATGTGCTGGGTGAACATTGTGAAACTGCTAAATTTTATTTCTACTAAATATGAATTCCTTACTGAATTTTAGCCAAGATTAATTTAGGATTACAGTATAATGGCCCTATAGGCCTAAAATCCTCCAGTATTTTGTAAATGATGGATCAAAAACAGAGATAAAGTAGAGGACTCTGAATAGGTTTCTGAATTCCCAGAACACTCATCAGTGTTCCAGGAATACTTTACTGCTACTAATAAAGAAAGACTATGAGACCACAAGAGGCGTTCTCTTGAGTCATATTGATCCTGGGCACTTGGAATCCAGAGTTTGCTATTTATGAAATGATCTAGTTATTTTTAATCTTACCTACTGCCAACTCATTCCATCCCTTCTGCCCGTGGATTCAGATATTGCATAACAAACAAGATTAGGGAACACTTGAGCATAATATTTATTAGTTTGTTATTTTATCAGTGTCCATATTACCTAATCTAGTTACCATATCTAATACTATTATGAAAAATTATATATACAATAAATGAATAAAATCTCTTTAAAGAGGATTGAATTTAGCATATTAAATAACAAAAACTCTGAATACTTAAACATTTAAAATCAGAGACTCAAGTCACAATTTTCAAACTTGTTAGCACTGTTAGTTCAGAAAGGCCTGAGGTAAAGAGGCAAGACTGTTGACAGCACCTAAGGGGATCCATGAAAATAGGGTGTCCACAGTTAGTTTTGTAAAATATTTATTTAATTAGCTTTGTTATTGCTAACTGACTTCCATACACATACACGCACAAACTATTATCCAGCACTGCAAAAATAATAGCAGGGTGTTTTCAGTGGTGGCACCCTAAGTGTTGAACTCTCTCCTGTGAAAAGTTCAGCTGGATTCATTTTTTTTAATTTTTATTTCTAGGCAAGCAGTCAAGGTGATGATGACAATGACGATAATCCCAAACTTTTAACATTTTTTAAATGGTTGCTTACCATTCTCTCTTGTGTGAATCAGGTGACTGCGGCTGCTGCCACCACCACCATTGCTCTCTGTGAGTCTCCATTGACCTTCCCTGCCCTGCCTAATGCCCCACCCGGTGTCTTTTTGGAGTTTTTATTTTATTTTATTTTTTAATTTACTTTAACCTTTAACTCGCATGATTCCAGATCTCTGCTACAGTGATGTCATTTTTAAAAAAAATTAAAAGAAGAAGAAAAGAAATAAAGGTTATTGGTTCTTCTGGGAATAGCAAGGGGAAAGGCAGACAAGAAAAGAAGAAGGAATACTGACACCACCTGACAGACAATTTCACAACTGCCCCAGCAATGATGCTTTACACCTGGGCACTTGCACTATTGGGGGCTCATGGATGGGTTTTCTCCTTCAGTGAGAAGGGGTGCCCTGAACATGGTTGGAAGAAGCAGCAGCCAGCTGCAGGTCAGAGGTGTTGTTGTGCGATTAGTATCACCAAAGCCACTTTTTTCCAGGTGTAATTGCAGTTCAAAAGCCACATGTAGTAATCTCCTACAACTACCAGAGTCTCCCAGGCAATAATTAATTGCCTTTTGTTTTTCTTTTGGACAATTGCATTTTGTAAATGCCGTAGGACTCAAAACAATGGGATAAGATACTATAAATAACTTAGACTTTTTAGGTACAGTCACAGTTTGGAAAGATTTTTAGATTACTTATTTTGGGCCATGCCGAGTGGAGGGTTCTGGATATTTGATGCCTAAAGTTAACTTTTCCAAGTTCTAATATAATGTAGCACCCTAAACAGATATTTCATAGAATCATAGAACCACAGAATCAAAGAGTTGGAAGAGACCACAAGGGCCATACATTCCAACCCCCTGCCATGCAGGAACTCCCAATCAAAGCATCCCTGACAGATGGCCATCTAGCCTCTGCTTAAAGACCTCCAAGGAAGGAGACTCCACCACACTCCAAGGGAGTGTGTTCCACTGTCGAACAGCCCTTACTATCAGGAAGTTCCTCCTAATGTTGAGGTGGAATCTCTTTTCCTGCAATTTGTATCCATTGTTCCGTGTCCTAGTCTCTGGAGCAGCAGAAAACAAGCTTGCTCCCTCCTCAATATGACATCCCTTCAAATATTTAAACAGGGCTATCATATCAACTCTTAACCTTCTCTTCTCCAGGCTAAACACCCCCAGTTCCAGACCCTTCACCATCTTAGCTGCCCTCCTTTGGACATACTTCAGTTTCTCCACATCTTTTTTTGAATTGTGGTGCCCAGAACTGGACACAGTATTCCAGGTGGGGCCTGACCAAAGCAGAATAGAGTAGCACTATTATTTCCCTTGATCTAGACACTATACTTCTATTGATGCAGCCTAAAATTGCATTGGCCTTTTTAGCTGCCGCATCGCACTGTTGACTCATGTTCAACTTGTGGTCTACTTGGACTCCTAGATCTCTTTCACATGTGGTCTCATTCAGCCAGGTGCCCCCCATTTTATATCTGTGCATTTCATTTTTTCTCCCTAAGTGCAGAACCTTACATTTCTCTGCGTTGAATTTCATTTTATTAGCATTGGCCCAGTTTTCTAGTCTATTCAGGTCATTTTGAATTTTGATCCTGTCCTCTGGGGTATTAGCTACTCCTCCTAGTTTAGTGTCATCTGCAAATTTGATAAGTATGCCCCCAATTCTGTCATCCAAATCATTAATAAAGCTATTGAATAGCACTGGGCCCAGGACAGAACCCTGTGGGACCCCACTGGTCACTTCTCTCCAGGATGAAAATGAACCATTGCTGAGCACCCTTTGGGTTCGGTCAGTCAACCAGTTACAAATCCATGTAACGGTTACCTGGTCTAGCCCACATTTTGCAAGCTTGTTAGCAAGCATGTCATGGGGAACCTTGTCAAAGGCCTTACTGAAATCGAGGTATACTATATCCACAGCATTCCCTTCATCTACCAAGCTGGTAATTTTATCAAAAAAAGTGATGAGGTTTGTTTGGCATGATTTGTTTTCCTGAAACCCATGTTGACTTTTTGTGGTTATGGCATTGGCTTCTAAATGTTCACAGACTCTCTGTTTAATGAACTGCTCTAGAATCTTTTCTAGAATCGATTTCAGGAAAAGTGGGAAAATTTCCTTGGAAAAGTGGGGAAAGCTTTCCCAGCAATTACTTGTCAGTGATTATCCTCCTTCCAACATCTATGGGGGCATCTTTCAATTTGAGACATCCATCAGCATGATTGACCAACCCCATAATGTCACCAATCCAGATCCATTCACCATCCACATACAACATACAATAAGGTAGCTAGAAAACATGAGAATTTCAATCTACACCAATCCATGCAGCTGACAGCTATTATTGAATGGGAAGCACAAATTCACCTATTTAAAAAAGTACTGTCAACTTGTCATTGTCCTGGAGGGAGGGCCATTTCCTGCACAGACAGCAGCTGGTCAGTAGGCCTGGGGATTCTGCTGCTTGAACATGCTATAAAAAATATTAGAATTGTTTCTTTTTGTTACTGTAAGGGTAAGACAGTGTGGAACTGGGTGTGTATGAAGCAGTCTGATGAACAAACTACCAGGATGAACTATATGTGGGGCAAACACTATACTCTCCAACATTTTACAGATGAAAACTAGGACATGTGCGGCCAAGCAACATCAGAGTGTGGGCAAGATAGCAAAAGGTATTAATGAAGAAGAACACACAAGCTAGGAAAGGCTTAAGAACTTTGCTTTTGCCAGAGTCTTTTCCAAAATGGTTGAAAAAGTAAGGTGACAAAGGATTAACTGGACTACATGTATTAGACTGTCAAAATGGGGCAGGTGAAATGTGTGGAACATATATTTTCAGATTTGGCATATGGCCCAGCCAGAGTTTAGAAAGCTGATTGGCCAAGCTGGCTGGATGATTCTGAGAGTTGAAATCCAAAAAAGTAATGTTTTCAAGTTCCAGACTTGGCTTTATGTGATGTAAAGGCCAAATGAAGTGATGCTGAAATAAGAGATATATGAAATGACAGGACAAGAGCTACAGTTGCATGCCTGTTCGGGGTTCATCATATCTCCCCTGAAGACACACACACTACCACATTGATCTCTAGCATAACAATACATAACAAAATCAATTCTCACTGAAGAAATGTGATGTATGCCTAAATAATATGTTGATGCCTTTTTTTTTATCAACCATACAAGATCACCCAATGTATTTTACCACATACTTTGGACTCCAATCATCTGTATGCTTAAAGAGTCATAAATACAGAAGTGTGTTTAAAATCATCTTTCCCATCACCTTCTTCTTCATCCCCAACACCCTACCAACACCATCACTTTTTGATCAGAGAAAAGAGGCTTCCTGTATCAACCTGAAGAAATAAATTTACCGTCTATGGGGTAGTAATTGCCAACCACAATTCTGGTTGGATTGATTGTGCCATGGAAAACATGATCTATGAGTCACCGGAACTGAAAAAGACTAATGCTCTTTCCTCCTCCCTCCCTCATCTTTCAGGAAACAATTTCAGCTATATTTTGACAGAACAGTTGTCCTTGTATTATAATAATTGGTCCATGGCTTCACCTTTTAGTATTTAGACATCTGTCAAATTCCACCATATGTATGGCATTAGCCTTTATCAAAACGGGAACACCTCTCATTCTCATTTGTCATAGTATAGATTTAAAATGCAGTACTGTAGCTCATGAGACAGGCATTGACATAATGGAACTGATCCCAACAACTAGAATTACATTAAAGGCAGGTCTGTTCTTTTCATTTGACAGAACTGCAACTGAAACACATGTGGTTCCTCACACCTATCTTTTTCGACTGGAGGACCATGGGCACTTTGCTGTATGTCGGCTAAGTTCTTTAAGGGGCACTGAAATATCTTTATATCTGTAGGCAGAACACACAGACACTGGATTTCACTGCAGCATCTGTAACGTATTCAGCAGGCATTTATCTATTCTAGATAAGACAAACATAGTTACAATCTATTTAATAGTTAGAACAGAAGTTCTCTCTTTCCTCTCTCATACCAGCATTTTATCAGCCTGGGACAATGGCTGCATCTGTACTGTGAAATTAATACAGTTTGACACTACTTTAAATGTCATGATACAAAGCTCTGGAATTCTGGGATTTGTAGTGTTGTGCGATATTTGGCCTCTGCTGCCAAAGAACTTACAAAATCCCAGATTACAAAATCACATTACAAAATCCCAGGACTCCCTAGCCATGGCAGCTAAAGCAGTATCGAACATCATTATTTCTGCAGTGCAGATGTAGCCAGTATCAGCAGCACAAGACATGTCAAAAACAATAAGGTTCATCGGAGCCCTCTTTGGCAGAGAAAGCTAAAGACCTTGTAAAACTACACATCCAAGGATTCCTTAGGATGGAGTTGTAACATGTAAACGTGTTGTCAAACTACATTATTTCTACAGTATAGATGCACCCTCAGTTCCAAAAAAATGGGATAAACTTCTGCAAATAAATAAGCCTTAATGGTTAGGTTGGAAATGTTATTCCTTCATACAATTCTGTATAGCTATACTAGTTAAAGGATTCTTTTCCAGACTCTGATTATAGCAATAGCAGGTGTGTGTGTGTGTGTGTGAGAGAGAGAGAGAGAGAGAGAGAGTCTTTTAGCTAGTTCTATGAAGACAATTCTTTTCTGGCACACCCAGCATTCCACAGTATATCCCCTGTGTGTTTCTGTGTGTCCACACACATATACCAATTTGCCTTTTACTTCAGGTACAAATACATCTAAGCCCTCCCACTGGCTTATTTACATTTGCTTATTTGCTGCAATTTAAACATTTAACCTAGGAACTTATCAGACGGGAGGAATCTCTCTTTATTTCGAATGGAGCCAATTGGAGCCAATTCGAATTCACGTGAATTCGCTAGTTTAGCGAATTTACGTGAATTCTAATTGTGTTTGGAATGCATTCAGAATGACTTCCCATTACCCAAAAATGACTCCCCATTGCCCGAAATTGCGTGAGATGCTTTAATACGCAATAAAGTGAAACCCTATGATTGCGTCAGATTGCCATTAGATTATGCTTCCAATTTCCGTCGTCTGATAAACTCCATATATTGCAGCATGAAGAGTCCTCCCTGTACTTCTGCTGCCATTTGACATTTCTGAGATGGGAGCAATGGTTTAAGCAGGCACCCAAGGAAAGCAGGGAGGAGACGCCCATTAATCAAAGTAAGATCATGAGGCTAAAGGTGAAGGGGAAAGTCACAACTTAATGAATTAGTAGATGAGTTACTCCTGGAGTAAACTGATAGTAAAGGACATGCAGAGGTAAGGCTGTGGTCCTATCAAAAGACTGGTTATCTATAGTTCTGAAGGAGTCTATCAGGATTCAACCTGTTGAGTCATTCCAGTTAATGAGTTGGCCTCACTTTCACAGAAGATATAGCTTGCTACAGAATCAACTGCCCTTCATTTTAAGGTTTCCTCCTATATAACATTCTTCGTACTCACTGATACCCTTTGAAGGCAGGCAGTCAGGCCATCAAAGACACATCACATATGACAGCTTTTGCAAAAGTATATTTGACAGAAAGTCAGAGAATGGAAAAATAACAACATTTACAATTTGTAAAAGATGGCATTCATTTCAGGAAATTATACCTATTCCCTTAGACATGTATATACTGAGCTTGGCAACAAGCCTTCTATTGGCTGCCTATGCTATATTCAGAATGACTACTTCTAAATCACCCCCAGAATTGGTTTTTGGATAAAGGACATAATTCAAATTTGCCGCTCCCCCTGCCCTGATAGTTTTCTTTGTAACTTGAAGAAACACAATGGTTGACTGAAGATTTGCATAAATGCAAATTACAACATAAGTTAAACCTATCACCCTTTTCAAGTTGTTTTCTAGAGTTGTTTTCCAATTTTTGGGTCCTCTTCTGGGGAAAAAAGAGACAAGAGGACCCACTTCCTCTGTCAAACCAAAAAGTGATTTTCATTAAAAAATACTAAATATGAAATATGAAAAATAAAATTTTGGTAAATTAGTCAAAAACAAACTGGGGAAAATCCACTTTCGTTTGCACCAGCCAAACTGAACAGCATGTAGAGAACCATGTTGTGTTTGCCTGCCATCTGAGTGTTAAAACCGAGGAGTTTTTCAGAAAGAAGTTGGCAATCTAATCCAGCAGTAATTTGATTTATATCCAGTTTTACACAATGAAATGCTTTAAATCTCTTTTTTTTTCATCCAGAGTATTTGTTTGTAAATTTGGAGTAATTCTGACCAAAGGCTCTCTTACTTGTCCACAGATTGTGGAAACAATGCTTGTTGGAATATAACAAGTAATATCCCCTAGTCAACATCTCCTAGCTTGTGGTCATGCTGGCAGAGAGGAATCTGAGTATTGTAGTCCAAAAAACCTAGCATCTCCACACTCTACCTATCTCTAGCTGTGTTGCTATTCTTACAGAATAAAAGATTGGTGTTTCCTAACATTTTGTATTTGGTTATAAATACCCAAGCACTAAGTACACCTACTTCTTGTAATCAAACTATCAACGCATGTCCTTTTTAAATGTCCCTTTCTGATCTCATTATCCACCTTTGCAAAAGAAATATACACGACAAAAGAATATGTGTACGCACTTCTTCGATGTGAGCCAAAGGCTTTTACACCTAGATATATAAACTGTTTCTACTAATATGGCTGTTACATCATTGCATTGTGCTACTAGATACTATTCTTACTGTGTTTCCAACATTTCACAGGACCTTTTTATTTCAGCCCTCAATTCTGCTCCTGTCTTTTTTCTCTTTGGTCATTCTGATCATTCATCACCTATTTATTTCTCCCCTAACTGCCTGCTTACTTTATCAGCTTCTTCCTACTTTCAAGGTTTTTGCCGCTTTTGCTCTTTCCTTTGATTTCTTCTTAGGTGCCCTTTCACACAGAATGCTTTGCTCAGTCTAATCTTCTAGTTAGGTCATTTGTTTTTGCTCTCCATGTGCTTGGAAGTTTATCCATGTTAACAGCCATCATTCTTCCTTTCTTCCTTACTTAAAATTACTCGACCTATGCAGCTTCGACCTGACATTTTCTTCTACAAACTCTTATTTCCACTGTATTTTAGAATCTATTTTTCCATATTTTCTTTTGATTACTTCCCAATAAGTCCTTTGCCCTTCTTATTGAAAGGTTCAAGCTTGGAAAAATTCCTATTTGATTTCCATCAACCAAAATGGGCATGTTGGTGAGGGAATTCTGGGAACTCAGAAGAAAAATGTATTCTCATTTTTTGAAACAGTTCATATTAGAATGAGATCCAGTAGGCAGGGCATTATCTTCTCCTTCCCTAGTTATTTGCAGTGCTTACTAAGTAAAATAGGATGATGGCAGCAGTGATGCAGATTTTTTTTCCTTCTTGCCAGCCATTCTGCATGAAAACCTGGCTAATTCCACTGCCTTGAATGGAAGACAGATTATTTCAAAATAACCTAGTGACATATGGCAAGTGATGGAAACAAATACTGATGAGAATTTAAGCAATAGGAACATCTGAAATGAATCACTGAAAAGCTGAACATTATGTAGGTGGAACTGGCCAACAGAGACATTGTGTTTTGGTGTTGTTTTTTAAAGCCAAACTCTAGAAAAGCATATAAAAAAGGAGAGAGAGAGAAATTGCATCCAGGAGACTGTTAACATGTTGATAATGAAAAAAAGGATAAAATTGAAACGAATAAAAAAAAAGGGGAGGGGGGAATTCAAACCTATCAATACAAAATCTGACCATCCTGTGTTTAGGAGACACCTAAGGATGCAGTGGCTTAATGGTTCTGCTGATCGCAAGATTGGACGGTTGCCAGTTCGAGGCCCAGATGCTGCATGATGAGGTGAGCTCCTGTCACTAGTCCCAACTTCTGCCAGCCCAGCAGTTTGAAAGCATGCAAGTAGATAGACAGGTATCACTTCTCAGTGAGAATGCGACAGTGTTTGGTGCAGTCATGCTGGCCACATGACCACCGTAGCAGTTGTTGGACAATGCTGGGTATTCAGCTTAGCAACAAAGATTAGCACTACCCCCTATAGTCAGTTATAACTACACATTCAGGTCAAGGGACTGGGGGGGGGGGGCAGTACAGTTTATGCCAGCCTGTACAAGTGGTGAGGGCTGAGTGTCTGGACACTCTGAGCCCTCACCGTGCCACCTGGGTGCCATATTGATGGGCACCCATCTATACAGTGTGTGGCATGATGATGCTTGTTGTGCGCAGTGCCTGAACATGCTGCACACAAGGAGCGTCATCATGGCATGCGAGTGCGCCTATGGTGCCCCTTTGGGACACAAAAAGAACCTGCCCAGAAGCAGATTATTTTTGGTCCCTCCAGAGACCACAGCATGTGGTTGCCTCCTTCGGGGGTGAAAATGGCTTTGTTGAGCCACCCATCTGTAGAGGCCGTACCTTCACTTTTAAGCTTTGTATTTAGGAGAGACCTAAGCCTTATTTCACCACACTATGTGCCATAAGTGGTTTGCCAAATCAGCAAAAACTCTGATTTTTCAAAAGTCCTGTGTTGAGTACAAGATATGAATAAGAACATGTTGCAGATAAGGTCTTGGATGAGGCTTACTATCTTTCAATTTTAACTGGAATTGTAAAAGTCAATTTCTTTCAGTTGGAAGTCTGCATTTCCCATGTATGCACTGACAGTGTTAATGTTGAGACAAGCATGCAGTCAAGAATGCAGACTGTTATAGATACAGTGCAGTGAAATGGGGTCAGGGCTTGATCATGGAGATGGGAGAGATTCTGAGATGCTCTGTTATGGAGTCTAGACAGAGCTGATAGGCAGGTAGATACAGACTGTGGAGAACAGGCAATAAAGTTGAGAAACTCAAGATAAAACCTGGATAAAACCTGGAAACCCCTACAGTCATTGGATCTAAATGTCACCTGGGCAAAGAGAGGAGAACTCAAATGGGCTTCTGAGTGAGTGGAGCTATTTTGGAACTCAAGAAGGTAGCATGATTGTTTCAGACTTCTCTCTGCAACCTTGAATACCTCATCACAAAGAGTCATGGGATACAGAATAGAAGGCTGCAGTGATGCCATCCAATCTTTCCCTGATAGACAGGACAGCTTACAATATGTGTTGATTTAAGAATCCCAGTTCAGTTAATAGCAATCAAATGTAGACTCTATGAGATAAAACTATCATTTCATAAGTAAGCATATTTTCTTTTGCTGAATGGTAGCTTAGATTATTCTACCTTCAGTACTGGGAGACAGTGATAGCTGAACTGTGTGTAAACCAGAAAGAAGTCACAGAGCATAAAGCCAAGATAGCAGATTTCTCTTGTTTTCTTTTTTTTTATTTTTCTTTGATTTATATTTTTAAGCCTCTCTAATCAGAATTATTATCTGTGACCCAGTTTCAGTTTCTGTGTTGCATATCTTGAGCAATGTCAGCTGTCAGAAAGTTGTAGTGCCTAAGAAAATCAGTTACTAGAAAGAGAGTTTAAAAAGGGTAAATCCTGATGCTTGATTTGGTTACCTGGGCCCCTTTCCTATCAGGATGCTTGAAATTGTTACCTGAGCCACTTTCCTCTTAGGAGGCCATATTCTGCTTCCTCAAATCCAGGCATCTGATTTAGACATTATGCAAATTATTCTAGTTATGCAAACACATCAGATTAATTGTTCCATTTTAAATTCTTTTATGTTTCAGTATTAACCTACATATCATTTTTACCCTTACAACTTATCTAAGAGATTCAGTATAGATTAATGATTAAAATACTGGATCTAGAACAGGGATACGCAAGTCAAAATCTCTTCTTGGTCATGGAATTTACTGTGTAATCTTAGGCTACCATATCTCTCACCAATCCTACCTTACAGGGTTGTTGTGGGGATAAATAAGAAAAGGGGAACCATGTAAAGTGGGCATGTACATTCCTAATGCAATATAAATGAAAGAACAACAACAATATTAACATTTAGGTATGCACAGGTGGTTCTCATGATATTCTCAGCAGATCACTCACAAAATTTGATCACTTTTTTGTGGGGGAGCACAACAGTTTTTCACTGACAGCAAAAAGATACAGAGCCATGACAATGCTGAAAATTTCAACACTGATGGCTATCTTATTCACAGGGCAAGTTGCAGAGGAACATAAATACAAATATCAGTAACTGAAGGTGAAAAACATGGTGTGATGCACCTCACAGAAACAGACTTAAGCAGTATACTACAAAAAGAAAACAATCTAACTTTCTTTGATCTATTTGACTTTTTGTCACAATGTGTATGTTCAGCTCATCTGTGACTGTGCTGCTAAACAATTATTGTTTGTTTAATATTGGTTAAAGCAATGATAAATATATTCAAATATGAAACTACTTAAAGTAGAGAACACAAAGTTCTCAGAGCATCTTGTACTACTGAGAACTTACAATGCTTTTATTCCTCAATATCCTTTTTTTTATGAACATTTATGCAAATTCAGAAGAAAATGACAGAAGTATTGAACACAGCAGTGAGTAAGCTCCTCACTCTAAAGAGATGAAAATAAGCTACTGAAACAAAAATTAAAGTACCTTGCCTGGCTTCAGGGAGGCCTTGGAACCAAAAAACTGGTGTGGGATGGAGTTTGGAAAATTGCCTGAATCCATTTCTTTCTTTATAGCTGGGAAGATTCTTCCTCATTTTTTTTAAAGCAATAATTTTCCAGGCTTTTAAAATCAAGTTTATCAAAAATTGCCTGAGATTACAATGATAATGCATTTCAAGATCTTTCTGGGAAGTCTCTGCTATTCATCCTTGATTGGGTTGGAAAGGCTCTGTTTTTGTTTACTTATGTATTTTTTAAAAAAGTTGCCCGTGATGAGAAAACTATATTAAAAAGAAAGGCCTTCTATAATATAAGACAACTCTGGACTGTGTTACTGTCAGCAACAAGATGAGTTGTCACATTCCTTCTAAGCCAGAGCCTTGTGCAATACATTTGTCTTCAGGCTCAGATATAGTGAGGTCCAGACATGGCTGTAAGTGTGGTTTGAGTAATCCAGTATGGAAGTGAAGAACGCATGAATCCCCTGTTCATTCTCATAATCCAACAGCTACAAAACATCCTTAATATACATTGAGTGGGATAAGGTTCATAAGTTTAAAAAAACAAAACCAAAAAAACCCCATCCATAATGTATGTAGCAAGGCGGGTATCATAATAAGAATAATAACAATAAAGTATAGATTCTTAAATCCTTATGGGAGGATGAAGAAGGAAGGCAAAATCCTTTTTTATGTCCTTATTGCACTCACTAGGGCTCTGCTGAGCACATGATAACATCTTAATAGGGTATTTCCTGCTAAACTTTGTCATAAAGGCAAAGCTAAGGAGCACATGCCAGACATTAGCAAAGCTTCCAGCTTGGGAAATTCACCTTAGCAACAAAACGTAAAGTAAACACGGAAGTAGAAAATCTAGGGAAGCAAAGGAGGGTGCATATTGGGGAGACATTTTATACACATACACCCCCCTGCAAAACAGGAGGCACTCTCTGCTTCTGCTATGTGTGCTTGGCTTCAAAAATGCTCAAGAATCGCCAGTGGAGTAAGATGTAATTAAATACCACAGCTGGAGTAACTGAAGAGAAGGCTGCTTTTCTAGGAGAAGCAAAATACTACTGGAAGAGACTGTTGCTTTTGCAGGCTGAAACATTCTATAAAAACACAAGCAGGGGGAAAGAGGGGAGACAGGAAACAAAAATTTACCCAAGCAATGAAAACCAATTTTTGTGTGTTCAGTTCATGAAGTGCAGGTATGACCTTGAGAATGTCATTCAGGTATTAATTCAATGAAGGATTCAAATTAGCATTTGCCTATAAGAGATGTAGCTTCTTAACTTCCAAAGCACAACTAGCAAAGGGAGGTTTGCACTTTTTTTGGGGGGGGGGGTCTCATTTTCCCCTCCATACAGTTTGCCCCCTCTCATGCATCACTGAATAGCAACACTGAATAGCAACCAAGGGATAGTTTTCCACAGCCTGATGCAAACATTTGCTAATAAAAATAGAAGTGATCTTGATGCTTCACATGTACATCTCTCTGTGTGGCAAGGAGGAGCAACCCTAGGGGGAAAAAAAAGCAACCTTGTAGGGACCATGAAAAGCTACCCTTAACCGTCTATACAGGGCTGTAATTATATCTTGAGTTATAACAAACAGCTGTATCACACATGTTGCAAAAGTATGTGTCAGCGCTTTATTTTCTCTTTTAAATTAAGTCAGCGTTTGCACTTTCTACAATGTGTGTTGCTTTTTTTGAGCAAATGTCAAGAGACATCCACCATTTCTCTATTGATGAAATATTTTGAAAGAGATACCTGTTGGCTGTCTTTTACAGTTTAATTAGAAGAGAAGTAAAGCCCAGGTCTGTGGGGTGCACAATACATTGGTTACTAAAAACTGTCCATACATAGTTATGGGAGGGAGTCTGCATGGCTAACTTAATGTCTATAAGCAGTATCCCAGAGGTCCACAGGACTGTGATAGTGGCATGGACTCTCTACGTTCAGATCGTTCTACTGGGTAAGCCATTTATACACTTAAGACTAAGGCTCTGACTAGATGCTAAATGTAGCAATGGTCTAAGCTGCACAATAGAAATAATGCAGTTTGACAGATTATGTTGGCCTAGCTGGGAGAAGAGCATAGAAGTGGATCCACACTGTATTTTCTTTTCTTTTTTTTTCTTTTTTTCATTCTCCAAGCTTTCAGAATGTAGGGGAGGGCCTGCCTCTTGTGCACTAGGAGCTCCTTCACCTACTTTATAAAAAACCTCTGCCTTCTCCAACACCTTGGACCTTATCCACAGGTGGGAGGTATGCACACATTTGGAGACCTGAGAGGTTCAAGTTGTTCCCCTAGCTTGTGAGGTCTAGCTATAGCAGAGTGGATTTTCTTTTTACAATGATGCACCACTGGCTTGAATCAGTATTGGTGGCCACTGGATCTACTAGACCTGGAACAGGTTTTGTGTCAGCTCAAAACATGTCAAGTCTGTTCAACAAGTTTGGATAACATAACAAGTCTAAATGCGGATTAGATGAGAAGGACAGTGAAATGTATTACCTTGGAAAGTGATGGATTCTCCTCCAGTTGAGGTTTTTACACAAAGGATGGCTGGCCAGTTATTAGGAATGTTTCAGGTGTGGATTCCTGCACTGGCAGACGACTAGATAATCCTTCGACCACTTACAGATCTAAAATCCTATGCTTCAATTATTAAAGGATCTTAGCAGGAGGATATTAGCTGGATCCTTTCTAGATAGTATCCTGTATGTTTCTTGAATCCTGCTTCTTACTATTGGCAGATGTATAGCCTATACTAACCAAAACTTGGAATAGTTACCTTTGGGAACTACAGATCCCAGAATCATCTAGTGAATATATTGATTGTTGACTCCGGGAGTTGCCAAATGGTAACTCTTCTTTTGCAAACTCTCACTGTTTCATGTAAAAAAATTTGTACACAAGTACTATAAGATTCAAAACTGTGCTGTTTCTCTGGACACAGTAGTTTGAAAATGTAGTTCATTTTTTGGCTGGTTCCCTTTTTAGGGAAGGACATTTTATTGCTATACAATTGTAGTACCCCAGACATGAGTATTGCTCTGATGTAGACTTGTGGAGACTATTATACTAACCTAGCACTAAAAAAGAAATTGACTCCTCCCACATAAGCAAATAAATAAAATATTTGACATTGTCTTCCTGGAGTAAAATAATAGCAGCCTTCAAGGTCAGCAGCCAGAAAGAATTTTTCTCAAGGGTCTGGATTTTACAGGTGGCTTAACTTTGCCTGTGCATATGACACATCAGTGTTACCAGTCTGGTGCTCCCTGTTACAGATAAAAGTGCACATCTGAAGTACCTAGTTTTGGCCAGACAATCCGAGTAACATGTCAGCAAAGGAAAAAGAAAAAAGAAAAAAACCCCTTCTTAATTCTCCAAGCACTTGTTCAAACAGTAAGAATAGTTTAAAAAATGTCACTGCTTTTTTGTGATGTGTTACAATCAGACCAAGGAATAATTAACTCTTCTTCCAATATGATCCAATCGAAAGTTAGCAAATACATTACCACATCTAAACAATTTCTACCTAGTCTTTAAATATGTCTAGAGTACCCTTAATGGATTCCCTACTTAACAGTCTATTCAAAGATGGTGCAAAATTAATAAGGACCAACAGGCTTTGATTTTAACATAAACATGGAATTTGGGCCTTGCAAATATAGTTTCAAAAAGGTTCACAGAGTGACACAGTTAAATTGTATATATCAGCACTTTTCTTTCTTGCTCTTCATTGTCAAAGGTCTGCAAGGAAATGTCACTCATGTTGACTAGCAAAATAAGTACAGTTGCTGTAACTCTTTCTTACTTGTGATTTCTGATAAAAGTACACCATCTTCCAGGTCACATTGATTTTTACACAGACTTGTCATCTTAAAATGACCCCATTCTTGTTCTTTTCTAGATTTTGCAAAATACATTGTTGGTTTTGCCTTTGGAAGGAAGGTATCAAATGTATGGAGAAAACTGATTCCAAGTGATGAAATGCTTTAATATGCTTGATAGGCAGATGTTACAACATTTTAGCATCACTTAAACAGCTACAGATAAGCTAATTTCCTCCTCTTACCCCTCCTCCTCCTCTCATCTGGATTGCTGTTAAAGTCATCATGCCGGAGCATTGCCCTCCAAGGTCTTTTGCAATAAATAGTTTTATATTAAAACCCCAGACAGAATACAGCATACTGTACCATTTTAAAACCATCTGTATATTTTACTCTCCACCCTATGTTCAGGGTATTTATTTTGGATAATTTTCTGCAGAAAAACTAGTGGTGCTATATAAAGCAAAGAGTTAACAAAAACCTCTGAAACAAGGGAGTTACATGACATGAATTCTGGAGCAGCACTGATCTACCACTATGCAGTCTATACAAACAGAAAAAGAAGAAAAAGTTCCTTCCTACCCCTAGTTCAGGGCATGTTGGACAGGCTGTATTCAAGAGAAGTGACTGAAGAACCAAAGCTTCCCTCCAGCACCTACAACTTAACATGGCTACCTCACTCTTCCTCAAGATAAGGCTGACCATGGTAGATGTCTTCTACATGCAAAATATACTCCCTTCTTAAGATTTGGCCACAGTAATGAGTTTTGTTCTCTCCAAAGCACAGAAATCAGTTGAATGTAATATAAGGCATGTGGGAAATCTCTGGGACACACCAGAGCTGCCAAGTGCTTCACAGTCTTTATATAATGGTACTATAACTGCTACAACTCACCCCAGTCTTCCCCGACCTGCTGTCCTCCAGATGTGTTGGACTACACCACATTCCAGAGGATTAAGGAAATCCAACAAACACCTTATGCCATTTACCTTCTCCAAAAGATGAACAGCTTTGGGTGATTGGTTGCCAGTTTAAGCTATTCATCCTCATCCTCAGATATATTTACAAGTTATAAGGCAGGGCTCCGTTTCAGAAATGTATTAACAATAGATTGTGAGGGGAGGAAAATTAAAATAGTCTAAGGATTGGGAGATCATCATTAACAGAGGTATCTGCTGCTTGGTAACAATGTTGTCATATACCTGCACATACATATGAAGTTAGAAACTAAGGCTAACATTTTCAAAGAATTTATATAGAAGAATTTCTCTTGTGACACTGAATTTCTCTACATTTTCATAGGATATAGATTTTACTATAAAAATCCTAAAGGCACAAGATCTTGTCTGATCCTGGAAACTAAGCAGGGTCAATTTTGGTTAGCACTTCAATGGGAGACTACTAGTGAATACCAGATGCTGCAGGCTATGTTTCAGAAGAAGGAACTGGGGAAATCACCTCTGAGTATTTTGTTTGCCCAGGAGAACCCTGTGAAACTCATGGGGTTTCCATAAATCAACAAGTGACTTGAAGGCACATTTGCACACACATCACACATGGAGTATTCCATACCTGATTAGTTTTGGAAGAGATGCTGAAGAAGAGTTTTTAAAACTATTTCTGCTACTTTCATAAATGATGATTCAAAATATTCATCTAGTCATTTATCTAGCCATGCATTTTTAACCTGTCAAATGGCCAATTCTAATTTAACAAATGATTTTTCTTCATTGTGATACTCCCTCAAACATATTTTATATTCCAATTAGCATCATAATGTACATTTTGTAACTTTAGCCTGAATTAACAAGGGATGACCATCCATAGACTCCTTTCCCAGCCATATTAATAACAATTCAACCAGAAACAAAATAATTTATTTCTATTACCCACATCAGTCTTTCACTAAGGATTGGGTGTTCATGCCTATGAAAGGTGCAGCTGCATTAAATAGCACGGTTCTTCTCCATTAACCTAACAACCATAATGTGGTTTCCTACCATATGAAATTATCTGCCTGAACATAAACAGCAGCAAAAGCAGTGTTGGGGGATTTATTTCTCATCTTGCTACAACACTAGCCTTAAAAAAATCATCTGATAAAAAAGTAATGAATCTGTCAAGGTGCTGACATGGATAATCCTGATAATAATTGCTCCTGAAAGTAAAGAGGTTTATTTTCCTTGTTGGTGTGTGTTTTACTATTAAATGTAGATTTTATTAAATCTTCAGTGTTAAATCTTGGCTGTATCATTTACAAGGATACTTTTAAACAACACAGTACAGGTATGGTCCCACTGAGTGCCATTGCTATTCTAAAGCTTTTCAGTCTATCCCTTTCCCCCCAGTTATTAAGAAGAGATTTAATATTACCCAACACAATCCTTAACAGAAAAGACAAGAAAGATAATTGGGTGCTATGATCTCTAAAGAAGATTGGAATTAATGTAATCTTCTAAAAAGCACCATTTGTTTGAACCCAAGGAAAAGCTTTTTGAAATTCATTGTTGCTGATACCTCACACACAGCAGGCAAACTTTGATCATGGTTAGGCACTTTAAGGAATTCTTGGAGATGTGGCCCAAAAAAGTAACTTTTCTAAGCCCTGGGCAGATGGTAGGTTGGGATCTTAGGCTGTTTTGCAGTAAATTACCCAGTTTCTGATCCTCATTAGTTTAACAATAGCTACAGCCTTATCTCAAACTAGGCCCATGAAAAGAGGAAAGCTTGAAGGTGGGCAAAACCAGAAGTGTATGTTTGTACAAAAGTGCTGCAAACTCAGTTCAGATATACAGAATAAACATCTGGATGAGCATGTGATTAGAGGAATCCTATTCCTTAATTTGGTACATTTTTCCCAAAAGGCATCATATTTTATTCTTGGCTCTAGCTGATAGAGTTCAGCATTTAACTTAAAAGCAAAAAACAAAATAAAAACACGCCAAAACCTAATAGATAAAAGCCTGATATCTTCCCAACATTACCATCAAAATTCCACATATAGGATAATTATGAAGAACAGATGCAAATCCATACATTGTCTGAAGTCCTCAAATTATGATTTTCCCAAATTATGCTCCTGACTCAAAACCTCATTCCTTCTCTACATAGCATATTAGTTATATTTTTTACTTTTGTTTCTTGTAAGTTGTGGCTAGTTCAGGAAAAGATTTTTCTTGATTCCTTAGAGCAGGAAAAGTAAAACCCCTTTTCTCTTCATTAACGTCATAGTTTCCCCATCATGTTAAATATCATAAAATGGAGTAGAGCAAACAGGTTGAGTCCAAACCTCAAATTGCTGATCCATCATGAGCTGCCTGGAAATGAATGGTAGCTGTGCTAAGCTAGTGCTTAGTTGATTACACTCTTAAGCAATCGCCAACACAACCGAAAGCCCGATAAGATAAATGTCATGATGAAAAGTACACATGGAACAAAAGGGAATAAAGGATGGGAGCATCTGTCTCTAGGCTAGGACAGGAATTACTCAGCTAAGATGAAAGACCTTGGGTGACTTGATCAAGATAGATCCAAGAAAGATTTGGGTTTGTATTTACATGTTGTCTCCACTATCAAGATAATGGCAGCAGAATGCAAATCTCTGGTGCAATGTAAAGCTTGCCCTTTTAGCAATCGTCTTGAGGTCACAGTATATTCCTATCCTATGGACTGGGCTTACTTGTGGAAGCATTGCCTTGTCACAATTAAAACTTCACTTTCTATTTTTTATCTAACATAAAGATCTCTTCAATTTACAATTAGAGATGAGGAAATCCATCTGTTTTACTTTTTCCCACATTAAGACTTTTGAAAGTTCTTTCTGTCTAATTTGGAAGCATTTTGGTAAATTCTTCAAAAATTAAATGAAACGCCACAAAGAATCCTCTTTATTTGTACTGGCCCAGATTCAATAGGTATGCTATCCTCAGCATCAAAGGAACTATATTGCATCTGCCTGTCATGCAGAAGGAAAAGAGGAATCCCTCAGAAAAAGGCTCCTAATTCAAGATTAACATTCTTGGAATACACAGAGATTCATACTCCAGATTTTAAGCACTCAGAGCCTTGAACCTGGATGGATGAATCTGTCAGGATAAGATACTTTAAGAAAAGTCTTTCAAGCCTAAATATGAAGTTGTTGCTGTGTGCCCTCAAGCTGTTTCCAGTTTATGGCAGCTCTAAAATGAACCTATCATGGGGAGTTGGGGCTGGAAAAAATTGTTCAGAACTATGCACTTGCCTTCCTTGGGGACTGAGAGAGTGTGACTTGTCCAAGATCCTCAAGTGGGTTTTGATTGCCAAGCAGGGATTTAAGCCCTGGTGCATTACACCTGAAACCCTAGAAGCCCTTGCAGCTTCTGAAGATATGTTAGTAATTTTTTGCATCAAAATCCAAAATAATATCCACCCATTGGTATTGGTAATAGACTTCTAGGCTTTTAAAAAAATCTTATGGAGTTACACTGATGGCACAAGTTCTGGTAGGATAGCATGCACCCCATCCTTCCTAAGACAGTGTTACCTACGTAGCCATATAAGGCTGTTCTGTAGCAGGGCTATCTTTACAAAATCTGAAGACAAATTCCAAACACAACAAACAGCACAGCTGACAGTGGACTATTTGTCCTGGAGAGAAAAGTTCACGGGACAAATCTTTGCCCCTTTTATTTTTGCAGGGGGGAGATGAATAAGATCATGACTGCAGGATGAATGCAGTTTCACATCACTTTAACTGTCATGGTTCCATCATATGGAAACCAGGGGTTTGTAGTTTGTTGTGGCATCAAGAGCTCACTGACAGAGAAGGCTAAATATCTCACAAAACTACAAATCCTAGAATCCCATAGCACTATGCAATGGCAGTTAAAGCAGTACTAGACTGTCTACAATGTAGGTTCTGTCTACAGGGCCAAAGAAAATGGCCTTCCCTCAATCCTCTCTGTGGAGAGACCAAACGACACACAGCCCAAACCCCAGGTCTGGTCTGTACAGACCAGACAATGTCTGGCCTGTTCAGAACTAAACTGGAGTATAACCCCCCCCCCTTAAAGATTATTAAAATAACTTCAAGTTTGCTCTAGATCTTCCCCCAAAATATGAAGTCCTCTGTTCTGATGCCAGGCAAGTGTTTAAAATGCACCCTGCCCTGCTACTGTTATTATACTGGATGTCTCCTTCTAAGCTCAGAGTGAAGTGATATGCCACAGTAGCAGACATGCCAGGTGGCACAATGTGAACAGCTGCCAGGCATTGAAATAGAGGGGCGAGGTAATGAGGGAAGGTCAGAGCCACTCCACCTTGCTGTTGCTGAAGTATTCTGGCCAGTGCAAACAGGATGCAGCTTGAGATTCAGCACCTCTGGGGGTGGGTGGGGTGGGGAAGAACTGTGGTTGTGAGAGGTGCACTGGAAGCAATTCCAAATGGACTGACAAAACATGGATGAAATAGATAGATAGCACCACAGTAGCACAATTACAATAAGCTCCTGGAATGTGATACTTTATCCCACAATACCTTACTGATTCCAAAATTCTTGGACAGAATCCAAATCCCCGATGGTCCAAAACTCCAGATGGTAAAATCTGGAAGCCTGTGAAACCAAGAGATGGTGGTAGCAGTAGTGGTGGTGATGGTGGTCCTGATGATAGAGTTTGGCCATTGGGTCAATTATTTTCTGCTATTATGCTGCTAGCTACCATGAGTTTCCCTAAAAGACATTTAAACCAATGAAGACAATACTTGTTCTGTCTATTGTTGTTACACCTTAAAGCTGTGAGGTGGCTACCTGATCATTCTAGGATAAAAAGCTATTATAGCAAACCAATTAAAAGCGTTGAGAATAACAAAATGATTGTGGTCTGAATTTTCAAAGACTTCACAAGATAAATAAAAGAACTCTGAACATAGAAGCATGGTGTGGATATTTTAAAGTACTTGAAAAGAACTCTTATAGCAAAAGTACTTCCGTAAAAGTAAAAAATACTTCTAAAAGTCACCCAGAAGTGTGAAATACTTCAAACAGGTTGGGGGGGGGGTGGCTCCCTCAAGATCTTGTTGAAAATTACCCTTTAGCAGTTCTTCCTATAGTGCATTATAATTAGCATTACTTTTATAGTTCCGTTTATGAAACACCCGGAAGGGTAGCAGGGTATGAAGTCTTCACATCACACTGTGAACATGCGTATTCCAGAAGGATTAGCTGTGTTAGGTAGCTGTGGAATTAGAGTCCTAAGGCACAATTGCAGAGCAGAAATACAACTCATTGTGTTCAATGGTGCTTACTTCTACAGATTGAGTACAATTGCAACCTCATAGAGTCTTTACTATCATTGTCTCATATCTGAACCTGAGTCACCTTGTTTACCTAAAATCATATTCTCAGGAGTTCCAGTGTACTCTTCTCAAGGCCAGCCTCACCACTCAGCCAAAGGAAGTAGATTTTATGCATAACCTAGGACTGCATCTGCACGGTGGAAATAATGCAGTTTGCCATGGCTCCTTCCTATGGAATCCTGGGATTTGTGGCTTATGGTGGTACCTGATAGAGGAGGCTTAATGTCTTTGCAAAAGTACAAATCCCAGAATTCCATGGAAACATGGCAGTTAAAGTGTTGTCAAACAGCATTATTTCCGCAGTGCAGTTGTAGCCTTGGTTTCAGTTTTTGAGGGGCACTTTAATACAAATAACTGCAAACCATCACTACTAACTAACAGTACACCTTATTTGATTAACTATGGAGTTTATCACATTGGCTTTGCTCCTACAATAGGTGCAGGATGTAACTTTAAAACAGCAGATCTTATCACATTTCCCCATCACCAGGGAGTATGAAGCCCATTTGCAATCTGGACTTCTCTGGGCTCCTCCTGCATCTTTTCAAGAATTGGATTTACCCATTCTTGGAAAGATGTGGCAGATGCCTGGGTTACAAATGAGCTGCATACTCCCCAGTGATGGGGAAATGCAATAAGATCTGGCTTATTAAAGTTACATCCTGTGTCTATTGTGGGAGCAAAGCCAATGCGATAAACTTCTATGTTGTGAACTTGACAGAGTTGAGAATCTCAGCATTCCTTAATCCAGCCTCAGACAACAAACAGAGGAGTTTATCATACAGGGTTTTTCCCATGCAGAGATGGGTTTTAAAACAGGGAAATCCAGCAAAAGCGGGATCATTTTCACATGACATCATATATTAATGCATACACAAAGTGAAAAAACCTATAAAAGCAAGATAGTTTTCACATGACATCATGGGCATTGAGCATTAACACAAAAATAAACTACACAGAAAGTGGACAAAATTGGCCATTTTTTACTTTTGGGAGAATCCCGAAATAAAAAATCATGATCTTCATTAGTGCCCATCAATGCCCCTCATGAATGTGAAAATGATCCCACTTTTGAGGGATTTTTCCTGGATTTAAATCCTGTTTTTGCATGGGATTTAGGCACTTAGCCTCCTGTGTGATAAACTCTAGTTTGTTCCGAGAGCAAATAGTTAGTTATTTTGCCATTTGTGTGTGTGTGTGTGTTTTTTTAATTTATTTTTTACTGTCAGAGAGATGTTTACAGATTTTCTGCTTCATGTACCAAAATAACTTTGCAGGCTTTGGGTAATACATACCTTGACTGGATGATTGAGCATCCCATTTGCTGGTATGTCTCAGGCATCAAAATATTTTGGGCCAGCCAAGGTTTACCTTATCTGTCAATAATCCATTTTGGAGGTCTTTAGGACATCAAGCTACATGTTTCCTTCATCCTTGGAAAAGACAGAATGGAAAAGACAGAATAGAAGTCAATCTAGGTGACTCAAAAAGATAAAGTCCACTTCTGCTTCTCACCCTTGTCTCTGTTTAGCAACAGTGCCCTGCACTTGCTCTCTATTCTCTCCCATGTTCTGTTTTCCAAAGAGTACTGATTCTTTTGGAGCTGTGATTCTCAATCTGTGGTATAAGGAATACTGGCAGAATACAGAAATAGTCAAAGTGTGATACAGATGTTTAAGTCCCAGCACTAAACATTATTCCCAATAATGCTATTACCTTTTAAACATTGATATCCTTTGTATTTTATTGTTATTGCAGCAGAAAAATGTAAAGTGAACAACATTATTACAATTTTAAACTAACAGAATTATTATTATTTTTCTTTGTTTCCATATACTCCTAACAACACCACAGCAGTGTTTAAGTCAGTGGTATTCAGTCTTTGATCCTCCGGATGTTTTGGGGTTCGACTCTCAGAAGCCCTAGCTTGGCCAACAGTTGGAAATTCTGCCATATGTCCAAAATGTCTGGAAGGCCAAAGTCTGGGAGCCACTGGTTGTAGGTCCTTTAAACATGATAAATAAAATAAGATAGTAGAATGCCTGCAAGCATATATTTTCCTCCTTAGAGAAAGCAGGGTTTTTGTTTCTATCATGGTACGACCCATGTTCTTTGACTGAGTGATTGGTGGGACATACTTGACTGACAACTGTTCTAGAGCAGCTTTGCAGCAGCTGGAGAATCTTATACAATTAGGATCCCTCTCTCATTCTCTTAGATTAGTTCATGGATTGCTTACTATACATTCAACTCTTATCCTACGCATGCAGCTGCTTACCATAGAACAGAGACTGGTTTCCAAGTAGCATATATACTTTGAACTCTTCCATTCAAACTCAAAGCCAGATACCATGGCTTAATCTATCAGAAGCTTTTTAAGCAATACCACTTCACTCTTGTACTAATAAAGCATGTCATCTGCAAAGATCAAACAGAGCAGTATGAAAGTTATGTACATGTCTAGACTTGTTGCACCAACTTTCAGTGCACTTTATTGTCTTCCTTCCTGCATAAACTGCCTACTGCATGCATTTCTTGGTAACCTAGTGGCATAACTTCATGGCCTGGTAGATCACATCCAAAGACATCTTACTACTCTATTGATCATTTACCATTTTAATTAGGGTTGTCAGTCAACTCACTGCTCAGAGTTTGGAGCACAATGACTTGTGAGATCACTAGGGGGATGAGGAGTTGGCAGTGCTGTGTGATTCAGGAGTATCCAAATATACTGGCGTAAGCAATTAGACCTATTCCTGGAACAGTCACTTCAGAAAGTAATGCTGTGATTGGTGAAATTGCATTGCTAATGGCTGCTGGTTTCCAGTGTACAAGCTCCTTCTTGTAACTGAGATTAAATATGGCAGCCAAAATCATCCCTAACCCTTAAGCAGAAGAAAGCAGCCGCCTGGGAACATTTTGGTTGTTGTGAATGGGAATCAAACTTAGATATTTAACATCTTACTCTTGTATTTTCACTGTCAAGGATGGGGAAAACAGAGTAGACAAAATAAACTGATGGTCTTTAGATACTATGCACCTTAACATAAGTTAAAACACACATTTTTTCAAATGTTTTTACATATGTTAAATTTTAGAGAAGTGAAATATGCTCCTACAATGCAGCCAGTCTCTTGAATCTATGGAACACAGATTTTCATCCTAGATTGTTTCACCTTTCCTCAAAATGTATAATATAGACAGGTGATTCCCAGGCTTCATGCTGGTTCCACAATGTGCAGAGACCAATGGATGATATCAGTTTGGATTTTCACTATCCATGCTGCTTTCTGAATATATGTTTCCCATGAAAGCACTGAATTAGGAGAATATGTAGCTCCAGAATTTATTAACAATTCCTCGACATGTACTGTCATGATAATAATAGCCAGAGCTACATAAAGTAAATGCAATTATGCAAATTTATACAAAGCTTCATACATTATTGCAATAACAGAATGATACTTTTGTTTTGCCTTGATCCTTGTTTTGCACTTGTTTGTTTTGAAAACCTTGGGGGGGGGCACAACACCCAAAATGATCCAGCCAAAATGACCATTGCCAGTGATGACTAGTGCATTATGACAGTTGTAGCCACAAAAAGTAACTGTTCAAAGCTCTGTTTGTTTCTTCCATAATTTTATAAATATAGTATTTCTCATTTTTATGCTTTGGAATGTTGCAGAAAAGTTTGGCCACATGAGAGTTTAAGAAGCAAGTGGCATGTAGAACCAGAGACGAAGAAAGTCTGCCATTGAGACCTCTCTTATACTGAAAAGCAAAGTGTAGATTCCTATCTTTTCAAGACCCTTTTAAGGTCACTTTCTATATAGGTCTCTACACTGAGTTGGGAAACATATAGCTGTATGGTCCAGAAGGCCTCTGTGCAGACCTCATGTCTTTCTCCAAGTCTTATGAGCCTTCTCCAGTCAGATAAAAAGGCAAGTAAAAATGGCAAATTGCAACTCCTGAGGCCTCCACACTCTCCTAGTGTGTGTATTCTTAATAATTTAAACCATCTTGACCATACTCTGATATTGCTTGGCCACGTGTGTATTGGTTTTCCCCTGTGAAATATAGTAGGGTGGTTTGAGCACTGGGCTACAAATCTGGAGACCAAGGTTCAAATCCCCACTAGCTGTGGAAACTCACTGGGCATGTCACATTCTCTCAGCCCTGCTCTGAATAAATCGTGCCAAGAAACCGCTGTGACAGGTTTGCCGTAGAGTCGCCATATGACAGAAACAACTTGAATGCACACAATAACAAAAACATTGCCACTTCAGTGGTTGGGCCTTCTTTCTGGCATACTCTTTTATAGCATTTGCTTATTTATTTCTTTATTTCACTGCATCATCCATTACATTTATCTCCCTCTCTCATGATTCCAGGCAGTGGCATGAATCTAAGGAGATTATCACACTGCCTTTCCTCCCAGCCTCAGTGTGGTCTGAAACTTTGGAAAACTTTTTTAAAATGGGTGTTATTGCACACCTCCATGCCCAGTTCAGAGGCATCGTGTACCCGATCTGTACTTCTCTGGCACTTTTTGAAATAAATGGAGTTTCCTGTCACAAAGAACAGGAAAAGTACGAATTGGTTATGTGATGTCAAGATTGGGTATGCTATGTCTCCAAACTGGGCACGGAGGTGTGCAATAACACCTGTTTTTTAAAAAATATTCAAAAGTTGCAGACCATGCTGAGGCTGGGAGGAAAGGCAGTGCAATAATCTCTTAAAAGGGTCATGGCATTAGCACTGGGATGGAAATCATGCAGTCCTCCAGATGCAACTGGATTATAACTCTTAGGACTTTATCAGACAACGGAAATTTGAAGTATAATCCAATGGCAATCCGAACGCAATCATGGGGTTTCACGTTATTGCGAATAAGTGTATCTCACGCAATTTTGGGCAACGGGAAGTCATTCTGAATGTAATCATAGGGTTTCAAGTTATTGCATATGAGAGCATCTCATGCAATTTCGGGCAATGGGAAGTCATTCCAAACACATTCCAAACACAATTAGAATTCACATAAATTCGCTAAACTAGAAAATTCACGTAATTGTGAATTGGCTCCATTCGAAATTGAGAGACATTCCTCCCATCTGATGTCCTTAGCAGCCAGCATAGCCAATGGTGAGAGCAGTGCCTCATGTGAACTTGCAAGAATGCTAAGATCTTCAGTGGAGGCTTTGTACCTTTAATTGTAAATTCAATTTCTAACAAAAGAGCTTTCTAGAGTTCCTATCTGTCTACTACTGGGAGTTTATGGTCTTAAAGATGAGATAAAATTGCATAATTTTAGAGGAAAGGAGAATACTAAAGGGAGAATATCCTCATCCTTTCTCATGCTTTGGAAGTATTCCCCCATTGTTGTACTATATCACATTCAAGAACTTAAATTCAAGGCTTTATTGTTATAGAATGGGAATGGGAAGAGCTTTATGGAAAGACATAGGAAAGGTGTGCTTTTCCTTCAATTTCCAAATATTTCTTTAACATACATAGAATGCAGGCTTGTTTGTGAAAAAACCTAGAAGTCTCTGAATCAATGGAGAGTGAATGCATGGAGGACAACAAGGTCAGGAGGACTGGATCTTCTGGTATGATGAGATTCAGGCAACCATGCTTGGTATTTTCTTTATTACAGCACTGGTTGGTTTTAATGTTTTAACTGCTGCATTTTTTAAAAAAAATAATTTTATAGATGTTTATTTTTGGCAGAACTATTTCAAAAGGTTCTAATTTATTTTATTTAATATATTTTAAATGGTTTGAATATAAATCTCTTCAATAAGGAGCTATCTTTTGGACTCATTCACCAGTTTAAAACTAATTCAAAAATTTCAATTTTAAAAATGTGATTTAAGGCAACCATACAATTTGCATTGATAAATAAGTAACAAATTTTAAAAGACACAGAAATAATCAGAAATAATCCCCATTGAGATTAATGGGTCTTAATTACTGGAACATGGGAACAGAATTGCAGTTTTGAATTTATCTGAGACTATCTTCTTAGGAAGGAAACATAAGACTACAATGTTGGTTTATCTTTTTTTTCTTTTTAAAAATATGTATCCATGTGTGATAGATTTTCTTTTCTTCCATGATCAAATCTGGGCAATTATAAATACTAAATTGTGCTACCCACACTTTGAAGAGTATTTTTTCTCCCCTGGTCAAATATGCTTGCAAGATTTATGTTGCCAAACCCATAAAGACAGAGCTTGAGGCAAGAAGCTGATGAGTTTTAGGAAAGGACTAGTTGCAAGAAAGTGTTAACACATTTATTGTCACTCTAGGGGAAGGTATATTTTACAGCCTTATCAGAGCAGCTGCTAAACTAAAAAGACACCGAGCTTTGCATCTGGTTTAGAAAACCAGACATAGACACATGTTTGACAGTTAGTGCTGAGCTGATCAGATCTATATTTAAAAAAACCAACAACAACTCTAAAATGCCTTGTTATGTTAGACATTAAGCCAAGGAGTCTGGCCAGTGTGGCCTGTGTACAGCCTGTGGATGTTTCTGACTGTATTAATTTTGTTGTCAAAGATACAGCTGTTATAGGAAATATTTTGAATTTTTAGTACCATCTGGCATGTCAAAAGCAGCCGCTCCATGTCAAATGTTGGCAGTTTTCCATTTTTTAAGTGGGTAATATGGGTGCTTTGAAAAAGGGGCTGTCACAAAATGGACTGAAAGGAGTCATTAATCTGAGCTGTTTTCAACTTTTGATCACGCTGCAAATCCTACCATGCTTCAATTAAAGCAAACATGTTTATGACTCTGTAAGAGTCAACACAATGGCTCATCATTTCCAAAGTGATTTGCATTTATCCAAAGTCCCCTGCTCAGACCTTGATGTTCCACAATGAAGTAGGCACAGAAAAGAAACAGGCAAACATCAGGATATTTCATGTAGAGAGACCTTGTGTCAAGGTGGTGAAGATGCATCATTAGGTGCATGAATACTTTCTTAATGACAATCATTGCACTTCATTTCCCCCAAGAATCTTCTTGTGTGCCTGCTCACATCTCTTGCTATTCATGACCTTTTTATTTTACAGATGGTTTATTTGAATGTTAAATAGTATTTGTTTCATACTAGCAATCTAAAAAAGCGAGAAACATTACTCCAATTGTTTTATTTGGACAGGACCATCAATGTACATGGTACTTCATTTGGAATTGCATTAGTACATGAAAGCTCGCAAACATCCCCCCATATCAAATATTAAGTATAGTATGGAATAGAAAAGGGGAGGTGTGGAAGAAGAAGGTCAACAGAAATAAGGGATGGATGAGAGCAGATGGTTCCACCCTACAAAGGGGCTCAATCAACTGTGTATGAGCATCATGAAAAGGAGGTATGCTGTTTAAATGATGCATGCATCCTAAGAGGCCGGAAGCCGTGCTAAAGCCACGCTGCAGTCCTAAGGACTGGAGCAGAGCTTTGGTGCAGCTTCTGGCCTCTTAAGATGCATGTGTCATTTAAACAGCATGCCTCCAAAGTGACCCGAAGCAGCTTTATTTTGGCCTGTCTGTTTGGGCCCATTGTGAGACATTTAAGTTCACTGGAAAAGATGCTGGTGCTTAGTAAAGTGGAAGACAATAGGAAAAGAAGAATGGTGAGCCATTGATTCATTTGAGAAAAAGTGGAATATAAATAAATTATTAATTAATTAATTAATTAATTAAGAAGACAACCTCACAATCAGTGGCTTGATTCAATCAAGGAAGATACCATTTCTCTGATCTGAATAGGGATGTTGGTGACCGGGGTTCTTGGAGGCCTCTCTTTCATTGGGTTGCAGTAAGTTGAAGTTAACTTAATGGCATATAATGACAACATTTTTATTGCTAGGAAGAGGAAGAGGCACTGTCCTTCCTCAGATGCCACTATAACTTGACTAATCTAACTGTGCAATCTTTTCCATTCTTGAGAGCTTGATGGTGGCATTTGGTGTTCTGTCTCAGGCAGTAAGATGTCTTTGGCCAGCTCTTACAGGAAGTACTCGGACATTATTACAGTTGAGAGATGAGGATTAAAAGATTAAGCTAAAGTTTGAAAATCGATATACTTAACTTTTGGTTGTTCCATGCCTGGTTGACACACTGAATCTCCTTCACAGGTGATAAAATGAAGTGGCAGATTGATGAGGTGACAGAAAAAAAACATTCCCTGTTTCGCGAAGGAAATCCACTGGGTAACTTTGAGCAAGTCACACTCTCTCACCTTCAGAGGAAAGCAAAAGCCAAGCCCCTCTGAACAAATTTTGCCAATTTGTGACAGGTTTTCCTTAGGATCACCATAAACTGGGAATGACATGAAGGCACAAAACAACAAGAATCTTTTTTAGACTGCAGGCATGCAATGATAATGTTTGGAAATATCACTTAGGAACAGACATAGTGGACTAATGGGCTGAAATGAGACCATATTCATTGTTGTCTATTTTCATGAGCATTTTTAACTGGGGTCCAAAACAGATGGGCCAAAATCACCACTTTTGGGCTGATCCAGGGGTGTGGCATACAGATGATGCATGCCCCCAGACTGGGCCAAAGCTTCATTGCACTGGCCTAAGGCAGCCCAAACCCAGCCACAAAAGGAGTGTAAAAAATCATTCCTTGCCAGCAGCTGACCTTGGGGCCTTGGCATCTGGTCACTACAGTCCCGTGCTGCTCAGGGAGGCATGCTTGTAGTTGGCCACTCCAAGCCACCCATCTGCTTAAGGCTACAGAGGACTATTTTAGAAATTTGTGTTTCCATATATATGTATGAGTCATGAAATCATGCTATGCCTTCCTAATTGCTGCAGTCCTTTGTGATGGCTGTGGTCCTCCCAGCTCACATCATATTGGCTTAGAAATAAGCTATGAATTGTTGATTTCTGACCCAATTCAAATTTAGATGCACTCACTCCTTAGCTCCACAACCCATCTTATCCATACAGTATCTTTATACTACTCCACTAACTGTCCAAATATCCATACTTTCATTTTGAAGGTCAGTGAGTGACTGGGTAGTGTTCAGGGCATGAGGCTTGAAATGAAAATAATTGGTTTTAGTCTCGAATCATAATCCAAGCTGGATGAAAACTATTGTAACTACTGTAGAGTACTTGTAATGCACTCCACATAGGGCTGCCTTTGGAAACTGTTTGGAAACTACAGTGGGTGCAAAACACCGCAGCTAGAATGCTGACCGGCTACTGGTTTGTTTCTGGGCACAATTCAAAGTGCTGCTCATGAACCATAAATCCCTGTATGACTTAGGTCCAGATTGAGACACCATATCTCCCCATGTGAACCTGTTGGTGCCCTAAGATCTTCCAGAGAAGGCTTTTTCTCATTACCACTACCATCGCAGGCTCTCTTGGTGAGAACACAAGAGAGAGCCTTCTTGGTGGCTGCTCCCACACTCTGGAACACCTTTCCGCGGGAAGCTAGTTTGGCCCTCTCTCTCCTTGCATTTCACCAGCAACTAAAAACATTTTTATTTAAGCAGGCTTTTTAGCATATAATCAGGACAGGGTGGTTTTATATGGGGTGTGTGTTTTAGGGATTTTTAACTCTCGATGTTTTTGTTAATTTTATACTATTTTAACTAGATAATTTTATTTTTAATTTTTTTTACTGTGATACTGTATTAATGTTTTATCTTGTGAGCCACCTTGGGTCCCTTTTTTGGCAGAAAGGCGGCATTAGAAGTGAAATAAACAAAGTAATATAAATAAAATTCAATGTCCATAACTAAAAACAAACATCATGAGCATCTGAGCTCAGAAATAGTGACTTAATAGTGGATTATCCCACCATCTTGTTCTTCTCTGTGCATAGACCAGTTGTATGTAATTCAAATGAAAAACCAATGAAACAGCTTCAAATCAAAGATATCTTTCAACTGTCCCAATTTGGCAGGATAGTTTCAACTAATCTTCTGTTATCCCACTTATACAGCAGCTTTTAAAATGTCCCAGCTTCTCTCCCCTCTCCATACGTTACCCCTTTCTATCCAGTTTACTTCATTTGGAGCAAACCAAGTCCAAAGAGCTAAAGTAGCTTACAGCCAATTGACTCAACAAGGGTGAGAGGAGAAGAGGAGGCAGAATATTTCTCTTCTTAGCAAGCTCAAGCAAAACGCTGCAGTCTCTCCTTGCTTTTATTTCCATCTTGACCACATACTTATGTTGCTTGGCCACACGTATCCCAGTTTTCATCTGTGAAATGTTGATGGGTGTACATTTAAGATGCCATGCAATTGGTCCCATTATAATTCATAGGGATCCTGACAAATTTAGAATGCCAAAATATCCCTTACTACATGACAGTGCATTGGCACTGCAGTTTTTCCCTTTTGGTTGACTTCCAAGTTTGAATTCTTGTGCACATATATTTCAGAATGAATCTAAATGAACTCATCCAAAGTTACTTCTGCATAGGTCTACACTAAATATATTAGGTATGGGAGTGACCCTTTTACTCTCTTCTGTAATACATTAGGCCTATTCCTATGGTATATGTGCAGTGAAAAAGGAGGGTCACATCCAGTGGCCTTCATGAAGTAGAAACACTGTTTGTTTAGTTGAAAGACATTCACAGCCTGTATGTGGACAGGCTCCCTTCCATTTACAAAACATGTAGAAAAGTAGAAGAGTCCATACACAGATTCTATTCAGGCCTTAAATTAAGCACATAAGTCCTCAGAAGGTTTTTTCTTTTAAAAAAACAGCTGGAGTATCACAGTTCTCCACTTGGTGCATTCAGTGAATAGGTGAAAGGATCTCTTGTAATCTCTGCATAGAATTTTAAGAGCACCACTTCCTGTCTCCATCTCAGTTTCTTTCTGCTCTCATGACTTTCCTTACACAATCAACACTGCTGTGACAGACTATTGGGAATCCCTTCTGTGCCTACAAGCAAGCTAAGGGGAAAAACAGACTGACCAAAAAGGGCAGTTTGGGGCTTCTCCAGCACTATTCATGCTGGGGCTGCAGCAACCACACAAGCGTGGCCCCAATCCAGCCACCTACTGTGATCCCAAATGGACCGTGGCAAGGAGTGGAAAAGATCCACTTCTTCCTGGGCTGGGGCCACCTTAGGCAGCCTGGACATGACTTCAGTGCAACTTTGCCACAAGTTGGAGGCATGCATCATTTAAACGTCTCTTTCAGGCCAAAGTAACAAAGAACATTCATGTATCTTTGGCCAGAATTCTGCATCATCATTATGAATGCATAACCTAGATTTATGCACTCATGACCAATGGGGGTCCATTCCCCCATCACCCAGGAAGCAGCTGGCTGCTGTTCTCACTTAACCCACTCTCACAAGCAGCATGAAGAGGAATTGCAAGAAGTCTGCTGTTTCTGCCTATTGCAATGGGGATCATTAACTGGAAGGGGTGAAAACAGCAGCCACCTGCTTCCTGAGTGAAGAGGAACAGACACGCATCCTGGCAATGAGTAAGGCAGCTGAAACATGACAAAAAGTTGTTAATCCAGTGCAATGTCTGCTCAGCAGTACATCACCTTTAAAATAGTAAAAGATGGCTAAAGCAGCAGGCAAGGGGTTACCCCTTGGAAAATTGCTTCAAGGAAGTTGAATCATTAATATGACTGCCGCCTGAATCAACCACCAGTCAGGGCAGTAGAATACTATATTGTCTATAGCTTAACTGAAACCATCTATTTACTAGTTCCACTGCCTCTTACATTGAATTAAAGGAAAATAGCTTGCTTGCCCACAAGGCTAAATGCCCTTGAAGCCAACATCTGGCCATTAATAGCCATTGACTAAGAGCCTCATTGTTTTCTCTAAGCCCAGAGACCAAGGAAAGGGGGAAAACTTATCAGAGAAGTGGAAATGCACAGCATGACGGGAGAATGACAAACCATGACACAAGTGAGACAGAAAATCTTAGCCCAGACTGCTGCTACTGCTGCTGCTTTTAGATTATCTGCACTATACAAGAGTGCAGTTTTTCAAAGGTGAGAGTGAGCCTCCTTAGGATAGTCCACAAACAAGTCCAGGTCAAGACATATTTCTGCTTGAGGCAAAGGATAAGAATGCACCCCACAGTCCAATTTCTTATACAGGATTGGCAGGTGAGTCTTTGTTCCTGCCCTCCAGATTTTCACAGATGGAAGCCAGGACATGTGTGGCCAAGTAAGACCATAGTGCATTCCAGATGGCAAACATTACTAATGAGGAAGAAGAGACAAGCTAAAAGGGGCTACAGCAGTTTGGTTTGCCTGAACTTACTTGGGACTTTATCGGATGCATTTCCCCCCCTATTATGGGCACTGGAAGGGGATGCTTGGGGCTGTGCGAGACTGAGAAAAAAAAACGGATTTTACCGCACACCTAAATGTCCTCAAAAAGGCCCCGTTCTGGCACCCGGCTGTTTCTATTCAGTGCTGAGGCACGTTAAAAGTTTGGGTCAGAAGTCCTCCATTCAAGACAAAGGACGCGCCTCAGCACTGAACGCAAGTGCCTGGTGCTGGGTGCCGGAATGAGGCAATTTTGAGGACACTTTGGAGTGTGGTAAAATCCATTTTTTCTCAGTTTCGCATGTCCCCAAGCATCAGTGCCCATAACAGGGGCAGGGGGATGTGTCTGATAAAGTCCTGAGAAAGGCAAGACTTAACCCATTCCTCTCTCCCCTCCCGAGTTAATTGAGGGTAAACTATATTTGCTTTTTGAACTCAGTTTACAGCAATTGAATAAGCTGAAGATGGGGGGTGGGGATGGGGGTGGGAGGAAGTGACAAATTGGGATATTTAGCAGCAGCTAAAAAAAAAAAACTGAGACTGCACAGGATTAATTGAGACAGTCCCTGCCAAATTGGGATAGTTGGGGGATATGTTAGTTCAATATTGTCAACAGGACAACCTCCTTTACCAAAAGAGCAACAAAGCTGCATGGCTCATGCAGCTGATCCTAGGATACTTCACTGCTGCCCAGACCTTCAGCATCTGTCATCTGAAGCATTTAGCTTACTCAGCACAGCCAGCCTCTGCTGAATCTTTCTTAAGTCTTCTACATATTCAAGGATTCTCTCCAGTTTATGTTTTCAGGTGCTACTTCAAATTACTATCAACAGCCATTGGTTTTACTCTGCCTGTTTTTATGGGGCTAAAGGGATTTTTCTCTGACTCTTGATTTTGGCAAAGCAATGACTTTGCATGAGAATGTGAAACAAATAGTGTCATGCACCTTTGTACCACACTAGGACATAATGAAGTATAATGAAATCCCATTAGAGAGAGGTGCAATAAAGTGCCCAGGCAGTGTAAATCACACAAATAACTCCTGGATTGGGTTTTTTCAGACAGAGGAAACTTTGCTGTTGCATATGAATGCTCTGTCTCCCAATCTGCAGAAAGAACAGTGTCAGGGTCTCCATAGGTAGCAGCTGAAACAAACTCTAAACTAATCAGGCTCCTTGTAAAGTAGAATAAGAAGAGGCTTGATGAGGCACAGCTGCACCCAATCCTCACAAAACCTCTGAAAAGAAAACAGAGGAAAGGAAACAGCACCACCACCACCGCCGGATGGTCTCCTTTTGGCACAGCACATCATAGCCCTGGTTGTGAAGTGTCTTTTCCATGGAAAGGGTTATTTTCATTGTTGTGTGCCTTCAAGTCATTTCCAACTTACAGTGACTCTAAGAAGAACCTATCATGCAGGTTTTTTGGCAAGATTTGTTCAAATTTGCCATTGACTTCCTCTAAGGCTGGGAGCATGTGACTTTCTTGATTGTTTGTTTGTTGTTTGGTCTCCATGCAATTGCATTTTAGCAGTGCCAGCTATGGGTTCTTGCAGAGAATCAGCCAGGACTGACTAAATACCCTAAAGACACCAGATCCTTTTTGATCTTGGAAACTAAGCAGGGTCAGCTCTGTTTAGTACTTGGATGGGGGACTGTCAAAAATACCAGGTATTGTAGGCTATATTTCAGAGGAAGTAATTGGCAAGACTACCTCTGAGTATTCCTTGCCTAAGAAAACCCTATGACATTCATGGGGTCACCATAAGTCAACAGATAATTTGAAAGTACAGACACAAGACTCCCAGGGAAAAGACTATATTATTCAGCATCAGAGCTTGGAGATGTTATTTATGGACTACTAGAATCTGCAGCCATCAGAAGCATTTGAGGATTCTGGGAAAGGTAGTCTAAAAAGTAAACTTTCCAGGCTCTGTTCCAGCTAGATACCTGCTACAGCTGCAAGCAGTAATTCCTATGACTGTGGTTGACATGGTTAACAATTTTGTTTTCATTCATTTTTGATAAGGATTTACCAAATTCATCAAATACCTTCACAATGCAGATGGAATAAATCTCTCTATATAGGAGAAATCAAAGCTGGTGGATTTATTATCCAGGACCTCTGCTTAACTCATAGAAGTCCAGATTTGAATTTGTGTATCTTAAATTATGCTGGTACTGGATTAGGGTTACCACCATGTTTCTGAGACACTTCTTTCACATCTGTTTGGGAGGTAGTAACAATATAGTTCTTTAGTTCTTTATAGTTATAGTTTTAGTTATAGTTTTAGTTCTTGTTTTAGTTCATTTTCAAAGAAGTTACCAACATTTGCAAGTGTCTTCAAATTGGGGACGGGTGGTCCTTAAACATGAGAGAAAATGCAGCATATGAGATTTCTCCTAGCTACTGATTGCTGCAACTGAGAAATAAAACTTGCAATGATGATCTGTCTTTGCCACAGTGTATCTCATAGCACATTAATATAATCCATGGTGCAAGGGGAGGGGGGATGATTATTGCACAGGTTCCAGGACCCTGATCTTGTTGCCTCCTCCTTCTGGTTGCTTCATGCTTTGGAAAATGAGGTCAGGATATCTGTTCAAAGCTATCTTGCCTTTTCTTTTGCTTGGCCTGATTTGCACACACAGCAGACCCATTGGTATCATATACCCATTTATCTTAGTTCTTAGTTTTGAGTAAGCACAGGCAGGATCACACTGTCAAGACTGGATGCCCCTTCCTCTGTGTGATACATGTTCCTACTAAATGCCAAAAGCTATTGTTGTTGCTGCTGTTGTTGTGTGTCTTAAAGTGGTTTCCAACTTATGGTGACCCTAATGTTCTTGGGTCCACCTTCTCCTTCTGCCTGAGCACAATGGGACTTCCAGAGATCTCCTATCATAGGGTTTTCTGGGGCTGAAAATATGTGACTCACCCAAATCAAACCCTCCAAAGTCATAGTCGAACACTCAAATGCTGGCTCTCAAATGCCAAACACTGTGCCCTATTTTACATCTTTTGCTGTGGCAAGCCTGGATAAGCTGCCATATGCACACTCAATTGGCAACTGGAGTTAACTATGCTTTCTCATGTTTATTATGTATCATGCATTTTAATAATGTCACTTAAAGCCTAGGGAAAGGCACATGTTTTGCATGAAAAAGGGCCCACATCTAATCTCAGGCATCTCCAGGTATGGTTGGGCACAGTCCTTTTACAAAACTTGCAGAGGGACTCCCAACCAATATAGACAATATTGAACTAGATGGATCAGTGGTGCTGCTCAGCATAAGAGAGACTTCTCAGATGTATACTTCAAAAATATATAAGGTAAAAAGAATCTCAGTCAGAGAATTGCCAGCCATTCAACATGTCTTCATTAGGACAAACTTTATGAAGTGCTGCTCATAACACAGTGGCTTGACCAAAGCAAAGAAAAATGAATATATTTTCTCTACACCTACTGTTTGGAGAGCAAACTAATTAAGGCAGAAATAACTTGAGTAACAGTAAATGCATGCAGTTGTGTGTGAACAGGATTGGAGTCAAGTAGGACCTCAGAAGAGAGGGCTAGACAGGCCAGATGCAAAATAGGACATCTAGTGAAATTCTGTCTTCCATGAAACTCTGATACATTTTTAGCCTCCTAGACTGTGCTGACTGTGCAGGAGATCTCTTGCAGATGAAGATACACACTTGCAGCTTCACACAACCTGGTTCCCAAAAGAAAGCACTTTATTGCTTGTAATGGACTTTACATTTAAATTGTAATTTTTATTATGTCGTTTTAATTGATGTTAGTTTAGTTCAATTTTAAGGGGCAGGTGGTTGGGTATGGGTCGTGTATATTTTATCTTGTATTTTTTAATTGATGTAACCTGCTCCGATTGGATACAGAGGAGCGGGCTATAAATAAAACATTATTATTATTATTATTATTATTATTATTATTATCTCAGACCCTACATGGCCAAAAAAGGGCCTGAGCCTGCATCGATATCCCACTGTCTAGACCATCTAAACAGACTACAGGAGCAGCATCTCCTACAAAATGTAGGCCTGTGACTCTACCATCATCATTTTCTATTCCTGTATGATTTTTAAATATCTTTTCCCTGATGAAAAGCCAATGGAGCTTCAAAAGCTTGCACAGTGTGTTTTGTACAGTTTGGTTGGCCAATAAAGATATCACTCTTTGGTGTACTTTGTATTATTTTGCTGCATGGCCAACATGGCTACCCCAGAATATATTTGCTGTGTATTCTGTTGTAGGTCCTACTTGAAATTAAATCAAAATAGGCATAGATTTTTTTGTACCCATTCCTTTTTTCTCATTCAGGTGAGATTGTACTTGTCACCCCCAGGGCCAGAGTCACACCTTCCAAAACTCTCTCGGACATAAAACATTTATTGCTCTCACCAACCCAACCTCCAGCCTTAGGGAACACACAGGTGTTTGGGTTTCCCATTTCCAAAGTGCACCCAGCTGGATCTGTTTTGAAGGGAGGGGAGAATGGTGACTTCTGGAGTTGAAAGAATTACCCATGAAATTCCATGAAACTCAACTGGCCCAAATGACTGCCTTAAATATAGCATCATCTGCTACGGTATATTTGCTTTTGCTTCTTTCAACACCTTTATCAACAATCTCTGTTCATCAGGAATGTAGTGTTAATAGCCTTCAAGTCAGAATTAAACTTCCCCAAACCCTAACAGCTGGATGAGTTAGTAATCCAACAAAGCAAATTTGCCATTCTTTTTTATCTCTCTCTTTTACAATAGGGGTCTATAAATACCTCCTGGGAAAACCAACACAGATTTGCACCTGGTCTTTGCCAGAACACCTCTCTCTCTCTCTCTCTCTCTCTCTCTCTCTCTCTCTCTCTCTCTCACACACACACACACACACACACACTTAGGAAACATATCCTTGGGAGTCCATTGGGCAAGTGCACACACACTTGGAGAATAAACATTTGACACTATTGAGACTTATTTCAGAGTAACCCTGCATCAGAATGGACTCCTGTGTACTTTACAATTCAAGAATTCACATGCAATTCATCTTGGTTATGTGTGATTCTCCCTCCACCATAACCTTAAAAACCCCAATAAAATCAATCTACTCTTAAATTGTTTTGTTCTGTGCAGATATGTAAGCCTCGAAACAATGAGAAGATTTAAGAATGCAACGGGTAAATTTTAAAGATGCTACACATTGCTGAAATCTTAAAATTGACTAATTAAGATCTCTGGGAATGTTTGCATTGTAGAAATTTTTGTCATTGGCAGCAAAATCCTATGCATGTTTACTCAAAAGCAAATCCCATTGGGCTTATTGGAGTTTATTCTGTGTTGCAGTCTGAAAATATCTCCAGGTGCATTTTCTTCCTTTTGTATGAAAATAGATGCACACTTCATTAAAAACTGAGCATTGTGAGAATAGGCATGAAACAAACTCTGGAATAATGAAGTCCACTTGAAACTTGTATAATCAATAGAATAGAATGGCTATTCACTGACTGCAAATAATAATAATAATAATAATAATAATAATAGTAGTAGTAGTAGTAAAAAAATAGAGGAGCTGTATCACCCAAATAAACTAACTATATTTCCCAGACATTATGGGACCTCTGATCACAGGCTGCTTAGACACTGCAAAATTAATGCAGTTTGACACTGCTTTAACTGTCATGGCTCCATCCTAAGGAATCCTGGGATTTATAGCTTTTTGTGGTCCTAGAACACTCTGACAAAGAAGGCTAAATATATCACAAAACTACAAATCCCAGAATTCCATTGCATTGAGCCATGGCAGGTAAAGTGGTGTCAAACTGCATTAATTCTGACGTGGAGATGCAGCCCTAGTAGCCTTAACTAGCCAATGGTGAACACTGAAGGGGACTGCATGCTTCCCACCCCAGTTTGGGACACTGGTTGATATTGATGTAACATAAAATACCAGCATTAAAAGAAATATTAATTTGTACTGTGTTTTTTAAACTGTAAAACCTTTTAGACTTGGTCCCAATCTTGGGAGAAAAAAAATATAATAAAATAAATGAATAAATAATAGTAAACAGCAAAATCCTACTCCTGTTTTCTAAATGTGTCACTGTGTTCAGTGGTATTTACTTACTAATATATGTTTGCTTAGAATTGCAGCCAAAAGGAGGTTGTTCCTTCTCTGCTTCCCCTTCATCTTCCACTACCACATTCACCACCTGCTATTAAGGTCAGAAAGCCACCTGGACTTTTAAAAAATCCATCTGCCATTGGATTTTGTCCATATACCATCTACAGTACCAAATGTCCACCCACATTTTTGGAGTAAGGAGATGTTCATGTGGCACTAAGGCCTAAATTTTCATGGTGGCCTACAGTACTTTAACTAGGGGTTACAGCAGCATAAATACTTTGGAAGGGGGAGTTGCACAAGGAGGTTTCCAATACCTCCTTGCACAATGCATCTTCCACAGAAATACAATGGTCCCAGTTCCATACCTGGCCACTCATTGGCTGCATGATAATCTGGCTGCCATTGCAGTAATCAGATGAAGAAGGAGGAGTAGCCAACAAGCTTGGAATCTCCAACATAAGTATGCTGGTAAACATTTTTAGTCTGGCAGCACCAAACAGGATTTTGGCCTAAAAGTTGCAATCTTATGTCCAGTTGTCTGGAAACAATCCCTACCAAACTCAGTGGAACTTACTTCTGAGTAGACACAATAAGATTGTGTACTATTGTCTTCTGGCAGCATTTGTGGATGATTGTTCACAAATCATGGTATTTTATGCAATAGGAATCACATTACATTTACTGAGAACTACGAACTGATTTTGTCTGCTTTAGTGAGAATGAAACAATAGGGTATATCTTTTCTTCTCTGGGCAAGGAGACTTCTGTTGTTATTTTAAAAGCAGAGATTACAAACAAACAGAAGTGTGACTATTCAGAATGCAGGTGCTTCTAACATCAGCATGGAGATATGTGAAATTTGAATAGTAAATGCTACATCATCTGATTTATGATGAGTGCTAAAGATGGAAAAGCAATGGGAAGTATCCAAAAGCTTTTACAAACTTTCTTGCCGAGTGAAAGCTGTGGCTCAGTGGCTGAGCACATGTTTTACATACAAAAGGCTCTGGGTCCAGTCCTTTACATCTCCAAGTGAAGTCCCCTGTCTGAAACCCTGGAGAGCAACTGTCAAGCAGTGTAGACCAAGGTAGTCAGCTCATGGCCTCTGGGTCACATGCTGCCTCCTGGGTGATTTTTGTGCACACAATAAACACCATTTGTTGCTGCGAATGGACAGAAGAGTACTGCTAAGATTTAGTGCCTCCATTTAATTTTATCTCCAGACTTGACAGTACAGGGGCTTCCTGAGACAATTCTTGCACTCTGCCAATATAGGCTCTAGGGGTCCCAGACAACATAGAGACAGATTCAAATCTCTAGAGTACTTTGGGGCTGCAAAAGGAGAAAGGAAATTTTGCTTTCTTTTAGTGCTTTTGTTCTCAGTCACTTTATAGCTTACCTAGAACTATCTCTCTTTAACATCACATGCAAGCAATATACAGATCTGTGACCCTAACACTTTTACCTTTCTTTCCTTGCATTTTTTTTTAAAACAACTTTATCAGTTGAAAAAGCCAGTAGATTGTGATAGCTATCACAATATATTTTGGTTGGTCTAATAAAGATATCACCCAAAGATGGATTTGGCTTTTATTTTATGGTTAAAATGGTTACACATGTATCCACCCCCATGCTGCCCCACATCAAAAAAAAAGGAAAAAGACTGTCTCTGGGGTGCCCTGGCATCTTCCTGAACTGAAGAGAACATGGGGTAGCCATGTTGGCCGTGCAGCAAAATAATAAAAAATACACGAAAGATCTTTATTGGCCAAACAAAAGGTACAAAATACATTATGCAAGCACATTGTTCAAGCAAATTCAGCAATAGCTGTGGTACCAGCTGATACCCTGAAGAAACCCGCCAAATTTTGGTGAAGGTAGAAGCAGCATAACCACACACACCACAAGTGTGAGAAGAAGCTGATGCAGCCTCAACACTGGGAAACAGCCTACCCTGCTATATACCGTATAGTTCTATAAATAGATACACTAGTTGTCTGATTTGATATAAAGCAGTTTCCTTTGAACTTATATTCTAAACATCTTTGTTGATATATTTCATAGTGCATAACCCAAAGCATCCATTTGCTTTATAATTAATGTATCTTAGATATATAATAAATGTCCTTTGTATAAATACCAATGGGTATAGTACTGAAAGGGTTAATGTGCTGGCTTTTCCACATAAATTTATTTTCTTTCTACCATTGTTGGTGTTACTTATTGGCTGTTAAGCCGTCTTTGGTTTGGACAACAAATAATCTCAGCAGTTGGAATGTGCCAGGTAGTCATCAATTATTATTCGAGTTATTGATAGCCATCTCTGTGCATATACTGTTCATTCTGTGTGTGTTGGTTTTGGTAGCAGGAAAAGAATCCACAATCTCAAAAGAAAGAGTTTTCATGCATTGATTTTTTAAATTAAATGATTGTGGTTCTTCTTATAGAATAATACAAAATAGTATATCTGTATTGTATTATGAGATATATTATAACCTATCTCATAAACAAAGTAAATAGTATTTGCAAGTATTGGGTGGGGAAGGACCAATGGCAGTGATGTAATAGACAAACAATGTATTTACTTAAGTGTTAAAAAACACAAACTGGCTGGTGAGCCAGTCAGTGCTGTGCTAGGTAAACTGCAAATCACACAAGTAATAATTCCCCTGTGTCTCATAACATGGGGAAAAATGATACAATTGGAAGAGACACATCTGAGGCTAAATTACAAGGGATAATACAGTTTATTCAAGACAAATAAAAATACCAAAAATGAGACCAAAGACTGCAAATCTCACAAGTAACAATTCTCCTGTGTCTCATACTATTGAAAAAAAGGAAATGTACATCCAGTGAAAAGAGACAACACTGAGACTAAATTACATTGGATAACGCAGTTGGCTTTGTGATTTTTAACACTTAAGTAAATACATTGTTGGCTATTACATCACTGTGTTTTTTTCAAAATTCATTCCCCCTAAACTTTTTGTTCTCCCACTTGCTTGTTTCTGTTTAGGGCATCACCTCCCAGTTTTTCCTTTCCCAGGTAATACTGTACCACAATAAAAGCTAAATGGTTTGGCTGATTTCTCCATCCTACCTCCAGACTCTCTGCATATCCACTAGAAACAAAGGCAAAGGTGAGTAAGCAACCCTTCCTACCTACCACCCTGCCATGTTCCCAGCCAACTTCCCTATCCATCTATTTTGGGGTTGTCCTAACTCTAAATCTAAATCTGATGTTTTTGTTACTCTGAACATCTAATTCTGATGGGGTTTTTTACTCTGAAGTTAAAGCCACCAGTCATTCTTTAATCCCGTTGGGAATTCCTTGAGAAAACCATGTGGTCTTTATTACATTGTAAGATAGCACCCAGCACCCTTCGAGGTTAGGATCTCAGATACAAATATCAGTCCCAAAGCTAGTGTCGGTGTGTACAGTGCACATAGTCCACAGAGAGACCCTTCTACTTGCAGTGTCACCCTCAGACACTGTCTGAGCCACGCTCCACTTTTTGTGGTCTCCTCTTCCAGACAGCCTTAAGCCCTTGCTATCCACTTTCCATACTTCTGTTTTGACTAGTTTTGAATGGTGTGTCTGTTTGAATTACTGTCATGCACTCATGCCTATTTCCAAATAAAAATCTTCCTATTCACCCCAATGTAGAACCCTCCTCAGTTAGTTCAAGTATAAATGTGTACAAATGATCCTCAAGTTACTCAGCCTCTTGTAAACTTCTCTGAGCTAGACAGTTCCCCCAGCACTAAAAGAGACATTGACACAATTGGTGGGGACCCTCCAACCCCACCACACACACACACCTTCTTTTAGGCAACAAGCATAATCCACACATTCTCTCCCTCTATTCATAACTGCTGTTCTTATACCATTTGTTTGCTTTTACTTTGTAAAAGAAGTTTAAAGTGGGGCCCTAATAGGATTTTAGAAGTGTGTCATGCTGAACCTTGCCCTACTGTCAGGTGGCAGGGTAACCACACCATGATGTCTGCCCATGTGGAATCCCGTATTCATCATCCTAGGTGGCTGGCTGGCTAGCTGGCTGGCTGGTAATTGGGCTTTGGTAATGGCAGCCTAATAACCAGCAGGGAGGTTAGTCAATGCCTAGATCCAGACCCATGGAAGTGCCAAGCCAATTTGCAGGGGTAACCAATAAAGCTGTAAGTTCTTTAGCAATGTTTTCCTTTATCTCATCCTTTAGATGCATTGTTACATGCCCCTACATTTTACCATTGGCCTATCCATGGGTCATATCAAAATCCTTAATTTTGGCACCAAAACCTGCCTTCAATTTATACATGAGGTTGACTTATAGTCGAGTATATACTGTAAGTCCTGGCTAAATTTTCCATATAGATATGCAGTGACCTGTTAAGGTTTTTAATATCTACAGTGAACCCTTGGTATCTGCTGGGGCTTGGTTCCAGAACCCCACAGATAACAAAATCTGTGGATAATCAAGTCCCATTAAATACAATGCCATAGTAAAATGATGTCGCTTATATAAAATGTCAACTTTAAAAGGTTTGCTTTTTGGAAATTATTTTTTAAAAATAATATTTTCAAGCTGTGGATGGTGGCATCCATGGATAAAGAATCCATGAATGTGGAGGGCTGACTGTATATAAAGCCACAGGTGAACAGGGTTTGAAGTCAATTGCTCTCAGTATGGTGATGACACTCAGCTGTCCTTGTGTTGCCTGAATCAAATAGACACATAGGTTGTGGATCAGCTGGAGCTGAAAATGTGCTAGTTGAACAAGACTGAGCCACTGTGTGTATGTTGTTCCCATGTCCACGAATTATGTGTACATCCTACTCCACATGGGTGTGTACTGCTCATGAAAGACAAGACAGTTTTTTAATTACAGTGGGCCCTAGGGTTCCACTTGGGTTTGGTTCCAGGACCCCTCACCCATGGACACCAAAATCTGTGGATGCTCAAGTCCCATTACATATAGTGGCATAGTGAAATTCTGTCCCTTATATAAAATGGCAAAATCAAGATTTGCACTTTTGGAATTTATATTATTTTTGAATAATTTCAAGCCATGGTTGGTTGAATCCATGGATAAAAACATCTGTACTTATTTTCATTTACTGGAGTGTTCTCATGAGTAATCCTGACATGGCAAGATGAAAGTATGTATTTTGGTTCTTCTTTTAAATATTTTTATAGTACCCTTTAATCAAATACTAGTGGAAATTTATGAAAAGAATAAAGTTATGAAAAAGTAAATGGACATAAAAATGAAACATGTTCCAAGTATGGAAAAATAAAAAGGCCTTTTGTCTGGTGCTGAAAAGATGATGAAGCAGCAGGTGAACACCTTTCACTAAGCAGAATGTTCCAAAACTGGGGTGCCACTTCTGAGAAGGCCCTTTCTCTGATAAATGATGGTATTTACAGGAGAACTTGTTGTACAAAGAGGTACATATGGGGACAGGTGGCCCTTCACATCGCCTGATCCTACACTGTGAATGACTTTAAAGGTCACAAAGAGACATTAATAGCTATGAGTCATGTCAATTTGTGAGGTAAACATGTGCATACAGAGAACTGGAACACAAGATGAAAATCATGAGGAATCATGATTAAAACAAATGTCTATTCAGTTGAAAAACTTGGCTGGCAATTAGTCCTAATTTGTATCTTTGCCCATTTACTGCCGTCATGTAACAGTTTAAAATCAGATCATTATCTGCTCAATACTCCCAGAATGTGGCAGCTATTTTAATTTTTTCCCTCTTCTGCCCACTCTAAAGAACTTGGCTTTAATATGCTAGCTCAGCATGCTTTCTACAGTTCTTCCAGTGAGTGTATGAAGCCAACTGTGTTACAGAAATACATGAGTGCCCCCACTAGTCCAATGCACAAATAAAACAAAATAGTGGGAACCTTATTTTCCCAGAAACAGAATGGAATCAAAATGGGATGGGATTTTTTTTAATGATAATAAACCTTTAAAAATTAATCTCAGTTTCCTGCCAGGATAAAATAAAGTGGGCTTACTTTAGAAAGCATGTGATTACAGATAGAAATGTGGATGCCGTGCAGTATATGAAGAGCTGTATTTCCCATGTGGAATAGCGAATCCAGTCTATCTCTGTAGAAAAGGGTAACATTCTTTTGAATGCCTTTGATCACAAGATCACACATAATCAGTTTTTTAAAAAGGAAAGCAGTGTTAAATGAGATTCGCACTTTCTTTGAAAGGAGATTCTGCCATATGAAGAACCATTTTCAGATAAGCACTCATCAGTATTAATAATCTGTTTCTTACTGCTGCTGTGGAATAACTAGGACAAGAATATTGTGGCACTGTTGGCTCTAGGTGAGAGCTAGTCAGCTGAGTTCCCCCAAAGGCAAATAATGGGGTCAGGATGCTTCCTGAAGGACAACAGTAGCTCACTGTTTGATAGGAAATTTACCTGATAATGACTGTGGCAGTGCTGTCATCTTCAGGCTGTTAGTAAAATAGACAGAGGTGTTTTATGGCTGGAAATATGGGGTCAGGAAGAGAGAAATAATCATGCTTTCTTTTTTCTTTTTCTTTTTCTTCCTTGTTTTTGTTTTAGTAATGAAATTTACAGTGGGGAAATGAAATGGATGGGGCAGAGGGAATCAGGCAATTTTTTCATATGTGCGAATCATGCTTACTGTTTCCCAGTGAAATGATTTTGCTTCTCCTAAAACTCCAGGATTGCCTTTCCCTGTAGTCTTGAGACATGGCTAGATTGCTTGAATAATGTAGAGATGTTTCCTTTGCAGGCTCATCTTCTTAAAGCTTTCTTTTTCCTGGCATGCTATGAGGGCCAGTCCAAGATATTTTGTAGATTGTCTCTACACATCAAACAAGAATGCAGCATGCTCAAAGTTATTTTGGCCCCTCAGGCAGGAAAATCCCATATTTTTATACATTGGGCAGTAAAAATAAAATAAAAGCACAGTAAATAACTCACAATTTACTGCTCACTTTTCTTGATACTCAGAATATATTCTCTGAGATACCCAATTCATTTTGCCCAGTACATATTACTATCACTCTCTCTACCTGCAAATCCTCTTGGAAACCATTTCTGGGGGTTCCTCTAACTTCCCCAAGTAAACTTGGCAGATTTCAAGGCCTGGTCTCTCTTCTGAAGTCCTTGGGTCAAGGGTAGGAATATCAAGGTGCAAGGTATGGGAATGTGGTGTTGGTGTTGTGGGCATCCAAATAATTTAAGACTTAAATTATACTAAGATTTTCTTAACAAGATTTCTGGGGGCAGAGGATTGTCATTGCTTTCCTCTGAGAGATTGTGATTCCCCCAAGGTCATACAATGGATTTGCATGTCCAAGTGGGGTTTCAGATACTGGTCTCTAGGAATCCTAGTCCATCACTCAGACAACTACACCATGATGGATCTCATGTGGATATATATTGCTCCAATTTGTTAGACTTGTAAAAAAACATGAATGGCATGCTCTGTGCAACTGTAGTTGATGATTAAGGTATTATGACACGATCAGAGTGTTATATCAACCTTGTAAGGAATCATCTCTAGATGATGATGATGATGATGATGATGATGATGATGATGATGATTCAAACAACCCTCCCAAAATTGTGAATCCATAAAAGGGCTTCTAAAATTGAGGGGTTTTTAGAAAGCAGTTTGTTATATAGAACTTGTATTGAAAGAGATAAAATTGGGGAAAAATACAAACTCTTTCTGAAACTTTCAAGTTTCAACTTTCAGGGGTAAAAGAATTAAGTAAGAAATAAGAATTTGAAGCTGAGAATGCCTTTAAAATTTCTTTTTAAGGATGGACTGATTTAAAGCAATTTCAAGTTATTTGGGAAGAAAACTCCCAGTTTAAGGCAGTAACTTTCTCACTTTGAAATTCATACATTTCCTGAACAAACATGCATACTAGCCAGTTGCTATACCAACTGAAACATGTTGGTTTGCTACTAAATACAGCCATTATACAACACTGAAGCATAGTTCAAAATCTTTGGCAATACAGCAATGAAGCAAATCTGTATAACTGAAATGAAATCAAGGGATCTCATTCTTTCTTTCAGATGTAACAAAATTCTATGGTTAATTGTTGGGATATGTTAAACAGAGATGAGAATTATTAGCAATCAGTATATCTGATAATAGGAAACAACGAGTTGATGTACAATAGAAACTAAAAGAAATTTGAAAACAAGTCAGTTACTGAGATATGACCAGTAGCTGACTTCACAGTTATAAGATTATATTACATGATTAACAAGTCGTTACTGAGTGGAATAAATTAAATCTCTCTCATTTTTTGTGAGTTGCTACAATTAAGACATCTGCTTTTCTTACAAATAAATTACAATAATTTGTGGAGCTCAATCATAAAAAATATATGGGTAAATTTTGAAGGACTTGAAATTGTAGTCTAGGCAACAACATTGTAGGATTTCAATAATAAAATGTAGATTTTGCCAAAGCTTTTATTTTCATTATCCAGCAAGCCATTAACAACATCTTGGTGTTTTCCAAAAGAAGGACAGATGGATGGCTAGATTCAAACTGAGGATGACATAAATCACATCAGTTTTTCAAAAAGTCAGCAAATCAATGAGAATACATTTTCCTCAGGTCCACAGCAGACTAATGGGCAATTTTAAACTTACCGACCCAGTTACACACCCCTTGTTCTTACCGACCCAGTTACACACCCCTTGTTCAACTATAAGCATAAATAAATTCTTCTTTTGGCACCAATTCCAGTTTGTTGTCTTAAAAAAAAAGTTTATAGCTACCTTCAGCTGTCAGAGCCCTTCCACACTATTATTGCCCTATTATTTAACAGCCATTGCTATTTCCTATGGAATACTGGGATTTGTAGTTTAGTAAGTGGTATTTAGAATTCTTAACGAAATAGCTCCACTGCCTCACCAAACTACACCCCACCCCACCCATTCATTGCCAGTGGAGATAATGAATTTGCATGCCCATACACTATTATATATATTATATAGTGATGTATCTATCAGCTTGTCTTGTTTATGCCCTTGACTTTGTTGGTTAAAAAGTCACAATTTTATCAACATGTGGCAGCTAAAAATGCCAATATGATTCTAGGCTGCATCAATAGGAGAATAGTGTCTAGATCAGTGGAAGTGATAGTAGCATTCTATTCTGCTTTGGTCAGACCTCACCTGGAATACTGTGCCCAATTCTGGGCACCAAAATTCGAGAAAAATGTTGACAAGCTGTGTCCAGGGAAGCCAAAATGGTGACAGGTCTGGAAACCATGCCCTAGGTGGAGCGGCTCAGGGAGCTGGGTATGTATAGTCTGGAGAAGAGACAGTTAAGAGGTAACATGATCACCATGTTTAAATATTTGAAGGGATGTCATATTGAAGATGGAGCAAGCTTGCTTTCTCAGAAGCTCTACTGTATGGTCAGCACACACTTGGGGGATTAAATATTAGCTCAAAGTATTGACTGGGCTACACATGGGATCATTCCTATGTATAGCAAGGTTGGAGGCAAGGAGAACTACAGAGGCAAATCCTCAATTAATTATATTTTATTTAAAAGGGAAACCAACACTCACTTTTAACAATCACTCATGCAAACACCCAAAAACTGAGAAATAAAGGTATTAGGTTGGAACAGCGTAAGGCTTTCTAATGGAGATAAAACACCTGTTTGGATGCTGCGCCTCTTGATGATGTTCTGAGACTGGAAAAATGGAACTCAATTGCTCCTGAGGCCACCAGATTTTGGCAAGTGAAAGAGGGTCCAGCAAAATACAAACCAGCAGCACCTCTGCCTGCAAACCAAACTAATCCAACCAACCAAAGGAAAAGTTACCTCATTTATAGGAAATTTGTTCCCTGGGGCAAAATCCAGAGATATGCCCAAATGGTCTGAATCTCTGATATGCGTAAATGACACTTTGAAGTTGGGTCTTCCAAAGGTGTAACATAGGGGTGTGAATGGATATATTCCTGCAGAAGGACAGCTCAAAATGTCAGGTAGGTGGAATTGTTTACTCTGACAGGAACCATCCTATTGTTTCATAGCCAGGCTCTTCCTCACCTCCTTTGATATGTCTGGAACATAAATCCTCTTCGTCTTCTAAGCTAGCCAATGGGACCTATTCGCTTCCACATAATGGCATCCACATTAGGATCATAGAGGCTAAATTAATAGCAACTCTGATATCAAAGAGGAGAGGTCAGTTTAGGTATGCTCAGGGCTAACATGTAGCAGCTAAAAAAGCCAATATGATTTTAGACTGCATTAATAGGATCATTGGGGCTTTCCAGACCGCCCAAAAGGGTAGGTCCGTACTCACCCCAGGAAGGCATATCAAAGGCCCCTTTCTCCCTAGGTCTTTGCTGCGGCTGTTTAAAAGCCGCGGCAAAGACTCGGAAGCAAAAAGGAGCTTTAGGGCTAGGGAGGGACTAAACACTGCACGCTCCCTAGCCCTAAAATCGCTGCAAAGAGCCCTTATCGTGGCTCTTTGTGGCGGTCTAGATTGGGCTATAGTGTTTACATCAGTGGAAGTAATAGTACCACCCTATTCTGCTTTGGGCAGACCTCATTTAGAATATTCTATCCAGTTCTGGGCACCAAAATTTAAGAAAGATGTTGACAAGCTGGAGTGTGTCCAGAGGAGAACAATCAAAATGGTGAAAGGTCTGGAAACCATGCTCTGTGAGCTGGGTATGAATAGCCTGGAGTAGTGACAGTTAACTTGCCAGCCATGTTTAAATATTTGAAGGGATGTCATATTGAAGATGGAGCAAGCTTGTTTTCTTCTGCTCCATAGAGTAAGACCCGGAACAATGGATCCAAAATACAGGAAAAGAGATTCCAACTAAACATTAGGAAAAACTTCCTGACAGTAAGAGCTATTCAACAAAGGAACATGCTGCTTCAGAGAGTGGCAGAGTCTCCTTCCGAGATACATGTAGAGCAATTCATTTGCATAGTTTACCAATATCCAGAAAATAAATGAAATGGTAAGAAAAGCTAACAGTTGAATTTTCAAATAATTAATTTGAAGTATATTCCATTGAACTCAACCCAATGGGCCTTATTGAGTAGACCATATTTCACAGAAGTAACTACAGCTTACTAGCATAAAGAAAGAGCCCTTCATTAATGGGATTTAGGATATCACTTTGACATATAAGATAACAGATATCATCCATATAAGACAGAAGTGGGCAAGGTGGCCTTTTCTTTTTTATTATCATTAAAATTCCCATCACCCTCAGCTGAGGAATGATGGGATCTGTAGTCCAGAAACATGTGAAAGGCCATAGTTGCCAGTTCTTGACATAAGGCAACAAGGTGACAGGTTTGTATGGGAGTTTGAGGGGGGGTTTTTGCTATTGAAATAACTCTGTTTCACAATCAGTGATGACTATTCTATCATTAATTATTTTTAGTTGTAAAAATCGATTGAGCATTTCTAAGCTCCTGGGTACTACTGAGTAGTTCTTTTGGTCCTTCCTACAGAATGTTTTAGTTCTATTCTCTTATCTTGAGTACTACACTATTAAAACCATACTAATTCACGCTTCCTGTTCCAATGCTTCAGGTCCGCTAGTAAGTTCATAAAAACAACACTGATTGCCTGAGAGGAAGTGATACGTTCCTCTTCATTAGTGGACTGTGAGCAGCAACACTTGTGTTAAGAAGGCATGAAATGATTTGTGTCACTTTGTCCAGCAGGTGTGGTTCTGTATATGACATTGCACAGCTTCCGTTCACACCTCTCCTCTTCTCAGTGAAAGAGCTTTTGGGCTGTTCTGCTATTCAGTTGCTGTTAGGTGGACAATGTCTCAGGTTCTTCACTGAACCATCACCTTGGCACAGAAGCCCCGATTAACAGCTAGGACGGTGGGCTCCTTGATAAATCCAGTGGTTTAGAACAAAGCCATCATTCTCTGGAGAAGTTTAATGTGCCGTAATGAATGAAAATAAGGCAGAATGTTAAGGGAGGGAGATACAGGCACTCTGCTGGAAAGCAAAGTCATTAAAAATAATGAGCAGCCCTCCACTTCCTTCTTTTTATTAACTTTCTGCAAAAGACAGCCCAACACTTTATTTTAAATACAGTCACTGTTGCCAATATCCGTTAGACAGAATGGCTAAAAGAAAATTTTCTCCAACACAGTATACAAAATTCATAACAACAACAACATTTTCAAGCACTGCCCTGCTTTTTCATTTGATTTCTGGGCTATTACACCTTCATCATTATTTTCAATATATCTTTTATACAGGGAGAACAACCAACCAGTATGAAACAGCAGGACCTGGAGTCTTCTATGTCCCGCTTCTCCAAGGTGTATAAATAGAAACAGGAGAAGGAGAAGCCAAGGCAGTTTATGAGAAGGAGGAATGGAGAATGCCGCATAAGAGCTAAGTAAGAAACCTTCACGAATTTCACATAGCAAGAAAACATTTGATGGAGGTTTCCTCAGTGTAGGAGAGGTTGTATTAAACTGTTGTGATTGATTCAGATTTCATCCCAAATCATTCATGTAAGCTCAGGACAATTCTGAGTCAAATCTCAGAGTCCCTAAGGCATCTGTAACCAGTTTGTCCTGGGCTCTAATAAGCAAACTAGAGTTTACCTAAAAAAAGAAAAAAAGAAAAAGGATTCTGTCACCATGTCTGTTTGTAGATTAAGAAATTCACAGTGCAAATTGGAAATACACATTCTCACTAGATCCCTTCTGATCTTGGAAGCTAAGCAGGATCAGCCCTGGTTAGTACTTGGCCAGGAAGCTGCCAACAAAACCAGGTGCTATAGACTATATTTCAGAGGAAGGAACTGGCAAAACCACTTCTAAGTATTCCTTGCCTAAGAAAACCCTGTTAAATTCATGGAATCAACATGTCGACAGGTGACTTTGAAAGCACATGCACATACATTACTAAATGGATAGAGGACCTTACAAACCTTTCAAATAGTTAGACATGTTGTATGGCCATTCAGCTAGATATCTAGTTCTTTTTTATTTGACTTATGTATAGATACTTTTGTTGATGTACCTCTGTATCATTTCATGACTTTTTAAAAAATTTGTTTTCTTTGTTATCTGCTTTCTGCAAGCAAAGATAATAATGAATAAAAGACTGGGTTCAGGGTAGAAACCCCTTCAGGCCTTTTGTATTCATTACGATGTCAGGTTCCCCAGTATACAATCTGTACAATGTGTGTGGCCATTCAGAAATACTGTGGAAACTGGTTATCAAAAATATATGAAAACCTAAGCCACTCTCAAAAAGATAGGTGCCTCATCTAGCACAGGCTGAATCCCTGTTCCCATATATGTCTTTTGACTGACCAGGAGCACCTCTGTCTTGTCTGGATTAAGCTTCAATTTGTTTGCCCTCATCCAGTCCATTACAGTGGCCAGACAACAGTTTAGAACAGAAACAGCTTCCTTGAAATTAGGGGAAAAGGAGTGATAGAGCTGGATATCATCAGCAGACAGGTGACACCTTACTCCAAAACTCCGGATGACCCCTCCCAGTGGTTTCATGTAGATGTTTAAAAGCATAGGGGACAGGACTGAGCCCTGAGGGACTCCACAGGTCAATGGCCAAGGAGTCAAACAGGTATCCCCCAGCACCACTTTCTGAGAATGCCCCTCCAAGAAAGAATGGAGCCACTATAGAGCAATACCTCCAAGCCCCATCCCACAGAGGCAACTCAGAAGGATGGCATCAAAAGCTGCCGAGAGGTCCAGCAAAACCAACAAGGACACACTCCCCCCTGTCCAGTTCCCTGTATAGGTCCTCCACTAGGGTGACCAAAGCTGTTTCTGTCCCATAACCAGGCCTAAAACAAGACTGACACGGATTTAAATAATCCGTCTCATCCAGGAATGCCTGGCAGCCAGTGGAACTAGCCAAGCAAAATTCTACAATTTTTCCCTCTCAGAAAAATTCACAATTTTGTAACTATATCAAACAGCTTGCGTATGGGACTGAATATTTTCAAATAACAGTGACTCTGCCTCCCTATTCTTTCCTCTGCCTAAATTGAGAAGCTGGCTGGGTTCAGGTTCAACCTAACTAGCTAATCTGATTCACTCAAGCAGGTCTCTACAGCATTAGCTGGGTCAGCAGGCTTGTTAAGAACAGCACAATAGGTAGCTAGTTGGATCTGGCATTTATTCACAATTGACTTGGCCTTTTTGAGCAGCAATTAAAAGGGGGAGATTCAAGGTGCAATGGCTTCCTGGATTTCTTTATTCAGAAATGCCTCCCTTTAAGCCAGAAGCTATGAGGTCACCAAAAGGCCCAATGAATAAAACAAAATAAAAAAGGCCTAGCCATATAAATCAGCACCCAAAATCCCAGTCCAGAGTGAAGCAAATAATAATAATAATAATAATAATAATAATAATAGTGTTCTGAATCTGTGTTCTGCCAGCTTTAAAAGGAGATTATTATTATTATGACAGGTTGAGTCTCCCAGATCCATAGTTCCAAAATCCAAAATATGCCAAAAACCACAACTTTTTTCATGAATGATGACTGATATAACAGCACCTTTTCTTTCTGATGGATCAGTGTGCACCAACTTTGTTTCATGCACAAAATTATTTTTAAAATGGTATAAAATGACCTTTCAGCTATGTGTCAAAGGTATATATGAAATATAAATTAATTTTGCATTTAGACTTGGGTCTCATCTCCATGATGTAATAATATGCATAATTAAAAACACTTCTGGTCCCAAGCATTTTGGATAAGGATCAACCTGTAATTTTATTTTGTTGTTGCTGTTGCTGTTGTAAATATTAGTAATTGTGGTTGTTGTTGATCAGAGGTTGACATTAAATGTAAACAGTCCCTATTTCTGATAAAGCGATGTTATCTTTACTCAAAACAATATGTGTTTACTACACAACATGATTCAATGGATCTTATCACCCATCACTGGCTTGTGAAATCTACAGTCTGTGGATTCATCCATTTGTGTCTTGGAGAGCATTGTCATTCCACATGAAAGCCCTGGAGCCCATCCAAGTGTTTACATTAGTGATTCAGACATTATTGTGTAATAAATTTATACTGAAAGTACAGTTTTACAGTTTTAATGGAAGGCTCCTAATCACTTTATTGACATGAGTATAATAAAATGGGTTGCATCACAGATTTGAGACTCTTACAGAACTGATGAGAACATGTCTAAAGAGGATCATAGTATCCATATTTACTGTGAAACCTGGCAACTTCTAAACATGTTTCTATGGTGAGATGGCTGATAGATTCATACTGTGTTTTTCCATCTGATTGTAAACTATTTTTCCTATCCTGTGATTTTCACACAGACACACACACACACACACAGAGAGAGCAGTGAGCAGCTCAGGGCTTTGAGGGGCATCAAATTATGTACTCTCTCCACTTTATAAATATAGATTAAAGATCTCTTACAAAAAGAAAGTGTTAAAGATTACAATGGGCATCATTGCCATATCAGAAGTTGAATTACATTATTTCTTTCACTTTGTGGACCATGCAAATAGAGTTATAATGTGCCCTCTCCTGCTGGAAAGGTGAGATGACAGAGGATTAATTGGGATTGTCTCTGCCAAATCAAGATAGTTGAAGGATATGGCACTGTTTGGATTTGACTCCCAGGATCAGGGTCTGGCAGTTCAGCCACTCTCAGCAGGCTGACATTGGCCAGTCATACAGCTGAGTCAATAGTCCAAAACACAGTGAAGAAAGAATCCAGTCTGAGACCACTTTAATTCCCTGGCTCACTGCTAGGGAATCCCAGGAACTGCAGTTTATTGTGGCACCACACCTCTTTGAGAGAGAAGGATAAATGTCTCACAAACACTACGGTTCCCAGAATTCCCTGGAACTGAGCCAGGACAGTTAAAATGGTTTCAAAGTGGATTATTTCTGCCATGTGTTTTGGACCCATGTTATTTGCTGCTCAGTCAGTCAGCAACCCACAACAGCTATTCTGCCATGTGACAACTCAAAGACAATGTGCATGGCAAAGTACTGTAATATGTTGGTTGATCCAAAATTCTGGCAAGAGAGTGAAAGGAGAATCACACATGTGTAAGATTAAGATTGTTTACTTATAATAGATTGTTAAAATAGCAATAGCAAGTTTATTTCTATACCGCTTATCAGTGAACTTAAGCACTCCCTAAGTGGTTTACAATGTGTAAGCTAATTGCCCCCAACAAGATGGGTACACATTTTAGCACCCCCAGAAGGATGCAAGCCTGAGTGGAGCTTGAGCCCCTGGCTGGGTCTGAACTCACAACCTTATGGTTTGTGAGTGAGTGGCTGCAGTACAGGCATTTACACACTGGACCACCAGGGCTCTTAGTTGTCAGGTTAGTTGCAGTAGGATAACTATTAATGCTAAATAGAGGTTAAAGTTCCATTCTGGGGTTTTTATTTTTCTGTGTATTCAATATGACAGCTACCAAAGTTTAATAATAAGTATTTCCATGGACGTAGCTGTACATCTTGAGGGCTGCTAGTACTGGCTTCAGGAAAAGTGCAATTTTCCCTCCAAGTGTAGACAAGTCCAGAGTGTGGTCAAGATGCCAAAAATTACTAGTGGGGAACAATACACAGTCCAGGAGAAGCTGCAGCTGTTTGCTTTTGCCTGGGTGTACTGGGAAGAACATGATTCTGCCTCCTCCTCTCCTCTGTATGGCTGAGTGCAAGCTACTTTTGTACTTTGAAATCCATTTGCAGCAATTAAAGTAAGATGAGGCCAAAGAGTGTAAGAGGGAGAATTAGGTGAGAAAAACTGGGATATTTTAAAGATAGCTGAAAAAGTGAAACAAGTATAAACTGAAACTGTCCTTTCCAAATTAGGACAGTTGAAGGGCATGCCATATGCCTGATGTTTTTCCAGTTCTGCTAAAGATAATTGATTCCATAGCAGAACCATTCTTACTATCAAGCAGTCTTTCCTAATCTCCATACAATACCTGTCTTCCTGTACTGTATAGTGAACATATTCTAGATCAGAAGTTAGGAACTGTGCCTCCTCACATTATTTTTGGATAACAGGTCTCACCAGCCCTCACCATTGTCTAGAGTCCCTGGTTATTGCAATTCAACAGTATCTGGAAGGCAACAGTTATCTATTCCTGCTTTATGGCACTTAACCAAATGAGTCAAGGAAAATGGACATGACAACCAATCAATCAACTGGCTCTATGGGAATGAGCTGAGCTCACATGCTTTTGAATTAAAACACATAGGGTCATAATTACACCAAGGAGAAAAATGTTTGGTGTGTTTCTTTGGGGGGGGGGGGGGTAGTTTGTTACTATGCAGAGAAAAAGAACTGCTTTATGTAAATATTTTCCATCTCTTCTTCTCTGTAAAAGTCTTGTCTCTTTAAAATGGGAAATGTTCCTTTGTTTGCTTCCAAATGCTATCTAAAGAACTGTGAAATGTTACAGTGAGGTAAATGGAAGACAGCTTTGGAGAAATCAGTTCCCTCTAGTTTGACTTTCTGAATGTAGATGTGGAAATGGTTCTTCTTTCATTTAGAAATGATCTACCTATGATGTAATCTGAAATGTGTCAGAAAAATCACAGGCATGAACAGCAGAATCATGCATTTAAAAAAAGGAGGGAGGAAGGTGGCTAACCCCCTTTTTCCCACCGACAAAGCAAGTTCATTCTTTGAACTGTAACTATGAGAATCTCCCAGTATTTTGGAGACATAGACCAAAAATGTCACTTTCCCAATCTATGCTAAAGAGCGCAGTCTATAAAGTTCCCACTGTGTTGCTATATAGATTATGTCCAAAAATTCTGTAATGGTGCTCCCCACACGAGGCTTTTTTTTTCTTTTTTCTTTTTGAAAGAGAAGGAATCAAAACTGTAAAATGGTTAAAATATGAAGATGTACTTAAAGAGGTGCAGGGAAAACTGCAATTTAAGGAGCAAAAAGAATTGGAAAAAACTAATATAAAATGCCATTGATATATGTATCGGCAAATGAAAGAAAGATTTAAAATAGACATGAAACTAGAAGGAATACAGAAAGGGAAATCAGATTGGGATGAAATACTGGAAAAAGGAAAGGAAAAAAAATGATATCTAAATGTTATAAAATGTTGCTAAAATGGTTTACAGAAGCTGAGGTCATCAGGGAAAGTATGGTCAAATGGGCCTAGAACACAGGACATAATTTAGATTACAAACAATGGGAAGTCATCTGGAATAAAAAAAATAAAGCATACAGTAAATCAAGACATGAGAGAAAATGTGTATAAGATAACATATAGATGCCATTTGTCACCACAAAGACTTGCTCATATGTACAAAAATACTAAATCAAATTGTTGGAAATGTTCTTGTGTTATGGGCTCATATTACCATATGTGGTGGACTTGTTCCGAAATGAAAAAATACTGGTTGGGCATACATAAAATCTTGACAATGAAGATGAAGATACAATACCTTTTTCTACCAGAAATTTTTCTATTAGGTACAATAACTATAAGTTGGAAAAAGAACATGAGAAATTACTCTTTAACTTACTAATGTGTGCAAGAATAATCTTTGCTAAGAACTGGAACAATGAAGAAAACCCTACAATAGACCAACGGTTGTTAAAGTGTATGAAATGGCAGAACTATATGTAATGCCATGTTGGAGCAAAGGAGTAACTGAAGAAAATATAGAAAAAGATTGGTCTACTTTGTACTATTTCTTGAAAATTCATTGGAAAGCAGTTATATTACTATTGCTGACTGTATTGTGTATAGTTTATTGCTATAATCCCGCCTTGATCTGAAGGAAAGGCGGGACATACAAATAAATATTATTATTATTATTATTATTATTATTATTATTATTAACTAATTTTGATTAAAAAATCTTCATAAAAGTATATGAGAAAAGTATAAAAGTATATGAGAAAAGTATATGGGAAAGTATAAGATGCATAAAACAACTTAGCTTTCTTTTTTAAATTAATAAAAGATATGGATAAAAGATATGGATATTAAGAAGAAACCACTGATTCCAAAACATTTAAGGCAAGAATCTATTCTTTTTTTTTACTGTTCACTTAAGGAAAAGATAGTAAAGGCATAGCGAAAAATCTTAGTGGGAAAAGGTTAAAGAAATAACTTTTTTAAAAAAGGACGAAGTTCTCATTCATAATGGTAATAGATATAACAAATGTTAAATAACAATAATAGAAAGGATCCAAGTAAAAGGAAGTTAAAGATGTTCTTCTGTTTAATGTTATTTTTTATAATATTCTTATGTATGAATGGTCTCTTTGGTGGATTAATGTATGGTCTTTGTATGTTATATCTTTATTATTATTATATGAGATATTTGTTTTGTCTGTAGTGAATATATATATATATATATATGAATATATATATTTATATATGTATATATATATGTAATTATTACCCATTATTGCACCTTGAAAATAACAATAAAATTATAATAAATAAGCATAAAATACAATACAGTACAATAACATCCTCTATCTGAAGATCCAAAGTCAAGAATGCATATTAACAACTACTTCTGCAGGACTGGTGCAGAGGTTCACTCATTGGCCATGTGGTATGTAAGCCTGTCTGTCTAGAGACTGGATATATCCTTCCCTTCATTTAGGACGGTTGTTAGGCAGTCACCATCTGATACACAGCTTGCGAGTAGCATAGTAATGTGCTTACTCTGGCTTTGGTTATATGTGAGCATGTGTTTAATGTAAAAATGACAACTGAGATCTACCAGTCTCCCTAGCGGGTACTTTGGGGACTATGTTCTAGGCCAATAACTAACTTTTCTTTCCACTGTTATCAATAAACTCAGAGGCAACTTCCCAAACAAATCAAAGTGCATTCCCAAGCGTCACTAGAATTTCCTGCAAGGCATGCTTGACTTCAAACCTATCACAGTGAACTAATCTGGCAAAAACATGCATAGACGCCTTTTGGATTTGTTTCACCAGAAAGGTTCATAATATGGTCACTTCGTGTAATTCTTCTAAAGTGAATGAATGTGGATTACATTCAACTGTCAACTAATTTTCACAGCATTTCATTCTAGGAATTTTTTAAAAATGTAATATGCATTTTAATATGAATTTTAATATGCAACTGGACATAATTTGTTGTGGTAGGACAATCAGATGTACAGAAAAAAATAGGTTTCTGTGCAACTGACAATACAGGTATGGCTTTTAATCAGAAAGAAGGTGCTTATTTAAAACAAATAGTATTTCTCCAAATGGGGCAAATGTATTCAGAGGTTGCAGTATTACAGGCCAATAGCACATTGTTATAATGCACTTTTGCATTATAACTCTTTAAAACAATCAGAAAAGAGAAATCTGCCCATCAAAACCATCATGGCAAATTTTGCCCCTTTAAAAAAAAATTAACAAACTTTGAAAAAAATGTTAGTACAGATCCAATAATTTGCTACAATCAACTCCCCAAAAGAGTGGAATTAGAGGACACAGAGGCAAAAATGAAAAGCAAGACCCAAAGAATTATATAACAAGATCTCACATTTCTTCAGACCAATTTGGAAAAGGTTATAGATATGAAAACAATAAAGAAAATTACTATATGTACTCGGCTATAAGTCGACCTCATGTATAAATCCAGGGCAAGTTTTAGCATCAAAATTATGGATTTTGTTATGATCCATGGATAAGTCGAGGGTAACATTTAGGGGCATATGGCAAAGGATCTAAATGATGAAGCGAAGGAAAACAATGTCCAAGAACTTAAAAAATTCCAGCAGACATAACTCTTTGTGCTTACTCTTAAGGCTGGATGGATGTGAGAGTAGAGGGGGTCTTGCCTTTCACCAGGGGATGGTTTTTTATATATAAGAGTTAAAGTACAGTACTTACATTGTCCCATGGATAAATCGACTCAGTTTTTTGGGGGTCATTTTTTGACCTAAATTTCTAGACTTATACATGAGTATATACAGTAAAAATAATTACTATTACCTTTCTGTTTTCATAACCTCAAACTGATAGTATATTATTATAATAATAATAATAATAATAATAATAATCTTTATTTCTAGCCCGCTCCTCTGTGAGTACAATCGGAGCGGGGTACAACAAGATTAAAACATACAAATTAAAACACTTCATTGACCCATTCCCAGCCACCCACCCCTTAAAAATAAATTAAATTAGCAATAATTTAAAATCAACAACATTAAAAACAAGATTCATCCTCCATAGTTCTTACATTGAGGAAAAGATAACACCAGGCAAGGGGTCAATTTATAGGTCCCATTCGGAGCTGGGATCTAAGAGGTGTCAGGGAAGGCCTGCCGGAAGAGATGCGTCTTCAGAGCTTTTTTAAAGCAATCAAGAGATGTTATAAGGCGCATCTCATCCGGCAGACCATTCCAAAGTCTGGGAGCGGTCGCGGAAAAAGTCCTCTGGATTTATTATTATTAATAATAATATTAATCTATTATTGGATCTATTATTGGATCCAACTACCTGATTGCTCCACATTCAAACAAAAGAGGATACAGGCATGAAGATAGACTTAGCTGCTTTGTTGATTCAGGCATTGCCAACTACATCCAACAGTTCTTTTGCACTACACTGCAGGATTTACTGGCATCTAGAATGTGCCACTTTTCATCACCAGATTTTACAGTGACTTTCACCGTTACATGTATTTCCCCCAGTTCTGGTTTTGCTCATAGCATTATCATACCTCAGAGACTGTGACAATGCATCTTCAGCCAATACCTTGGTGAGCCAGCATATTATCATCAACCCTTGATTAGAGTACCAATTTCTCCTTCTTTTGGGTGGCAGGATTTCATCTTGGCTGCATGGTGCATAAGCCACACAAAATAACAAATAAATAGACCCTATGTTTTATATTATGCTATTTTGTCTTCATTTCTCTATGTGGGGATTTGGCATTGCAGAACACAAGTTATTTTCTTATGTTGATCTAAGGAATATATTTGAACTAGCATTGATCAGGAAGATTATTAGGTCAAATGACATCTAGACTGAGGGAGGTCTCACATGCCAGTGGAATGACACATCAGCCCCTAAAAACAATGATTGCTTGATAAAGCACTTTGAGGCCAAAAATACTGGCCCTGCACTACCTGAGATTAGGCTAGAGGCTATAATATTAAGCCTAACCTGATTCCTTTCTATCTACTTCATAAAAGACAAACCACTATCAAAAATAAAACAAAAAAGGCATTCAGAATGCCAAGGACCCAGGTGGCCTCCACACTATTGAAAGCAATGGCTAAACTCCTCTTTAGGTTAGAGAGAGAGAGAAACAGAGAGAGAGAGAGAGAGAGAGAGACTCAGTTTTGTAGTACAATTCTACACATTAAGTCCAAAGACTATTGGTTTCAGCAGATTGTAGTCTAAGGCAAATGAGAAAAGGTTTGCATTCATAATATCCTTAGGGGTCTTTAAGCAGAGGCTGGATGGCCATCTGTCAGGGATGCTTTGACTTGGAGTTCCTGCATGGCAGGGGGTTGGACTGGATGGCCCTTGTGGTCTCTTCCAACTCTATGATTCTATGATTCTATGATTCTATATGTAGGGCACGGGGATAATTAAATCTCCCTTTATACTGCTTTTAAAAATAACCATCTAAGAGTTCTTGATTTGTACGTGTTTTTAATCTTTATTTCATAGACATCTGAGGGAATTCATCTCAGTGCTGGTGTTCTGTAAGTTGTGTACCTTCTAGTCTGCTATCCGGAATTGTTAAGCAAATCAGCTAGAATATGTGTGTAGGGAAATGGTTACATGTGCCAAATATCTCAAAGAGGCCACTGATTCCAAGATACTGGAAAGTATTTGTTTAAAAGACGTCTTAGTTTCCTTTGGGAAACAAAATTGATTTGGGATGAATGAATCCTCTTCCATGTGCTTTCTGCCAGCCTCCTAAATCTCAGCAGCCATGAAAGTCTGCACTAAAATCTCAGTTCATCAGTAGTTTTTATGAATGCTTGGCAGAAACTGTTTGCATTGCACTCTTGGCCAAAGGATTCAAACAAGAAAGTGGTGTGATACAGAAATTTGGACTCAGATGCAGGTTTCTGTCTCTGTTAATAAAACATCACTTGGAATTAATAAAGAAGGCAGTGGGCGCCACTTTAAATCATGAAAAACCACAAATTTCCTCTCCTTTTAAATTCTGCCAGGAATGCTACATCTTTAGTCATACTTTAGCAACCAGGGAACAGAGCCTGTGGCAGAAACATCGCATCCCCAGCTCTCAAAATGGTTTCTTATCTCGTGTTCCTAAATGAACATTTTTACTTCTTGTACAAAATTGTGGGATATCTAAAAACTTTGCCTACAGTTTACTGCTAATTTGGTTGGTCTCAACAAAAGTGTTTCCTGTGGATTTTGGAAACTTTTTAATGGACCAGTTGTTATATAGTTTAAACAGTTCTTGATTTGTACATATTTTAGTATACTAAGTGTTATGTTGAGGCCTGAAAGTGTTATGCTGAGGCCTGACCACATGTTACAGTTACATAGGGAAAATCAGTTTTTGAGACAGATTTGGAGTGAAGATGGTGCTCCATGTGGCTTGTTTCACACTGACCCCATCTATATTGGCACTAATGGGGTGGCTCATGTGGCTGAGGCTCAGAAACTGGCTGATGCCACCATGGGGATTGGCAGCAGAACTTAGAAATAACATTTGTTTGGATTACAGTCCCCAGAATCCCCCAGCTGGAATGGCCAGTGGCCTTGCTGGCTGGGATTTCCAGGAACTGTTGTGCAAACAAGTTTTACTCCCTTGTTTTAATTGCCACGTAATGATTGCTCATCTACAAACAGGAATCTGGAGGATCAATGCTAAATCAATGAACAATGAGTTTCACAGAATCAGTCACTGGGCTTGCTGGCAAAACAATTTTTATACTATAGCTATTTGGGAGTCTGACATCACCAGCTAGAGTGAGATCCTCCCCTAGGGCTGAAGCCATAACTTGAGCCAAATGTGCCTTATCTCTGGGAAAGACTTTTATCTTTCAGGTCCAGTGCAGAACTATTTCAATCCCTGAGGCAAAAGACAAGGTAGCCAAGATGTTCTGCAAAACAGGTGAGATTCTTAGTCTTGACCACTGCTTTTTATCACTGTCTTGCTACATTGTTTATTGACAATGTCTGGGATGGCTGAATGAAAGCCTCCCCATAATTTAGTAATCCATGTCTTATCTCCAGGATGGCCTTTATTTGCCAGGCCTGACACAGGCAATGACAGTATCAGCAGTAGTGGATCACCTCTTTCCTGAGGGCAGGATGTGTATGTGCAAGGCAAGGACCATCTCCTTAACATGTGGGAAGTGAAAAGGTGTACAAAGAGGGATATAGGATGTTGGTTTCATGTATGACTTGATTTGATTCATTGCGATCTAGGCCTGCAAGAAGTTTGTATCAAGAGTTTATGAGGAGGAGAAGTCACCTATCAGAAAGAGAAGATTGCAATACCAATGATTTTAGACAGGAGGACACAAGGGGTCCTTTTACATTACACAGTTATAATGCTCTGATTCACTTTTAACTGCCATGACAAAATCCAATGGAATCTTGGGATTTGCAGTTTAGGGAGAATTGTTTAGGATTTTTAGCCAGGGAACTCTTGTCTTTCACTAAACTACAAACTCCAGGATTTCATAGAATGTTACCATGGAACTTAAAGTGGAATTATAGGGCTATAATTATGTAGTGTGAAAAGGTCCATGGTGTGGTATAGGAGAAAGGCACATGATTATGGCACAGACAGCCATTCTGTCAACCTTTCCTCAAAACCGGGAAGTGGTGATTGTCACCCAAATCTTGGGGCTGTACTGTTGAATGACAGGCACTCAATAAATTTTCCATTATTCATAACTTGTTTATGGGTAAAAGAGCTGACCTGGTATGTACTGTATATCCAATATCTGAGAGGTCAAATGGGGCTGGAGGATTTGGTATCCCACAGTTGTCCCTACCTTACTTTTGCTGATAATGACTGGCATAGGGCTGAATACCAGTTGGGGGGTGTTCCTGTGATCTGTTCAACTACCATCTTTTTCACCTGGATTTTGTCTAAGATGTCTACACTTAGTATTGAGCAGACATTGTAAGACCTCAGATTTTGGGGCTGCCAGGAGAGCTGTAGCGTGGTGGTGGCGGGGGGGTGGAGCGGGGGGTAGAGGGGGACACAACAACCAATCCAATTCACATGGTTGCATATATTTTGAGTCTGGTTTTCTCAGTGGGACTGCAGATATAGTGATATAAATGAAAACTATCTCACCTCCATTCCATTGTTATGCTGCTAGTATGGTCTGTTCTTGCTGACATATTCTTCCAATATGTATAATACAGACTTTGTTATGTAGCAGTCATATCCATCAATGTACTTCCTAGAATGAAGTTTATTTCTCACTGCTTTCTCTAAACAAATATATCGCTTATTAATTGGAACTAGCATTAACCCTGTACTCCTTGACTTGGGTTCTCAGCACCTCAATGACTGCATTTCCCATTAATTTGTCCAGACTCTCAAATTAACATCTAATGCCCTTGTTTCTGTTCCCCTTCCAAAGAAAGGGGGTGCACAATCGCCAGGCCTGCAGAGTAGAAGGTTAGACCTGGTGTCACAATAACAGGGAGGAAGGAGGAAACTAAGTAACATGGTAGAGAGTCTTTGCATGTCAGTGCAACAAATCAGTTAAGCCTTGGAAATTACAACAAGCTGCTGCTCTGCTTGCTGAGCTGGAGATTTACACACAGTCTTTTCCCTTTGCTCTGGACAAAAATGGGAATTTGCATCCTCATTTCCCACTTGGAGATCACCCACAAAAAGTGAAGACTCAGGGCCAGGTCCTAAGATCTGGCAACCCTACCTCTAAGACAGAGTGGAAATTTAAGCAAAACGTGGTTAAACAAAATGAATGACTGACAAAGGCAAAAGCTACTAAGGGGCAGCAATGGATGCCCCCTTCCTGTTCCTCATGAACTCTTTGGTTCGTCCCTCTGTTCTGATTCACCAAACACCCACACAGGCTGGCTGGGAGGGAGCCACAAACTGATAATACAGGCAGAGACAGAGAACTACCAGCAGCTTGAAAGCCTATGGGAGTCCCTTATGAAAAAGGCATTGTCAAGCAGTCCAAGTCAAGGGAAGCAACAGGAATGAAGGTCAACAGAATCCAAGGGTTGAAGAAGCCAAGAAGTCCAAAATATTAAATGCAGGAGTCTGAAAATAGGTATCAGGTATAGGAATGCTGGTCAGGAAACAGAGAAGTTGCTTCCAGCATTTGCTTGAGGCAAACTCAGCTCTTAAATGGCCTGACACCAGCTGTTTGCTGCTGCTTGGGCCACAGCCTGGCTGAATGTCTTTGTTCTATCCTTCGTTTTACTCTTTTGTCCCTCCTTCTTGATTGAGGATTTAAGACCTCAGCTGTGTCCTCTGCCTCATCAGCAGGTGGGTCTTGCCTTTGTCCTGCTGGCTGAGGCTGCAGTTGAACAGGATGAACAGACTGATGCTTTTAAGCAGAGAGAACTGGCTGAAGCTGCTCTGAAACAAGGAAAGTTGTGTGCTATTCCCTATCTGGAAGACTTGCCTGGGTTCCTTCTTCAACCTCCTTGTCAGACTCTTCCTCTAGGTCCCAGTCCTGGCCCGTGACACCCTCTACTGGAAGAAAGAACTGTGATATGAGGAACTGTGAAATTTCTTGCTTGACTGAGTGGTTTTCCCACCTTTTCCCAAATGTGCACCTCATGGTGGTTTATAAAATAGGTTAAACAATAGAGGCCTAAAACATTTTAAAAGAAATCAAATTAAAAACATTGATTTCCAAACAATTTAAAAGGCATTTAAAACATAATTATGCCAATAAAGTACACAACACCCAATTAAAAATCCCATTGGGAGAGGACAGTAAACAACCAAAGACCTGTTATTTGTTTATTTGATATGTGAATATAAATTAAAATGTGAAATTTTGACTAAATTTTACTAAATTTTGATACAAAACACTCTGATGAACTAACACTCTTCATTATAGTTCTCAGTTTCTCTTTCTCCCACATTCAAATATTGCAGCTTTGTATAAATTTTATTTATGACTACCTAATTGAAACTAAATTCTCACACTACACTGTGTGTGACATAATCCTGTCTTAGGTTCCCTAAACTGTCCTGGGGACATAATTCAGTTGCTAGTGTTTAAGTATGGAGTTTATCGCTCAGCATTTTAAAGTGGCTCCAGCCTCCTGGGCTGGAGCCAGGATGCAGGATGGAGGTGGGGATTATCGCACACTAAATCACCTCTGAATCATCAGTGTCCATCAGCCCAGGTCCAAGCCACACTCCACCAGCACTTTTTAGAAGTCGGAAAGTTTTCTGGCTTCTAAAAAGTACTGGCAGTGTGTGGCTGGGACCTGACTTGGACCTGGGCTGATGGTGGCCAATGGTTCGGCGGCAATTTAATAATGTGTGATAATCCCTGCCTCCATCCTGCATCCCAGCTTCAACTCGGGAAGCTGGAGCCAGTTTAAAACAACTGAGCGATAAGCTCCTATGATTCTGTTGCCAGTTCAGCCCTGTGGAAAGCTTATTGATGTGACATTGCTTCTCCCAGCCACACCAGGAAAGAGTAGTAGGCATTGCTGGTGAGTCAAGGATCCAACCTTATTTAGAGAAAGAAATTCATTTCTGTCCCCCATCCTGACAGACCAGAATCTGAACAGAATGGGAGCCACAATGAGTTCAATACAGTTTCAAAGTTGTCAAGTCTGTATTGCAAAGTACATGTATTGGAAAAATTCCATCAAGCTCACAAATTCAAAAGGAGTTTTTACCATGGGCTAGGCAACAGTATATCATGTACAGCCTCCTTGAAGGTAAACCACTTTCCCGAAGCCTTTGCAGAATTGCCGATTCCCCAAGCCCTTGGCATCATGGGGAACGAGATTTAGGATATAATCTTTACAGTGGACTCTTTCAGATGTGGGAAATTGGAAGTATAATCCAAGGGCAATCCAAACACAATCCTGGGGTTTCACGTTATTGCGAATTAATTCTTCTCACGCAAATTCGGGCAAAAGGGAAGTCACTCCGAATGCAATCATGGGTTTCACGTTATTGCGAATTTAAGCTTCTCACGCGATTTCGGGCAAGGGGGGGTTATTTTCGGGTAATGGGAAGTAATTCCGAATGCCTTCCGAACGGAGCAGGGGTTCAGGTAAATTCGCTAAACAAGCGAATTTACATGAATCCGCATTGGCTCCATTCGGAATTGGGAGAAATTCCCCCCGTTTGAAAGAGTCCCAAGTCAGCTTGTTCTTCTGGAGGAAATTTCCTGAGACCAAGGGCTCAACTTCATCCAGTGTGCTCCCAGAGACTTCTGGCCCTGGAACTGCTCCGGATTCTTTTCATTACCTCTGAACTCTGGAGGACACTGTGCAGCTGTCTACACATGCTTTCACTGTGTTGTCCAGTGCCACTGCTGCTGGCATGACTTGCCCCCTCTTAGGTCAGAAACAGTCCTTCTGAATGCAATCATGGGGTTTCGCGTGATTGCGTGAGAATCTATCACATGCAATTTCAGGCACTGGGAGGCAATTTCAGGCAGTTCTGAACGCAATGCAGTGTCAATACGCAATCAAGTAAATTCGCTGAACTAGCGAATTTACTCAGTTCCGAACTGGCCTCACTTCCATTTCTTTTGAAATTGAGAGAAAGGTGCCTAGCATTGATCACATGCCCAGATACTTCATGACCTCAGAAGGAGTAATATGCACAACCACCACCACCACCACCAGCAGCAGTGGATAGCACAGGAGAACCTGTGTGTAGACAGCCATGTGGTATCGCTCCAGAGTGCTCCAGATATTGTAGCAAAATCTGAGAGGATTTTACTCCAGTTTGGGCAGGGATAGACCAGATTCGGTGCAGAACTGGCCTTCCTTCATGAAGACAATCCACACTTGAATCAGGGCTTTGGCCCTGCATCATGTAGACATGTCTCGATGAGGGTGGGGGTACACCAGTGTAATAGGCTTGTGTAGGCATGCCCCAAGAGACACACTTCAAAAGAGATACTGTACAAGCATTTTTCTGGGTTAGCTCATGAAAAGCCATGTCAGTTTTCCCTTCCGTACTATCTTGTCCTTCACACACAGCAACAAGACAGCTTGGCCCAGTTTTTAAAATTACAGTAGGTACAGATTCAGAAGATGATAGGCTAGGTAATATTTCCCAGTGGTTAAAAGTTATGTTTTTCCTTGTAGATGAGGCCAGACATTCAGCCGATTACAAAGTCATCCTCCAGACCTAGTTTTCCCCCCTCTTCTGAATAGCTCAATAAAGTGCTGGAATTTCCCATGTAGGAATGCTGTCACTAAGTGGCCAGATTAAGGTACTGCATATCACAGTGTTCCAGCACAGCCACCGTCTTAATGCTGAAATATACACTTCATGTTAACTCCAAAATGCATTTACTTGAGAACTACTGATAGATGTTATTGGTACTTATGCTTTAGCTTCCAAAGATCCTTATTGATCTCTGTATCAATATATGGTTTTTATACAATTGTAGAACAATTCTAGAATTGTATACCAATTCATGGAATTGAGGTACAAATGTGGCTATGCTGTCCTGAGGCAACTTTGTACTATTGTGGAGGGAAATACAATTGCACAGAAGCAGTAAAGTGGAGTCCTATGTCCAGGCAACTCAATGATAGCAGGTATATGAGAGTTCTTTGTAAAAGCCCTGCTAATTGTGATTAGTAGTTGGAGAAGAGGGCTTTATTTAGTGCATGTGTGTGTTAACCTTTATTTATATAGCACTGTAAATTTACACAGCACTGCACGTACATTCATTTCATTACACTGTTCCCTGCCTTCATGCTTACAATCTAAGGAGACACGACACAGAAGGAGAAGGGATTGGTGGTGGGGAAGGGGATCAAATCCAGCAGTTCTTCACTCCCTCTGAGGCCTGGACCAAGGCGGATGGACTGGAGGGAGGGCTCGACTTCTTAACATATAATTAGGGCACAGCATCCTGGAGCAGAGAGAACGCTTCCCTAAACAGTGTTGAGCTCTACAGATGCATAGACATTTAATGTAATGCCAACAAATAATCTCCATGCACCCCCCCCCCCCCACTTCTCAAGCCTTTTATCCAGATATTTTCCTGCCCATAATTTTCATTCTTCCATCTCACCCCACCTCCCAAGACTTCTTGGTTCCTTAAAAGTCTCCCTACCTCCCTTGGTGTAAGAATGCAGTCCTATTCGCACTAATTTGGAAATAAGTGCCACTAAACTCGATGGGTCTTACTTCTCAATCGGTCTTAATGGGTCACCATGTACAAGATTTTCCTGTTTATTGTTGTTGTTGTTTTTGTGTTCCTTCAAGTCATTTCAAACTTATGGTGATCCTAAGGCATGGAGTTTTCATGGAGTTTTCTTGGCAAGATTTGTTCAGAGGAGGTTTGCCATTGCCTTCCCCTGAGGCTGAAAGCATGTGACTTGCCCAGGGTGACCCAATGGGTTTCATAGTCGAGCTGGGAATCGAACCCTGGTCTCCATGCCTAGTCCAACTCTCAAACCACTATGCCACTTTCCTTAAAACAATTGCTGCTTTCAGTTTACAGATAAGCTGGAGACAACCCCAGTTAGGTTACATCAGTGGACAGAGCTACAGGTTTGGGATCATTCCAGACCCTAAAGTTTCTAGGCCCAAACCTGAGAAATAGGAGATTATCACACAGCCATTTTTGCCCTGGCCATGACAGGGATGGGATTGGGTGGACAATGGCTGTGCAATAATCTCCTTAGAGGTGGACTCTGATTATGTCATTAAGTGTTAAACATCAAAGACCAACCATAGTTGCTCGCAGCTTATCATTCAAACACACACAGAGAGAAAATATTTTCCTGTTTTGAAATTAAGACTGAAATCTTAATTAAAGGGTCAGTTTCCAGATCAAGGTGAAATAAGGAGCTTACTCCTTCTCACCTAGAGATGGGAGATGGAATGAAGCACATTTAGAAGGAGATACCATTTACAAAATTTAATAATCACATTAGATTAAAACAGTATAGAGCTACGTAAAAACAATTTAAAACATAAGCTTATATATTGAGTATTAAAGGTTTCAAATAGACATATATCAGTTGGTAAGAGTGGCCTTCTATGCATGCCATCTTTTCTCTAGCGCTAATCATAGGTCTTCGCATTTGATTTGTTGAGATGCAGAATTTAGCCACCTGACATGTTATAGCAGATTTGGTATCTGCAAGCAGCAGAAAAGTAAGAGACTGGTCAGCACATCCAACATATGTCTGATGAGGTCAGAACATAAATCTCTATAAACCAAACACAAGAGAAGGATATATTCCAGAGTTTCAATTTAACCTGAATCACATGGGCAGCATCTCTCTAAGGAGTTTATCAGACGATGGAAATTGGAAGTATAATCCAATGGCAATCCAAACGCAATCATGGAGTTTCACATTATTGCGTATGAGTGTATCTCACGCATTCTTTATATGTGTAAGAGTGTAAGACTGTGCAGAGTCTGAAAAACAGACCCCTTCTGATCTCAGAAGCAAAGTAGGGTCAGACCTCTTAATACTTGGATGGAGGACTATCAAGAAATAAGAGGTACCTTTCAATATTCCTTACTTAAGAAAACCCTATGAAATTCATGGGGTCACCAGAAGTTGAGAGGTGATTTGAAGGGACACATACACTGAAATGGGGAAGAAGCTGTTACAAACCTAGTTTAAAGGAAGGTTTTTAAAAAACGAACAAACCCATGCTCTCTCTAGCATCAGTTGGGCCTCCTTTTGTATTTTCAACATAGGAATTCCTCTCATCTACTGAAAATAGCAGCAACAAAAAAGTATCCAGCTTGTACAGTAGTCAAGAAGCTCATGAGGGAATGGAGCTTGGTCCAACCCTATGTACAAGGCCAAAATTCAGGGACATTCAGCATCTAATATTGTGCCTATTGACCTCACTCCTATCTCCATGTACCTAATTGTTTGAAGGGTTTCAGTTTTCACTGGAAATGGATAATGGAATCACTGGGAGAACTGGCAATTGCCTTAATGTTCCTAAGAGGAGCATCTTGGTAGGGAAGATTACTGGCCAAATCACTAGGGCTGCTGCCACAATGCAGAATTAATGCAAGATTGACACTGCTTTAACTTTCCTAGGGCCCGTTCAGACTACGTTATATACCGGTTAGCAAACCAGTTTAAAATCAATAAGTTCACACTGAAGCCGGTTTTAACACTACTGAATCCGGATTTTGCACACCCGTAGAAGGGCAAATCCCCCATAACCCAGTTTCTCCCAAAGCGGTGTATTTACCGTTTCTTTTGGGAAAAACTGGTTTGCGGGGAATGTGAACTTGGCTCCGATCACAATTGGGTCAAGTTCAGGGGAGGGGAGAAGGCCAGGGGGAGGAACATGCCTCCTCTCCAGGCAAAATCGGGCACTCCAGCATTTTTAAAATATTTTTTTCTGTATTTTTAATTAATTATTTATTGTATTATTTTATTTATTTTAGAGTTATTTTATTTATTGTTTATTTATTGTATTTTATTGCATTTTATTTATTAGTAATTTAATTGTATTTTATTGTATTTTATTTTAGTAATTTTTAAATATATTGCTATTTCTTATTTTTTTTATTATTATTTTTTCAGTTTGACAGCTTATGCGCATTCTACGAGGCTCCTTTCCCATCCGTAGAGCCTCGTAGAATGCGCATGAGCTGTCAAACTGAAATATATATATATATATATATATATGAAATAAAAAATATTTTAAAAAATACTAAAATAAAATACAATAAATCAGGTCAAGTTCAGGGGAGGGGAAAAGGCCAGGGGGTGGAACATGCCTCCTCTCCTGGCAAAATCGGGCATTCCTGATTTTTTAAAATATTTTTAATATATTTTTATTAATTATTTATTGTATTATTATTTTATTTTATTTTATAGTTATTTTATTTATTATTTATTTCATTGCATTTTATTGTACTTTAGTGTATTTTATTGTATTTTATTTATTAGTAATTTATTGGATTTTTTTTGGTATTTTTTTAAATATATTTTTTTCTTTTTTTCCCCCCCAGCTTGACAGCTGTCATTTGCATTGGCTCTTCCGTTTTTATGAATGGGGAAGAGGGGGAATCCCTGTCCATATATGGACTGGGGTTCCCTTTAAAAGGGCCCCATTCATTCCCCTCCAGTTTAAAGAATGAATGGGGCCCTGAAAGGGAACCCCAGTCCATATATGGACAGGGATTCCCCCTCTGCCCCATTCATAAAAACGGAAGAGCCAATGCGAATGACAGCTGTCAAGCTGGGGGGAAAAAAAGAAAAAATATATATTTAAAAAAATACAAAAAAAATACAATAAAATCCAATAAATTACAAATAAATAAAATGCAATAAAATACACTAAAGTACAATAAAATACAATGAAATAAATAATAAATAAAATAATTATAAAATAAAATAAAATAATACAATAAATAATTAATAAAAATACAATAAAATAATAAATGAAATAAAACACAATAAAATTAAATAAAATAAAAACTAAAATATTAAAACATATAATAAATAATAATTTTAAAAGTACTGGGAGGAGGAGGAGGAGGGGACAGGATCGCCTCAATCCGCACCGCTCCCAGCCCTATGCTCCATGCGCATAAGCTGTCAAATATTAAAAAATATAAAAAAAAACACAAGCATCTCGCGCGGCCAATGGCTGCATCAGACGTCACCATGACATCATTTGATTGACAACCAAGAGGCTCCATCTTTAATCGTTACTTTTGTGTGTATGAACTTCGTTGGGGTAAAATGCACCGGGAAGCCTCAACGGGGGCAAAAGGTAGTATGAACTTCTCTCTGGATAGAATCGGTTTGCCATGCACATTCTCCATCTGGATCAAACCAGGGCAAATGGGCTAGTCTGAATGGGGCCCTAGCTCCATCCCATGGAATTCTGGGATTTATAATTCACCGTGGCACCAGAGTTTGCTGACAGAGAAGGCTAAATATCTCGTAAAACTACAAATTTCAGAATTCCATAGCATTGATCCATGACAGTTAAAGCAATGACAAACTACATTACTTCTGCTGTGTAGATGCAGCACAGAATTGAATAATAGGTATGAGAGCCATTTTTGGCAAAGAAGAATGAAAGATGCCCTTTCTTGAGAAATACTGCATTTCTCAGCCAGATGTGGGTTGCATTTACACTACAGAATTAGTGCAGTTTCACACCGCTTTAACTGCCATGTCTCAATGCTATAGAATTCTAGAATTTGTAGTTTTGTGAGATATTTAGCCTTTCCTGGTGGCGCAGTGGTTAAATTCCTGTACTGCAGCCACTCACTCAAAAACCATAAGGTTGCGAGTTCAAGACCAGCAAAAGGGCTCAAGCTCGACTCAGGCTTGCATCCTTCCGAGGTCGCTAAAATTAGTACCCAGATTGTTGGGGGCAAGTAGCTTACAAAAACTGTTTAGACACTCCTTAGGCGGTATGAAGCAGTATATAAATGAAGCTGTTTGTTTTTTGTTTTGTTTTTTCCTGTCAGAGAGCTCAGGTGCCACAGCAAACTACAAATTCCAGGATACTATAGGATGAAAACATGACAGTTAAAATGCTGTCAAACTGTGCTAATTCTGCAGTGTAGTAGCAGCCTAAAAATAACATAGAAAGCTGGGTTTGGGTTTTGTAAAGCTGACTGTCTCTCAAGAGACAGAAAAGTGATAAATTCTTGGTATCTTGTGTGGTGTTTAAGCTTTAATACCACGTTTTCTCTACCGGCATGTATTTAAAGAAATACATGCATTACAAAATGGAAATAAGCTTCCAAGGGCATTCTTCTTAAGTCTATGTTCCATGTCAGGTTTGGGAATTATGTGGCTCTCTATATGATGCTGAACTGGAACTCCATGTTCTCCAAACGTCCCAAGTAATTCTCCGTTCATCACATTTTTCAGCTGCTTTTAAAATGTCCTAATTTCTCTCCTCTCCTCCCACTTTCCCCTGATGCCCTTAGTTGACTTCAGTTGCTGCAAGCTGAATTCATTATGTTGGCAGGGGGAGGGTAGAGGAGGGACAGAATCTAGCCCTTCCCAGTATAATCAAGAAAAAGCCTCCCCTAGCTTGTGTGTTCTTTACCATCTTGATCACACTTCAATGTTGCTTAACCATGCATACCCCAATTTTCAGCTATGAAACACTGGAGGGTATTTCATTGTATGATTTTATATATTGTTTGCCGCTTTGATTGTTTTTACAAAAAGCATTATTATTATTATTATTATTATTATTATTACTGTTGTTGTTGTTGCATCTCCTTGCATTATTCATCAGTGGTTGTGTGACTAGGGCTGCTGGGGAGATTCAGTCCAACAGCATTTGGAGGGTCAAATATTTCCTATCTCAGGCCTAAATCCAACTTGTATGAAACATCAAGGAAAGGAGCATGGCAATGAATTAGCAAATATAACCCTGAATCAATGGGGACTTGGAAAGTCAACATTTATACATGTCCTATAGAGGATCTATTCTAGTTGGGTCTAACAACAGCAACAACAACAACGTTTTATTTATATTTCCCGCCTCTACTTTTGAATTGAGACGGGATTACATCAATAATAATTAGCTTTAGGTTTATGTACACATTCTTAGTGTATGTTCCATGTGTAATCTATATCCACATGTGGACTGTTGGGATTGGGAGTGGGCCCTGTGGGAGAAATCCCACTTCTGAGCTCTATGTGCTGAATAGCCCTATGTGTGTTAGTGGTCTCCAGTAAATTTGTGTGTCTCATTCACCTATGCGAAGAAAATTATACTTTTGTTCTGTCACTTCTGTTATATTGTTGTGACACCTAGTGACTCATAAGATGCATTATAAAGTCTTCCACATCTTCTAGGCACAAAGACATTCATTCATTCATTCAATCAGTCAATAAATGCCACGTATATCTGCTTCCAAACATAGGATTCTAAGCAAGATATATGACTATAAATATCTAGCAGAAATGCATAAATTCTTCTATTAGAACCCTTCTCATCATGTCACTGTTGTGTGGCTTTGAGGAGTTTCCAATTTATGGTGACCCTATTATGAGTTGATCTTGGGGTTATCTGGGCAATATTTGTTCAGCGGGGGTTTGTCTTTGCCTCCCACTGAGGCTCAGAGAGTGTGTGACTTTATGCATCTTCTAAATATTGCAGCAATTCATATTTAATATGAATATGCTTCATTAGATGGACTTAGGGTCTTTGTTGTTCTTGTTGTTCTTGTTGTGTGCCTTCAACTTATGGTGACCCTCAGGTGAACTTATCATGGAGTTTTCTTGGCAGGTTTCTTCAGAGTGGGTTATTTAGTGCCACTACTCAAATGCTAACATATCTAGTGCCACCTCTGAGGCTGAGACTGTGTGACTTGCCCAAGGTCACCCAGTGGGTTTTCATGGCCAAGCTGGGATTCAAACCCCAATCTCCAGAGTTATAGTACAATTCTCCAACCACTACACCACACTGGCTCACGCTCTCTAAGCAACATTATACGAACTATTGAATTATCTGTTTTATTAATAATTATAATCACTATATACTATTTAATATTCCTGTAATTGTTATACTGTAATAAAAATTGCCAACTATAATAAACAGTCTGTATTAACCTCAATTAACTATGGAATAATAGAGGTAACCTCCAACAAACCTTCTTTAGGGTTATCAGACAGAAAACTGGAGAGGGCATCTGTACTTTTAACAGTTGTGTAGAAGAAAAAAATTCAGCAGATGTTGCTTGAGTTGTTACGTGGTTATGTGGCATGAAAAGAAACACCTACTGAAATATCTTCTTCTACACGCCCTTTAAAGCAACCAGATCCTTCTCCAGTTTTCACCCTGGCAATTCTAACCTCAGTTTTTTTATTGTTAGTAAGGAGCTGGCCATGAGACAGCTAAATGTATGCACAGCTGTTATGTTAAAGGAGAGGTCACAGATATAAATATAGTCAATGGTGCCTCTCTTGTGCTGCAGTATTTGGCTTTACCAATGTCTGTTCAAAGAAATATCAGCCATAACCAAACCTGAGGGGAAACTGGTTAAAAAAACCTCACAGAGTACAGAATCCTCTATAGTCAGAATAAGCAAACCCCATAACACTATGAGATTAAGGGCTAGCAAAACTGTTGACCATAAACTGTGAAACAAAATTATTTATTAAAAAGAAATCAAGTAATCCTATATGGGACTAAATACAGAAAGACAGGAAGTCTTTTTATAATGAATCAAACCATAAGCCGTGTCGATTATCTTTGAGAGAGAGAGGCAGGATACAAATTTAAAATTATTATTATTATTATTATTATTATTATTATTATTATTATTATTATTAGTTCACCTAGACCAGTATTTTCAGCACTGTCAGGCAGTGATTTTCAAGGGTTCTAGGCAGCACTCAGTCCTTGGAGAAGGCTAATATTACAAAATATTCTATAATAAATGAATTGCTGTTGATAAAATATGAACTTTTGTATACTGTAGCGCTAAGAGATTTATTTCTGAAAACAAAATTAAAAAAATACTCTGCTGCAAAACATATTTACATTTGGATTTTATGCTTGTTTATAATGCCTTAATTCATGTAGTAAACTCCAAGTAACTATATCACTACTATAGTTTCTAACCACTAGGTGCAGCTATGCACATAATTGCAAGAACAGACATAGTTTTAAGACAGTGCTTCTCAAATTACCTAATGTGGCAGCTCAGCAATCTTTCTTTTTCCCAATATGTTAGGGACCACTCATATTTGCACCGTTGTATTATCCCATTTCTACTGTTTCCTGAAAATTCATCCCAGATCCAGACAACCCTGCAGCCTACCACTTTGAATAGCAACACAGCTTTAAATACATCAGTAGAGAAAATGAAGAGCATGACTGAAGATTTCTGTGAATCAACATGGAAAGAAACCATTTCAATAATACATGTTTTAACTAATGTTATTCCAGTTAAATGTTTTTATTGTTATTATTTTGTATTGATGAGAGGAAGGGTAAAAGGGTGGGGGTTTTCGGGACTGTTTTGTTATTATTTTCTATGACTTTTGTATTTGAAATTTTCCTTGCTATTACCCACCTCAATCTTCAAATGGGAGAGGTGGGATACAAATAATAATAATAATAATAATAATAATTCCAATCCTGAAGACTGAAAAAATGCCATAATTTTGCCAATTCAGAGGAAATATGCTAGATAACACAAGCATATGCCTTTCATAGGCTTTGAAAGTTGGCCATTCCAACTATAGATTTTTAAAAAGAAAAAAAAAGATCAGTGTTTTTACTTCCCAAGCCCTTGCTCAAATTTTTAAAGCCCAGAGGATGTCAGAACAGTGAAATGTATTATTTGCCAAGACTGATAGATAAAGTTCAAAACCAGCTTGCTCAAACCTAGTGTCCTCCAGATGAGTTGGATTACTTCCATCATCCTAGGCTGCCAAGGGTAAAGGAAATTTTAGGCTGGAATTCTGTTAATGGCAAGCTTTGTAGGTCAGGATTATGCCCTGAGATTTCAGGGCTTCAGCCTGAGATGTAGCGATGATCTCTTGTGAGATCACAGGAAGTGGACTTTGCAGCTGTGACAAGGCTGATGTTGCAAAAGGCAGCTCCTGGTGATGCTCTCAGGCATGATACCATAAGCATCTCTTACAGTTCCACAAAGTATGCTGTTTAAATTTTTAAAAGCCCAAATCTAACAAATGGAAAGAAAATATATATTCATACGTTCATACTTTTCAAAACAGTTCTTTTATCCTGAGACTTCCCTCCCTCACCCTAAAAACAGGAGAAGATGGACTGGTGTGGAGGCAGTTCAGACAATATAGCTGCAAAGGAAAAGGACAGAAGGGGCTTCTCTATTTGTGAATGCACTAAGTTTCCTATTTCTTTTCCCTCTGAACTGAAATGAGTCAGCTCTTTGTCATCTGATTTGCTGCACTCCTCCATCGACTGCCTCCTAGTAAGCTGTAGCAGCAGAGATCCCACTAGGAGCTGGACATCCCGGGGTTGTGGAGGTTTGGGACAGGGCACAAGGCACCCCTTGCACCTTTCCAAAAACCTGGAGGCTGGACACAGAACTGTACTGTAATACTCCAGTTGCTTGAAGTAGGATCTCAGCCTCAGTCTCTATCTGGGAATTTTAGCCTGTATGTAGGAGGCATTCAGTTGGGGTAGGTGAATCTAGACAAGAAGGATTTTTTTCCTTTCTGTTCAAGAATTCTGTTGTTGCATCTCCCTTTTCCTTCTGGAGTACTGAATCCTGAATTTTAACCAAACTTTTCCCCTTCGTATGGTCCCAAATCTATGGTCTGAACAATGACTTCCTTTGTAGAACACTCTGTGATCTAATTTGATTATCTTAACATCTTAGTCTGGAGGACAGATTGTCTAAAAGAATTAAATACATGCAGAAAAATATGAGTCCCATGAGTGAAATCCTCCTCCTAGATTGGATGAGCATATTTCCATTTGTTTCATTTCTAATGCACTGATTTACTTTGGCCAAGGAACCGGCCTCTTCTTTCTCTTTTTTCAAAACTAATCGTTCATACAGATGCAATTGCCAGCTTTAAGCACAAAGAAATCAGTTTGTCAATACTTCAGGTCTTTTCAGTTAGGAATGATAAAATCTATCTGTGTAAAGGAGGGTTCAGATTCTTCGAATGTGTGTTGTTTGGGGAACAAGGTTACACAAGCATACATGGAAAAGAGTGCAAATACACATTTTATAAGAAGTGCTATTGTTTAAACTTTACATGCATTGCATTTGTATCTGTTTAATGGGACACTCTGTATGTCTCATTTGTCAATGTTGCTCTCCTAAGGACACCCTGATTTCCTTAGTACTGGTAACATGTGCCTTTAAGCCTCTCAATTTATGGTAACCCCACAAATTTCATAGTCTTCTTAGATAAGGAATATTCAGACATGATTGACCATTGCCTTCCTCTGAATATAGGCTGCAGCACCTGGCATTCCCTGGTGGTCTGCCTGCCAAGTACTAACCAGGCCTGACCCTACTTAACCTTGGAGATCTGACAGGATCTGGTGCCTTCAGGGTATAGGCTACTCAGCTTGTAAGAAAAACCAGGATCAAATAGAATGATTAATGATGTTGGAAACATCCACCTCTGATGTAGCTCCATACACTAGTTGTAGCTTTTGATAAAGTGAAGTGCCAATCTTTGTGAGACCTTGGCATGTGAACCAATGCCAAAAATAACAGGTAAAGGAAATACCTCCTGGTACATATGAAAGATAGAGATCTCATGCCTGTGTTTATCCAAGTGACAGAAAACCTAGAGGGGGCAATACGTTCAAGTTCACATGACCATAAGAATCTCCAGACTGAGATACTGACAGCAAAAGAGACAAAGTTAGAAGGATCTGGTGCAGACATCCAGACAATTTGCCATAGAGCAGTCAGTGACATTATTTTCAAGCAATGTGTCAAGTCACTGCTAAATGATATGCAGATTGTTTGTTGAGCACCTTTGATAGTTGTCTACACCAACAATGGATCTAACCATTGATGAAAAGCTGGTTGAATTTAGAAGTAAAATGTCCTTTCTGACAGTATATGACATATAAACCAGGAAGGTATAGCACAAAAATATGAGAATGTGGTGGCATAAGACATTATATCCTCTGAAGGGTACACAGCTGAAATTCCAGCTTGATTATAGTGTGGTGACAGTGCCAGCTGAATCATATTTCCACATTGGATAAAATGTAATTTAGGTCATTTGTAAAAAATAATTTACAGCTGACAAAGTCTGTTATCAGAAGACCTAATGTACATGTGCACCAGTTGATGGAATAACCCATAAATACACAACCAGTTGTTTCTTCTGCAGTAGTGTGGCAAATACCAACAGATCATGCACTGTGAGAAATTTGGTTGCAAGGATCTCTGCAGTATCAAAATGGCATGCTCTGGTATCTGTAAAGTAGATCTGTTGTTGCATTAAACTTGGAATATCAATAGCATAACAACAACAACAGCAACAAACATCGGTTAAAACACATCAATTTAAGAGGGCAAATAAGATGTACACATCTTAAAGCAATGTACATCTAAAATTCATCATTTAAATTTCACAATGTAAAAATGATCAAGACAAGCCTCCTGGAAGAGATTGGTCTTTAATGAACTTTTAGGGCTGGAACAGGCAGCCCATAAAATATGCCTTCAGGGCATCATCACAGCATGGCTTTAATGCCGCATGCTCTGATGATGCTCTGAAGCTGCCCAGAAGCCGGGCGGCCACTCAGACATGGGTGGCTTCAAGATACTCCAGCAGTGCAGCATTTATACACTGTACACCACTGGAGGAACTTGCAGATGGCTTCAAGCCATGGCAGGGTGGGAAAAGTCAGGTTTTTTGACAGCAGAAAAAGGAGTACATCTTTGCCGCTCCTTTTTCGGTCGGCTTCAAGGTGGCTATGAGCATTTACAATACATCAGCCTGTCCATATGGCCATGTTGCAGCATCCAAATTTTTCCATGTGCATTCATACAACTAAAATTATAGTCTTTGTTGTGATTTGTTAGCACAAAGAAGCATACCAATGCAGTTAGGTGATGATCACATGACATATTTATTACATAGAGATACTTTTAAAATAATTTATAAGGTATTTATTGTCAATGTAAACATTTTCTAGGAAAATAGTGTTACAGTTTTCATGTAGAAAAGAAGTTTAAGGCACATAGTGCAAAAATACTTTTCTGATACAGAGATCACAAAATAGTTATCTGTATATGTTAGGTAAAAGAAAACTGCTTAAAATCCTATGGCATGACTTAGCCTTTGGTTTAAAACGATTTGTGGGTGATAACAGTATAGCTGCCATTTTATCTACAGTACCAATATTTTACTGGCAGTTAATTCATATTTGGTTTAACAGTTTAGGGTGTAATGCAAATCCATTAAAATGAATGGGAGTTTTGCCAGTGATGTGGATGGAATGAGGCTCCTTGACTAGTATTTGGCTTAAACCGGCATCATGAGGCAATTAAAGTATAATCATCTATGATACAACATAAGTATAGATTCTGAATACATAAGAACTTACTCTGATATCGTTTAAAAAAATAATCTATGTAATACTTTTGTTCTGGGCCTTTAGTGATATTAAAACATAAATCCAATTACTAGAACCCTTCTTAAAGGGACAAGTCTCCTTTTATGTAGCAAGATATTAAAATGCACATTTCAACTGATCAATGAGGGATGGAAATGTATGCTCTAATCAGAATGTAGTGGACTTTCTCAGATGAAAAATGAGCTTCTCACATTTTCTCATTCATTTCTGTGGTGGAATCGATGTCATATTCAAAAAAGACTGGACATAGATGAAGTCCATATACCAAAATAAGGAGCGCTTTGGATGCTATCACATGGAGGAGGCAAGAATCATAAAAATACAATTAAAATGTGATAATAGCGCAAATAGAGGGAAGATTATCACTCTCCCATGTGCTGCTTCCATTCATGTGCTTGTACATAAACTGTAATTGATGCTTCTTTGGATAATAACAGGAATTTCTGTTGTTACCCAATGATGCTTCCATTACAGTTTATGCATGGGACACGAATGTGCGTGAGGGTGTGATAATCTTTCCCTTGATCACACTATTACCACATTCTAATCAAGTTTTCATGATGCTTGCCTACCGTGTGATAGAGTCCTTTGATATAATGTGAAAAGATGGTTTCTAATAACATGCAGAAACTTTCAGAAGCCTTATGTTCATGTACCACCCCTTCTCTGCATATATGAGGAAGAGAATAGAATACTGGGATCTATAATATGGCTAAACAAAACAAATCAGGTTTGAACTGTTATTTGACATCTTTCTTTGTTTAAAAATATGTAGTTAGAACAAAACACCAGTTTCTGAAAATTGTACATATATGAACTAAGTTCTAAAGCACAAAGAACTGTTCATGGTTTTTCCTTGTGCTCGAAAGAAGAGGGAGAGAAAGAGACAGAAAAGCATAAGAACCTGAGGTTTGTGTCATATTCTTCTCATGTTTTCATTTGAGCCATACTATTAGGAGAGCTGGAAACCTAAATTGGATCTCACTGAAGCCAGTAGCATCACTAGGAGGGTGTGTGTGTGGGAGTGTGGGCCACACCAGGTGACACCCTAAGAGGGGGTGACACCACTGCTCCTCAAACATCTGCCTTTGGGCAGAAACAGGCCGTGGCATTCACCTGTGTCCCATTAAAATGCTGAATATATATATATATATATATATATACACGATTTAGGAGTAACATTAATACAAAAAGCATTACTAAGGACTATTTATGGTGTGGTAATGGAAGGAGGTCAATTGTGGGGTGACACCATGAGTTACCACAGCAAGTGACACTAATCCTAGTGATGCCACTGATTGAAACCAGTGTTGCTATTTTTATTTCCTACAGAGCTACATACAAGAGACTACAAGAATACACTAATGACATGAAATGAACATCCAGCTGTTGCCATCCCTGTTCAAAGTATGAGGGGAATGTTTGTTATGCATACATATAGATGTACAATAGATAGTGGGACCTTGTTATCCACTGGGGTTTGGTTCCAGAACTCCCTGTGGATAACAAAATCCGTGTATGCTCAAGTCCCATTAAATATAATGACACAACAAAATGGTGTCCCATATATAAAATGGAAAATCAAGGTTTGCTATTTGGAATTTATACTTTTTGCAAATATTTTCAAGCTGTGTATGCTCAAATCCGTGGATAAAAAAATTGTGGATAAGGAGGTCCAACTGTAGCATCTTTTACCAATTTCAATGTCTCTTAGTGAACATTTGAAGAAGAGGTAAGATTGCTAACATTAGAAGCAAAGCTGTCAATATTTTTGTTATTACTTTTTAACCATAGTTAACAGTTAACTTCAGTAAGCATGTTTCAAAGATATTAGCTGAAGCTGAGCTGCTGTTTCAAATTAGCACCAGCAACTGTGATTTTAAAAAAAGTCACAGAAGCATAGTAAAAAATTTAACTGTATACACTGTATCAGCAGAAAGTATATTGATTATGCACCACTCAGATATATTTGTATTTTACAAAGTCAACAACAGCTGAAGAATGCAATCCTAAGAAAACCTAATAAAGAGTAAATCTCATTGACATTAAAGAGAGATAAATCTGAGTAAACACGCTTACTGATTCCAAGTGGGTGGTCGTGCTAGTATGCTGCTGCATAAACAAAGTTTTTCAGGCAGCTTGAAGGCTAACATATTTATTATAGTGTGAATTTTTATGGACTGAGCTATGAAGGATCATGCTATAATGAATTTGTTCATCTTTACAGTGCCACAGGACTCTTTTCTGTTCATGCTCAAGATTACACTGCTGCATGCTATACATTTCAACATCCCCTCTCTTTCTTATATTCCAATGTAACTGTCTGTAGACATGCTAGCACACAAAGGACTCTCTTTTTTCTGTTAGAGCTATATATACTGTAAGAAAGAGAGCTTTTGCTTACTAGCATGTCTACAATCAGATACACTGGAAAATAAGAAAGATAGGGGATATTGAAATGTATAACATCTGACAGTGTAATCCTGAGTATGAACAAATTTATTATAGCATGACCCTTATAGCATGTGGAATCTGATGCCACCATGGCTGGATGCATTCACAAGGCATTTACTCTGCAAATGCAGCAACTGGAGTTTTTACCTCTGATCCTCCATCCGGGAGCCCACCTTCCCTACATTCAATGCTCTGTATGTAGTGTATCTGGAAAAACACAGCCAGTGGCCTGAGATCTGGTTTTGTTCTGAGTTTGTGACTCAGTCAAGTCCTGGAGCACCAGCTAAGCATGATTTCCTCCCACTAGTCTTCCCCATCATGGGGAAAACTGGCCATGAAAGTTAACAGATGGGACTTGGGAGATCAGCTGACAGCCCAGAAACTCAGGTGGAATGGGGGTTCATTATGCTATATCATTGTATGTTGTGCTTTTAAATTGGGCGGTCAGGTTTGTCCTAGAAACTGCTGCAATCCCACAGAAGTTTGTATAGGGAGGTGACCAAGCAAGAAGTTTGTGTGCTGTTCATTCATGCCTTGAATGAGCTCCTTATTGTGGCTATTTGGACCTCAAATATGGTTCTGTTGGCTAGAAAAAACACATGGTGGTAAGTATTGGATTTACACCATGCAAGCTGCTGCCACCCATTTGGCCAGTTCTTTCCACTGCAGCCCCTCTTGCCACTCAGTACTTCATTCTATACTCTTCAGAAGGTCCTCTTAAATCTCTGGGGGGGAGAGCTACATGAGGAAAAGCAAGCAGAGGACAGTTCATGTTTAGCAATAGCAATAGCAGCTTCATTTATATACTGCTTCATATCTCACTAAGCAGTCTCTGAGCAGTTTAAAACTGTAAGCTAATTGCCTCCAACAAGCTGGGTACTCATTGTAGCAACCTCAGAAGGATGCAAGCCTGAGTCAAGCCTGAGCCCTTGGCTGGGATTGAACTCACAACCTTATGGTTTGTGAGTGAGTAGGTGCAGTACAGGCATTTACACACTGCACCACCAGGGCTCTTTGTGCCACTAGTTTCCTTTCACTCGAAATTCTTATGGTGTCTGTAAAAACCTAAGGATTGGTCACTGTAGTTTATGCACATGTTTCCTTGACAACAAATGTAGGAGTTAATTATTTGAATCTCTAACCCAGGATCATTAGGGTCTTATGGTTATAGGAAAAGTGAATGAATATTGTTATTTTGTGTGGCTTCAAGTCTTTACTCACTTACAGAGACCCTAAGGTGAGCCTCGTACAGGATTTTTCTGGCAGGATTTGTTCAGAGGGAGTTTGCCCTTGCCTTCTTCTGAGGCTGAGAAGAGTGTGACTTGGCTAAGGTCACCCCAGTAGGTTTCCACATTTGAGCTGGGATGCGAACCCTCATCTCCCAGTGTCCTAGTCCAACACTCAAACCACAATACCACATTGGCTCCCTAAATGAACAGTTGGAAGAACAGTAAAAAATAACAGCACCATCAGTATTGATCATTAAGGAATATTTTTCCTTGACGTTTTCTTTTACTGTAGCTGAAGTTGGAGACCAGTGTTTCCATTTGGAAGACATTTCCCACAGAATCCTCCACATCTTCCATATATTTTAGTGTCATCCTAAAATGAAAATGAGAAACCGCAGTTATATACATTTAGTATACATGTGGAATAAATCTTGGTACACTACTTCAGGTTCACTATGGAATAATGGAGTAATACTAAATATAGAATATAGAATAATATGGAATAATACAGTAGCAGTGTTGGCCCCATATTACTACTACCACCATAAAAAGCAGCAGGAGCAGGAGCAGACGTCATCCACAGAACCATAGAAATAGTGCTATAAGCCTTTTGTCTTATGTTTTCCATAAAAAATGGCATCCTACTTTTGAAACGGGGGTTTTCAAAAGCATTTTGTGATAGGTTGCCAAAGATCTGCTGTTATAAGAAAATAAACACAATGGCCCAATCTAGACGGGCACAAAGTGCGCGATAAGGGCTAGAAAGCCCTACTTTAGGGTTAGGGAGGGTGCAGCTCCTACACCCTCCCTAACCCTAAAGCGTATGGACACCGCCATTTTAAAATGGCGGCATCCATACGGACGCACTTTGAGAGCGTCATCCTGTGCGCAGCTGCTAGACGCGCTGCGCACAGAATGACGCTTTTGCACTGCGGGAGGGTGCAAATCGCGCCCTTTCCGCAGCGCAAAAAAGGAGCTCCAAATGGAGCTCCTTTTTAGTGTCGGGTCTTTGCCGTGTCGGGTCTTTTAGACAGCCGCGGCAAAGACCCTGGGAGAAAGGGGCCACAGCAGTGGCCCCTTCCTCCCTTTGGCCTTGCCTCCACAAGTGGGGTGCAGTGGGCGCCCAGGGCGCCTTCTGCACCCCGCTTGGAGGCCGCGGGGAATCGGCAGTTTGCCGCTTCCCCGCGGCCTCCGGAAACAGTGGGGTAGGGCCGCAGAGGCTGCCAGTCTGGCAGCCTTGGCCCCATCCCGCTGCTTCCTGGGGCAATTGCAGACAGCCCCTTTTGGGCGGTCTAGATTGCCCCAATAAGGCCTTAAGTAAATCTTTCTATCCCAATCATTTTTCAAAAAGGCATTACAACTTTTGACCCCTTTCACCACTTTCAACTTTAACTAAGACTTGTTTAAGCAGGCTGAAGAAAATGTCTCCCTACACTACTTATAAAAAGCTGATTTCCTTCAGTCTTCTCAAGCAACTTCTGTTGTTATTTTGCTTCAAAACGATTTCTGCAGTAAAGGGCCTGTCTGCACTGGCTAAATAAATCAGCATCCCCCACTGAGGCCTCTATCCTATTAGTGGGGAGAATGTAGGCAAACAGTCCAATTGACCCATGGCCTATTCAGCACGAAACCCTGGGCATACCCCTCTTGAAGCAGAGTAAACAACCTCACTGTTTGCTCTGGATCTTCTCAGAAGATCCAGAGCCCTCCATTCTGATGTGGGATGGTTGTTTAAATTGTATTCTGATATCCCACCCAAAACAGCTGCTGCCAAGGCAAGTTGCTCACTCTGAGATCAGAATGAGGTGCCCAGCCATGTGATTGACACTGGGTGCTTTGTTCTGATGTCAAGAAAAAAGAACTAAACACATATTATCTCATTATTTGTTGAAAAATGACTTACTTGAGATTTATGTATCTGAACAGTAGCGTAATTTCCCTGAGCAATCCATTTTGCTGTATTGGATAGCCTCAGTCCAGTGCCTGCCAAATTGATGCCAAACTGCCCCTGTCAGGTAGTGGAAAGTAAAGCCTGTAGATCAGAGTACATCTAGCACATACTGCTACTTCTATATATGGATACACTACTTTTCTCTTGGAAAAAAAAAATTAACATTAAGGCTGGAAAGATGTTACAGGTATTCCTAGGACTAAATGACTTAGGGCCTTTTCAAACTATTTTTTAAAAATTGAGACACCTTGCTACAAATGGCCTCATTTCTCAAGCATTGGAACTTCCCAGAAAAGCATTTTATATCCCCACAGACTTCTGTTACTGCAAAAGGGGTGTGGGAAGAGAAGATGAAGGAATCTTGGTAGACATCTTGAGGACTTTATTGCACTGCCTCTGGTGCCCAACTTACCTCTTCCGAATTTGGCTCAAATTCAGAAGTTAGGCTGATTTTATCACACAGACTTTTCGCTCAAAACAGCTTCCCATTGCCTCCAATGCTGAATTTGGGCCCCGGAAGTCTCTTGAGTGGCCATTTTTTCCAAATCAGAAGCTCCTGATTTGAAAAAAAAATGGCCACCAAAGTGACTTACAGGGCCCGAACTCAGCACTGGAGACAACAGGAAGGCATTTTGAGAGAAAAGTCCATGCAATAATATCAGCCTAACTTCCGAATTTGAGCCATATTCGGAAGAGGTAAGTCAGGTACTGGAGGCGGTGCGATAAAGTCCTCAGATTTCATGCTACTATAGAAAATTGGATGTAGATATCTGGCCTGTGTCTTTACTCAACTGGATGGATATGCTTTCATTTTTTTAAAAGTATAGCATTTCAAAAATCCTTATGGTGCTAAAGTAAAGGTATTTTTTAACTAGCCTATTGCATCTCTTGAAAAATGGTACTTGTGTTGGTATCTATTCTGAAATAAAAAGAACTCAAACTTTAGGCAGAAATGAAATAGTTCAAACTGCTCTGGATATTCCATGAACAGTAAAATGCCTTCTGATTGTTATTTTAAAAATAAACAAATGCAAGAACCTGAGCAACAGATAGGAACAAATAGGAACATCTCCTTCTTTGCCCTTATCTGCACATATTTAGGGTCCAAATGTACATTATTTTTGTTTCTTTCAGCTCTGTAAGGGTCTGCTTGCGACTGAGTCCCTTCTTTTAGATAAAGGAGGGGGGGAGCAAAGTGTAGCTGAAGTAGCTTATATACACATTTCTTCTCTCCAACTTTTATCTCTGATCAACAGAAATTAAGAGTATAAATACTACTCCCCCAATGGGAAAACCTGTATAGCAGAGTCCTTGATGAATTTGAGGTAGTCATTTTGAAACACCGTACTGAAAAAAGTATTGTCTGACTTCCTCCTAAAACATAGGGTCATTCAGATGTATGGATTTTTTAGCAGAATGATGTGAATAACCTTACTCATGAATTCTGGGTTTGTTATTCACACTGTGGAAACATATATCTGCGAACGTCTACAAGTTCAGTTGCTCACATATGCAAGCACTCAAATAAACATGGAGTTGATAATGCAAATTTATTCGAAATGCATTCAAGGCATGCACAGATTAATCCCAGGTCTATCCACATCAGTTATTCACACGGCTGACAATCAAATCTTTCTTTAAAACTCAGGAAAAAACCTAATATTGATTACCCTGAGTTAAGTGGTATTTTTGACAGCCCACCTCCCAAAAAACCTTAATCAAGTGCATTTAGAATGCATGTGAACAACAGAGATTCAACCCAGGTTCATCCTGGATTGTTTTTACCATTTGAATAATCCCCTAATTTACTAAAAGGGAAGCTGTGAGGTCACAAGAGGGCAGTGTTGTGTTGCAAACACAAGGGAAAAGAATGGAAAGAAGGAACCAAAATGAAAAGAAGCGCAGAAAAAGCATGTGAACTGAAAGTAGAATTTTAGGAAAGAAGAGGGGAAAAGGGAAATAGGTAAAAAAAACTCTAGCAATTTATGTGGACCACTTTCATATTGGCAAGTGCAGTGAAATTCTGAAAATTTCACTGCACTTGCCAATATGAATTCATAATTGTTTTTGTGTGCCTTTGAGTCATTTCTTATGGCAACTCTAAGGCAGAACATATCATGGGGTTTTATTGGCATGATTTGTTTAGATCTAAGGGGTTTGCCATTGCCATCTTCTGAGGCTAAGAGAATGTGACTTGCCCACAGTCACACAGTGGGTTTAACAGCTCTATAAGTGACTGTTTTCCTGGAAGATCTGTAAATGGTGAAGCCAAATTATAAAGTTCAGCAGGTCATGGGTGTCATTAACCATTTTATCCAAATAATGCTAGAATCAGTTGTAAAAGATGTAGAAAAGAAAATAAGGGAAGAACAAAGGAGAATCATTTTGTTATAAAAGTATTCAAACTATATTTAAGAAATAAAATACAGTAACCTAGTTCACCAGTACCTGTGGGCATCTTGCAGCACTATAGCAGTCTCCAGCTGTGGCGAAAGGAACAGGCTTTCCAAGTATGGTCTGGGCAAAGCGAAAATCAGTAGCTACCAAGCAAAAGTGATGCACTGTTATTGCAAGTGAAACAGGTTTAATTATCCCTAATTAGTATATAGACACTGGTGCGTATGAGAATATGTGAAGTGGACCCACCAAATTTTAGCTTTGGACTCAGCCAGAACTAGTCCCCAAGAGATTTGTCATGAACTGTAGTGAATGAGAGAGAGAGAGGGGGGGGGGCTCATTTCTCTTCCCCCTCAGATGTCTATTATGTCAAGAAGACACTAGACATGATGGTGGAGATGTGTGAATAAGTCCACAATTTCTTTAAACATTTGCAAATACAGTGGGCCCTTGTTATCTGCTGGAGTTTGGTTCCAGAATTGCTTGTGGATAACAAAATCTGTGGATGCTCAAGTCCCATTAAATAAAATGGCATAGCAAAATGGTGTTCCCTATATAAAATGGCAAAATCAAGGTTTGCTATTTGGAATTTATAAATTTTTTAAAATATTTTCAAGCTGTGGATGCTTGAATACATAGATATGAAAATCCGTAGTTAAGGAGGGCCAGCTATACAGTGGAACCTTGGTATCCATGGACTTGCCATCAGCAGATTTGAGCACTGCATTGGGGACAATGGGACTGAAGTTCTCCCTCCCTCCCTCCCTTACTTTCCTTCCTTCCTTCCTTCCTTCCTTCTCCCTCCCTGCCTGCCCATTTGAGGCTTCTGCCCTGGGCTTGGCTTTGGGGGAAGTTCGGAGGCGGAGGATCGAGCCCTGTTGGCCAGAGTGGGCCGGAGCTGGAGCTGGGGCTTGGACTCTGGAGGTCCTGACCCATGGGGTTCCAAAACACAGGCTCCAGCCCTGGACCCAGCTCCTTTCAGCCAACAGGACTCAAGCCTGGGGCAGAACCCAGGGAAGCAGAAACCAGGGAGGGGGAGGACTTCAGTCTAATTGTCTCCAGTGGTGGCGTGGCAGCACCACCATTTGGATCAATGGGGCTTGAGCATCCACAGATTTTGGTATCTGCAGGAGAGGGAGAGGTCCAGAATGGATTCCCTGCAGATACCAAAGACTGACTGTAATAGCCATGGGCCTCTGTGTGGTGTGAAACATAGGCCTGAACAGACAGATAACAAGTGCCAGTTTTGGGCTGTTTCAGGGGCGGGGCATGCAAACCCTTCCCTCCCTCCACCATCTTAAGATAAGAGAGAGAAGGCAAGCCAGCTCCAACAGCCCTTGCCTGAGAGGAAGAAGACCCCTCCCTCCCTCCACCATTTTAAGGGAGAGAAAGGCAAGCCAGCTCCAACAGGCCTTGCCTAAAAAGAAGAAGAGCCCTCCCTCCAGTCCATCTGCCATGGTCCAGGCCTTTGAGGGAGAGAAGATCTGCTGGACTTTCCCCCTTCCCCACCACCTCTCCCTTTTCCTTTTGTGTCGTATCTTTTTAGAGTGTAAGCCTGAGGGCAGGGAAATGTGTAATTAACAAATTGTAAGCCGCTCTGATAGCCTTGGCTAAAATGCGGGGTATAAATAAAAAGCATTATTAAATGGTGCATGTCCCCAAAGCAGCTGGAAGCCACACAAAAATCAGCACAAAAGGGAGCGGCAAAAAGCTGTTCCTGCCAGCGGCCCGTTTAGAACCACTGCAGCAGCCTACTGCCAGAGTGGGCTGTCCCGTCACTGCAGTAGTATGCCAATCAAGGGCTGACCAGGACTGCCAGTCTGCTTTGTCTCAAAAATACAGATATGTGCTTCATTGTAGGAGAGGTCTGACTCTTTCCCTGTGCCATTTTCCCAATAAAAACTGCCCATCCAAGGCTGCTTTTAGTCCACACTAGAAAAGACATTCATACCTCCTGTCTCCCTGCAATGTAAGTGTGATCTAACACATGGCTTCTATTTTTGAAAGTTTAATGAAATCAGGCAACCATTCACTCATTTATGTCATCACCCTGAGCTGGCCCTAACACAAATGTGTTGACAATAGTAACAAATAGTGTTCATCCCTTGATAACAGCAACATGTACTAGTGACCTCCTATATGGTTGACCAAATACCCCAGAAAAGATTTGTCCTAACATTTCACTTTCTCTTCAATATTCCATATGAAAGATTGATAGAAAAATAGTATTCCTTGAAAATGGCACCACTAGTTATGCAATTTACATTTGTAACTGTCAGTCATGGAACATCACAGTATTTCATTGAATTTCACAATATTATGACATAAACTCACTTTTAATTTCCAAAGAATTGAGATCAATTCTTATTTTTCTAAAAAGGGTGTAGCCAGCTGCAGGGTAGTCATTCCTGCACTTGCAGTCTTGACGTCTGCTTCCATTAAAAGGACATTCATATGGATTCTGCAGCCTATAAATAAATATCCCCGTACTTTAGTATATTCGATTATGTATTGCATCACAATGCTGTTTCATATTAAAAACTGAGAAAGATGAAAGTAGTTATATTATTTTAATCCTACACAGGATATTGTATAAACATCTACTGATGTGCAGTTAAAACGTGGCCACACAATCCAGCCAAGTTAAACGTCCAGGTGAGTCTATTGGTATGTGGCACAGAGGAATAAGCATATCCTTAACCTTTCCATTAAAAATAAAACAAAATCATTATCTGAAAATGTTTGGGCATGAAATTGATTGTTTTGGCCTGAATCACAGCCAACCTATTGAATCAATGGGGACTTGGCCACTCAACACCTCTGCTACTTTCTTTAATTCACTGGGTCTATTTTGGTTAGGATTAGCAACTGGAGTGAGCTGCACTGTTCGTTGCCATATTTCAGGAAAGATGGGATTCAGGAGCATTATTTATCATACTGGCTTCCTCTTAAGAAGAGAATATGTTCAATATGTACATTTCATCATATTCATCATCATCATTATTGCTTTCTGCTAAAAATTGTTTCAGCACTTTGATATCTGTTTGCTCCCAAAAGGCACATAGTAAGGCAAATACAACCTGGAAAAGGGTGATTTTAAGGCAGGACTTGGAAGTGTGCAGTCAATTGTTGTGTTTTTCAGTCCTCACTCCATAACCATCCCTTCCTTTCCTTTTGCAAACTGGTCACCTCAATAATTAATTTGCAAGACTGAGGAAACCCCCCACACACACACACATTTAGAGATGCTAAAATGACCATTAGTCCTATAATTCTTTAACTAACATATGATAATATCTACACATAAACAATATTCATACTGATACTTTTAAAATATTTAAATTTTGAAAAAACATGGTACCGATATCCATATACTTCTGAAAAGTTATCTGCTTCTCCTTTAGCCAATGTTACATATTCTTTGGGATTTTCTAGCCCCATGTCTGAACAATAAATCTACAAAATAAAAATGACAGAAATTTAGAATTATTTTAGGTGACAAAGGCTTTATTTTACATCTCTCCCAAATCAGAGAAAAATAGTCACAATACCTTTATCATTTTCCCTTTAACATTAAGCAAATATTCGCCATCCTTTTTAATCTTTTTTCTTATCTGGAGTTCTATGCAGCTGGTTATCATCTCACCTAAAAATAAATCTTATGTTAGATGAATTTCATCTGTTCCACTTCTCTATTCATGTTTATTCCATCTTTTCTCCAAAGCTGGGACTCATGTTTTGAACATTCCACTCTATACTCCTGAATCACTGTGGTCAATTTACTTACAGCCTTTTGAATGACATCTCCTTCTAGCCACTGGTTTTAAATGTAAGAGGCACAAGTCACTGGATAAACCATTTTCTGTCATGCATTCCACTCTTCTTTCTTTTATTCCCATTCCACAAGGCATTGAGCACTAAACAAATGTTATAGCATTAACTGAAAAGACCATAAAGCAAATCACAACTGATATCATAATTAATTTTTCTTACTGAGGAACCTTAAGCTAGCTCCCATCCTACACTTACCTTATGCCATTTTCCAACTTTCCAAGTTGCAACATGTAGACAAGCCTTAATGTCACATTTATCAATCGGCGATGATTGAATAAGTGGGCAATCTCGATAAGTTATAGATCGAAGTCCATAGGAATGGCTGTTCCAAGCATCGTGTGCTTCAACACAGTATGTGATCTTCTGCTGGTACTCACGATTACAACCAGCTGGACACTAAAATGATAAGCAATAGTCACAAAATGAGCACAGACATTCTTCATTAATAATAGACCCAGGAATATGATTACATCTATCCAAAATCTATGTACTTAAAGAATATTAAAACTCAACAATCACAAAGGTGCAGTAAAAGAATGGCATGTCATTTAGTAAGAAATTCCAAAAATTATGTAGTTGTGATCTGTGCAAGTTTTGTGTGAAAAATACTACTAAGCAAGCATAGGTGGCAAAAAATCTATTGCTTTTCTGCGATCTGTTGGAACCACATTCTTTCGGGGATCCAATATGAATGAAGGGGCCATGAGATATCTCATTATGTATGTGTATGAAAATACAGGCATTCCCAAATAAAAGAAAAAGAAAAATCCAAACTCCCAAACACTTCTGGTCCGAAGCATTTCAGATAAAGGAAACTCAATCTGTAATGCCTCTATTGAGGGGGCAGGGAGGGGTATCCTACTTTATTGGACAATCTCCCATATTCCATTTTTGGGTAAGGTACTGGTAGCATTTCAGTTCCAATGATTCCTGCATGAGATGGATTATCTGGATCCATTTCAGTCTGGTTTCTGGCCAGGTTATGAGATGGAGACAATTTTGGTATACTTGGAAACAGATGGGGGAGTGTGTCCTTGTTGGTTCTGCTGGACTTCTCAGCCATTTTTGATATCATCAATCATGGTATCCTTCTAGGTCAACTCACTTCGATGGGACTTGAAGGGACTTTTTTGTCTCCTGCTCTATTTAACATATACATGAAAGTGCTGAGAGAGTTCATCTAGAGTTTTGGGTCTAGGTGTCACTAGTATGCTGTTGACACTCAGGTCTATCCCTTCTCTCCACCAAATTCCATGGAAGCTTTGTCTGGACCAAGTGAGAATGGACAAACTGAGGCTTAATCCAGACAAGACAAAGGTGTCTTGGTCATTCAAAAGTGAAATCTAGGTGTAGTGATTCAGCCTGTATTGGCTAAGTTACATTCCCCATGAAAACGCAGGTTCACAGATTGGGTACAGTCCTCGATTCAGTCCTGATTATGGAGCCCCAGGTTTTAGTGGTAATCAGGAGTGCATTTGCACAGTTGAACTGAGTGTACCACTTGTGCCTGTTCCAGGTTTGAGATACATGCTTTGATAATATCCCATTCTAATCGCTGTGATGCATTCTATGTGGTGTTGCCTTTGAAAAGCAGCCAGATTGTTAAGTGGAGGTATACAAATCCCATGTTGCAACTTCTGAGCATAATTGGAAGTGCTGGTTGTGATCTATGAAGCCCTATTCTGTTCAAGTCCAAATAACTGAAGGACCATATTTCCATAAATGAGCCTGTCCAAGATATATGATCTTTGGAAGAGGGCTTTCTGTTTGTCCCACTATCTTCCAGCCATGTTTGGTGGTTACAAGCCATTCTTGGTGGCTTCTGCCAGACTTTGCAACTCCTTCCTTGCTCTCCGTCTCCCACCAAATGAAAACTTTCCAGTTCCATTATATTTTTAGGAATTGGCTGTGTTGGGTTTTAATGGTGTGCTGTTTTGTTGATGTTTTTAATCTGTACATTGTGTGTAGTTTTAAATTGTTTTAACCTTTCAAATCTGTTTTAAAATAATTATATTTGATATATTTTTAGTTTATATAAATTATTTTGATTGTTTTAAGCTGTTTTAATCATTTTTTTTAAAAAAAATAATCATAAACTGCCTTGAGGTCTTTTTGATATAAGGAGAAGTAGAAATATTTTAATAAATCAATAAATAAATATTGCTTTTAATAATTTGTAAATCACTTTGAGTCTCAGTTTTGGGTAAAAGGCGGGATATAAATGATGATGATGATGACGATGATGATGATGATGATTCTAGGATGAAATATTGCTTTTAATAATTTGTAAATCACTTTGAGTCTCAGTTTTGGGGGAAAGGCGGGATATTGATGATGATGATGATGATGATGATTCTAGGATGAAATATGATTTTTTTTCAAGAGATAAAGATAGATCGATCACAGATGATGAAAAAATATGAGAAGCAGATCTCATAGTTTGTACTCCATTTTAAATGTAAATGATGAAGGTTTCAATAATTCAAGAAACAATTTTGAACTTTTTGTACTCTAGTTTGCTTTCCTTAGCCTTTGCTGTTTTCAAGAGTAAAATAAAAGGCCTGGTTATAAAGGGATATTTACCTGTGATGAGTCAACTGTAATCACAATATATTTACAAGAAGCCTTTCTGCATTTTTTAATGGACGTTGGTTTCATAGCAGGATTGCACAGCCTTTCATTTACTTCATTCTCCTTTTCATCCATGCACTTCACATTCTGATATGTTTCCTTTTTTTGACATGCTAAAGGACACTGAAGATGATAAGAACAAATGGAAGAAAGACAACATTTCTGATTCTGTGTTTTCCTTGAGAAGCAAATCTCAATGTGACTGCTCTGGAGTATGTGTTTTGAGTCATGAAGTCAATCATTCTGATTAAACATGTTTATGAAGACATGATACCAAGATATTAAAATATGTTATGAAAAAGCATATAAAAAGCTGAAAGTGAGATGACCAGTGCTAAGAGTAGAATAATACTTGAATTTCAAGGGAGTGATCTCACTCAGGTTATATGTTCCATATCTACCCTGGTAAAGAGCTGTTCAGATTTTCTCTAAATCAGTCTGTTTGGCTTTTCCTCCCGGCAAAAGTGTAGTGTACCTATTTCACAAAAGAATAACATCAAAAACACTTCCTGTTACATATGTCATACTTCTCCAACATTTCACAGATGAAAATGTATGTTCTCATATGACCAAGTAACATCAGAGTGTATCAGGATGGCAAAAGTTGTTAATGAGGAAGAATAAACAAGCTAGGAGCAGCTGCAGCAGTTTGCTTTTGCCTGCTGGGCAAAATCTACTGGAAAGGGTAAGATTCCACTCCTCTTCTGTCCCCCTCTTCTGAATTAATTGAACTGAATTAATTGTTATTATTATTATTATTAGTAGTAGTAGTATCCCGCTCTTTTCCCAGAACTGGGTCTCAGATGGCTTCACAAGATTAAAAAACAGTACAGTTAAAAACATAGAAAACAGTACATTAAAAAGGAATTAAATTATTACAATATTAAAACAGATAGTTATTAAAAGAATAAAACACATTTTAAAAAGATAAAATTATATGTATATATAAAACTGTATCAAATTTTTGAAATGGTACAACATCCCAGCCTGTCCTTATAACAATTCCTTAAAAGCCTGTGTGGACAGGTAAATCTCAACCTGCCAGCGGAAGGCCATCAAGGAGGGAGCCATTCTGATCTCCCTAGGCAAGGAGTTCCAGAGTCTAGGGACAGCCACCGAGAAGGTCCTCTTTCACGTCCCCACCAACCGTGCTTGTGATGGTGGTGGGACGGAGAGAAGGGCCTCTCCAGAGGATCTCAGAGTCCAGGCCAGTTCATACAAGGACATATAGTCTGTCAAATATTGTGAACCTCAATCATATAGGGCTTTATAGGTAATAAACTGCACCTTGAATTGTGCCTGGAAACAAACTGAAGCTGTTTCAGCAGGGTATTGTGTGGTATGCATAAATTACAGTTCCCGGGATTCCCTAGCACTAAGCCAGGTTAGTTAAGGCAGTCTCAGACTGGATTATTTCTGCAGTGTCATTTGGACCTTGGACTCTTGCTTCTTGAACACACTTACATCTTGCCATTCATCAGCTAGCCAATGGTATTGGGCACAGGGAGGCAGCACACAGAGCTTTATGCTCGGTGGTTGGGTAAGTTGATCACACATGGTTTTATTTACTCGACCGCTGTGCCTCAGTCTGCAGTAAACATCACGTTGCTGTATTCCTTCTCCACAGGTCACAGAACACTGAAATATATTCAAATAAAGAAAGACAGAAATCTTATACTGAAGTCTTGTACAGTACTCACTTACATAGGAGAAAATCCAACTGATTTCAGTGGAACCTCTGAGTAGACATGTATACGTGTCAGTATATGAGCTGGTAAAAAGTCATTTACACTGTGATCCTATGCATATCTGTCAGAAGTAAGCTTACACACACCGTAAAACAACAGTGGTTACACAACTGAAAGAGATTGATACAGTTCATATTTTTGGGAAGATTTACTATGGGATTTTTTTATATCCCACTGAATTATTTTTTCAAAAATCTATTTTTTTAATAAAAAGTCCCCCCCCCATTGCTGTTGTTAGGAAAAAAACTTAATGGATAAAGTTGTATGAAAACTATGAATAAAATCCAAAAAAATATATGCACATGCTTAACTAAGATACAGTTTACTTTCCGTTTTCTTGAACAAAAATTTACAGAACGAATACTAAAGAAATGCCATGCAAAACAAAATATAAAACTGGCTTAATCATAAATTCAATAGCTAGTCCTAACTAGAGCAGAACCATTGAATTATATGGATGTTTATGAGCTTTGACCTCACATTCAGCATGATTTATTGGACTGGCACTGGCTGGATCTCAGTAATTTGATGGTTGGGTTCAGGACAATGGAAGGACTGAAGTGAATGGGAGATCAAGTGGTTGACCCTGCCAGCTGGTCTGGCTTTGGTACTTAAAATAGCCAAATACCTTTCCCTTTGCTAAGCAGATTTTTCTATAAAACTGAATTCTTTGGGGAATCCAGGATTAGGATGCATCCTCACTGCAGAAATAAAGCAGTTTAACACCATTTTAACTGGCACGGCCCTATCCTGTGGAATCTTGGAATCTGTAGTTTGGTGAGGTATTCAGCATGGTCTGTTAGAGAGTTCTGGTGCCTCACCAAACTACATATCCCAGGATTGTGTAGGATAGAGTTGCAGCAGTTAAATTGTGTCGAACTGCTTTATTTGTGCAGCGTGGATACACTTTAGATTTCCCCTCCATGTGGGAGATGATACCACTAAACTTTTTACAGTTGTTTAGAGAGACGTGGTGATGGCTAGGATCTGTCTCAGATAAAACCAAGCTCAAATATTCTGCAATATTTTTAGAATGCAAAAGCTTCCCAGAAAGCTAATGGAGAATATCAAAGTGTGCTGTATATGTTGAATAAAAGATGTGCCACCAAAATATCATAAATCTCCAGGGGCATACTTCAATGGAAACATAACTCTAGATCAATGCTTGTACCACTAAAGTTCCTAGAGAATTTGATTATGAAAGTTTAAGAATATTTATTTGGGGCCTGGTTTATACTTCTGTATGGATATAAATTGTGTTTCAGAGGAAACGCAAGATAACATGTTATACTAAAGGAGATTTTGTATAAATTTGTATAAATTTTGATCCACAAAGCAACATATGACAGCCCATGAAGGGATGCCCTAAACATCAGGTGTTTGAGAAAATGCAATATACATGGGGCCCTTGGTATCCACTGGGGTTTGTTTCCAGGACTCCCTGTGGATACCAAAATCCATAGATGTTCATTTCACATACAATAGATAGTAAAATGGTGTCCCTTTTATAAAATGGCAAAATCCAGGTTTGCTTTTTGGAATATTTTATTTATTTATTTATTTATTTATTTAGCTGTTGATACTTGAATCCATGGGTACGGAGGGCCAGCTGTATAGCTCTAGGGTGTGTATGTAGGTCACAGGCTGCACAAACTTGTAACATGAGTTGAAAAGCAATTGAGTAAGTCTTCTGTTTATTTCCCTTCTGCCTGGGGGATGCACTTGTGCTCACTCAACAGGCAAAATGGGAATTATTCACAAGCTGATTTCACTTGCTCTTTCTGTTCAAGTGCATACAAATCAGAGAACATATACTTTCAAGCAGCTTCAGTTTACAATTATCAATGTTTTCCAGACCTCAAACATACCTAAGTCTTATTTAACCTTTATTTTCTGAACCTTTGCTTCTCCTTCAAAACCATGCTGTCTCTATCTTTTAATATACTTATCCATGGCCTATTTCCTAAAATGTATGCCTTAATAAAATATAGACTATATATTTATAAAATGTGAGTAGGGAAAAAATAATTAAACTTATTTCTGTTAATTTTAAAATCAAAGAGGTAAAGCTGGGGCATCTTTACTTCACAATCATTTGTATTATAACTCTTCAGATGATCTGTATGTTAGTATTCAGGAAAATGGATCCATTTTATGTCTGATATGTAGTCATTTCTATCAGTTGCATACATTGATGCAACAGTCTTCTACAGAATGTTAATTAAGTTCAGAACTTTATTAACACAGACTGTATGGTACACTGAAAAGTCACTTTGTACAGTGCTTCAGGACATATCTTTGGCTCAGAGATGGGGCAGTTGCTTTGTAAAAGTAATTCATTAGTCAGAATTCTCATGCTATATTGCTACATTCTATACTGCACTACTCAATACTTTGCTGCTATGTTTTTTGTGACTGAAGTAGAATTGGTAAGTTTGGAAAAAGCCTTTAAAAAGTAATTTAAATTAATTAGAAAAATAAGGAGAAAACATAGGTCATTTCAACATTATTATTATTATTATTATTAGCTTTACTTATTATTATTAGCTTTATTTATAAAGCGCCATAAATGTACATGGCGCTGTACAATAAAATCAAGAATATATAAAAAACAGAAGGTTTTAACACAACTTTGCCAATTGTTACTCCTGAAATTGAACCTTAATACATTTTCCAAAAAAGAACTTAGTACAGTTTAGGCATGTTACTTGATTGACTCATTACTACCAAGTTCTTGGGTTGCACTGTACTAGTAATGAACATGTTTTAATTATGCCTTTAAATGGTTTAAATATGCTGAAGAGCCAGTATGCTGTGGTGATTTGAATGTTGAACAAAGACTATGGGACATCTAGGGATAGAATATTGGCCATACAGCAAATCTAATAACATCAAAACAATGAGACCTTTATTGGGACAACCAAAATGTACAGTAACATGTAGCAAGTTTTCGAAGTCAAGGAGCCAGTGTGACTTCGAATGCTTGCAACATGTAATTGTGCATTTTGGTTGGCCAAATAAAGGTATCATTGTTTGGGTGTTTTTGGATAAGACTATGAGAGTTATTGTTGTGTGCCTTCAAGTCATTTCCTGGTGACCCTAGGGTGGTGAATCTACCATGGAGTTTTCTTGGCAAGATTTGTTCAGAGGTTTGCCATTGCCTTTTTCTGAGAGCATGTGACTTGGCCAAGGTCACCCAGTGGATTTCATGGCCAAGCTGTGAACTGAACCCTGGTCTCCAGAGTTATAGTCCAATACTGAAACCACTATGCCATGGTGGCTCTAAGGACTATGAAGGACCAGGGTTCAAATGCCTGCTCATCCATGGAAACCTGGGTGACTATGGGCAAGACACGCACTCTTTCAGTAGCAAACCCCAGCTGAATAAATCTTGGCAAGAAAACCCCATAGTCACCATGTGTTGGTGCTAGCTTGAGAACACATAACAACAAACATGAGACTGACTGGAATATATGAACTCAGGAGCTTTGCCCCATGTGAGTCCAGCCCTGCCAACATTTCAGTGAAGCATATATTGCCATAACCTGTTGGATGACCTCTGCTGGCCTCCAGATCATGAAGCTTTATCAAGCAGCTGATGAAGAGCTATATATGGCTGGTGCACTGTGTTCCACTTTATGGGGTCATGTTGTATGGCTTGGATTTAAAATAATTCTGTTATGGGCTCTCCATATATATACTTGTCTGAGGAGTGTGGCCTGCTAGTGAGTCTCTCCTCCTATGTTTCCAAGCAGTGGGAGAAGGATTCTGTGTATAGACATGGGAGGGCCTTCTCTGCTGTGACTCCCCAGTTATGGAACGCCTATTCAGTACTGTACTAATGGGTGCCTATTCAGCACTGTACCAATGCAAAACATGTTCCTTTTTAAAAATTAAAGCTTTTGATGGCTAATAATTTTGCACAAATCTATACATATGCATGCCTTTGAACTGTTTTAATTTGTTAAATTGCTTAATATGTTTTTGGCTAGTTAGATGATTTCTAACTTTTCTATATTTTCGAACACTGAAATTAATGCAGTAATGGATTGCTTATTACTCATGAGCAATGGACAATGTTAATGAGCAGCATGCTACTTATGTAAAAGTATTGACCAATGAAGAACACATTGCCTCACATCCTGCATCAGAAGCATAGCTAGAACATCACAGCTATGGTCCATCTCCTGATCCACCACTCTGAAATCTACCTTAAAAGCCAATCAGCCATGCTGAGCAACAGAATTCTGTGGCACTGGCCAGTGGAGCATTGCAGGCCCTTCCTGACATTGGGTGAGGTATGACAAAGAGGTGCAAGAGGACCTGCAGGGGCATCTGCTTCTGCTCTTTGCACCATGGTTCACTGGCAAGATGGGGCTGGTTACATCATGTTGAAGCACCGCACTATCCATCATCACAGACCTCTGCCACTAGCAGAGTGGCTTTGCCAGTAGCTTCCAGGGACATTTGGTACCCAACTGTAAGTGCAAGTAGGAAACAGTCACATAGTCAAAAGTCTAAGTTACGTCCTAACTGACTGGCAGAAAGTCAGCCATTGTTTCAGGGGGCTGCCAATTGCATCTGGCTTAGACCTCATCTGGCTTAGACCTCAGCATTATTTATTCTTCACCAACAGGTAGTGGTTTTCCAGGATTTCATAACATAGACTTAAATCCAGTGGTCTGAAGCATCATATGTGTAGTTTTAGCTGCTTCTTCTTTACTTACAGTATTTACATATGTTGCTTTGACATAGAACTACACAATGTAATCCCCCAAATACAGATTTTATGAACCACATTATTTGTTGGTGTTCTTGTTCTACCAGTGAGGAAGATATCATCATTCCTCCACCATACAGCAGAAACTTCAGCATGACATGAGGGCAAGACAGATACCTCATTCCACCTATTCATCTTCCATTCAGGACATCTGCCAGCTCTGCAAACTGTGTGGGTTCTAGGCTTCTTTAAATGTTTGCATGCATCTTCTCCAAGTTTAGTCTTGAAGTTATTAATGCAATATACGTCACGGTCCTTGAAACCCTTCCCACAGGACACAGAGCACTGGTAAAAAAAACACACATCATAAAAGAAAACATGTCGCATGTCCTTTGACTTTAACATTATTCTACAACTGAAACAGTCATTGGTCAGTTATTGAGATATGACAGGTTATGTTGGACCAGGTCTACTTAGGATGCAATCCTACACATTGAGAAGTACAGCTTATCAAATGTGACAGAATTAACTTTTTAATAAACATTCATAGCAGGGGTAGAGAAATTTGTCAGGCTCAGGAACTAGATTTCTCTCCTAGTACCCTTTGGAGCCACGTAGAGTGTCAAAATAAAAGAAACAATTCCTCAAACCTCCAGAACTTAGCAGAAGTCTCCTCATTTTGGAAAATGGGTATTTTTTCAAGGTTAACAGTGCAGGGGACTCCTGCAACCTACTTGAAAGATAAATTGCCACTCCTGGAAGATCCCAGGAGTGGTTGTTCACACAGACACCTTTTTTAAAAAAACAGAAAAGGGACAGAAAAGGGAAATCTGGGAAAAGACCAAGGCTGTACAAACAGCATTGGGGCTCATACGCACCCATATGAGGCCACATTTTGTCCACCTCTTAATTATAGTATTGTTTTATTAGTCTGTTTCCATCTTCAGTTTACCAGATTATTCTAGAAATTCTAGAATTCCATTAAAAAATATCCAGAAATGGATGCAGCAACTTTAATTAGTCTTTACTTACCATAATGTTACTACTGAGTCCAACTGTTTATATTTTCCTGCAACCTATTCTAGAGATGCAGGGTAAATTGTTGCCTATATTTAAGGTGCTACCATTTAAGAAAATGGGGATAATCTAAGCAGAAAGGATCACTGGTGATCATTGTGCTCTTTACCATCCTTCCAAAAGGCAATCATACTTGCTTAAAATATTAATTATTGCAGGCACTAGGATGCTTTAGACTTTATTGTGGCTCTTCTCATTGAGTTGAAGATAATTAGCCAAGCTTGGATTCTGTGTTAATGGACCATTTTTACCTTTTCTTCCTTGAGCTCAATATGTACATATTTCTCTCTCTCTCTTTCTTCCCCTCTCCATTTTCTATCACTTTCATTCAACCCACCTTTTCACTAACACAAATCATAGAAACATGAAAATATCTTAGAGCTGGAAGGCACCCAAAGCACATCTAATCCAATACAGAACATTTACTTCTAAGGAGATTACCACATTGAATTTAATACAATTTAACTCCAACAGGATACAGTCATGTTTAATTTCAAAACTCACTGCTATCACACACAGCTGTGTCTGGGTGAGTGCAACCGTCTGCAGCCGGGATCCCAGCAGCACTTATCCAGTGGCTTTTCAAAAATGGGGGAACCATTTGCTTTCTGATGGTTAAGTGTACACAAACTTTTGTTTCATGCACAACGTTATTTTTAAAATGTTGTGTATAAAAATTATCATCACACTATGTGTATACAAAATATAAATGAATTTCTTGTTTAGGCATGGGTCTCATCTCCAAGATATCTCATTATGTATATGCAAATATGCCAAAATCCAAAAACCTCTGAAATCCAAATACTTGTGGCCCCAAGCATTTTGGATAAGGGAGACTCAGCCTGTGTAACTACAATTACTGTACTGGTTGGAGTGTGGTGGAGTCTCCTTCTTTGGAGGTCTTTAAACAGAGGCTGGATGACCATCTGTCAGGGGTGCTTTGATTGTGACTTCCTGCATGACAGGGTGTTAGACAGGATGGGCCTTGTGTTCTCTTCAAACTCTATGATTCTATTACTGAGAATCAGGATGCATTAACATCAGACCTGACACCACTGTGGGTAGCAGGAAAGATCCTATCTCCCACTCAGGGCCCACCACAAATGCCACTGTGGTCCCTCAAACATTTTTTTTTAGATACCCTGACTAATTCCTGTGTGTAGGACTCAATACCATTTAAATTCCCTACAAAGCCCCAGAACAATACCAGATTGCTGAGATTATGAGAACTTAAAAGGCAGCTAAAGTGAGGTCAAAGCTATTTCAAAGACTAACACCTACTAGAGGCAAGAGATGGGAGAAAGGTTCCAGACACAGGTGCTTTTCCTAATGTCAAGCTGGAACTATCATCAATAACTGCTAAAGTGAAGCTGTGTTTATGGCAAAGCTATCACTTTTCATTGGTTTGATTTTTCCCATAAATAATGATGAATACAATCCTCATTTTCAGAAAAATGGAAATACTTCTGAAGCTGGTGTCCTACAATTTCAAATAAATCATATTTATTGGGACAGAAGTCAAATAGATTTCAATAAAACTGAAATAAGACCCATTTGACTTTGAAACATGCATAAGGTTCCACAAAAAACAATAGAATTTTCCAGGAAATATGATTAAAACTGATGGTGTAAATACCATTTTTTAAAAAACGCTAAACTCTCGAAACCCAGAAGCTTTGCATTGGGTTACATTTTTAATGAGGAAAGGGACTCTGTGTGAAGAATATGCAATATCCCATGCAAGATATTCTTCTCTTTTATCTAAGCCCTTGAGTAAGATCAGACAGAAAACCTGTCGCTTTTGCAAACCTTATCATTATAAAGGCATTTCAAAGACCAGCTTTAGAAGGATTAAGTATCAAAGCATCCCAATGATAAGCTCCACATTAGAGTCTTTACACTGTAAACAGAACTTGATAAATGGTGGCACTTAAATAAAAGGGTAGGCAGGTGTTTTGAAGAAACTGAGCATGTATTCTCTATTATCTTCCAAAGGCTTCTTTTCCTTTCTTTCAGTTAACATAAACTGTAAGGCAGACCTAATCATTTCATTTTGTCATCTCAAGTACTCAGATGAAAATATATCTGTCTTATGACACTCACTTCTTCCTCAATGGCTTTCATTCACCCAACATTAGCTATGCTTCTTCACCAGCCACTGTCTTTCCAGTTTTATTGTCACAGTCCCATTTGAAAACTATATTCACTGAAGAGGGCAAGACTAAAAGGTGAGAATATTACTTGGTGTTCTTTGCTTAAATTGCAATTTCATATCAAGACAATAAAACGTTTCAGTGTGTTTGTTTAGTCTACTCAGTGTGAATAATTAAGCACACAACACAATCTAGCTACAGTTAAGCATCTTTAAATGTCATCTGATTCATGGTGAAGCATAAATCTGTGGTGAATACTCTCTGTTCAGAATCATCAGGATTCGAATAAAGGGGGGGAGGTTTATAATTCCATATTAATTGGTAAAATTGACAGTTCCATGCTTTTAAAAAAAATGAATACATATCTGCTTCAGTAACAGTATGCTAAAGTCATAATATATAATTAACATACATATTTACTCACATATATCAATATGTAATTAACAATAACATTCAAGTGTGTTATCATTTTCTAAAATAGTGGTACCAGTGTTGGATTCAATTTGCTCAATCTTTGCTGTTTACAACTGAACTTGTAAAAATTTATAGATAGAATGGAAAGTGATGGTTTTATGTATATTTTAGGAGATAGGAAGTTTATACTCTGATGCATAAATTGGCACTTAGGGTCAATCTAGATTGGCACTTTGCGGCGCAATAAGGGCTAAAAAGCCCACCTTTAGGGTTAGGGAGGGTGTAGCTTTTACACCCTCCCTAGGCCTAAAGCGTATGGGCACCACCATTTTAAAATGGCAGCGTCCATACGGACGCACTATGAAAGCGTCATCATGTGTGCAGCCTTTAGATACACTGTGCATGTTGTGATGCTTTTGCACTGCGGGAGGGCACCAATCACGCCCTTTCCGCAGTGCAAAAAAGGAGCTCCGAGCAGAGCTCCTTTTTGAGGGCGGGTCTTTGCTGTGGCTTTTAGATGGCCACGGCAAAGACCCAGGGAGAAAGGGTCCACAGCGGCAGCCCCATTCTCCCCTCGCCAGCGCTGAGGGAAGTGGGGTGAAGCGGGCGCCCAGGGCGCCTGCTGCACCCTGCTTGGAGGCCGCAGGGAAGCGGCAGTTTGCCACTTCCCCGCGGCCTCCAGAAGCGGTGGGATGGGGCCATGGAGGCTGCCAGTGCAGCAGCCTTGGCCCCATCTCGCAGTTTAAAGGGGCAGTCACGGACTGCCCCTCTTGGGCGGTCTAGATTGTCCCTTAATGATCTTAAATACCCTAAAGGCACCAGATCCTATCTGATCTTGGAAGCTAAGCAAGATCAGTCTAGGTTAGTACTTAGATGGAATACCACCAACAAATATCAGGTGCTGTAGCCTATATTTCGGAGGAAGAAAGTGGCAAAACAATCTCTGAGTATTCCTTGCCAAAGAAAATCCTAGGAGATTCATGGGATTGCCATAACTCAACATGCAACTTGAAAGCATGCCTGCACACACATACATGCAAATGCACACACACACACACACACACACACACACACAAATATAATGTGAGGAAGGAACATGAAGTCACAATAGTTCTGTAAGAATAAAAGGGGGGGGGGAACCTCTCCATGAGTTTAGACAAGTAATATAAAACTAGTAAGGGAAGGGAAGCAACAAAAGGGATCTAACAGCTGTGGAAACTATAGGACAAAAAAAAAAAAAAAAAAAAAAGCAACAGTACCAGCCATACATTTTTAATGATTAGCTGGATAATGTATCAGTTATTTTACTGTTTTATCTTGGTCGGAAACTGAAATGTATATACAAGGACATAAATTGCCAAATGACCAGATTCAACTGCTGTGCTTATTTGTTAAGCATTTTATCTATTGTTAGAGGCTGGTGTTGGAAGCTTATTGGGTAACAAATATTTTTTGTCTTGTTGATTTGTTGTGTCCTACAAGTTGTTTCCAACTTATTTCAATTCTAAGATGAACCTATCACAGGGTTTTCTTAAGAAGTTTTGTTTGGAGAAGATTTGCCATTGCCTTCCGCTGAGGCTGAGAGTATGTGATTTGCCTGAGATGCTCAAGGTCAAAACAGTGGATTTTATAGCCAAATGGGGGATTGAACCCTGTTCTCCAGAGTCATTCTCCAACACTCAAACCACTTTGCCACACTATCTGCACAGCTGATATTGTTGCTGATTGTATGCTGATAGGCTAAATGTAAGAATAGGTTATATTAATAATGTCTGTTGATGAATTCAAAGGATGATGATGATAATGATGATCATGATGTTGATGGCCTATTGACCCAATAGGATTGCAATTGATTATAATTGATTATAATATAGTTGATTTTTTCTTTATGATAATTCAGCATTCTTTCTAGTACAAGTTCCTGCTGTCCAACTACGTTATGTAAAGATTATATTTCAACCATTGCCCTAAGTAAAATTTGCCAGAAACAGAAACAAAAACAGAAAACTAGCACCTTGATCGGTTGCTGCCTTTTCTCTTAGACCAGTATTGATTTTATCCTTTTTGTTTCTTTTTCTTTTTTTCTTTTTGCCATTTTAATACTTTTAGACAACGTGGGCAATAACATTATTTTGGAACATAGCACAACTATGAATGTCTATTCAAACCCATATCTTGTTTAAATATGTGTAGGATTCCAGCCTTAACTAAATTTTGGGGGACATTTTTAAATAAACAAAATACATAATTGCAAAATTAATACGAAAATGCTTGCACAGCAAAATGGCACATAGAAAATTTTAAGCATCAAACATATGGACTAAACCGAAGCTGAATATGTTTATACTAAGATTATATTACTTATCTCAACTGAACTAAGATGTCCCATATGCCCGACTCTTTTAAAAATATTAACACATCAAACAGTGCAAGCTGGGATTGATTGAGATTGTTCAAAGTCTTTATGTTTCTATAGTAAGAGGGATACAACTGCTAAACCCTCTTCTTTAAATAATAAAATACAAAGAATGTCACCCAAATCCAACAGCTGGCCCATTGCTTTATACAAGTGAATGCATATGTTGTAGGTGTCATATTTACTTTTTGCAGCTTGAAAGCACTTTGCATAATAGAATCTAGATCTCTCTGTATTTTCTGCAATAAACCAACTGTTCTGGCAAAGAAAGAGATTATGCTGTCTGTGAAATTTCATAAAGGACTGACTGTCACTCTTCTACTTAGTTTCCCCTCCATCCTGCTGCTGCTCTTCCTTTTTGTACCATTCTCCAGAACTCTTCACTTTGCCACCAGGTTCAAAGAACCTTTGAAAAGTTACTAGTCAGCTAGAATTTGTGCTGTCCTGGATGTATATATTCAGAATTGCATCTTTAAGAGAGAGAGAAAAGAGCTTTCAGGTATGAAAATAAAATAAATTTGTCTTTCACATTTTTCTTGAAGCTTCAATAGGCTAAATGCTTCAACATCATTTTTACTGCCATTTTGACTTCCTTATTGATTACAAATGACTGCCTGGCAGCATTCCTCAGCAGATCGTTGTCCCTAAACCAGCTCTAGTGGCATGCAATAAAATAAATGAGGTGATCAAGATCTCTCATTTATAGGGCTGCCATAAGTTAAGTCAAATTGATGGGAAGTAACAACAACAACAACAACAACAACAATGGTATGGTAGCATATGGATGAAGATACCATTCCATTCTTCTTTGATTAGACCTCAACTGGAATACTGTGTTCAGTTCTGAGTATCGTAGTTGAAAGATATTGACAAGTTGAAATGTGTCCACCAGAAGGTGAGCAAGATGGCAAAATCTCTTAAAACCATGTCCTGAGAGGTGATAGGTTAACCTTATTTTAAAAACGGAAGGGATATCAATGTAGAAGATGGAGCAAGTTTATTTTCTGCTGCTCCAGGAATAAGAACATGAACTAATGCACTAAAACTTTAAGAGATTCCATCTAAACATTAGGGAGGATTTATTTGTTAGAAAAGCTGTTCAAGCCTGGAATAGACTGTCTTGATGGATTCTCCTTTGGCATTTTTAAACAGAGGTTGGATGGTGAGCTTTTAGGAGTGCTTCAGCTGCATATTCCTGCATGGCAGGGATTAGAATAGATGGACATGGTTGTCCCAACTGTATGATTCTAGGATTCTATGAAACATTCTGGTGAAAGTAGTTAAAACCTCTTTCATTCTTATTATTATGAATATACTGTAGTTTTATGATGTTATATTGATTCCAAATTTTATCTGGAGTCTCTAGGAGTATTTACTCTAAAAGACAGTTTCTAATTTTTTTAATAAAATAATTAAATAACCATAGGTAATAAGCCCAAATAAACCATAATGATGCGTATTACAAATGATATCAAGATGTCTAGACAAGAGCCCAAGTGTAATATACAGTTTGTATGGGAAATGTGGAAAATACATAATTTGTAAAAGTAAGGTAGTTCTATCCATAGCTTTCATAAACAAGAACAACAACAAAAAGAATCAGAATTTCTGTCTTCATTTGAGAATTGTTGTTTTAAATTTAAGGATTTAAAGTTAAATGTAGGATTAAAAATGTATAAAGAGTCTAGCTAGATCAGAGCAATGACTGATACGTTCCAGTATCCTGGTTTCCAAAGTGATCAACTGGGTGCCCACAAGTAGAACATGTGCTTTCTCCCACTGTTGCTCTGCAGCTACTACTATTTAAATACATACTACATGTGAACCTGGAAGCAGTCAAGAAGAAGACGAAGGAGGAGGAGGAGGAGGAGGAGGAGGAGGAGGAGGAGGAGGAGGAGGAGCCACCATAATCATAGCTGTCTCCTTCATGACGTTGCCTAACCCATTTGTTTCCTCTATATTTATACATTTTCATATACCCACAATTTTTAACAGAACTTGGAAAAAATCTTTTTAGATTACATCTTCTAGAATCTCAGAAACAGCATGCTACTACCCCTTTAGGCTTGAGGATTACAGGAGTTGTAGTCCAAACCAGTAACTTTTACAAGCTTCCAATTTTCGTGCACATATTGTCTTTATTATTATTAAAAGTAGTCATTTATTCATTTCAAAATCCATCTGAACAAATCCATGTGAAAAATTAAAAGACAGCACAGGCAATGAAATCTGGCTGGAATATCCGCAACTGCACTGTTCACTTACCACTGAACAATTTTATCACTATAATTTGTTAAACTGTTGCACAGAGCACCAGGTGGACAAGAATCCTCACTCCTCTTATTTTCATGGTGCAGAAACACAGTACACTACAGAACACCATATATTAGTTGCCTATTTCTCATAAGATTTTAATTTAATTTAGTGATTAAAACTGCTAACTCTCTGTCTAATTAATTTTTGTAATCAATGTTTTAGCTCTATCTTTTTTGTTTAAATATAGTGTAACATACCTTGAATCCCATTGTGGGAGAAAGGCGGGATATAAATCATGGAAATAAATAAAGATATAGAACTGACCTGAAAGCACTAAGGATCAGGTTGTAAAGGACACAGACTGGTTATACAGTTATTGATACACAGTTTGAATAACATATTGAACCAACTCTTATTTCAACCTTCAATCTGTTTAACAAGTTATTATTAAACTGGTGTAATATTGCAATCCCAAGTCATCTAACACTGAATTTAAAGTCAACTAACTCAAGTAAGGGTGCTGCCCCCTTAAGCCAGGGTACTATGCTCCTGAGCTGCCTTGGTTTGACAGAATGTGAGCCAAACAGGATGGGCCACTGGGTGATACTGCATTGTCCCACTGGCTCAGTGCAGTTGCCATCAGTGTGGCCTTACTGGCCAAGTAGTTCCTTGCACGAATCAAGTGATCACCATCACTTCTGCTGGGTTCAGAATGGGACACTCATGAGATCAATGAAGAGGGGGTAGAATGGCCCCTTCTTTGTTGATCAGATAGTGGGGCACCCCATTCTGAATGCAGCAGAAGAGATAGCAATGGTTGGGCTCTTGTAGGTAGCTGCTTGGCTAGTGAGACTACATGACAGCAGTGGCACTGAGGGGATAGGCCAGAGGAACAATGCAGTTCAGGTGTAGCTCTATGGGCAGCTGGGTCACTCCAGATCCATCTGTCCTCATGTCTAAGACATCTGGGTTCACTTCAGAATTTCCTGGAAACTCTAGACTAAACAGTATTTTCTATTAAATTGGATTAACACCTTAAAGAGGCAGATTCACTACAAATATCATGAGGACCCATCACACCAGATATGGGGTGAGTTTGGGGTTTTTGGCCATTATAGACAAGACTTTAGAAATCATTCCAGAAATGTGTGCACATGAATACCATCTACATTCACTTATTTAGCTATGAGTACAGCCTAAATTGACTTATTTAACAGAAAAAGATTTTTTCCCCCAGAAAAGCTTCATTTGGTTAGAAATGAACTGTCTAGTATTTAGTCTAATAAATACTAGCAAAAGAATATACATTGCTATAATAGGAAAACAACTATGGTTTCTGCAATGGTATAGTAAATTACATACCAGGCCATCACAAAGTGCAACAATGGTTTCCTTATTCAGAATACATATTCTAGAATAAATGTTAAATCCATAATAAAGGTCATGACAACATCTATAGTATTCCAATCTTTAATTATTTAAAAATGTTTTGACAATTTTCCCCTACAAAAACAATGACACTGAAAAAACGCAGAACATCTATTGTTATACAAAGCTTCATTCAAGGTTAATAAAACACTTCCACAATAATGGTTAATATTGAACAAGAATTAAAAATGACAATTGTATTAATAAAAGCACACTTAATTATAAACATAGCCACAAGAACAATTATCAAACAAAGAAATCAAAGAGCAATTATTTTACACAGATACCAAATAACATCCACAGAAGTAAATTAAATACATTATTGTTTATTTTGTTAACTACAAAGCACTGTAGCTGAAACATGAACATTTTATTTTAAACAAAACACAATCAACACATTAAACTTGTTTGAGAATTTTGAAAATGTCCATTTCACGCCTCCCTCCTTTTTCAACACAATTATGCAGTACTGAAGATGAAATATTCTGATATTTTCAGCTTCAGAAAGCTCATTCTTTTCTGCCATAATGTTTAACAAAGTTATCAACATGTAGCAAGACTGAAGTTAGTAGATAAACCATTGAACTAGTATCAGTATTGAGGTATTCTGGTGTTTGACAATATGCAGCAGCAGAAGAAGAGGTATAAAACTGTAGTTGGATTTGCCAGCCAAGATCCTGACTTCCCTTTTAATATAAAATACTCTATTAAACATATAAATATTTAAAGACAATATTAAAAAATGGAGACAATTCCATGATGCAAAATTCTATCTTTACATTAACATGCTTCAAATAAATAATCAATTACATATATACATTTGATATAACCCTTCCTCCTACACAAGCCAAGACTAGATAGAAGCCAACTGCTTCATCTTGAAAAAGCTTGAAGCCTATGAACACATAAAAGGGCTATCACTACCAAATAGGTCTTTAAGAAGTTGTCCGCATGGGTCAAATGGGCTGGGTTCACCCTGGTCTTGAATTCATCTAATTTAGACAATGCAGGCTGAAATTCTGGTAGTGGAATTGGGACAGGTGTGTGATAACCTGCTCAACTCCACACCAACCCAGGGACTAACCTGAGTGAACACTGGGGGCAGGATAGCATGGGCTCATCCCATGCTATCTTCCCCCTCTGGTCAGGCCCTACAAATAAAATAAAACTAGAAAACAGCTTAATAATGCCAGTGATCCTTGTAACCCTTAGAGTGAAACAAACAGAATGGGTTGAATCCATAGTTTCATTTGCACCCCATTGAAATCAGTGTGAAATATCAGTCACGAATAGCTGTCAGTGACTTCAAAAAGACCTATATGAGATGAACTAGCTCTACATCAGAGCTTGCAAATAACCTAGTAATGTCATTATTTAGATAGATAGATAGATAGATAGATAGATAGAAGAGAGAGATCTCACCTCTTTATTACTTTTAAATGTTTTACATGGATGTATAAAAATAAATATTTTTGTACAACAAATACAATTCAATTGCAAAACAGTATTTCTGAGGGATGTGAGCTGGCCACTTTTAGTTGATTTGGAGGATATAAAAATAATTAGCAGAGTAATATGTTGATATTGTTTTACATTACTTGTTAGTCATGCTGTGAAATCAAGACCCTGACAATCAAGATAGTTATTCACTAATGCATCTCTCTAACTTTTATTAGACAGAACAGAAGACAATTTACAGTTAGCTGAAATCAGTAGAGGCATTTTTGGAGGTTCAAATTAAGAAAAAAGTAAATGTACATGTCTAAATGAAGAACAAATCTTTGATCATTCTGTATTACTCTCCAAGGCCCAGAACACATAGGCTAAACGAAGTGGCTTCCAGCTGCTTTGGGGTTGTGGGGTTTACATGATGCATGCCCCTAGAGCAGCCAGAAGCCACTCCGATGCCATCCTCTGGTCCAAAGGACCAGATTAAAAAGGAGCCTGTGGCCTGCTTTGGTTCAGCAAAGGTCACCATGGTCCTGGCCTGATCGTGGCTCAATTTTATCTGGAACAGTCAGAGACCACTCCTTCCTGGCCATCTGCTTCACCCCTAAATTACACTTTATTGAAGTCTCCTTTCCTCTTTGTATAAATAAAACCTGTACTTCATTTTATTTGAATTTACGTTCCAGACTGCTTGCCCCATTCAATGTGTTCCAGATACTGTACTTATGTACTCTTAGGTTAATTATAGCACCATCAATAAAGAAGTTTGTAACCATGATATCAGGAAATCATCAAGGAAAATAAATACTGGGAGGCAAGATCCGGTCAGAGTTGAAAGCCCTTAGATACTTAATAGTTTCACTTGGAGAACTTCAGCAGATGCTTATATTTCCCATTGAAATCACATTAAGATTTATGCATAGGAATGGATTGCAAGTGAAGAAAATATTCTGGTTCTGAATGTCTAAGAGTTTTAAAAATTATGAACAATGTACCAGCATATAAAAGTTGACAAAATAACTTTAAAATCAGGAATACTGAAAAGGTATAATCTTTGCTGGATGTAACACTGGCATTTTAAACACAAACGTTATAAACAAGTTTTCTAGCAAACTCATTGTTCATAAATTCAGAGATTTCTAATAACTCATTGAATCTTTTAACAAGATCTCTTTATCTAGACTAACTGATATTATAGTTGAGTCTCCCTTATCCAAAATGCTTGGAACCACAACAGTTTGGCATTTTGGAGGGTTTTTTTTTTTAAATGGAATATTTGCATAAGCATAATGAGATATCCCTTTGCATACTGATTTTCCAGATTAATATGGCTATATTTTTGAATAATGAGACATCTTGGAGATGGGACCCAAGTCTAAACATGAAATTCATTTATCTTTTGTATATATCTTATATGTATGGCTTGAAGGTAATTTTATACACAATATTTTATGTATTTGAATAAGGAAGAGGGAGAGGGAGGATTATATTTTGAAATAAATAAACTCAACTATAGTGAAAGTTAAATATACCACATGGAATGTAAAAGGAAAAAACAAAAAAATAATAAACCATTCTCTTTAAAAAAAAAATAAACAAACACAAGTATCATGTGTCTCCAGGGGTTTTGAATTAGGAAAAGACATTATATTATATTAAAAAAATAAGTTTATCTCTTATCTCTGAGACAAACAAAAAAGAATGGGGTTATCTATGCCAAAACAAAATTATCATCAAAATTAATTTTCACTGATGAAAAAAGAAGGTATGTAGAGATTAGTTTGAGGAATTGTCCTAATAATGATAACTTGTTTCTGACTGTATTTATAACCCCTGCGGACAAGAAATATACATTTTATAAAGAATTGAAGGATAAAATTGTGCAATTAAATTACAAAAATTGATGCCTTCTAGGAAATTTTAGTGGAGTGGTGAATATGATATTCAGAAACAAAGAAAGAAAAATATATATATAAAAACAGGGGAAACTATTGAAATAATTTATTGAAATAGTAGATGAATTGCAATTAATGAACAGATCTTAGGGAAAATTTTCTGTGATAAAAATGAATATCTTATCAAAAATGGTATATTTATTCCAGACAATTCCAATTATTCTTTCAAACACTCATTTTCAAAGTGGCAGAAAGATCTGTCCAAATCTGTTTGGTCAGGGGAAAAAAACCTTAGGGTTAAATTGAAAGTATTACTAGATACCAAGGAAAGAGGAGGCTTAGGAATAGCAAATTTAAATTTTTATTTTGAGGGAATATATTTAATATGGCCAAAACAATGGATTATATTGAAAAATAAAAGGGATTTAGAAGGCCATTAGTTAATGAGATGAGATGGCATGAATATTTATTGTATGAGAAGATAAAAATAAATGCAGAATTCAAAAGCCATATCGTAAAAAAATCTCTATTAAAAAGTATGAGGAAGATACAAAGATAGATTTTGTCAAAGAATTCCTGGTTGGCTTTCCCTTCAAAAGGTTTCTGTAAATGTGAGACAAATAGTTAATTTATAGGGTTTTGCTGAAAAGTAATGCAGATAGATGGAAGATTAAGGAATATTAGGAACAAGCAAAAGAAGGGGTTAAAGTACAATGGTTATCCTTTAACTAACTAAAGGGAGAGGGTGAAAGAAGATATGAGGAAATTGCAATATGAGGTGAGAAATATGAATTTGAAAAACTGTTATGTAGTGATGACAATCGGTAACTAAAATGTGTAAATTACTATTGAGGTTTGAAACCGAAGAAGAAAAAGTTAAAGAGCTCATGATTTGATGGGGAAAATGAGTAATGTTATTCACATACATCAGTGGGAGGATATTTGAAATAAGGGATCAAAATTTTCTTGTTCTTACAAAGAAAATTTACACAAAACGATATACGAGTGGTACATCAACCCAGAAAAATTGGCAAAAATATATTAAAGAGCTAGTGATATCTTCTGGAAATGCAGAAAACAATCCAGATCTTCTTTGTCATATGTGGTCGGGATGTTAAAAAGTTTTCTTTATTAATTCAAAATAGGTAAGTGGATGTTGAGAATTTTGGGATTTGAAGTACAGAAGAGATCTGAGTTATATTTGCTAGATATGGTAGATGTTGGAGATTCAAAGACATAGCCGTGTTAGTCTGTAGAATCAGTATGTGGAGAAATCTTGTAGCACCTATTAGACTAACTGAAAAAAAGAAATTGGCAGCATGAGCTTTTGTAGACTTCAGTCTACTTCCTCAGGTGCCTTTAGTGGAAGTACAGATATGTGTGTATGTATATGCCACTGGTATGGCCTCACATACCAATGGCATATATATGTTGTACCTGGCTTCCACTCCACCAAATGCATCTGAGGAAGGCTATGAAACCTCATGCTTCCAATTTCTTTCAGTTAGTCTCAAAAGTGCTACAAGATCTCTTTACATACAGATGTTGGAGATGAAAGAGGTGAAAGAGATGAAAGCATGAAGGCAGGGAACCGTCTAATTAAATCATTGTATGTACAGTGCTGTGTAAATTTACAGCACTATATAAATAAAGGTGGTAAAGGAGGAGGAGGAGGAGGAGGAGGAAAGAAAGAAAGAAAGAAAGAAAGAAAGATTTAATTAAAACCATGGTAACAGCAGCTAGGGTGATTTTAGCCAAATACTGAAAAAGGATAAATTACCAGATTGTGTAGACTTGAGTAATTATTCAAATAGCAGACATAAATAAATTAACTAATTTAATTAGAAGGAATACAATGGAAGTTTTATATGTTTATTATGTGCATTTTTCTCTTTTTTGTTTTGTGTGTTATGTCTTGATTGCTTTTAGTTTTATAATTAAAATTTCAAAAAATATTTATACATGTACTAACACACACACACACAATATTTATAATTATTTTGTGCTTGAAGCAAAGTCTGTGTACGTTGTGTACACCGAACCATCAGAATTTGGAATATTTTGAAATTTGGGATTTTGGGCAAGGGAGACCCAACCAGTACTCTGGTATCAGATTCCATTCTGCCAAAAAATGGGATTACTGTAGTCTATGCTCGGAATCTGATTTTAGAACTTTTCATTATGATGAACAAAACCCAGCAATTTTTTTTTTAATATTTCAATTTCAAATTAATATCTATGAAACCTTAGCTGTCTAACACTCACTCAAAGAGTTCCAATCTCTACAAATGACAATCAATGAAACATTAATAACAGCAACTATATTTGTTGTTTTTTTAAGATACCAGACTTTGATCCTGTTCAGATGTAATGTAATAAGCAGGACTACACACATCTTTAGTTCATGTACTTCCCGTATACTTAATGTTCAAGGTGAGGTAATTTAAGGTTTCCTTTTGTGGTTTGTTTGAAACCATCATGCCACATGTCATCTGAACCTAGGAAAATGTAGTGTTTACAAATCGCAAGTTTAAAGAAGCTTCTCTAGGTGTGAGTTAAATGCCTTCAGGTTAGCCTAGCCATATGGCAACCTTTTGAATGAGACTTTTCCAGGACACTTTATCCTCATACAGTGACTATCGTTTCCTTGACTGAGTCTATCCATCTGCAATGTGGTTTTCCTCTTTTCCTGCTGCCTTTTACATTCCCTAGCATTATTGTCTTTTCTAGTGAGTCATGTCTCCTCATGATTTTATACAGTGCAGCTGCACCATATGTGGGCACACTACACACGGCTTCAAGCTTACGCTGAAGCCATGCAACAATCAAACATATAGTGCACACACCCATGGTGTGTGCACCATGCACCACCATGAGCATACACCCCATTGTTTTCAGTGGGGCATGAGCATATGTGAAATCCCCCTTATGCAGGGGAATCCAGAATGGATCCCCCACCCCCCACAATAAGGGAAGAGCCCACTGTAACAACAAACCATGGTCTGTCTAAATAAGGCTAATGATAAACAGGCAATCTATCACAACTGAATACATTCTAAGACATAGGAATGTTAACCACACACTGTACTGATGGCACAGTATATGTTACTTAATACAAGGCAACTGACGTATATAACAAGACTTTATACATTTGTTTCTATATACAAAAAATAAATATATAGACTTTGTTATAAAAGATTAACTTCTCAAACAGTCTTCAAAACTATTTCAGTAAGTTTAATTACAAAGGAACTAAGTAGCTGCACTAACACAAAATTTATAGTACTAGATCAAGCTGATATCCAGATTTAACATAAGGGAGGGCTCCACTGCGCAGCTGGCTGTGGAAGAGCCAGTATTTATATTTTGCCTTTTGTACTACGACTTGCACAGTTGTTAAATCCAGCAGAACTGTGCTAGCAGACCATCCTATTCTGCAAAATTATTTTTATACTACATAAAGAATAATTTCCATTCCTATTACAATCACTGGAAGAGTTGCCACTGAACAGCCACCACTAGAACTTCAAGTAGGATAATAGTTACAAGGTTGGGAAGTGGACCGACAATTGAAAATACATATTACAAAATGTACACTCACATTGTGTTTAAATAAAACCTCTATGTACAATTTTATAAAAAAAATGTACTGACAACAAAGAAAGGAAAAGTATTATTATAACAAATATCATCGTACCGATTTCCATGGTCCACGATGCCATGAAACTTCACTAGGACATGGATTTATATTGTTACACTGTGCTGTATTAGGAGGTTTTCCTAGTATTTCACAGCTTTGATCATTCAGCACTTGACCATCTGGAAGCTGGCAGATCACTAATCGTGTCTTTATTCCATCACCACATGTCTGAGTGCACTGTGGATAAAAAACAAAAAGAAAAAAAGTATTTGTACTCATGTTTACTATGAAGATGAGTCCTTGTTGTTGGTTGTGAGGTTGTTAGTGTTATTAAACACACTCCCTATCATGCCCAACTTCCAAGGAAAGCAAAATTTGAGAAACCATCCATCAGACAACCGCACGTCGGCAGCTATATTATCCATAAATAGTACAAACATAAAATTGCCAGATACAAACAAAGAAAAAAAGAAAAAAAGAAAGGATGACAACTCTGTAGAATACTTTGGAAAAAAAATACAAAATGTTTTACATGAATATGGAAAAAACATACTTTGACCATAGGTTTGCAATCTGAGAGACAGAAATGTAAGGAGTATACCAAGAGATGGTAGGGTAACCAACCTCCCAGAATGGCACTGTTATAGCAGGAATACTGATAGCAGGGGATAATCAGGGGGAAAAGTTTGATTAAAGAGGTGGATCACTAAACTGCTGTTTAAATATCAAAAAGCAATGATGACATTAATTTAATAGCCCAAATCATCTGTGGTGTCAGACCCATACTCCACTCACAGTACATACATGTCTACTAACAAGTACACCACACTGAATGTAGTTAATCCCACAGAGGTATGTAAAGGCCTGTACCCTCAATGGAAATCAGGACTGAATTTAAATGTAAGTGTACTAATATTAAACAGGCAAAACTAGTTCAGCATCACAGAGAGCAGGAGGTTCTCTTGAACAGAAAGGACCAGATGGTCCTGGACAGGAAACACACAGAGAAAGTTGCTGAGGAAGAAGAGGTCACTTCACACACAAAAGAAGGAGATGGTTGGAGGAAAGTTACACGCAGAAGTAGGGAAACCACGGTTCGTTCTGTGAGCTTGCAGCTACAGAATCACTTTGAATCTCTCTCTGTTATCAGAGATGATGAGGAAAAGCAGCAGGGACAGACATCAGGGACAGAGCAGGGGAGACTGAGAGTACCACGAAAGGGAACAGCCGCTGCTAAGCCTCGGAGGAGGCGTGTGGTGGTTGTGGGGGACTCCTTGCTGAGGGGTACAGAAGCAATGGTTTGTGGGCCTGACAAGATGTCTCGGGAGGTGTGTTGTCTCCCTGGGGCAAAGATCCATCATGTAACTGAGAGGCTGACAAGACTTGTCAAGCCTACTGATCAACACCCCTTTCTTCTGGTTCATGTGGGAACCAATGATACTGCAAGGCACAGCCTTCAGAATATCATAAGGGATTATGAGGCTCTAGGAAGGAAGCTGAAAGAGATGGATGCACAGGTTGTCATATCATCTCTTCTCCCAGTAGAAAGGCATGGTCCAGGAAGGGAGAAGAAAATAGCAGAGGTGAATAACTGGCTCCGTAGATGGTGCCGCCAAGAACAGTTTGGATTCTTGGATCATGGGCTGCGGTTCCATGAGGAGGGACTTCTGGCAAGGGATGGGCTGCATCTCACACCAGTTGGCAAAAACATTTTTGCCAAAAGTCTCAAAAATCTGATCAGGAGGGCTTTAAACTGAGTTATATGGGGGAGGGAGACATTATTTTGGAAGGCAAAAGGGCTGGAGAAAATAATCAAACTGACATAGAGGGAACAAGGCAAACAGTGCAAGGACCCAACAGTGGGAAGCAAAAAAATTTGCACAGGCAGCAAGTAAAGGGAACACATGTTCTTAGATGTCTCTACACTAATGCACAGAGTATGGGAAATAAACAGGATGAACTCGAACTCCTAGCACAACAGAGCAAATATGATATAATAGGCATCACTGAAACCTGGTGGGATGAGTCTCATGACTGGAATGTAGAAATAGAGGGATATAACCTTTTTAAGAGAAACAGGCCAAACAGGAAAGGAGGAGGAATAGCATTATATGTCAGGGATATTTACACCAGTGAAGAGATCCAGGAAGTCAATACTGGAAGCCAGGTGGAGAGCATCTGGATAAACATTAAAGGAGAGGGAAACAACAGGGATGTTACTGTGGGAGTCTACTACAGACCCCCGACTCAGGCAGAGGAATTGGATGATGCCTTTCTAGAACAGATGAGCACACACTCAGAAAGGAGAGATGTAGTAGTGATGGGGGACTTCAACTATCCGGATATTTGCTGGAAGTCAAACTCAGCCAAATCCTCAAGGTCTAGCAAATTCCTCACTTGCCTGGAAGACAATTTCATTGTCCAAAAGGTGGAAGAGACAACAAGGGGATCAACTATTTTAGATCTGATCTTAACCAACAGGGATGACCTAGTCAATGGGGTGCAAGTGGTTGGATCCTTAGGGGGAAGTGACCATGTTCTCCTGGAGTTTGTTATACAGCGGAAAGGGGAAGCCAGGCATAGTCAGACACGCATTCTAGACTTTAGGAGAGCTGATTTCAATAAACTTAGAGAAATACTGGGGGAGATCCCATGGTCAAGAAAACTAAAAGAGAAGGGAGTTCAAGACGGATGGGAGTTTCTCAAAAAGGAGATACTGAAGGCGCAATTTCAAACAGTTCCAATGAGGAAGAAAAATGGGAGGTGTCTCAAGAAGCCAGGATGGATGACTAAGGAACTTTCAACTGAGATAAGCCTTAAACAGAACATGTATAAGAAATGGAAAAATGGGGAAATCACGAAAGAGGAATTCAAACAAATAGCCAGCACATGTAGGGGTAAAGTCAGAAAAGCTAAAGCACAGAATGAACTCAGGCTGGCTAGAGAGGTTAAGAACAACAAAAAGGGCTTTTTTGGGTATGTCCGAAGCAAAAGGAAGAAGAAGGAAACAGTAGGGCCACTGCGTGCAGAAGATGGCAAAATGCTCAAAGATGACAAAGAAAAGGCAGAATTACTCAACACCTTCTTTGCTTCAGTCTTCTCAGAAAAGGCAAAGGGTGGTCAACCTAAGGATAATGGAGCAGAAGACAGAATAGGGGAATCTCAGCACAGAATAAGTAAAGAGATAGTACAGGAATACCTGGTTAACCTAAATGAATATAAATCTCCAGGACCAGATGAACTACATCCTAGAGTATTAAAAGAACTGGCGAATGTAATATCGGAACCATTGGCAATAATCTTTGAGAACTCCTGGAGAACAGGAGAAGTCCCAGCAGACTGGAGGAGGGCAAACGTTGTGCCCATCTTCAAAAAGGGGAAAAAAGAGGATCCCAACAATTATCGTCCAGTTAGTCTGACATCAATTCCAGGAAAGATTCTAGAGCAGATCATTAAGCAGAGAGTCTGTGAACATTTAGAGGCCAATGCCATAATCACAAAAAGCCAACATGGGTTTCAGAGAAACAAGTCTTGCCAGACAAATCTGATCTCTTTTTTTGATAAAATTACCAGTTTGGTAGATGAAGGGAATGCTGTGGATATAGTATATCTTGATTTCAGTAAGGCCTTTGACAAGGTTCCCCATGACATTCTTGCAAACAAGCTCGTAAAATGTGGGCTAGACAAGGTAACCATTACATGGATTTGTAACTGGTTGACTGACCGAACTCAAAGGGTGCTCAACAATGGCTCCCTTTCATCCTGGAGAGAAGTGACCAGTGGGGTCCCACAGGGTTCTGTCCTGGGCCCAGTGCTATTCAATATCTTTATTAATGACTTGGATGACAGAATTGGGGGCATACTTATCAAATTTGCAGATGACACCAAATTAGGAGGAGTAGCCAATACTCCAGAAGACAGGATTGAAATTCAGAATGACCTGAATAGACTAGAAAGCTGGGCCAACGCTAACAAAATGAAATTCAATGCGGAGAAATGTAAGGTTCTGCACTTAGGGCGGAAAAATGAAATGCACAGATATAGGATGGGGGACATCTGGCTGAATGAAACTATGTGTGAAAGGGATCTAGGAGTCCAAGTAGACCATAAGTTGAACATGAGTCAGCAGTGTGATGCAGCAGCTAAAAAGGCCAATGCTATTTTAGGTTGCATCAATAGAAGTATAGTGTCTAGATCAAAGGAAGTAATAGTGCCACTCTATTCTGCTTTGGTGAGGCCCCACCTGGAATACTGTGTCCAGTTCTGGGCACCACAATTCAAAAAGGATGTGGAGAAACTGGAGCGGGTCCAAAGGAGGGCAACTAAGATGGTGAAGGGTCTGGAAACCATGCCCTATGAGGAACGACTTAGAGAGCTGGGGATGTTTAGCCTGGAGAAGAGAAGGTTAAGAGGTGATATGATAGCCCTGTTCAAATATTTGAAGGGATGTCATATTGAGGAGGGAGCAGGCTTGTTTTCTGCTGCTCCAGAGACCAGAACGCGGAGCAATGGATGCAAGCTGCAGGAAAAGAGATTCCACCTCAACATTAGGAGGAACTTCCTGACAGTAAGGGCTGTTCGACGGTGGAACACACTCCCTCGGAGTGTGGTAGAGTCTCCATCCTTGGAGGTCTTTAAGCAGAGGCTGGATAGCCATCTGTCGGGGATGCTTTGACTGGGAGTTCCTGCATGGCAGGGGGTTGGACTGGATGGCCCTTGTGGTCTCTTCCAACTCTATGATTCTATGATTCTATGATTCTATGATTCTAGTTAAAGTGCTGCTTCTAAGGGCAGGCTAGAGTATTGGCTGCCCCAGGAGTATTCTGGCCTAAAGTTGCCCCAACTTATCACCATTTCCTGCACATTCCAGAGCAATGTTGGATGGTTGTTTAACCCTGTGCTGCCCACTACTAGCGCCACCAGTACAAGTTGCTCCTCTGAGGTCAAAAACGAGGTGCCCAGCATCAATCGCATGGCTGGGCACCTCATTGTAACTTCAGGCGAGCAACTTGCACTGGTGGTGGCAGTGGCAGATAGCACAATGGGATGCTGTGTAGAAAACCACCCAGCATCACCCTAAGTGCTTTGGATTTTCTGAGAAGATCTAAAACAAAATGTACGTTTACTTAAAGCCCATTAAGGGAGGGATAGTCCAGATTTGCCTTGGGATTGATCTTCCCATGTGGAAGAAATCTGCAATTGAATCGGGCCTTTGGCCCTGCATTCTCTTCACATTGCAATGCAAGGGCAGGAAGAAAAATGAAGACATATCCTAAGTTGTCATATATTGAATACTGAATATTAAGACACTGAATATTGGCTATTGAATTGAAAGATAGGGAAGATAGGGAAGCATTCCCAGAACTGGGACTCAGAGTGACTTTACAACATTAAAATACCTAGCCTAAAGAAGAAGGCCCTCCTTCCATGCCATCTGCCATTGTATGGCCTCGGAGGGAGTGTAAAGGCAGGCCCAACACCATCAGGCCTAGACAGTGTAAGCAGCTGGTCCCTCCCTCCAGTCCATCTGCCATGGTCCAGGCCTCAGAGGGAGAGAAGATCCACTGGACTTGGTCCCTTCCCCCCCACCACCTTTCCCTTCTCCTTCTGTCTCTTGTCTTTTTAGATTGTAACCCTGAGGGCAGGGAACCATCTGTTTCAATTGACCATACGTACAGCGCTGTGTAAATTTACAGTGCTATATAGATAAAGCCTAGTAATAATAGTAAAGTTATGCATAAATAATCAGTGAACAAACAAATGTTATTCTAATAACTCTTAGGAACAAAACAATATTAGGTAAACAAAATGTTCTGTTTTTACAAATCATCTTACTTCTCCCCAGCTCCCATAGTTCCATCTTGGGCAGGGACCAGAATCACAATGGCTCAAGTCTGGTGGTTTCAAAGTCTCATCACAAGAGCTAGTGCTTTGTCCATCCTCATCTTGGCAAACCACTACCCGATGGTGAAATCCACCAGCACAAGAACTTGAACACTAGGAAGACAACAAATGCATTACAGACATTGTACCAGCTGTGGAATACAATACTGTGTTTTAAAAGCTCCAGAAGATAAAGTACTGTACTTTGCTGTGTGCATGGCCACATAAAACAAGATGTACAAAACAAATCAATTTCTTTAAAGAGCAAAGAACACTGAAATAGGCCTCTTCATGGGGAATAATTTCAGAAGGCACTACTGACCTCTATGTTTATGGAGGAGATATATATATATATATATATATATATATAGTGACCAAAGTTCCCCTGCTCCTCATGTTTTAAAACATATATATGAAAAAAATAATAACTTTACTAAACTGAAGTAGGGCAAGTAGCAATTTATTCTCTCCATGTGCTGTGAAATGGCAAAGTGTACTGCTACATCTCCTTTTACACCCAACGGTACAATTAGGTAATTTTAGACTGTGGACTTAATAGTCCACACACAGTCTTTGGAAAGTTATATGAGTTTATTTAGATAGAAGAGGACAATCCAAGCCACTGTCATCTCCATGGCCATCTTATTCATGATTCCTAGATCTCAACAGAGGAGACTATACATCTTGGGGGAGCAGGTGTAAGTGTATATTCATGTGCATCTGTAGCTCCCAGTCTCATAACTTGGCACAATAAAGATTTGTACCTGACCTAAATAATGTGATTTCAACAGACCATGGTCTGTTTAGAAGAGGAAAACATAAAAAGGATGGCAAAAGAGAAGGAGAAAGACACAACAACAGGGAAAAGAGGTAGAGGTACACAGCTTTTAAATGAAGGGAATATGGAAGACTATCTCATTAAAAATTGTGCAACAGTTATTTACATGCACATTGCAACAGCAACCAGGTATGTAAAGAATATTTCCAAATTGTCTTTGATGAGGAAGTGTCTCAAGTTTTCAAGACACCCCCCTGAAAAAATAGCGAACAAGGTTGTTTTTTTCCTTGTTCACAAATGAAAAGAGCAGTGCCTTTTTTGGTTTCCTTTTTGCACAATTTGCATCCCACTTCCACACAAAGGGTTGGGATGGGATGCATTGTTTGCCCACACCCCCAGGGAGACAAGATTTAAAAGATGCCTCAGCAGTTATGCCGAGGCTGGAAGATTTTGGGGGCATGGCCAGAGCCAATTTATGGTCTGCTGCCCCCAGCTTCTTCATTTAATTTCTGCAATAGGGGAGAGCAGATAGCAGTTATTAGCCTGGACTAAGTGTTCTATTTTTCATCTTTTCCAACTTTAAGGGAGGGGTCTTACTCATCCCTTTAGCCATCTCTAATATTTTCCTAGTTTAACAGCATTGTTTAGGGCCAGGGCTTCCTTTATATCTCAGCCTTTCCTTTACTCTGTTTATTCGGCATTTGGGAGGTTTTTTGCATGCCCCCCCCTTTCCTTGTTTTGCCCTGCTTCTTACAGGCATCTCCCTCCCTTCTTTTAGTCCCCTTTTACTTATTATAAGCCCAGCAGCCATATTAGGCCCCTTTTGATTAGGCCCAATGGCCATTTTATATTGCTGCACCTGCAGCCACTTTTGTCTCTGTTCTGGGCAAAGGCAGGAAACATGTGTGGCCAAGTGAAAATGGAGTTTATCATATGCTAAACTGTTGGCAAGGTGTCCCCATGCCACCGCTGACTCTAACCCGTTCCCAAGCTGGGCTGAGGTACATGAATTTGCTCAGCCGGAAAGCTTTCTTGTTCAGCCAGAGGCTTTCTGGCTTAGCCAAATTCACACACCTCAGCCTGGTTCGGGAACAGGTTAGGGTTAGTGACAGCATGGGGACATCTTACCAACAGGCAGGGTATTTAGATGACACATGAGGTGAAAGCAGGTGGAAAGCAAAATGAAGCCATGCTCTGGGGCTAAAAACTGGAGCAAAAAGAATCTGGGGTACTCTGCTTCAAGGCAGAAAATGCACATCATTGCACCAGCACCAGTATAAATGTGATCACCAGTAATACAATGGATGTAATTACAACATATATAAACCAGGCAGCCCAACAGGGGGACATGATTCCGCTTTGTGAATGAACCGTCTTATTATAAGATTGTATGTACAGCACTGTGTAAATTTACAGCACTATATAAATAAAGGTTAATAATAATAATATCACTGGGCACACAGATGCACCATTGCACTGTACAGGCAGTGCATGACATGTGCAACTGTGTGGCCAGTCATAGGGGCAGACATCCAATGGGATGGCTTCTGGACTGGAAGAGGAAGGTAGCTGGGTCACAAATAACCATGCAGTGAAGCTTGATGCCGCATGATACAGACAGCCCTTGGGTTATTTCACAAGCCTTGGGAATGGGCCATGCTACAGCACAGTTTCAATCAGCTCATAGAAGACCCGCATCTTGCACACAAAAATGTTTTTCTTCTCATGAAAAACAGTCATGAAATTCATGTAAAAAAAGCCCTGAAACATGAAATATGAGCAAAAAGAAAGAAAGAAAGAAAGAAAGAAAGAAAGAAAGATTTGTAATCTTGCCCAGGGGAAAGAAAACTTTGTCACTTTGTCACTTTGTCACGTTAAGATATGTATGTAAAACCAATGTATGTTGAACATTTATTCTGTCACTGTCCTTAAGCCTCTGTCCACCCTTTTAAGAATCCCCTTGGAACATAGTTCAAGGTCTGCTGTAGGATAATTCTTAAGAAAAACTAAGAAGATGATGTTTTTTCAGAATTTCTGATATATAAAATCTGGCTTCAAATTAAGGAGCCCTGGTGGCATAGTGGTTAAACAATGTTGTGAGTTCAATCCCAAAGGGCTCCAGGTTGACTTGGACTTTCATCCTTTCTTAGGTCTCTAAAATGAATCTTTTTGGGGAGAATTGGTTTACACATTGTAAACTGCTTAGAGAGTGCTTAGTTCACTGTGAAGTGGTATAGAAATGTAAATGCTATTGCTAATGTTTCCACAAAGATACAGATAGCTAACAGACAATAATTGACTTACTGCTCCCCATGGTCCTGTTCTCCACTGACTTCCTTGGTTCCGTGAGTTTACATTGCCATGTGAAGGATGCACCTTGTGAATTGGAGGATAATCCCGATGGCTTGGATGTTCATGTATATCCAGAACATGACGATAATCTGGCTGGCAGGGTGGCATGTTACATTCTTGTTCTTTTGCAGGGTGGCCTTCGGGATCACAGTAATTCTCATCAATTTGTTGATGGTGGTTGACACAGACAACTTCCCTTGTTACTATTCCATTACCACATGTAACTGTGCACTGACCAAAAATTAACCCAACATTTATGTGACACAACAAAACATGAAAAATTGATAACCAATGAAAACTATTTTTAAATTTCTACATACAGGATGAGAATCCCTTATCCAAATGGCTTGACATTGGAAATGTTTTGGATTTTGGATTTACAATCAGTCCTCCATATCCAAGGATTTTTTATTCACAGATTCATGCATTCAGAGCTTTAAAATATTCCAAATAAATAAATAAATTCCAAATAGCAAACCTTGATTTTCGTATTTTATACAAGGGACACCATTTTCCTAACCAGAGTATTTAACAGGACTCGAGCATCCACGGATTTTGGGATTGACACTGCGTCCTGGAACCAAACTCCAGTGGATAACAAGGCCCACCATATTTATTTATTTATTTGGAATATCTATATTTGCCTAAATGTACATAATGGTGTATCCTGGAGATGGGATGTAAGTCTAAACACAAAATTCATTTATCTTACATATACACCTTATACTCATAGCCTGAAGGTAATTTTATACAACATTTTTAATAATTTTATGCATAAAACAAAGTTTGTGTAAACTGAACCATCAGAAAGCAAAGATGTTACTATCTCAGCCAGCCATGAAAAAAGCTTTGGATTTTAGAGGATTTCAGAATTCTGGATAAGGGGGACTCAACCTATATATACACTTGAGAAACAAATGCAAAAGCCTTTTCAGAAACTAAACTTGGCAAGCTGCTTTTGGACCTAGGCATACATCTGTTTTTTAGTATAATAAAGGAAAATAAAAATGTACTTTAAAAAATCCATATTTACAGGTGACCAGGTTCCAGCTTGCCAAACACCACATGGACTAAAGCAGCTCGAAAGTTCTTCTGGTCTGGGTAAATGGGCACAAAACAATTCTTCTGCTACTTTGCCAAGTCCGTCTCGACAGCTTACATAACGAGCACGGTTTCCCCTTCCACAAGATGCAGAACACTGCAAAACACATCCAAACACTTGTGAAATTTTTACACAGGGCCATCTCTTTAGCTAAGAATTTAAGTGATGTTCTAAGGCGTTACATTATAGAGACTGGATTTTTTAAAATCCTATTATTCATTATGGTATTTGAAAAACAATTTGATTTCATTATTCATTACTATATTGAAAATGTAATTAATGGCGTTTCTTGTATTGCTTATTATTCTTCCTACCCTTTTTTTAGAAAACAAATTCCACCAGAATGCCCTTATAATGTTTTAAAATGTAGAAAATATTATTCATTACATCATTAACTTCTTCACAATTATTATGTTATTTCTGTAATATAACTTCACTGTACTTTTGTTGTCCTTCTGCTATCCACTGACTAGTTACATGTTACTATGTTACTTGAAGCTCATTATTTTCAAGCTCTGGTTAGAACTGGCAAACGTGGCAACTGACCATATGTCATCCCTTTGTGAATATTGGCAAATACTCCATAAATCCAAAAATGCCACTTTGGACTGTCATCTTACCCTTCTTTTCTCCCCCCTCCCCCCCATCATATTGCAACTTGTTACAAAGGCAGGAGTGTAGGTCACTTAACTTCAAGACCTGCTATGGTCAGGCAATTCAATCATAACAGCAACACTTTTCCAGATTAATCTAATGGATTTTTAAATTGTGAATTTTAAATTTTGAATTTTAGGTATGGATTTTTTTTAATATGTGTACATTTATTTGTCATTTTAAATTGATGTGTGTTTTAACAAGTGTTTTAACTGATGTTGTTTCTTAATTATTCCTGTGCCCCACCTTGATTCATGGGGAGAGATGGGTTGGATATTATTATTATTATTATTATTTAATATTATTATTATTATTACTACTACTACTACTACTACTACTAAAGATGCATCAAAATTAACCTAAACAAGATTCCACAGTCACTAGTTGTACAGAGTAGGGAATTGCAGAATAAAGCAAAACTCTGAATCAACTACACCTGAAACAGATGGGACAAAAGTTCCACCTTTGGGCTGATTCAGGGGCATGGCATTCAGATGACACATGCCCCTGGATGGGGCTGAAGTTGTTCTGTAGCCACATGTCAGCCCAAACCATTCCTTGCCAGTAAAAATAATTTCTTGCCAGCGGTCCATTGTGGACCATGGCAGCATCCAGCCTTGGGACAACGGCATCTAGTTGCCACAGTCCCACACTGCTCAGGGTTGCTTGTGGCTGGAGCAGCCAGATGCCGCTCCAAGCTGCCTATCTGCATGAGGCCCCAGTCAGAAAAAAAACCTATTTAGCTTATTTAGCTCCAAAGCATTTTATTTAAAAATGGGTGGGTAGAAGAGAACTGCAGTGGAAAAGAGGAGGTACATAGCTTGGCCAGACCAATCACAGACCAAGTCCTGAGTCCCCTGATGTTTTTATCCATCTGTACATCAATGCCAAATCCCATCCTTCTTGTCCATGCCTGAAAATTCTCTTTTGCCCCCATGCCATAACAAACAGGAATAATCGAAAATCAGTTGTCAGAAACATATGTCAATGCTTCAATGGCCAAGAAAAAAATTGTCTAAATTATTTGCTGGGGAAAAAGGGAAGGAGCTTTTTAACTCTTTATCTTATCAAGGATAAATCAAACTTAAAATCAGCTTCCAGCCTCCAATTTATTTTTTGAAGTAAAGAAATTTTTAACGTTTAATTAAATTACAGTTTAGTTTATTGTTGAGCTATCCTCCTTCTTGCAATATTACTCACTGGTGTCCATGATCCGTATCTCCACTGAATCACTTTATCAGTCTGGATGACTGGAACTGAAGTTGGCCATGGCTTAACAGGCTCTGGACAAGACGGCATCACACATTCCTTGTGGGGGAAAGCACATTTCAAAAATGTTAGAGAAGGCAAGGTGGGAGGGTAGAAAGACATTCACTTCAATTCTCATTAATCACTTTCTTTTATTTGCTTACCTGGCTGTCTCTTGGCTGTGTAGCAGCACTACACTCTCTATCATCATCCAAAATAGTTCCATAAATGCTAGCAACACATTTGACTGCACGCACTTGGTATCCATGGCCACATGTAACAGAGCACTAGATATTAGAACATTGGAATAGAAAAGCCTTAAACTTAGTATTCACTCTCAGCACAAGCAGCACAGACAAGACAGGTATCCAATAAGGAAATTAATGAGAAATTCATTTCTGTCAGCTTTTGCAGATTTCTACATCAGCTTCTTATTCCACTTTGGAAATTTCTAATAGTGGTTTTCAAAGCTCTCAATTATCTTTGCCCTCACTATTTATCTTCTCTCTCGTCTGCTATTATCACTACTTTTACCCTACCAAGCTCTCCGACATCAACTTTCCTTCCAAATCAGTCACTACGCATTCTCAGTCGTTCTACTAAAAAAATTTATGTTCTTTAACACAGTGCTTCTCAAGCTATTTGTTATGGGGAACTGGATTTTTTTTAATGTGCCAAGGAATTGTACCATATTTTTGCTGCTTAGCACATTAAAACTGTTTCTTTTTTTCCCTGTAAACTTACCATGGACTGTTAGTTAATAGCTCATGGTCCATGTCCACCACTTTAAGTAGGACTGCTCTGGAATTTCTGTGGTTTATACATTTAAATAGCTTGTAGAAGATACAGTACTGGAGACCACTGGGAATGAAGTTGCTTTTACTGTATATACTCATGTGTAAGCCTAGAACTTTAGGTCATAAAACTGATGCAAAAAAAAAAAAAAATGAGTTGACTTATTCATGGGTCTACTATGTGAGTACTGTACTTTCTTATTTTAAAAAGAACCATTCCCTGGTGCAAGGCAAGAATTTAATCTGTACTGACCCTCCCTATTGTCACATTCATCCAGCCTTTAGTGTGCACAAACAGTTATGCCTGCTGGAATTTTGTAAGTTTTTTTGGCATTGTTTTGCTTTGCTTCATCCTTTACATTATTTGTTAATGCCCCTAAGTTTTACGCTAGACTTACCCATGGGTCAGATCAAAATCCATAATTTTGGCCCCAAAACCTACCCTTGACTTATACATGATTTTACTTTATATTTTAAATTCCTGTGGGACATAAATTAAATTTGTGTATTTATAGTTATAGATATATATATAAAATAAATCAAGAATAAGCTTCCACATTGCTAGTTGTCATTCCTCCATATGCTCATCAGAGGCATCACTGTAGTCTTGTAAAGTCATTCTTCAACAAATTATTTTCCAAGCAGCACTAAACTCATTATAGTTACATTTCTACTGAAAAAGGAATGAAATGGATTACCACAGAACATTTTAGAGAAATATATATGTACTTACATCTCCCCAGGGACCCACTTGCCACACTGCACATTCCTTAAGTTCACATGATCTCACAATTTCTGGTACAGAGCTTGGATTGCAGAAGACATCTTCTAGCTGGTCATCATTCAGTTGACACCATACTTGTCTATGCCTTGTTCCCTTCCCACAAGTCACAGAACACTGCATATAGTCAAGCATGAGAGATTGCAAATGAATGTTAGCATCATTTCATAGATGCATTTTTATGGCACCACTTTCTCCAACAAGGCTAAAATCAGCCTTCAATATATTTTGTTAACATTCATGTAATTAGAAAATGCCAATGTTAATAAAAAATTATCATAAAGTTCTAATAGATTGTTCACACCAAAGGTAAAACTTGTGATCAAGCATTGCTTCTTTTTAAAAAGTGGATGTTTGCCCTCAAAAGACCAGTGCACAAAAGCATCCAACTGTGGGTTATATCTTGTTTCTTAGAAACCAGTGATTCCTCACACACACACACACACACACTATTCTTTCTCCTTTATGGTCCTTTTCAGTTTAATTTTGTAACAACCCTTTCTGTAGAAAAAGACTCGTGTGGTCATAAAGAGTTGTGAACCAAGACCTGTATCCAATTGCTAGTCCCAACTAGAGTAGAATAAACATTATTTATATAAGTATTCACTTATCACTCTGTAAATTGACTAAGTGGGTTTACTCTAGATGATATTAACAATTGAATTTAGGCCAGTGAACACTTTGACATGAAGTGTTGTTCCTTGATACTTCTATGCTGATGAATCTATTCATCCATAATGCCCTTTGCTATGCTAATGTAAGGAAAATTACTTACTGTTTTATACCTTTAATGTGCTTTTCAGCACTCTCTTCACAGCAACAAATATGGAAAACAAAACAGGTTAGAAAAGCTGAATATTCATTTCAATCTCCAAGAAAGGAGACACCAGGGACTTCCATAACCACAGAACCATTGCATAAATTTCAGACATAAGCATAGTGATGCTCAAGATTCTACAACTAAGACTATTAACATATGTGAAGTGAGAAATACCAGATGTCCAAGCTGGGTTCAGGAAAAGAAAAGACATTGGATCAAAATGCAAACATATGTTGTATAATGGAGTACAACAAAAAAAAAAAAAAATCAGGAAAAAATATAACCCTGTGCATTATAGATTATAGCAAAGCCTTTGATTGTGAAAAACTATGGATGGCTCTTAAAGAAATGGGTGTGTCATAACATTTGATAATGTTGCAACAAGAGGCTATCAGGAAAGAATAGAAGGAAATGGACTAGTTTGTAGTTTGCAAGGGCTGCAATTTTTCACTATTTAACTTGTATACCAAACATATCATGCATAAAACAGGATTAGACTCAGAGGAAAAAGTCATGAAAATTGGCAGAAGGAATATCAACAATTTAATATATGCAGATGGCAACATTCTACTAGCAGAAAATAACAAAGATTTAAGATGATTACTGAAGAAAGTCAAGAAAGAAAATACAAGGCAGACTTAAAGTTAAAGTTTAAGAAAACAAAAAGTATGATCACAGATGATTTGCATAAGTTTAAAGTAGATGATGAAGACATTAGAAGAGTTAAAGATTTTCTATAATTTGTTTTTGTCATTAATCAGAACGGAGACTGCAGTCAGGAAATCAGAAGACTGAAACTTGAAAGGACAGCTATGAAGGAACTAGACAAGATCCTGTAGTGTAAAGATATATCACTGAATACAAAAGTTAGTATGGTTCATGCCATTGTATTTCCAATTTCTATATATGGTTGTGAAAGATAAGACACTGAAGAAAGTTGGTAGCAAGAAAATCAACTCATGTGAAATGTGGAGCTTGAGGAGAATTCGACTGCTAAAAAGACAAATAAATGGTCCTGAACTCTCCCTGGATGCTCATATTACTAAACTGAGACTGTGGTACTTTGGAAATATTATGAGAAGACCTGACTCCTCAGAAAAGACAACAATTATTGAGGAGCTAGAAAGCAATAGGAAAAGAGGGAAACTGCATTATAGATGAATAGATACAATCAAGAAATCCATGGCCCTGAATCTGCAAAACGTGAGCAGGGCTGTTGATGATATGGTGACTGTATATACTACACACATATAGAACAATATATTTTCATGAAATAGATATTTTGTTATTAAAGAAGTACATTTCAATTTCTTTCTACAAAAAAGATTTTTAAAAACCTTCCTCCCGCCCTCCACAGCTTCATCATTCTTAGAAATATTATAGCTCTAAACCCACGGTTGGATGCTTCGTATGCCAATTGAAGACTCTTCCGTGTACATCCTTTTATTCAATTTCTGAATAAAGAACTCAAAATGAAACATGTGCTAAGGACTATTTAGGCCACAGGTGGGCAACTGACTTCTCCCTTGCTTAAAAAAACAAAAGAAAAAAACCCCACAAAACGTCTAAAAAGCCTCTAATTCATGCAAAATTTGCAATATTGTTCATTAAGATCGGGTAGGCAGTGTGCCTTTCTTTTTAAAAAATGGACACCATGTCTCACACATGTTGAGCCAGAAAAATGTAAAATCTTTGTAAACTGTACAAATTTAAAATGTATTTAAAAGTAAAGGAAGAATTCAACTATCACCTCACTCCAATCACTAGCAATCCAGTAGGGACACAAGAATTCGTTACAGCTCTGAGTAACAATCTTTGGAAGTTCATGGCATTCCCTGTCTGCAAGCCGACGGCCAAAGTTGTTCATACAAAAAGCTTCTCTTTTTCTTACACCTCGTCCACAACTCCTAGAACACTGATTATTGGAAAAACGCAACCCAGAGAAGGGGGAAAAATCTATCATTATAAAATAGAACATAATATCAATAAAGCTCAAGGAATAAATACACAGATTCATTTTTATACATTTACACATCAAAGCTGGCCCCTAACATAAGGTGCCTAAGATGGCACCCTTTTCATTTGCCTCACCTGGGCTTTCAGGACTGGTGAAAGTGTCCTCCTTAACACCTGACATTATATTGTAGAAGTTGAGACAAATATAGTTGTTGTTATTTTTTCTCCAACTCTGGGGCAAAACAGATGGGCAGGAAAAAGCGGTTTGAAACTGCCTTGTCCGAAAGTGATCCAAGTCCCCACCAATCACATTGCCAGCTTCCAAGATGGCTGAAGCACATGTTATGATTACATGGTGTGACTTCAAGCTGCAACGTTGGGGTGAAACAGATGGGCAGGAAAAAGTGGCTTGAAGCTGCCTTTTCTAAAGCCACACTGAAACCCCACCAACCACACCACTGGCTCCCAAGGCAGCTGGAGTGTTCATGTCATGACCACATGACATGGCTTCAAGCCAAGAAGAAGCGGGAAAAAACTGCTTTTTTTTAAAACAGCTTTTCTCTGCATATGGCGCCCTAGAAGGCACTTTCCTGCTGATTTCACGGCATGTGTCATCTAAATGTCATGCCTTCAAGCCAGTATGAAAGCACCTCTTTTTGTCTGTCTGTTCAGCCCCATTGGATACTTTTTATTGTTCTCCCAACCATCCCTGTACACAATCGCAGGAGCACACTGCTGGCAACTGCCATCAATCGGATGGCCATCTCTGTGAACCTGCACAAAGTCACATGTGCAGCACTCCACAGGGACAGGACATCGGAGCAGAGGTGTGCCCATGTCAATCCTGGCGAGGTACAATCATGCCTCCTTCACCCCATGTCCACTCTTTGACTGTCTGCTGTGTGTATGTTTGACTTATCTCCATGAGAGGTGTCACACTTTCTCTTTTGGGCATTGCCACCCCCACCACTTGATTATGGCTGTTCCATCTCTTTTAAACATGATACTGCAATGGGGCATTCATATGCACAACTAGAGTTAGAGTTACGATAAAGCACCCCTTTACAGCCACTCTGGCAGTGCTGTATTTAGATATATAAGCGAATGTGCGCATTTTCCAAGAAGAAGTGGAAAAATCCAGCTCCCAGTTCTTCCCTCTGTAGGACAGCTTGGGAGCAGTTTCCAGCCAGCTTCAGGGGTTGCGTCATCTAAATGCCCTGCCTGGAAACTAGCAGGAAACCTGTTTATTTTGGTCATCTGTTTTGCCCCTCTATTAACCATTTAAAAAAATAAATAAAATGATGTCATTAAAATACCAAGCACTTTAAAATACACAGAAATCCATTAGTAGCTTATCAAGCTAAATCACACATTTTAATGCTAGAACTAATTAGAAAAATATAATATTTTAAATTTGTACCTCTGACCATTCTGTGTAATGCCAGCTTGCCTGAAGACAGTCTCCATGACAGATTTCTCGGACTGGTGGTTTCTGCTGATCAGCACAGTATTTATCATCCACTGGAACATTCGGCCCCTTTGAAACAGAGTACTTCATACAGTGGATGTCTAAAGACCGAAACCCTGGGCCACACCGAGCTGAGCATTCACTTTTGCCAATGATATGCCACCTATAAGTATAAACTATTATATAAAACTAAATATGTTTTAGTTTGTAAAGGTAACCAAAATTATGAAGGTATCCAACTGTCAGGGGCATGTAAAGAAAACTGAAGCATATTTGTTGCCTTTTATAGATTCAATTACAGAACAACTAATTTGAAACATCTTAGTACAACAAATAAATGAAACGAAGACTCTATAGGCGATTATCTAAATGAATTTGTGAAACACACACTATAAATTAGTTCTAAATTATAAAAGCATATTCAAAATATATAGCAAAATTCCATTGTTTTAATAAAAAATAAATGCTCATCTATGCATACCATTTTATGAAGGCTCATCAACCAGAAAGGTAGAGATTAGAACCAGCCTTTTTATAACCACTTTTTTATTTTTACCTTAAATCGCATTCTGTATTACACTGTTCTGTTAGAGCTCCCGGAGGTGTTATATGCTCACATCTTTGGTCAGATACTACCAGATGATCACTCCTTCGTATGCATGTTACCTTCCTCCTGCGAAGACCTTAAAAGCAGAATGTTTACAGGACATTTATAAACCAAGATGGCAGAAGATGTTATTTATTTAAAAATGAACCCAATTTCATTTTCCTCTCCTTCCTTGCTCTACTTATTTCATACAGCTGACATGGAATAACATGAAGACCACAGGAATGCCTAGAGGCTGTGCAACAGAGGCTACTGCAGCCATCAGCATCACCTCAAGGGACTTCCCATTTCCTTGTAAACAGAAGCCAGCCCAGGGAGTTTTTAGTGGAAGTTCTCTGGTGCTGGCATCATCAGATCAAGTGACAGACAGACAGACATCCAATTTTAAGTATGTAAAGTGCCAGTGTGATATAGTAGTTTGAGTGCTGGACTAAGGTATCTGAGGGGCTTTACAGACTGCCCAAAAAGGGCGGTCTGGCACCACCTCTTTTTCATCTGCACTGTCGCTGCAGCAACCAAACGGAGTGACAAAGGTGCGGACAGAAATAGGAGCCCAAAAAAGAGGCTCCTTTTTACATCGTACCTGCAATGCAAAAAGTGCCATAGGTCACATCTATGATGTCGCAGGTGCGCAGCTCCATTTGGTTGCTGCATGCCATGTGCAAGGATGCCCTCGTCACGTGCTAGGGTTGTGGAGCATCTATTGGCTCCACTCCCAGGCAACCCTAGCACATGACGGGGGCGCCCTAAACTGCCTGTCTGTATTGGGCCTGAGATACCTGGGTTCAGATTTGCACTCAGCAATAAAACCTTACTGGGTGACCTTAAGAAATCACATTCTCTCAGCCTGAGGGACAGTAATGACAAACTTCCTGTGAAATAAATTCTGTCAAGAAAATTATAGGATAGAGTTGTCATAAGTAAGAGTTCATTTGAATGTTCATAACAACAAAATATTTGACAATATGGTGAGATCTTTCATAATTTGCTCTAGAGATTCTCAGTGTTGTTTTAATTTATTCAATTTTTTTCCCTACTTAGAACAGATCTACTAAAATTAATTAGAAAGACCTGCTTTCAATGAGTCTATTATGTTATAAATCTCCAGGACCAGATGACCTACATCCAAGGGTGTTAAAAGAACTGACAAATGTAATCTCAGAGCCATTGGCAAAAATCTTTGAGAACTCCTGGAAAACAGACTGCAATAGTCCCAGCAGCCCTGTTCAAGTATTTGAAGTGGTGTTATATTGAGAATAGAGCAAACATTGTCCCCATCTTCAAAAAGGGGAAAAAAGAAGATTGCAACAATTATCACCCAGTTCGTGTGACATCAATACCAGGGACGATTCTAGAGCAGCTCATTAAACAGTGAGTTTGTGAACATTTAGAAGGTAATGCCATAATTAAAAAAGTCAACATGGGTATCTCAAAACAAGTTATGCCAGACTAATCTGATCTCTTTTTCTGATAAAATTACAATCTTGGTAGATGAAACGAATGTGGTAGACATAGCATATCTTGATTTCAGTAAGACCTTTGACAAGGTCTCTCATGATATTCTTGCAAACAAGATAATAAAATGTGGGCTAGACTATGCAACTGTTAGGTGGATTAGTAATTGTTGGTTGACCGGCTGAACCCAAAGGATGCTCAGCAATGGTTCCTCTTCATCTTGCAGAGAGGTGACCACAGGGTGCCACAGAATTCTGTCCTGGGCCCAGTGATATTCAGCATCTTTATCAAATACTTGGATGAAAGAACAGAGGGCATGCATATCAAATTTGCAAATGATACTAAATTAGGAGGAGTAGCTACTACCCCAGAGGACAGAATCAAAATTCAAGACGACCTTAATAGATTAAAAAGCTGGACCAAAACTAACAAAACAAATTTCAGCACAGAGAAATGTAAGGTACTGTACTTAGGGAGGAAAACTGAAATGTATAGATATCGGATGGGGGACACCTGGCTTAACCAGACTACATGTGGAAGTTGAACATGAGTCAACAGTGTGATGCAGAAGCTAAAAAGGCCACTGCAATTCTAGGCTGTATCAATAGAAGTATAGTGTCTAGATCAAAGGAAGTAATAGTACCACTCTGTTCTGCTTTGGTCAGGCCACACCTGGAATAATGTGTCCAGTTCTGGGCTCCACAATTCAAAAAGGATGTTGGGAAGCTGAAGCGTGCCCAGATGAGGGCAACCAAAATGGTGAAGGGTCTAGAAACCATGCCTTATCAGGAGAGATTTATGGAGCTGGGTATGTTTAGCCTGGAAAAGAGATAGTTAAGAGGTGATAAGATATCCCTGTTTAAGTATCTGAAGAGGTGTTATATTGAGGATGGGGAGCTGATCTATACAAAACTATTTTATCCACAAGTACACTGTCTTAGTTAACACAAAATTGAAAAAGAAATATAGTGTGAAAGGTTATGACAAGAACTTTTGTAAGAACTTAAATATCACATCACATCAACAAGAAATTACAATACCTTGACACATTTTGCTGCAGTCTTGCCAAAGCCCATATGGGTCCCATGTAAACAGATCATTTCCTTCTTCTATAGGAATGCTGAATGAATAGCGAACATCGGGATTATACAAATTACCTACACACAACACCTAAACAAAGATTACAAAGAAACTGTTTTTCAGTGAATTACCTCTTATTTCTTGCGTCCAACAAATAAAGGTGCTTAACATTTATTAAATATTAAAAATTCACCTGCAAAAGAATGTCCTCTTCAAGCCGGCCAGTACTGTTTATTCTTTCCACAGTATTATTTGAACCATTATACTCAAAATTAGCTCCATATATATTGATTTCCTTTTTAGACAGGCTGACAACAAAATTTCCATTCAGGAAGAAATTCCCCTGAGTATTGGATAATGCTACAACAATGTTGACAGACAGAATAATTATTATTATATCTTCACTTTAACCTTACATACCACTTGCACATTGATAATTAACATTTTACACTTATTTTGATGACATCAACCATTCACTTCCTTTCATTTATTATTCTTTATCTACAAACATTTGCATACTGGCATATGATACATAACAGTAGTAGGATAAAGACATTATTTGCTGAAACAATGTTGTCACACTGCCACATATCCTACTCTTAGAACCCCTGAGACTTCCAGATAATAGTTTATCTCTTTTAATTTGCTAATCGGGTTCAACAAGATTATAAAGTGGGGCCAGACAACATTCCTGGGGTTTCATGAGAATGAGAGGTCAGATACTCAAGAGAGAATTTCATTTTTTTTATTAAAGAATTAATTCAATTTAAAAATTATTTGATCTGTGTTTAGGAACGTATTGGAAATGGAGGTCAAATAGCAATATTGTACCAATTTGTGCCCTGCCAATGATATTTCACAATTGTTATATTGCTTTTATTTCTAACAGAAAATTATAACCAGCATTTAATTAACCAAATGCTTACCAAGGTAATTGTCATCTTCTGGCTTCCCTGAATAGCTGTGCTGACGTATATCAAGGTTTGTGGCTCCTATGGGAATTTTTATTACATTGTTATAGCCTGAAACACAATTATATATAAATTAAAACTATGAATGATTAATTTGCAAGCAATAAATGTGATGTCAAATTAATTGTTTGTTCTTCATACAAGAATAGAAAGGTGTCATTAGATAATCACTTTTAAGGAGGAAAAAAAATCAATTCATTCACTGTTATTAATAGTAAATTTGTTGGCTCCAGACTTGGGCTTGGTCGAATTTGGCTAGCAAGGAAAGAAGCAGAGCAGTTTTGCTCTGAAGATGTTATTTATCTTGACTCTGCAGCCCTCAACCCTACTATTCTGACCCCCTCTGCCTACAAAACAGGATGAGAGGTAGTGATAGCAACTGCAGAGGGGAAGGAGAAATAAGAAGAAAAGTGTGTTTCTTCCTTCCTCCAGAAAAAGGCATATTCTGGATCCAGGTTAAAGAAAGACCAACTCTATTTGAACCAGGACAACTCTGGATCCACCTCTTTGTTTCTAAGAAGTAAGGTACTTTGTTATCTCAATTACAGGCCACAACAACCATCAAAACAAGAAATTACACAACTCAAAACATCAAATAATTTTAACTTACAATTTATTACAATTCTATAATATCATTTTATTCAATTGATGTAAAAATATGTTATTCAATTGATATCCCATCTTTCTCCCACAAGTGTGACCCAAGGCAGAGTATATTAGTTTTCTTTTCTTTTAAAGTTTTGTTTAAATTGACACATCAGATTAAGAATTACTTTAGTACCCAATAACTTGTCAAACATGGAAAAAATGCTTTGGTACTCAATAACTTGCCAAACATGGAGAAGAGACTGTTTATTCCCATGGCTTCCAAGTTGAACTGTCCTTTCTTAAAACACTAAAATCTTCATTTGATGAGTAAAATTAAACCAGACTTTACGAATCCTAATAAATATATTCATATTTATTCCCCAAAAGATGCCAAGGGATTTAGCAATTAACAAAAGTGATGTAATACTCCAATCCAAAATATAAATATTCTCAAAAATTTCAGAAGATAGAATTGCAAGTAAATGTTTTTAAGACTTGCTGAGTAAGGATATGATAGTGGATATCAGACAGCAATCTGAAAAATGCTACATTTTTCCATGTGACTAACAAGTCACATCATTTCCTTCCATTGTGTCTTTCATTAAAGCAGAGTGAGACATTCCTTGACCCCCTTCTGGAGGGCTGATGTGTGCCTGAATAGTACTCATCTTACAGAATTACCACAGAATTATCTAGAGGAAAAAACACTTACACTTTCCATTGTGTTTTCTATATTTCCAGCTATATGTCACAACTGCCATACAAACATTCTCCTAAAACATGCAGCTCTTCCTCATATTGTTGCTTAAAAAGCCACAAATCTTTGGTAAACATAAAATATATGCTACCCCATAAAGTCTGTATTTAATGCACTAACACTATTCTGCCTATAGGTGGGATGGGAAATGTAATTAAGCTACATTGAGATTACAATACAGATGATTTTTAAAAAAATAAATAAAGCAAAAGCTTTCTAGTAACGTAGACAATGTTTAAATAAAAAGCAATATTTAAAATTAATATTTATCCTTTAATTTTGAAATGATACAATTTATTGTTTGGAAAACATGGTTGACTATACAAAAAGATCGGACTGCACCCAGAGAATCTGAGTATCTATCACAAAGGCTGTCTCAGAGTCTTTATTGTTCAGGTATCTTGTTTGAAATCTTGCACTAAATGGTACAAGCAGGATGCTTTTCTCCTAGATGCAGCCATTTGGATCAGTCTGCACATTCTGATTAATGTTGAAATATATACACATATATGCATCTGTGGAAACACATACCATAATGTGCACTGTTGAAAGTACCAGCAAGAGTCCTACATGATGTATTGTCACCACCACAGATGCCACATTTATCTCTTCTTGCTTTAGAGTTTAAGACATGGTCACAGCCAGCTTGCTAAAAGAACATGTTAAAATAGTTTAATATCCATACAGCAGTTTTCTGTTTAATTAGAGGTAATTCAAATTTCTCATTTAAATTCATAACACCGCTAGTTTGTAAAAGCAGATTTTTCAAACTAATGAGAATCGTAAAATTTGAATTTCTCTACAAATTTAGGATCAACTGGTGGAAGTTACTCCACTAGCAAAATTGGGAAGGGTGATCCCTGGCCTCCTGCAAAGACTTATCCCCAGGCACACTAAAATCCAAGTCCAGGGAAGATTTCCAGGATGCCTGTGTACTGAAAGAAAATCCCAAAGCTAGTGCAGCTCACATGTATCAGTCTGATAGTGTGCAAACTCTTCATCTAGGAAATCATGAATAATTAAATTGGGCAAGCTGATTGGCAAAATTTGGGAGCTTTACAATTTAGAAACAACTCATCTTAACTTAATGAATGCAACTAAAAATCCATTACCACAATATATCCATATTTCTGGAACAAAAAGATGTGGTTTTATGAATTATATCACTTACAATGATTCCCCTCATTGATTTATGTCATTCATGTATGCCCAGTCTAATATAAATGAATATAATCATAAAGTGAGGTTTGTTTGTTTTTTGTAAAACCTTTTAAAACACTAATTTTAAATCATAAATCTCTCTCCTTTTCTTTGCTCTCTCTTGTATGACTTGTCATGCCAGGACCAGGACACCAATGTAGTCAATATAGTGAGTTCGAAGGAATTTGAGAAAGGAGTTGGAGATTAATGTGGAAGCTGAAAGAGTATGGACAGAGGTCAGTATCTGTCTGGGTTAGAAATCAGACAGACTATTTCCTTATTTTATTTTATTTTATTTTTCTAAGCCAACCTTGCATAAACTGAGAGCACTGACTTAACACCTATTATCTATATACTCTGTGATTCACATTTAGATTCAGACACTTGCTAAGAACTAATTAATGTAGGAACAGCAAAGATTGAACACCTTCATTGTACAGCATCAACTCCTGATTTTGTCACTAGGAGGTGTAGCAAGTTTCTGCATTTCTTACCCTCTTTCCTCTTTTGTCAAAGATACATTCAAATTTTCATGACTTATCATTACATCGGCACTACATCAGATCTTCATTACATTTATAATTGTCATCAGTGGCACCTGGTGCAGAAGGGCCGCCAAGGGGGTGGCAGTGACCTCCTCCTGTTGTCTTGTTCACTGGTCCCCCTCCTCAGCCATCCACCAACCAGCCAGAACTGGTGAGAGCTTCCAGGAAGCAGCAGCAGCAGCAGATTCCTCTACCTTTCCTTACGTCCCACTGCCTCACTTGCTCTCTTGCTTCCCTAGCCAGGGCAGCTGAGGGACAACCAGGCAAGTGAGGCAGTGGAAAGAGACAGAAGGGGCACACTCATTCCTCCCCTTCCTTCTCTGCCAACCGGCTTCTTTCTTGGGAGGCAGCTGGGCAGCAGAGGAGCCTTGAGAAGCGAGCATTTTCCCTTCCTCTTCAGGAGGAGAGCCAGGCAGTGGAGGATTTGCCCTTCCTCCACCTCTGCTGCCCAGCTTTCTCCTCATGGGGAGAGCCAGGCAGTGGAATAGCTTTAGGGGGCAAGCGTTCGCCCCTCCTCCTCTACTGCCTGTGTTCCTTCTCAGGGAGGGGGCAAGGCAATGGGGAAGGAGCTGGTGCTAAGTGCAGCAGCACCAGCTATTATGCCTCTACCATAGTAGAAAGGGGACCCCATGATATCACTGATTGCTACACACACACACACGATACCACTGATTGCTATAATTAGCCCAAACCCAAATTTTCAGATTTAATTCAATAACACTAGAAATTTTCTCCAATTGTTTGCTGTCACTGAAATTACTATTCTATTGCTTCTGGCTCAAATGTAACTTCATATTATACATATTCTACAACACATAGGCCTGATCTAGATTGGCAAAAAGAAGTGTATTCATGGCTGCATGAAAGTCTAGCCTTTAGATAAGAAAAAGGGAAAGTGTGCCATGAAAACACTTTTTTTGCGTTTTAGGGGAGAAGAAGCTTCCCAGCTTCTTTTTTAAAAACTGCGGAACATCGCAGCTGCATCTAAAGGCTGCGGTGCAGATGCACAGTTAAAGGGCCGCTGTATCTTTAAAGCGCCCATTTAAAGACAGCGATAGAGGTGCGGATCATAATGGATTGTGAGTTGGGAGCATGCGTGGTGTGGAGTTCACTTCTAATTAAAACGCTCAATGCCCTGCAGGTGTAAAAGCTGGGGTTTAACTGCGCAGTTTTGTAAAGCTCCCAAACCCTAGCTCCAGCCTTAATCCAAACCCTAGACATGTGCAGTAGGGACTCTGGGATGCTGTAAGTATTATTCTACTGTGCATAAAATGTGAATTTATTCACAAAATAAAGGGGTTCATTCATGATGCACCAGTGCAACTGCACAGTTTAAAAAAGCAGAGAAACCGCAATGATAATTTGACAGATCCTCATAACTGTATAATTGTTGTAGGTGTACCTGCGCAGCTGCGCAGTTCCCAGGCAGCAGCCGGCAAACCTGTATAGCTGTGCAGTTTGCAGCCGGCAGTCAGCAAACCTGCGCAGTTGCGCAGTTCGCAGCCGGGAAGGGAAAAAAATTAAAGATTCAGCGCAGTTAAAAGCCGCGTTCATTGCCACTGGTGCAGCTGCTCCGCCTGTGTTTGTAGTGTTCTGACAGCTTCCAATGTAGTTGCTGAGCCACAGAAAAGACTTCAGATAAGTCGTCCCCTCAGTCTAGCTGCCCTGTACCTTTTAAATGCACACCTGGGGCTTGCAGTGTAGCTGCTAAGCATTAAGGAAAAGGCAACTTCATGTCACACTTTCCTGCCAATCTAGAAAGCCCCACAGTTATTAAAGTTATCCATTCTATACAGAATTGTGTGTTACACTGATAATCACTCTGAACAACAGAGTAATACTTTTAAACAGGATTTGTGTTGTTTCATATAAAACCACCAGTATAAAATTGATTACCCTGCATAAGCCTTGGACACATATATCATGAGTATCTGGTCCACATGGAGTACCATCAACAACTCTGTCTTTCAACTGAAAGTATGATGTTGTGCCAGAAACCCGACAAAAAAGTTTACAGCGATCCTTCATGGAAACTGTTGGGGCAAAAAAGTAAAGCACAGATTTGTCACTTGTGAAGCTTTTGGGGAAAAAAGCAGAAAAAGACTATTTTCAGTTACTTACTGCCACTATATTTTGGAAGCCAGCGTACAGTAGATGTTAGTCCATTGATGTTGAAATGTTTACCATCAAACTCTGAGCACTGCTGCTCTCGAAAATCTTTTCTGCCCTTAGGACACGTATCAGTGTTACATGATCGAAACTTCATCCTGCGGCCCACACAGTATTTTCCTCCATGTTTCGGCCTAGTTAAAAATTGCATTGAGAGCACATTCACTACAGGTATTCAAATACTTATTAAAATCAAGCCTAGATCTTGCTGCTATAATTTAAATAATTGGCTTCTATCCAGACACAATGAAGTTTCTTTTTAGACCTAAATGACTCTGATGTTTTGTTTATTTTAAACATTTTATTCCACTCTCCGTTAAACAGGGTGATTCACAATAAGTCATAAAAATAATAAAAAATATTCCAGAAAACAATATTTCATGAAAAGCCATTTAAGCCATTACAAAGAGAATGGAAAGAAAGCGTAAAATGCTCTTACTGCACTATCAAGAATTCTCAGAAACTATTTCATTATCCTATGCCTACAGTTTTGTATAAATTATGTATTTATACAAAACCACAATATTACAATCCATGCAGTCAGTGCAGCATGGAAATAGAATACCCATAATGTCTGCCATTAACATTCAAGCAACCAACTGAAATTATACTCTTAAGTATGACCACATGTTCTTAAGGACTGAAACAACTGTGGTTTTGTTGATAGACCAGCATCCAGAACAGAGTCATATGTTTTAAACCTTTTATAAGCAAACAGCCATACCTGTCTAGATCTGAATATCCCCAATCAATAGTGCTTGTTGTGTAAGATTTGGTAAGAGAAAGAAACAACCAATCACCGATTCATCTGGGGCAAGGATTGTGTCTATGTCCCTTTAAAATACATGTTGACTTGTAGCAACAATAATGGGGGGGGGGGTATGGGACAGGGCTGTTGTACCATTAGTTCTATAGAAGAGGGAATTTCAACAGGTGTCTACTGAAATTCCATCTTCTGTGCCACCATTAAGAGAGTCCTGACCTGCTTCTTGCTTGACAATCCTAGCTGGGACAAGTGTTCCCAAGAAATTAGGTAGTTTCTATGCAAAGTGACATACAGATGTGTGAAAAATGAATGGCAAATGTTTTGTAATTACTTCTGCTAATTTACTGTTGCTTTCAAATAAACTGATAAATAGAATGAAAAGAATCTAATTGCATATACATTTAAAGTAAAAGAAAAACACATACTCAGGTCGATTACACAGTCTGGTTGTACTTTTGATACCGCCTCCACAGGTTCTGGTACATGAACTGTAAGGTCCCCAGGATCCCCACTGTCCATCCACAGGAAGCTTTTCCATTTCTTTGCTTACACAAATCCCATGGCGGCAATGCTGCTCAAATAAAAAAACAAAACCATAACTTAAAATCTAATTTAATAGTCAAAAGCAAGAATATGAATTTATGTCAAAAACCATTAAATCACTGTTACAGGATTATCAGGAAAACAGATTTTAAATGAATTTTGTTTTCAAATACAGTATTACAATTTGAGCAACTGAAAAGCTTGTGGGCCAAGTTTTCATTTCTGCAACTATCCAAGACATTTAGCAATTCAAAAGTCATCTACACCTGACATTTTTCATTCAGGAGAGCTGAAGTTCTAGCTGTAAGTCTTCCTTGTGTTTTAACTCATGTATTACATAATTGAACAGGTAGCAGCCCAAAACACATGGCCAGAGTGTTTCCAATAAGTCAAATAAAGACTGCGCAATGAACCTTTTTGTGTGAAACAAGTATGAATATATAATGGATTTTTCATATAAAGCACGTGTGAGAGATGACAAAAAGGTTTTCTGACATCAGTTGCCGCTGAAGTAATGTGCATGCAACATCTCAATGCTTTCACCTGTAGTATTTTCTCCATCTTTTCACTTATATGATTAAAATAATGTGGGGCAGCCATGCTGGCTATAAAACAAAAGTCAAAATAAACATCTCTTAGACCAATGAAAGATGCAGTGGTTCCCTGTGTGTTTTCTAATTCCCAATGCAACACTTTAACCACTACACCATATCAGTCCCTTTATTTGATGCAAATTTGTACATGGGTGGCTACAGCAATTCTGAAAAATTGATGTTACATCCATCACTATGTGTAAAAATGTAAATACTGTCATGCCAGAATTAATGCACTAGCTCTGGGATATATTTTACTGCAAGTATAAATAAACTGTAAGATGTTTATAGTTCTAGGATATATATTTTAATGAAAGATAAGATTGCTTATCATCACTATGTTTATAGACACTATTTGCTAACAAAGATTAGACAAATAACTATTTAATATTTGAGCTACAGTATTTATAATTTCTCTCAGTTGAATAAAAGCTTTTATGGAATGCCACTTGAGAGTACATTTTGGAACAAGTGAAACAAAAAGAGGGAGGTTCATCTCATATTTACTTTTAAAAGGTGTTTCTGGAATGTCCAGAAATATAGCATCTACATAACAACTACTTCTATAGAACTGGAATAAGCCCATGTTCACATCTGGAATTTAATGGCTTATTCAATAAAGATGTATCAGTTTTTATTGCTCTGAAGAATTCCTAGAGAAGAAGCAAGATGAAGTCATAGTAGAAAAATTATGCACCAGACCTATCCCAGATGTTCTTCTCATGCCCTCCCCTTTCAGACAGTGACTGTGTTTCACAAAGATGATTAAATTTATTTTATTAGCTGTATAATAAAATATGCATGCAAAGATGGTCATCTTATGGTATGACTGGATCCAAATAAGACCTCAAAAATCCAAGTAAAGAATATAGAGAGAACACTTTTTAAAAACGCCATCATTGATAAGTGAGGCTGTCTTACTACTGCCATTTGCTATGGTAATTTCCAAAGCAAGGACTCTTATTAGAGGTTTGTTCAACGTACTTAACAGTAAAAATCTTTATGAAGTGTTAACTACAGTAACTACTGTGCAGATACATTTCCCACAGTAAATTCCAATCGTAAACCAGCTGCTGCTCTGGCTTCAAGGAGAGTGAGTATGTACGAACTTTCCCAAGACTTTAAGATCAGCTATGGCATTCCTGCTCTACAACTTGCCACTAAGATTCACTAAAATCCACTTGGGCACAAGAGAGAAAATTCTTTCTGAGTAAACAGAACAGTAAGCTACATAGATAAGAGAAACAAAGCTAGAGAGAGGGTCTTTTCTGGGTGTACAGAACAGTTAACTACAGCAATATGAGAGGGAAAACTGCAGCTATATTTACATAGCACATTTCATTCTTGGCTACCACTCAATCATCATCTAATTATTCAGCTGTTTTTTATGGTTGGTGAATGAGGTTACCATGTTACAACAGAATGAAATGGAAAGGTCTCTGTGCTGTAATCGTTTTGTGAGAATAATTTTGAGGATAAAGTCACTCATAACTTTATCCCATGGTAAAGAATAGTCCAGATGAGACACTGAGAACAGCGTTTGGTTCAGTAATACAGGATCAATATCAGTCACAACAGATACCAGTATCAGTTATTAAATCAACATCAAAAACAATATTGGCTCAAGAATGTGGAAAAGCTGCTTGAAGAAGTATAGCCAACAACCTGCCCAATATGGCTTACACCTCATATTCATAATGGCTTACAAAAGTGGTGGTTCAGTCTTTAAAGAGGACCTTCCTGCAGCCAGACATGTTGGCCAACTATTTCCTAATCTCTTTTATCCTCTTTTTGGAATGGTCAGCTTAAAGAAAACTTGGAGGAAATTGATTGTCCAAAATCATTAAAATGCAGCTTCTAATCTGAACTGATTACCTTTATTGGGTTGGAAGTAGGGAGGGCAATATGTTACAACCATTCCATTACTACTTCCAAGACAATTATCAAACCATAGAAATAGATACTACAGATACTACTAGGCCATGAGAAGTGGCCTAGTTTCCTGACAAGGATCCTTCTTGTTTTCCCATCTATTCAACATCTATATCAAGCTACTGGAAAATATCATCAAAGGATTTTATGTGATGTGCCATAAGAAGGCTAAGGATACTCAGTTATGTGTCTGTGTTCCATCTGACTCAGGGAAAGCAACTCAGCCACTCAGCCGTTATGTGCAGAAATTAATGGAGTCCACGTGAGCCAATAAATTGAAGCTAGAACTAAAAATGACAGTTATTGTATATTCCGAGTTCTCCACATTGGGAGGTGGCGAGAAGGCCTGTTCTAGATATGACTGAGATCTCCAGAAAAAAAGAGCAGGTTTATAGTTTGGAACCAGTAATATCACTTGAAAGCCAAGCGGTGTTAGTAGCTAGGGAGCGCCTATTTTAAGTTCAGCCTAATTTACAACCTATGGTCCTTCCTTTGATGGAGACAGCTTGGCCACAGTGATCAATACTCTGTGTTGCAGCAATATATTCCACCAATATCAGCTATCAGTACTGATCTTTTAGAGCTGGTGCAGTTCACATCAATGCATCTCTAAATGATCTGGTTGATGTTTTGCTTCGATCCCAAATATCTAAAAGAAGGGCTCATTTATCCATACTGCTACCCTCAGAGGAATGGGGTTGGCAGTATGTAAATGAGCCCTTTCTGTGGTGGAACCTAGGCTATTTATTTATTTCCATGTTTCTCCCAGCAGTGCAATTCAAGGTGACTGAAAATGATTTTAAAAAAAGATACCACAAAATCACAGCTATAATATTAAAATACAATTAAAGAGATTACCATGCACACTCATCCACTAGTGAATTGATGTATTTGATCATGGTGTGGACTGAAATTTTAAGGAAGTGTTGTATTTCTGAGGATACAAGACACCTTGCTAAGGCTGAGTGTGGTGAAACTATCTTTGGAGAATACTGATGAGGTGCATTGGGGATAACAAATGGAGATATAAGCATTATCAGCTACGGAGGGCTTTGAAAGAAAGAACAAAAAGTTTGTGCTGGATTCAGGAATTAACAGGAAGCCACTGTAGGAATCTATGAAAGAAAATGGTAGAAGTAAAGGTGAAAGCTTACCATTCCATGGCCACATTCTGTTCCATCAGCCAGTGGCATGTGCTGTGTACGGCAACCCTTGTGTATACCTTCTGCACTTGTACACCATAAACGTTTGCATTGTTTCTACCAAACAAATAAGATTTTCTTTGTTAAAAAAGTAACACTAATATATCATAAAAAGCAGGATGACATACTGAAGCATAGGCCAAATTGGCATTTGGCATGATAAAGGATCCAAAGTCAGGATCTGCAGGGAGGGGCGGGAAATACAAATTGTTGTTGTTGTTGTTGTTGTTGTTGCAATCAGTATGCAAATGGATCTTGTAGCACCTTTGAGACCAACTGAAAGAAAGACACTGGTAGCATGACCTTTCTTAGATTTGAGCCTACTTCCTTAAATGCATAGGGTGGAGTGGAGAGTCCAGAAATAAACCTATATAAGCTGGTTGTGTGTGAGAATGTCAACTGAAATTCAAAAGCTTGTGGGTATGCTGATGAGGTGGCAAGTTCAGTTTTAATTATGGTCACTGGGGACAAAGGCAAGAGGAATGATGTTGCTTAAAGCTACAAGGTTTTGAATTTCCATTGACATTTTCACAAAGAACCAGCTTATATAGGTCTATCTCTGGACTCTCCATTCCACCCCATGCATCTGAGGAAGTAGGCTTAATTCTAGGAAAGCTCATGATACCAGCTTTTTTCTTTCAGTTAGTCTCAAAGATGCCACAAGATCTCTGCATATATATTGTACAGTTAGGCACTAGCACCAAACTGCTACCCTACTCCATTATAATTGAATGATCCATGCATTTTTAAAATGTAACTTTTGCTTTCAAATATGTACCAACAGTAATTAGGAAAGGTGTATATTTGATTACCTTTATTCTTCATAGATCATTGTGATTAAGACAAAAAAAAAATTCATGAAAGATATTTTCATGACTATATAAGATTTTTGTGGCTTTGAAATGCTGTTGAAATTTGTCAAGCACAGTTTAAACATTTCATTTCAAGCAAAAATGTGAAACTTTCTTCATAGTTTTACTATAAACAAATTACTTTGACAAATTGAGTTTAAAAGTTAAGATGATCATTTAATTTATCTTTTTTTAGGACATAATCTTTTCAGATAAATAAATATTAACATTTTGAGTTTAGTTTATCCTTGCATCATACTTAGCAAATTTTATTAATTTTTATGTCTAGCTGTTATGTTGCATAAGTCACTAGTTACGGTGCCACTTTTCCACTCCAAAAAGACAGCAGAGTACTTTTGCTACTACTTCCCCTTGTGGAAAGTTGGAGACAACTGGCTGGTTTTTCCACCTGAGGCAAACTCAATCAAGGCAATGTCATACATGTGGTCATTTTGATAGCTGACAGTTCTCAAGTAACTTGTATATCCAGAATGGATTTTCTTTCTTTCTTTCTTTTTTCTTTTTCTTTTTTTTTTTTTTTTTGGTAGCATGCACCCTTCCACAACTTTTTGATATTACCATAGGTTCTGCCAATCATTATTTCTAAGACAAAGTAGGGATTTTTAAGAGGACTTTCTAAATTAGCTGAAGATTGCTTCCTTTTCCCTTACTTCATGTTGTGCCATTGTGGGGAGGGGATGTTATTTGAAGTTAATTTGCCAAGTTGTATTACTATGAATTGGGCAGTATTGTTATATCACTTTTAAATTCAGCTGATTGGACTTTTATTCATTGTGCTGTTATATCACTTGGATTTTGCTAATTGTTCTTTTAGTCAAGATTAGTCAGCACAGCATGAGCCACAGCTGGTATGCAAATTCATAGTTTCTGAGGCATCACGTGACGATTTGTCCACCTAGACCTAGGGAAAGCCACACAGCCATCTGGCAAGAGGACTACTGCTGGGGACATTTCCTTGAGGAACTGGTAAGTGGCCGGCATCAAAGGCTAGCCAATCATACTGTGGTCCATTGTCCTCCCTTCTGCTTACCAAGCTTGGAAGTCTGAGACAGGATATAAGAAGGCATTGCCTCATTTGAACTTTTGAGTTGAAATGTTTCACTCTCAAATTGCACTTAAGATACTATTCTGGGCACTGCCAGAAAATTAGCTTTGCTAAATGCTTTGCATGCTAAAGGCTGGTTTAAAGTTAAGCCCATTTTAAAACCCAATTCCGCTTTCTTGTCATCACTTTGGGCTGGAGACGAGAGTAATCTAAACTTTAGATTCTGAATAAACAAGTACCATATACTTAACTATTAAGTCAAGGGCAGGTTTAGGGGCCAAAATTATGGATTTTGATATGACCTGGGGCACATATCAAAGGATTTAAAGGATGAAGCAAAGGAAAACAATGCCAAAATTCCAGCAGGCATGTTTGTGCTTATACTAAAGGCTGTATGGATGAGTGAATAGAGAGGGGACAGTGCTTCCAGGATAGATAACACTCTTGTCTTTTATCAGGGGATGTTTCCCTTTTAAAATAAGAGTTAAAGTACAGTACTTTGACTCATGGATGTCAACTCAGTTTTGGGGTGTCAATCTTTTGACTAAAATTTCGAGAACTATATATGAGCATTAACAGTACTAAGAAAAGCTAATAGCAATCTTGGTATATCTAAACAGTTAATGAGGAAAGGCAATGGAGAAAAGAAAAGTCCGGTAAGAAAAGAAAAACTGTTTTCATCAACTTCTAAAGATTTCACCAGTTACATAAAGAATTGGTACTATGGCATGTTTGGAAGTTTAATCATAGAATCATAGAGCTGGAAGAGACCGCAAGGGCCATCCAGTCCAACTCCCTGCCATGCAGGAACTCTCAAATCAAAGCATACCCGACAGATGGCCATCCAGCCTCTGTTTAAATACCAATGAAGATTTTATTACTATTCTGAACTGTTAAAAATATTAAAAATGTATTTCATATTGTGTAACTTACCATATACGGACATACTTGTGAGCCAGGTCCAAACATAAGCTCACACTGTTTGTTTACATCATACAGGGTACCAGGCAACTGTGATTGAAAGTCATAGATTCTTCCATTTGGTATGTCTAGAAGGCATTCCCCATAACCAGTACTGCAACACATTTAAACAAGCAGAATTCCTCTTATAAGGTACCTTGAATACGATCACTTTGGGAATGAATCTGGGAATGAGTATTAATTTGTCACAATTTTCTTCATGCAGAGCTATAAGTGAATCCAAATGTGATTTTCTCAATTTATGATAAGCTTGACGTAAACTATATGCCACACTTTAAAACTTTAGTTATTTTGCCATGATTACAGCAATGCTAAAACTTTAGTTTATCTGAAATTTCAGTTTATTTGAAACACATGCAATCATTTTTTAAAAAACAGATCACAAGACTTTGAAATTATGGATATGTCATCCACGAAGCTTATAAACTTGAACTGTACTTACTCTAGAAACTCAGTGATGTACTTCTGGCTGCATTTTGACCAAGTCCATGGACTGGAGTGGTAGTTTAAAGTTGGAGCCATTACATGATATTGATGTTTAATTCCAACTTCTTTACATTTAAAGCTATCATCATGTGGAACATTAAACCTACACAGAAAAAAAAATCCAAGAAAAAAATTATGCATGTTTTGTTTTGTTTGTATGCCGTCATGTCACCTGTCAATTTACGGTGACCATATGAATTTCATATTGCTTTCTTAGACAAGAAATACTCAGGGCAGGTTTGCCAGTTGCTTCCTCTGAAATATAGCCCAGTATTTGTTGGTGGTCTCACATCCAAGTACTAACCCTGCTTTTACTTCCAAGATCAGAGTCTGGTGCCTTTAGGGTATTTAGACTGCTAAGTTTTATTTTACTTTTTAAAAATTAGCAAAATTAAACTGATATGGCACCTCATTGATTCCAAAGACATTAGAGATATCTTTAGATTTTTAAAAAAAATATATAGCTGCATCTGTACTGCAGAAATAATTCAGCTTTACACTGCTTTAACCATCATATCTCCATGCTATGGAATTTTTAGAATTGTAGTTTCGTGTAACACCTGAGCTCTCTGACAGAGAAGGCAAAATGTCTCACAAAACTACAGTTCCCGGGATTCCATAGCACTGAACTTGGGCAGTTATAGTGGTATCAAACTGGATTATTTCTGCAGAGTGGATGCAGCCCCTGACAGATTATCCAAAGGTAATATATAGAATAGAAACCATCTAGCTAATTTATAATCACAATTGATGCCTTTGGAATCTGGTAAACTTCAATACTCAGGTATTTTAATAGATTTCCACTTCAATTAATTTAAAATGTTAAATTTTGGCACTGTACTATACAAACATGAACAGCAGATTTTAGCCCAGTAACCACTGATAAACTCCCATGCAAATGTTATGATTTATTCTAAGACCTAGAATTCTTTCTAGGATCCATGTTATCTTCCTGAAGACAGGTGAAGACATTCCAACATACTTTTTTGTAAATGACCTTTGCATATGGAAAGTGATTTTAGAAGTGCAGTGTGTCTGTTTTTATTTTCCCCCAATTTAATGGATATTTTAATTCTACAGATTCTTTAATTAATTTTTTACAATAATTATTTGCATGTTTTTACTGTTATCTGTTTTAATTTCTATAAGCCACCTTGAGTCCCAGCTTTGAGGAAAAGCCAGAAAATATATACCGTAAATAAATAATATGCAAGTTTGCTTTCTACATTAATGGTAAAGGTAAAGGTTTCCTCTTTGAGAAGGTTGTTGTGTCTGACTGTAGAGTGCAATGCTCATCTCCACTTCTAAGCCAAAGAGCAAGAATTGTTAGAGACAACTCTATGATTATGTGGCCAGCATGACTTCATGGTACAGTGTTACCATCCCATCAAAGAGCTACCTATTAATCTACTTGTGTTTTTACATGTTTTCGAGCTGCTAGGCTGGCAAAAGCTAGAACTAATGACAGGAGCTCACTCCATCACACGGCACTTGGGCCTTGAAATGCCAACCTGTCGATCTTTAAATTGTCAGAATCAGCATCTTATCCACTGAGCCATCACATCCCTACTTTCTTTGTAACTCTTAAAAAAAAAATCTTCATGAGTGATGGGGCAAAATGATTGGGAAAAAATAGTTGATGTTTAAGGCCTCTCCTGCACATCTGCACCAACTGTAAATCAGTCTCTTGTATGTTTATTTTAGACTTTCTATATTGCTCTAAAGTAAACATATGGGAGACTGGTTTACAGTTGGATCACCATGTGCAGGAAGAGCCCTTAAACATCAACTGTTTTTCCCAGTCATTTTGCCCCACCCCCTATGAAGAAAAAAAGAGGGGGAATGCTCATTTAGAGCAAACTTTTCATGGGCTTACTTTGCAGTAAAAAATGAAAAAAAATTCTAGTTGCATTTAATATAGTGGATAGTTCAAGAGATGGTATTATAATACAAATTTGGAAGCTCAAAAGTTAAGCTGCTAGCCTCAGCATCTCACTCATTTGTGGTAATACTGACATATCCAACAAGGCCTTTATAAATATTCACAACAATATTGCATTCTGAGCACTTCACACTGCTATATCAATGTTCAGTGTTACTATGGAAACAGAGCACTTACAAATTAATGCTTTTATTCTAATCAAGAAGAGATCTGAACCACAAAAGCTACTTTTGTGCCCTTATATAAGACAACTGCAAGACTCATTTGGTAGAAAAGAGATACTTACACATGTCCAAGTTCATGAGCTATTGTAAATGCAGCACTTAATCCATTTTCTTCACTAATAGAACAGCTGCGCAGTGGGTCACACATAGTGCCCAATTCAGCTAAACCTAGAAAATTGAATTTTTATCTAAATGTGGAATATATTACACATCAATAGTGTTCTCTACACAAATACATACATATGTTCCCCAGATATATATAATAAAATTTAGCTAAATGCTTTTCTCCAAAAGGTCAGTACCATAATTTTTACAGAACAAGATAAATTGCCTGATTTATTTATTTACATTTTAAAGGCCCAATATGAAATTAATATAAAATATTAATACCATCATATCTTGTTATTTTAACTTACCTAAGGTATCACATTTCTCTCTAGCTCTGCAGATATCTTCCCTTAAAGAAACACAAATTTTTAGTTAAAATGCTACTGTTTTAAAAATAACAGGGAAAAATCAATCACAGGCACCTACACATAAATTTGATTTAGAAAAAAAAATAACTAATTAAATCTTAGCACTGGAAATGGCAAAAAAAGGCCATCTAATTTAACCTTCTGTCATGCAGAAATACATAACTAAAACATTCCTGAATGATGGCCTTCCAAACTCTATCAAAAATTTCCAAAGAAACAAGTCCATCCTCCACCCATTGAGGCAGTCTATTCCACAGGAAAACAGTTCTTATAGTGAAGAATTGCTTCCTAATATCTTGCAACATGAATCAACTGGTTGGTCTCTGGAGCAGCAGAAAACAAACTTGCTCCATTTTCTAGATTACATTGTCTTCAGATATTTAAAGATAGCTGTCATGTCATCTCACGGTCTTTGCTACTACAATCAAAACAAACCCAATTTCCGTAAGTCTTTCCTCATGAGGCTTGGTTTCCAGATCTTTTCATCTTGGCTGCCCTTCTCTGAACAGTTTCCACCTTACTATTCTTTTATAATTTTAAATTAACTCATTTGGGGTCTTAGGGATTTCAAAGCTCTTAAAAGGCAAGCAAGGCATAGATTCAAAGTTCTGTTCCATTTCCTACACATTGTTGTCTGCCCTCTGCAATGCAAAGTTATGTCTGCAGCTAAAAGAGTACACTGAAATTAGGAGGGCCACATGAAAAAGAGGACAGCACCATCAGCAGTTGTGAGGAAGAGAGAATATAAGTTGCTGTGGCTTGCTATGAATGTAAGGCCTATTCTCTTCTTCATGTAACTACCCTTCTTCAAATCAGGCTGTTCAGCTGTGATGTTAAATATATTTTCTTTAAATCCGCGACTCTTCATTCTAGTAGAGACTGTGGCATGGGCCTTCGCTAACAGAACAGCTGCCCAGTGGGTCACTGTATAATTAGCTAGCTTATCATCTCGAATTAAGAAAATCATGAAATCAAACATTCTTTCACCACACACTCTCTTTTCTCAATAAATTGCCTCATTCCTCTTTATCTTCAGTAATTGACATATATGATCACATTAATCTGACCTTGGTTAATGATGAGACTTGAATCACAGAATGCTAGAGTTGGATATGACCCCTGAAGGACAATCTAGTCCAACCCCTTCATCCCTTCATGCAACTAAAGCACTCCTGAGAAATGCCTACCCAGCCTCACGTTGAAAGATCTCCAAATATGGTGAGTCCAATCTCCATAAACTCAACCACAACAATAATGTGTTGGGTACAGCCATGGCACAGCCATGATGCAAAAATACCAATCCAAGGTGCAGAATCTCATGAATCCAAGGGAATTTTACATGGAATTCAACCAAATTATGAGTCACATTGTTAGAAATTGGGGTGAAAATCTGATCCATGAAACCACAAAGGGATCCTTTTGATCTCATCCACTCAGCAAAGGATGCCACCAAGTCTACCAAGTAACACAATATTTCCCTGAACCAGAACATTTGTCTACGTTGGGCCCTGCAGTAGCACAAACATGGATCTGAAATCAGGGATTCTAGTGATCGTCTTCCCCTCCATTCTCTAGGACTCTGGAGAGGGACACCTTCCCTCCCTGGGATACCTCACAGGCAAAGATGGTGAGATGGAAGAGTGGAAAATTGGTGTGGTACTTGTTCTGAGCAAGGAAGAAAAGGAATAGGCCACTCTGGGAATCCAAGAAGCCACTGAGCCCATTCCCAAGCAGGAGCTTCTTCTCCTGCTGCTATCCTGGGGAAACCCATGAGCAGTTCCAGCAGTTCCTTTACCCCTCTCAACAGGCTCCTGAAGATCATAAAACTTTGTTGCCCCCTCTCTTAGCCTAATGGAGGCCCAGTGGTCTCTCTGTATTCTAATTATATCAGACAACAAAGAGAAATGATGTTGAATGGTCTCAAATACTATACCTGGTGATGAGAACTGCAGTGTCATGATGAGAAGGATGACTATCATCTAGAATGTTTTGTGTTTGTTGCCATAAACAGAAATTGCGAAGAGTAGTAGCTGCATTAAAACTGATAGCTGGTCCTTCCTTTACATGTGTGAACAAGGCAAAACAGAAAGGGCAACAGTAATTGTTTTTTAAAATATGCAGTAGAGTAAAACTTGTTCTGTACACTATATCCCCAATTGCACCTGTCTATATGACACCCAGTGGGCTTCATGGCTGAGCTGGGAATTGAACCCTGGTCTCCAGAGTTGTAGTCCACTACGTCACTCTGACCCTCTTCTCACATGCATACATACATATACTGTATATACATAATACAGAGAGAGAGTGTTTGTGTGTATGGATACACCTCAAATTCTGGTTGGCATTTCTGGATAACTGAGCTACATTCCATGCAAGTTCATGCATTAATAAAGCTGTCAGGCCTCAATCAAACAGAGAAGAGATAGAGAAGAACAAATGACTTTACTGCTGAATGTCACAACACTTATGCAAATCCCACTGAATAATTGGGTCTATTTGAGTTGGGACTAGTAATGATTTTAGGCTTCAGGCTTCTTCTTTGACTGTGGTGGTAAAGTTAAGCTTCACAAGCATAGTTACACTGGAGGTCTAGTAACATTTATACTAGAGAAACACAACAGCTTCCAGGTGGGCCATGACATGAGGGAGTTCTCAATCAATGGCTGTTTGGTTTGTGGGCATATCTATACCCAGTGCAATCTTGCTGACACTGCACATATTAAGCAGGGAACAATTGTGCAACAAGGTACTGGATATCTAGAGAAGGATCTGTGCTTCAAAAAATGACTTATGTGTATGCAAACATAAGTCTCACAGAGAAGATTCCAGCCTTTATCTTTAAATTGCCACAAGACTCTGATTGCCGCAAGAAGCTAACACATTTGCCCCTTTCAAAATGTTTAAATTATGACTCCAGGAAGACTGTCCAATTAACTGATCACAAAAATTGGTTAACAGGGTCAGGACTGAACTTGGCCTGAATATTATGTTAACCATTGATTTAAATGATCATTTCAAATTGTATGAACATTATGTAAAGTCAAAGGCTTTCATGGCTGGCATCCATAGTTTTTTGTGGGTTTTTCGGGCTATGTGGCCATGTTCTAGAGACATTTCATCAGCATCTGTGGCTGGCATCTTCAGAGAAATAGCATATCCCAAATTTGCATCAAGCATGTATGAACATATCTAAACATTTGAGCCAAGCTATCTGCCTAAAATACTTATACAAAATACTTCTGAAAAATAGCTGTGACATTACTTTCATATTAGAAGTATATTTATATATATATATATATATATATATATTAATTCGATGTATGTCCCATCTTTATGCAGGATCCAAGGCAGGCTTGGATTCTGCATCGTGGCTTTGGATCCTAAAGTGAGTTAGAGTATGTACAATTTCAAGGATTTACAATTATCAGTTTAAAAAAATCTACTTGCAACAGATCAACTCCTTCTGATACAGGAAATGAATCTCTGAACCATCAACAGGAACTCAACATCCAAATAGGTGAGGATCACCCCATCATTTAGGGGTAAAGCCACATTCCCCAAGTAAGACCATGAGCCACCCTGAAGATCCAGCCTTCAGGGTGGTCCAAGATCTCAAAGACTGTATGAAATATTCTCACACACATCCACATTGATGAATGTTTATGAGTCCATAACCAATTAAATTAGAAGTAATCTTCTAAATAATTATGTATTATAAATAATCTTACCTGTTCATTGTGAATTACAATTAATTTTACAATTATTATATTTATTTGATTTCCTATACTTGAATCTTTGTAGATTGTTGCAACCTGAACAAACAAAAACAAACATATTAATATGCTATTATATGTTGTCTTTATTTTCTATAGAAAGAGAAAAAACAATATTATCCTGAATCACAAAATTTTATATTTGCATTCCCTATGCAAAAAATGTCCTAGTGCTGTATTGAAAAGTATAATACGAATTAATACTGATCCAAAAATTACTGCTTCTTACTACTAAAGAATTACTGAGACTTGGATCAGCTGCAGAATCCAACAAACTGCTTCTAAACAATAATCTTCTGGGATAAGATTAGGCTATTTGTGACATAACAGATGTTGCTGGACTTCATCTCCAGGGATGATGGCAGTTGGAGCCCTAAAATCTGTTGGGGGCATTTGTTCTGATATAATGAATGAGTGGGCTATACTCCAACCCACTTGATTATTAACATTTAATACAAATATATTTTCACAATGCAGGCTGCGAACGTATGTATATTTTACCAGCAGTAAGCCACAGTAAACACAAAGCGACATTGGGGTGAAATACACAGGCTGGAAGGAGCAGTGGAAGCCACTCAATAATCAATACAAAATGAGAGCAACAAAAATTATAACTGAGAAAAGAAGGCCTATATGTTTTCCAGCACGTATTTGAAAATGATCATTGGTTCTGCCTTTCTAACACTAGGGAGAACAGTTCCATAGGATGGGTGGTCTCAATGAAAAGAGTAATATTTGTGATATCATTATATTTGTTGCAGAATCAATAAGATCTCCATTTAAGATATCAGTGGTCAACTTGGTACATGAACAGCAGAGAAAGGGATCTGCTAGATAACCTGGTGCCATATATTTAGGCTTTCCTATGTCATCATCTGCTAGCTATTCCCCACAGTGAATACCTTGCAAGGGACAGGCGTGGGAGGGTGGGTGCCATATGATGTAGCAGGAAAAAAATAGATGCCTTTCAAAAGCCTAAATCAGCCCTGAGCCCTCACCTTTTTAATAATTGTAAGAGGGCACTTAAGACAGATCTCTTCCAGCAAGCCTTTCCACCAGATCTCTTATGAAAATATAAGAACTATGATGGCATGGATACAGACAATGATGATTGTTTTAGCAAGTAGTAATTTATTTATTTTATTGCTTGGATTTTATATTGTTGTGATATTGTGTATTTTGTTCTAATTTATTGTATTTACTGTATTGTTGTTATATTGTATTTTACATGGTTGTTTTTGCTGTAATCCCACCTCGATCCGCAGGGAGAGGCGGGAAATATAAATAAAATTTATTATTATTATTATTATTATTATTATTATTACTTAATATTTTTGAGCACTGCTCTTACTTTTTTTGCTGTTGCTGCTAAGGTTGGCTTCACTGTTCCTTGCATATATATACACACACACACACACACACACACACATACATATGTGCATAAAATACTGGGTTATTTCTTCTTATGTTCATGTTCATGAGTTTAGTGTGTTTGTTTCCTAAAAATTTCTGTATTTGCATGTACAATTATATATTTTTTTAATATTGCACACATTTGATGTAACAGTGTGTATATTAGCATTGTAGTTGTTTGGCTAAATACATGGAAGCCATGGCATTTAGGTGTCCAGTGTACAAGACTCTGTACTGTCTTAATCTATCTACAAACAGTAGCCTCAAGTCCCCTCAGCAACATCCATTCAGCAAACAGACTAGAAAGGCCCAATTCCATCTGGCTACTTCCCCAGGGGGTGCTGAATTTGGGCACTGCACATGGAGGAAGAAAATACCAACTCCCTCTTGTAAAAGAGCATTTGTATGTGGAAGGGAAATTAGGAAGGAAATTTACATGTACAGATGTATCTAACTGAATTGTAGCCATGATGTAAAAATCTGAAGATCTTTCAAAATGGACATTTATAGCATTATTAGAACCACAATATTAGAGTCTCTAATTACTTTGCACCATGCCCACTATATCCCTTGCTTTGAGGATGATTTCTCCTTTCCTTTTTCCTCCTGGCTTGGAAAAGAAGTAAGGAAATTCTCTAGACTCTGGCATGCACTGCAACATTTATTTTAAATCCAGCTAGTAATGCAGTTTGAGAAGCTGCAACTTGGGGAAACAAACATACAAACAAACAAATGTAATGTACTGTGGTCTTATACTTTTACATTTCTTTGGACTGTGGCCATAATTTTGAAGGCTGCACTCTGGGAGGTAAAAACATTACTTCAAAGAATGAAGGGTACACAGGAACAGCTCTTTTTGGTATCTGATTCCTCTATATTGAAATTGGTTACTCTACACTGAAAGGTATCCTTTCATTCTGAAAGATGCTGAAAATACTGAAATATATATATTCTGTAACATAGCTTTACTTACTATTGACATTAATGTTAGTACATAATGCTGTAAGTTCCGTCCATGGTGCTGAACCATTCTGGCATCAGCTGTAACCATAACCTCTACATATCTTGGATAGGATAGGAAACGTTTCCTCCGGGAATGTGGATTGCTTCTGTCTACAGACAAGTTTTTAGAAGCATGTTCTAGAACTGTATGCTCTTGAAGGATATTTATAGTTTTCATTAAGCTGCTCTCATATGGAAATGGTAAAGTGCTTTTCTTTGGATCTTCTGCAAGATAAAATGAAAAATTAACATGTGCGCATACAATTTACAAGACACCACAATTCTAATATTTTTGAAGCCAGCTTAGAGTTTAAGAGAGTGTATAAATTACAAGTCACTTGGCTTAAAGAATGCACATGTGGTTGCTCATACTCCGACTACAACAACCCTGTCCATAGGGTTTAGCTTGAAGGGAAGTTTTTAAAAAGTTACTTGCTTTATAGCAACTTAATTTCAAACTCTAGCAGGTGTTCTCTTTTCTTCCGCCAACATCCATGTGCATTGTGAGCACACAGACATGCAGTTCTTGATCCCCAGCTGTTTTGTATGCTTTGGGAATCAAGTGAGGTTTTTTTTAAAAAAGACAGAACTTTCCTGCATGCCTTAGCTAATCTAGAGCACCTGTTCCCAAACTTCAGCCTTCAGAAGTAGCTGTATTATAACTACCAGAATCCTCCTTTCTTAATAGTAGAGGTTCATGCCATCCACTGAACCTGAATACTGGAAGATTCTGGTCAGATAAAAGTTGAATCTCACTTGTTCAAAATGCTTGGGACCAGAAGTGATTTGGATTTCTGGGTTTTGTTTTGTTTGTTTGTTTGTTTTGTTTTTGGCACACCTGTAGTTGCATATACATATATAATGTTGATATCTTGGAGATGGGACTGAAATTTAAACACAACATTCATTTATGTTTCTTATACTCCTTATGCACATAGCCTGAAGGTAATTTTATACAATACAGTACTTTAAATAATTTTATGCATGATACAAAGTTTGTATCAACTGTCAGAAAGTAAAAGCATCACTATCTCAGCCACCCATGAAAAACGTTTTGGTTATTGAAATATTTTGGATTTCAGAATTCCAAATAAAGGAGAATCAGGTCCAAAACACACTGCAGGAATGAGCCAGTCTCCCTGGATCAAATGCTAGGGAATTCTGGGAACTGTAGTTTTGTGAGACATTTAGCCTTCTCTGTCAGAGAGCTCTGGTACCAGAACTAAGTACAGTTCCCAGGATTCCCTAGTATTGAGCCAGGGCAATTAAAGCAGTCTCAAAATGGATTATTTCTGCAGTGTGTTTTGGACCTCAATCTGTAAAAGAAAGTACTACTTGATTCAATGCATAGACAAAATGGAATTCACTGCTGCAAGATGTAGCAAGGGTCATTGAAATAAATGACTTTAAAGGTAGATTGTGAAAATTTACGGATAATTCTGCCAAGGGTTACTAGCCATATTAACTGTATGTCGCCTCTCCTAGTATCCAAGGCAGTATGTTTCTGTACACCAGTTGCTGGGAAGAATGAACAGGAGGATGCTTTTGCGCTCAGTGCTGCCTGGGGGCTTCTTGCAGGCACCTAATCACTTACTGGTGGGACTGTATACTGGACTAAATAGGTCTTTGCTATGAAAATTTTACTAATAGAAGAACAAACAGAAAAGAACTTAGCACAATTCCCTCAAAATACTATCCAGGACAACTACAGTCCTGACCCAAGAAGAACAAAAATATTACAAATGTAAAACAAAAACAAAAAATCATTCCACCAAACTAATCTGTAGTCATAGACAGATCTATATCTGACATTCTGCAGAAAAGAGGTAGATAATATGTAGTCAGATGCATATTTCTGATTTCTAATTCCCAATAGCCCCAGCCAATCCTGGACAACAGTCATGGATGATGGGAGCAATAGTCAATAATATCTGCCTTTATGCAATGGTGGACTATGAGGCCCAATCCTAGCAGGATGGAGGCCTTGAGGGTGGTTCCTTTGTCTAGAAGATACGTAGGCTATCAATTCTAAATGTGACTAAACTCTTTCTGAAGGATAAAGTTCCAGGCTGAGGCTCTCCTGAATCCATCTACATCACTGAATACGCTAAGGACTTCATTGCTTAAAGGGCCATTTTTCAACTTTGGTAGGTACAAAAGTTGTAACGACTTTTGAACAGGGATATCTTAGCGTAGTCCAGATACTGGTAGCCTCGAACCTGGACTATTGTAAAGCTACCTTAAGGTAGGTCTGGGAACTTCATCTGGTACAGAATACTTCAGTTAGACTTGAAGTGGGACCACCTACTGGCAAGGCTAAAAAAACTGCACTGGCTACCTGTTTAGTACTGGGGGAGGTTTAAAGTTTTATTGTTAATTTATAAAGTCCTAAACAACTTGGTACCCAGTTACTTAGGAGACAGTCTTCTCCCATGTAGAAGCATTCAGATTTTGAAATTATTATCTAGAGATGATAACTACATGCTTATGATGTCTGCTTAGCACACAGATTAACATGTAAATCACTTCCTCTCAACCAGTTCTCATACAGTATATATATATATATACCCCACTCCCATGCCAGCATTATCTGAAGATGCCAGCCACAGATGCTGGCAAAACATCAGGCATAAACTCTTCCAGAACACAGCCACATAGCCTGAAACGTTCCCCCCCCCAAAAAAAAACCCCTATCTTCCTTTACAGTTTCAACATATTCCATCTATTTAGTTTTTGATTTATGTAAAATGTTAGCTAAATATGTGGAGTCGAAGGCTTTCATGGCCGGCATCCATAGTTTTTTGTGGAGCTTTCAGGCTATGTGGCCATGTTCTAGAAGAGTTCCTTTCTGACGTTTCACCAGCCTGGAAAAGGATTCTCTGTACTGCCAGCCACAGATGCTGGCGAAACATCAGAAAGGAACTCTTCTAGAACATGGCCTGAAAGCTCCACAAAAAACTATGTTAGCTAAATACTAGTTTAAGGTAGAATTTCATGGGACCAAACACCCTCTTCCACATATTTCAGTACACATCTAGCTCCTCATGCTGGAGGAAGAGGTGCTTGCCTCTTCACAACATGATTTAACAGAGCTGGCAGCACTTCCTGACCACCCCTCCCCCCCCCCCATATCAAGGAGGAAGAGGTGGTAGTGACAGCAATGACACTTTTGCACTCTGCCAGAAAAGGAAGACACAGCCTCTTATCACCTTTTATAGCCTCTGACACAGATCTTTCCTCAAAGTCTGAGAGGTCATTGGTGCCACGGTTCTGTGGAAAAGGTGTCATGATCACTCATCTATGCTATGAAACAGAAAAGATACAGATACATGGTACATGAGATTTTCTCACTTCACTCCTCCTATAGTGCCATGACTCCAAAGATCTGTAGAGCCAGGCATTCAAGAAACAGGATATCCACACTGAGATACACCCACCCATTAGAGTTCACAGCAGGACCAGTCCTGCCCACAGTGAACTATTGAACTATTTAAGCTATCTCTGCCACAGATATCTCACTGGATCATGGCCAATTATTTCAAGCTGTGGGAAAAAGCCTCTAACCTGAGTGAATTCTTCCTGATATTCTTCAACCAACTGTTAGGATTTTGAATACATACTAGCAAAAAACAAGTCTTAAAATTGCTAGCTTGTCTAAAAGCCCTCCTATAACACTTCTCTTGTTTTCAGTGGATAAAACAACTCTGAAACTTGATGTGTGTTATATAATACATGAATGATGGGGGTGGGGAGTATTATTCCAGTAACCATTGCTTACAAATCCATATGGCAACACCTGTGTGTGAAGAGAGAAACCCTTAAAACAGGCCTCTTCATTGCTGGCTGTTATCCAGCTGGCCACTGTGTCTCAAGTGCATAATACTGATATTTTCCACTACCTTTCTTTCCCTTTGGTTTCAGATCCTTAGCAGTATGCACCTTCCTGGTGCTCTTATAATCATTATCATTAGTTACTGAATTGTTGTTCATTTTAGGCTTTTTAAAGGGCTCCTTTCAAAGGCTTTGTTATACAGAGTAAACTGCTGAAAATGTAGAGCTTTTCTGTGTGTGTGTACATGTAAAACAGAATTATCAGTTACAACAATAAGGAACTATAGTTTTGGTTAATAAATACAAGTTAAATGATGTTTAACAAAACACAGGAATAAGGTTAAGGACATATGTTGCAAATATTTCACATTTAACATTGTAAAACTGCCTTCCTAGTCTTACTAAAAGTGTACATAAATTTCCCACCACTTTCCCACAAAAAGGTCAGTGATGAATGTGTCTAGGAAATCAGAGGAATTCAAAAATGAAATAATAGTCTTCCTTTAGAAAGGTAAGACTCTTGCTTTTAAAAAATGAAGACAGTTGATCGCAAGCAGCCAGATTTAAAAACCACAAAGTTATATCAGTTGCCTTCTTGAGCCAAACAGAGCACGCCATTTGGCCAGGCACACACTGCTCAGCCTTTACAACTTGACATAGCTTCTATAGAAAAACAGGATCTCATTTATAAACTGATTATTTTTCTCAACAGAGCTTTGCTTACACCACACTGCTGATGTCTCTTCTCCATCTCCTGCCAACAAATACATGCTTAGTTACCTAATTTTCCTTTTTAAGAGGTGTCCATTTTCTCTTTTTAAAAAACTAATTTATATTACTTTTGAATATCTTGGCATATTGTATGTGAATGGTCTCACTTTGCTTTCAAAATGATCAGCACAGAACATCCAAATTCAGTACAGTGGGCCCTTGTTATCTGCTGGGGTTTGGTTCCAGGACCCCCCCATGGATAACAAAATCTGTGGACTGTATTAGTATTAGGCTTGGCAATCCTTATTTCTGAATATTGCATGCAATATTTAAATATTATTGTAAGAAAGAAAAGGCTTGATACAGTGATTTTAGTACTGGACTAGGACTGGGTGACTATGGGCAAGTCACACTCTCTCAGCCTAATAAGGAAGGAAATGAATGAGAAACCCTCTCTGAACAAACATCACCAAGAAAACTCTATGATAGGTTCACTTTGACTATTGGCACCCAACCACAACAAAGCATCAGCTCCACCAGTATAATTTGACTGACAGGAGAGGCAAAGGCAATGGTGGCATGGAAATGGCAAAGCAAAGGGAGCAAAAAGGAAAAAAAAGTAGACTGTAGTGGTGATGGGAAAAGGATGCACTCTGTATTGATTATTCCTTGAATGTCTTACTCAGAGGGGAGAATGGGTTTCCATTGAGCTGAGGAAGCATGAAAGAGCTGGTTTGGACAATTGCTTCTCTTACAGCACATACTACCTTGATTCTCTGGATCACACTGGAAACTAGGCATTGCATAAAGTCTGGCTCCTCCACTATCACCACTTGCTACCACCACTTCTGCCTCTGTATTGCATGGACCAACTGGACGTGCAACTGCAAATACAACAAACCATTACATTAGCATGGTGGCCAACCAGGATCCTGGTCACAGGCCAGTGTTCTCATTAATATACTTTTATACTATTGTATGCTTCCTTATCTCAATGACATTTTTGTCCAGCAATTGGTGTAAGAACAAGGCAAACACAGTATGGCAGCTTGCTGGGGAAAAAGCAAAGTTCCAGAGAGGTCACCAGCCAGGGCTCAGTGAGTTGCCTGGGAAACTAGAAGGCAGTGTGCTGAATAGTAATCTCATCGTGGTATGCCTTTACTCACACAGACAAATGTTCACTCACACACATATACATAGCAGCAGGGGTCAGATATATGGCAAATTCTTTTCCTGTCACAGATCTGTTTCTGGAAGATAAAACCAGCTAGTTGGAGTGGTAAGTGGAGTAGTCAAGAGCCTGCCCAGGGGACAAAAGACAAAATTTTATGTTAGAAGTTAGAATCATTCAAGCCATTGTATTCCCTATCACCATGTACAGATGTGAGAGCTGGGCCATGAAGAAAGTGGGTGGGAAGAAAATCAGCTCATTTGAGTTGCAGTGCTGGAGACGAGTGCTGAAAATACCATGGATGGCCAAAAAGCACAAATAAATGGGCCCTTGAACAGATAAAGACTGAACTCTCCCTGGAACCTGGGGAGATTATATTTATTTATTTTATTTATACCCTGCCCTTCAGCCTTAAAGGCTATCAGAGATGACCAAGTTGTCATACTTTGGACACATCATGATAAGGCATGACTCATTAGAAAAAACAATAATGCTAGGAAAAATAAAGGGTAGTAGAAAGAGAGGAAGATCACATGCCAGATTGATTGACTCAATCAGGGAGGTTACCAAACTGAATTTGCAGGACCTAAGCAGAGCAGTGGAGGACAGGGGCTCTTGGAGACATCTCATCACAATGAGTCAGGGTCACCTTGAGGGCAGTTAAGTTCCCACACAAACCTCAGTACCAAAGCCCAGAAGACAAGGCTTGCAAGACATGTGGTGTCCAGAGAGCCAAATGTCCCTCTGGACCCCAGTAAACTAGCAGTTTTTCCTAGCAACAGTAAACGCTAATCTATTGTATGAAAACCACTCAAGAAAGTTGAGCTTCCAGTATTGACTGGAAGCTCAACTTTCTTGAGTGGTTTTCATACAACAACTTTTGGATAACTTGGCAGCAGATAACAGGCAGCACCCTAGGATGCTTCTTTTGTTGCTCATAACTATCACATGGACTTTCCAAAGAAGGTACAGTTCTGTCACACACATCTGCATAAGCTGGGGTAGGTGGGTGGGAATTTTCATTGATTTGGTCTATACATTTTACACACGTTGTTGCTTTAAAGGAGCATAATATATTGTATCTAGAGATGAAAGCAAACTTGCAAAGCAAAGTCTTCCCTCTCTACTGTATTGCGCTTCTCTCACCACTGAAATACAAGCTGGGGAGGGTGCATGTGGGTGTGCATACACAGAGAGATAAGGGCTTTCTAGATTGGCAGGAAAGTGTGACATGAAGTTGCCTTTTCCTTAATGCTTAGCAGCTGCACCACAGCCTTTACATGGAGCTGCGCTGTTCTGCAGTTTTTAAAAAAGAAGTTGGGAAAACCAGCACCTTTTAAAAGGCGTTTCTTCTCCCCTAAACCCCCCCCCCCCCAAAAAAAGCATTTTCATGGCACACTTTCCCTTTTTCTCATCTAAAGGCTAGAGTTTCATGCAGCCATGAACACACTTCTTTTTGCCAATCTAGAAAGCCCCATAGAGAGATATAGTTATGAATGAATGTGCATGCTCAGTTCAAAAGCCCATTTTCTGTAATTGCTGTTACAGAGCTTAATCGTGTAACTAACATTACATCTAATTTCCAAAGTCAGAAGCTACTTAAAGGCATAAAACAACAACAAAAAATTGCAAAGTGGACAGCAGGGGGCACCAAAGGACAGTGTAGCTGGTGGCGGGAGGGATAAAGCTGAATGACACCATCAATGAAATGGAAAAAGACCATGAGTTTAGATTTATCGTTACATCAATTCTAACAATTTGAACTCGAATAGTCACAAAGGTGATGCAGCTTTCAAAAACTTCAATGAAGCATGTCTAGTTAGATTCGCCATTTTTCAAGCACAGCAGTTCAACTGTATCACAATTGTTCTAATGTGCCATGGGGAAATAATAGGACATTTGGTTCATGTATGTATTTACAAATAAATACTAACACTTAAAATAACTGCTGGTTGGTATACAGGAAAATACAATATTTGGGGGCCAAAAAATCCAATGAAAATCCAGCACTTTATGTGCACAAGAACAAGTATGCAAATTGTATTTTTCTAATTAGCCTCGTTTTTCAAGATTCAGGATTTTTAAAATAGCCGAAATGAAAAGAATGCTTATAAATCCTATTTTGTGTAGATATTTTTAAATATCTAAAATATTTTATGCCAAGAAAACTCACGTTCTGAGGTTAAAGGAGATTATGTGATTAAATAATTATATTCAGATTTCCTGTTTTGTCATAAATTGATTCAGTGGGCTGATTCTGATCCCATTATTTGTCTTTTTATAAAATTTGACTCCCCCCCCCCCCCCAATTTCATCAAGTGCATGGTAGGAAGAGTAAATCAGTGGCAAAAAGGAAACCTGATTGGGGAGGATACATTTGTATAGAACATAGAAAATTTGCTTTCTACAGCAGCAGTTCTTAATCTATGGTTCATGGATCTCAGGGAGGGCCCAATGTCCTCACAGGCAGTCATGCCACTAAGGGGGCACAGAGTGTGTGTATGGTGCAGTCCACATAATAATAATAATAATAATACATTTTATTTATACCCCGCTCTTCAGCCAAAGCTATCAGAGCGGCTTACAATTTGTTAATTAGACAATTAACTCCCCTCAAGATGGTGGTTGAAGGGAGGGCTCTTCTTGCTTGCAGCAGGAGGTGGCCTGCATCTCTCTCCCCTCAAGATGGTGGTTGAAGGGAGGGCTCTTCTTGCTTGCAGCAGGAGGTGGCCTGCCTTTCTCTCCCCTCAAGATGGTGGTTGAAGGGAGGGCTCTTCTTGCTTCATGACACTTGGTTGGGCCTCCTCCTGCACCTCTCACTGCTGCCCTGAGTAGGATGACACTGAGAGGGAGAGATGGAGACCGCCACCTCGCTGCCGCTGCATTGCCCTACTCATGAGTAGAATAACACTGAAGAACTGAGGGAGAAATCCGGGTGAGCCACCCTCTGAAGCTCAGTCCTTGGGAACCCTAAGCCACACACTAGGTGACACCCAGGACAGGGACATCACTGCTCACACGAGGTCCACAAAGGCTAACTCATCTCCTTTTGCCCTGCTAAGGCCTGTCAGGCTCAACTCATGCTGAAATGTGGAGAGTGGAAGAGAGATGGAAGAACAGAGAGAGAGAGAGCTCCATCCCTCCAGCCTCCCAAAGCAGCAACAGCATGGTTCTGCCTCTACTCTCTCTCGCCTCTGCCTTCCCAGCCCTCCTCACTTTGGCTGTTTCTTTTCCAGTGCTTCCAGGAACTTTAAAAGAAAAGGGCAAGAAGATGCCCCCACAGCAAAGACACCATGGCCAAATAAGTCCCCACAGCTTTGGCCAGGTATTGCTCCTTGACTGTTGGTTCTCTCTCTCTCTTTCCTTTTGCCAGAGCAAAAAAATAAATAAAAAATGGTGCTTGTTGAATGACAAACTTTGGGGCTGCCAATGTGCACAGAGGTGAAAGGAGATGGCAAGAGGCAGGTAGGCAGACTAACTGGTTTAATCAGTGCAGAGGGAGCAGCAATCCTAACAGCAGTTCTAGAGCACAGGGAGCCATGCTCTGGATGTCTGTGAGCAAGGGTATTACATGATGGGTTGTATGCATCCACAATGATTTGTGTATGGAGTTTATCACATGGGGGAAATTGAAAACTTTTTGGTCTGAAGTTGCAGTTATCCAGTGTATAGGCACAATTGTGCAAATGGTTATCACATGATGTTGCACACAAACTGCTTAGAATGTGACAAGACAGTGACATAAACCAGGAAATAAGCATTTTCAGGAAAAATATCTGAAATTAATTTCCATATCATTCATGAATTCACTTTTTTTACTCAATTGCTGTAGTGTGAAAGCTACTTTTGGTTTATTAATGGGATTCTCCTTGGTTTTGTGTTTGTTGTCAGATTTCCCATGGTTCTTTGAGGCGAGTTTACTTCCAGTGCTGTGGAATGAGTAAAATAAGTACCCACCCTTCTTCATAGCCAGAGTTCTTAAAACAAACAGCTGATGCAAAGGCAGAGAGAGAGGGACAGTGAATGAATGCTTGCACCAGAATGCTTGTCTGAGTCCTAGCACGCTCCTCTGTGTGTGTGTGTGTATATCTCCTGCTTTAGCCGCAATGATCCCCAAACTGTCCCCTTTAAAGGATTTTGTACTTCAGCTCCCAGAATCCCAAGCCATTAGCCAAAATGGCTGAGGCTTTAGGGAGCTGAAGTCCAAAATTCTTTAAAGGTCACAGTTTAGGGGGGATCACTTCAGCCTTCCTTTCTAGCCAGAGCTCTCAAAGAAACAGCTACTGACACAAAGGAAGGACAGAGCAAGCAAGATAGAGAAAAGGCTGAGTTCCCCCTCGCTCTTTCCTGTATATGTCTGTCTGTCTCCTGCTTCAGCCTTTCCCCATAGCCAAGACATTAAAGAAACAGCTGCTGAGGGAAAGCAGGGCCACAGAGAGAGAGAGAGAGAGAGAGAGATTTGTCATGGTCTACATGTGAAAAATCATTTGCACATTTGATAGCTTTTTTGGGATACACATGCTTTTATCATTATTGGGATGGAAGCATATTTGGTCCTGTCATGTAAAAACCATATGCGCATTTGTGTGCAAGTGCAGATTGATCTCGGATTCTGCATGGGATAACAGTGCTTTGTGTCTGAAAAGCATTTGCACAATTGTGAGTTAATAATGGGTTCCTACCATTTTAAACTTCCAGTTTTCCCCTGTGTGATAAACTCCTATGTGTGGCTCCATCCTCATGAACCTCCCCCCCACCCCACCCCAGCACACATCCAAACAGCTCATGGGGTGGAGGAACAAGAAGCAAGCTCGAGTCCTCTCCATCGTATACACACACGTATGCAGAAAGCAAAAATATTGTAATTTACTTATTTCTTTACTTATTTCTTATTTATTTCTGCCTTTAATGAGCAACTTTAAATAAATATTTGATGCACTTCAGGGTTTAAAATCTTGAATTAAGTCTTGTTTCTCCATGGCAACAAAGGATATTTAAAGAGGGTCGATGGTAAAGAAAAGGTTAAAAATTACTGCTCTACCATAATGGCACTTCTCTTTCTAGAAGTAAAAAATCCAACCAAAAATCTTTTTAAAATACCATTAGTGAGATCTGTACAACCCTTTTCTTAATACTATGATATAATATTGAACATGAAGAATGGTAGAAAATTGGCAAAATTGCCTTCCAAAACACCGAAAACAAAATACTAAAATATGCCCCCAACCATACTGCTTGCCTCTGCTCTTCCTCTTTCTCCCCCAGCCCCTCTACAAAATACTTTTATTTAAAAGGCAACTAACTGCATTCTGCATCATTCACACTTGTTGAATATTCTTAATCTGTATGCAAGCCTTTCACTGAGTACTTGGCAATGGCATCCATCTTAAAAAATGTATGTAATCTAGCTAAAGGAAATGTGCCCAGAGATGATATGTGAAACAAACAAAACACTTATTCACCTCTCCTGCTATTTCCACTGTTATAAATTTATCATTTTACTCCAAAAAAAAAAAAAATCTTATCCAGTGTCTATTCAACCTCAAACTATCAAATTAAAAATCATACTAACTACCACAATACAGGAATAATGGGAAATTCCTGGTTCCTGGGAAAGGAATGGACACTGTTCACTAGCCAACAAAACATGGGAAAAAACTAATTTGGCTTTATCTGATACCAGATCAGCCAAGAGTCATCACACACCTCCAGACTGCAAAGCCAGTTAATGAAAGGAAGCTGTATATGATGAAATGAAACAAAGGAAGAAATTGTTCCCACTTTCCAATTAAATTTCCAAACATAAAACAAACAACTTTCCAACTTGATTCTGCATTCTGACTCTGCTTGATATTCCCCATACATGTTGCATTCTTCTGTGGAAATTAGGAACCCCATACAAAATAAAAAATCAGCTCTAGTCCAACCATAAGAGCAGCTTACCAATGAAAACTGCACTCTAAGAGAGCCTCTTAGGCAAGCACCTGCTGACTGGAGATGCTAGCCAGATTTTTGAACATTGAAGACTAACAGCATTTGGTGTCTATTTCCTGCATATATAAAATTCACAGATGACAGTATGAAACAGCCACCAAAGACACATGGAAGTGAATCAATTAATTCAATAAAATGCAGAGTACCCATTCCCTTTTCTTAGCTTACAGATAATACAATTGATTCAGATGGGTATAGTTTTTTGGAGATTGATATTGTACATTATGTTTTTTCAGATGATGGCACAGATCAGTTTGTTATCACTTGGCACTGAAGATGCATCAACATTACATTCATAAATTATTTTAACTGTCATTCCTCTGCCTACAGGAAACCTGGGAAATATAAGTTTACCAGGAAATGTACACAGAATTGCTCAAGTTGATGTTGATGAATTTACTTATGACCTGAACAGAACAAATGTTTTACTGGCAGCACTTAAAATGTCCAAAAATTTGTTCTGAACAGCCATTCCCCAGCAATTTTCCATAGAACACCATCATTTACTGTCAGTCTCTAACTTGCACAATACTGTTTGCAGTGTCAATCTAGGTCTAAATATTAAGTTTGGTTAAAGTCAGCTCACAAATGTGCATTCTAGAGCAAAAAACAAAAAACAAAACAAAACCAGAAATCCCAAATATTTATTAAAGAATGACCAAAACAGTTAATATGTTGCATCTGAAACAGTGGATGGAATGGGTCTTCACTTTGATCCAACCAGATTACATACCAAGTTTAATTATTCTGTTCCAATATGTATATTAGTACAGTATAAGACACAGAGACTTTGACAGAAAATCACTTTATAACATAGATGGGGAAGGTTAGGATTCACTAATAGAAAATTCAGCACTTCATTAAAAACAATACTCAGGATTCTTACCCAGATGGTTAAGACTGAATCAAAGCAATGCGAGTTCACAGAAAAGATAACAAACTTGAGCCTAAATCCAATTGATAGTCTTAACCAGAAAAGACCAATTGCATCAATTCTGACTTGGAAAATAAATACTTTTTGTAAGTTCTGTTGATTCACAGGAGATTATCACTTTCCTTCCGTCGATTAAACATTCACGGAGAAGCCGTTTTTTGAATAACAGGATATCCCATTATTAAAAAAATGGCTTCTCCGCGAAGGCTTCGTTGACACAAGGAAAGCGGGAAGCCTCAATTACGTTTTAGAAGTGCGATGGATGATCCCAGCTTCGCGCTTCTGCAAAAGTTCTGCAATGTTTCACCTACGTAAGTGCCTCCATGTGATAAGGTCCTTACAGATGACATTGTGCAGTTCCCATCATTAACCTGCCATTAACCTGTCATTAAAGCAACACTGGCTGGCATTGGCCAGCAATATCAGAAGTTTGTGTTATTGAAATGCCACTTTAATGATGGGTTAGTGGCATGATTGGTGCTACAATTTGAAAGTCTTTTGCGCTAAAACAGTCACGTATGGGTTAATGACAGGATAAGGACAGGGGAGTGATTCTGTCCGTATCCTATCTGTGTGGTATAATCTCCAAAGACTGTACTCTAGCTGGGGCTACTAACTGCATTTAGCCCATAAGTCTTCAGCCACTTCATTTGTAATATCTTACCTTTATAACACAGATATAACAAATGAAAGCAAATCTTAATAAAATTACCTACTTCTCCAAAAGGAAAAAAAAAGGAAAAAAATATTAATAATAATTCTGGTTCTAGTACAGGAATAAATATGTTTAGCTGTACCTGAAGTTTCACATGGTTTATGGGAATTCTGGTAAAAATCTTTCTTAAATTCTTCATATCTATATATAAGATGTGGTTTTTTATGGTCATCTTCATCTTCATATTCATCTTCTGTCACCAAAGGTTCTAGAAAGTATTCTCCATCATGGGATCTAAATGTGCCCATCTGAAATCAAGAAAGACACTAGAACTAAGCAAGAGAGAAACTTCAGCACACCAGAATGAAAGCAGATGATTAGATGTCCCTTCTAAGAAGTTCTTTGAAGTTCCATTATATGAATGGTTTCAAACTTTGTGGACAAAACTGAGATCACAACCTCATAGGGAGATTTTGCTGAGGTCACAATTCATTGCATACTTACATAGGAATTTATTAGGAGTGCTGATTAAATGTGTATGTAGGAATGCATTGTGATATTACAGATTTTAAGAAATTCATGGTAAATATGGATCAGATTAATGAAGCTATTTTTCAAAGTATTGCACACTATACAAGAGAGCTGAGATTAAATAAATAATTTCACAAATAATCAATCTGCAGCATAATATTAACATTAAAAACATTGTGCAGAGAGTTGAGCTTTCTCAGAGGCTGTGTGAATGGGGTTCCTTATGCAGTCAATCATTCCACAAGCACACATACTTTCAACTTGTGAAATAAGAAGCTAGTCTGCCATTGTACAATGATTGTGCCCATTGACCCATAGTGCCCATTGAGCCATCAGATGCACATGACCAGACTTCACTTTTAAGAATAACATTAGTCTATACCAAGAAATAATGTACATTCCTCCATCCGTTCTCATGGTCCACGAATCTGCATCCCCTCACTTATGCACAAGGGACAAATATAGGGAGAATGAATGGGGGCCCCATGTGCCCATGACTATATTCAAGCCAACGGGGTTTTGGATATTGGATATTTTCTGGATTCATGTACCCTTTCATAAAAATACCATTTGAGGATAATACACACCAAACATTTTCAGATATTAGTTCTTATCATATTGCACAAGTCTACATATGACAGAACATGCTATAGTACATAGTGACTCATAAAATATCAATATACAGTTGGTTAACTGTTCCACACAATAAAACAACTCCTGTACCTATGTCAGAATTTACAGAGGGATGGGAACTATCCCCATTGATCAGTACAGCCAATGGTAAGGAATGCAGAGAGTTGCAGTCCAATAACTCCATGATTCTCATCCCTGATGTTCAGGAACATAGTGTCTTTCCTCTGGTGACACACACATGCAGAAGGTGAGCTATGAAATATTGAAACATATGAATCAAGGTTTCTAAGAGACTAGATAGGTAAACACTGGTTTTTAATCGTCACTGATATGTTGTTAAATGCCCTTAAATAACCTCAACTTATAGCAACCCTGTGAATGAGACATCTCTAAGATTCCCTGCCATCAACTGCCCTGCAAACTCAGGCCCATGGCCTCCCTGATCAAGTATAACCAAATGGCATGTGGTCTTCCTCTCTTTCTACATTCCTCTATCTTTCCCAACATCATTGTCTTTTCTAATGATTCATGCCTTTTCATGGTGTGGCAAAAGTCTGAGTTTCAATTTTATCATCCCGGTTTTCAGAGAGAGTTCAGATTTGATCTGTTCTAAAACCCATCTGTTTGTCTTCTTGGCTGTCTGCAGTATCCTTAGTATACTTAGCACCACATCTCAAATGAGTTGAATTTATTTCAATCCGCTTTTGTCACTGTCCAGCTCCCATGGTGATAGGGAAATCAACGGTTTAAACTATTCTGTTGTGTTCAGAGTTATATCTTTGCACTTTAAGATTTTGCTTAGTTCTTCCATAGCTGCCCTTCCCAGTCCTAGTCTTCTTCTGATTTCTTGACTGCAGCCTCCATTCTCATTGATTTAACCCAAGGTATGGGGACTCTTTTGAGTCAATTTTCTGATTATCTAGGCTGAATTCTAAGTCTAATTCAGTATTTCTGTGGCCCACAAAATCACTTTTACAGCCAGGATCTTTCCCCAAAAACCTGAACACACTAAGCTTTGACCATGTTTCTTAGAAACTCATTCTTGATTGACACAGTCCACAGGGACAGGCATTAAAATCAATAGAAGTGAAAAGGGCAGGGTCAGATTAATAAAAACTATTATGAGCCTGTAGAAGGTCAGATGGCAAATGAGTGAAGGTCTTAACTTGCCAATGGGCTCAGATCCAAGGGTTTTATATTACTACTGTTTAGAAAGAATTACACATTGTTGTTGTTTTAAATGGGTATGTTTTCTAATCTGCTAACTTCAAATACTATGTTAAAATTACTATGGATAAATTTAAAATATAATCACTGCACTTTCTGATAAAATGGCCAAAACAATCTTTAAAGTAGACCAAATAACACTTTATCTTAGCACTCTAGAACAACTAATGAGTTGAATCAGTCAAACACTCCTTTGTAGATCAACAGATCACACCAATATCTAAGGCCATTTTAAAGCCCACTATATAGCCATAAGATCAAATATGGTATTCACATCTACAAGCAAAATCACATTTACTTCAATGAGAGTTGGATGTGCATGAAGACGACAAAAGCCTTTTGATTTGTGTATAAAATATACTAAATGAAATCATGCATCCTGGAAGAATCTTCTAAACTGTTGTTTGAAAAGAAAAGATTCATATTATAATATTTTATATTTTGGCAGTGCAGTTACTTCAAAATAAAAATGGGTGTATGCTGTAAATAAAATCCCATGCTTATGCTTAACTAAAGTAAAATAAGAAGGGAACAAAGAGACTATTAAGTAAAATGTGTCAGGCACATGGACAAAAAGGGTAACTCACACTTTCACAATTCTATAGCTATTAATATATACTGTCTACACTTGGCCATATGCTGCAATTTAATGACCAGGCTAAAATTTAGAATCATTGGGGCGAAACAGATGGGTAGGAAAAAGTGGCTTGAAGCCGCCTTTTCTGAAGCCATATTGAAACCCCACCAACCGCACCACCGGCTCCCAAGGCAGCTGGAGTGCTCCTGTCGTGACCACATGATATGGCTTCAAGCCAGGAAGAAGCGGAAAAAGGCTTCTTCTTTTTGAAACGGCTTTTCTCTGCATAAGGACACTTTTCTGGATTCAAGGCATGTGTCATCTAAACACCATGCCTTCAAGTCAGCCTGAAAGCACTTCTTTTTGCCTGTCTGTTTAACCCCATAGAGTCTGTTCAAAGCATACTAATAAAGAAACTAGGCAACAACTTTATTGTCCTAAAAAAAAATAAAGACAGAAATATAAAAGCTTAGTTCATGCAAACTCATGCCCATGACCACCCTGACTATCAATCTGGCATGCAGTCTTCCTCTCTTTCTACTACCCTCTACCTTTCCTAGCATTATTGTATTTTCTAGTGATCCATGCCTTCTCATTATATGACCAGAGTATGATAGCCTCAATTTGATCATCTTGGCTTCCAAGTGGTTTTCAGGTTTGATCACTTCAAGAATATATTCATTTGTCTTTTTGGCTGTCTACAATATCCTCAGCACTCTTCTCCAGCACCTGTGTTTTTAGCTCTCTCATCCATACATTGTGATGGGGAATAAAACCGCTTGTACGATTCTCACTTTAGTGCTAAGTGATATATCTTTACTATTTAGGATCTTGTCTAGTTCTTTCATAGAACTAGACAAAGGCTATATTCCAGAGTAAATATATAACAAATCCCAGTGTCACCTTATAATTAAACATAGCAGTGACACAGAGATGGGGAAAAACTTAATTTAGTCCAAAACAGAGTTGCTCTGGATTCACTGGTATGAACATATGGCATCATCACTTTGTGAAACATGTTGGCTTCTGGCCTATTTCTGGGCCACGTTTGAAGTATCACAATTGATCTTTTCAACCCTAAAAAGCTTGGAACCAGACTCTCTAAAATAGAGAAGGGAACTGTGTGGTCATCCAAATGATATGGAACTACAGCTCCCAGCAGTCCTAGGGCTTGTCAATACGATTAAAATGCTAATTCAAATAGTTATAGACTGTGATCTGGATACACACAATTCAGAGGAATTCAGTCTTTTTGAGGGAGGGGGAGCAGAAAACTACATAAACTCAACTGGAAATAGATTTGGAGTTTACCGACTATCTGCAAGAATACACCTTATCGAATGCTGGTCAACCATGTCACATGTATGTGCATGTCTGTGCATTTTTGGTGGGGACAGAGCAAATAGATGCAAATTTGTGCAGAAAAGTAAAGACAATTAAGCATTGATGTTAAGGTGCAAAAAATCCATAGCAGTTTATATAATACACTTACTTGTAGACTAGCCCTTACGAATTGGGTGTTATGGCTTGTTTCCAGTCCAGTCTAAAGAAAGGTCTCCTCTCATATGTACCTGACTGGAGACAGAGATCATCTTTGGAGGTCCCCCCTAAGTGCCCATGCCAAATCTAAGTAATGAGATGGCTACAAGTAAAGCAGAGACAGCATGTATAATGGTTTCAGTGTTGACCTATGACTCTGCAGGCCAAGGTCCGATTCCCAGCTCAGCCACAAAACCCACTGGTTGATCCTGGGCAAGTCACATGCTCTCAGCCTCAGTGGAAGGCAATACAGATCTTGCCAAGAAAACCCAATGATAGGTTCGCCATTAGTCAGGAATGACTTGAAGGCACACAACAGTAATAATAACAAGGTAGATACAACTAATGCTACCGACTTTTCCTGTCCAAAAAAGCCCCCTAGTTCAGGTGACAATTTCCATTGTTAAGAAAATATGTGATCCTGTGGCATCTCTTAACACAAACTTAGAAGGTCTGAATTTTGAAACATAAATTTTGAGATCTATCAGAGAGATTCATTTTGGCCATGAAGAATTAATTAGTTGCTACAAAAAAAACCAAAAACAAAACACCAATGCAGACTTTACAAGCAATAGTACATTTACTCTCTCTTAAAATTTAAATTAGGAAAAAACATCATTGGAATATTTATTTATTTATTTATTTAACTCATTGAAAAATTGTACATTATATCTTAGATCTTTAGCAAGAACTTCTTCACTATTACACTTCTCATATCATGTCATCTCATCAGCATTGGACAGAATAACAAACCCTACATGTGCATACACACAAAATCTAATTTAGTACCTGGACAAGCCACAAATACTACACATAAACCACCACCCCCAACAGCACTATCTGTCCCAGTTAATGGGGAGGATTGCTGGAAGTTGTGGTTCTACAGCTCTAGAGGATTGCATGATATTCACTGCTGCTTTACTGGCATCCAGTTTCCCTACACTATTCCCCATGCCTACACATTCACCTATTAAAGACTATGTTGGCACATTAAAGCAAACAATGTTACTTCTCTGTTTTGTACATAGAACAATAGGAGTATCAGTGGTATTAATGGTAGCACTACAGTCAGTTCAGCTTCTTTGACCTTGTAACAATGTCTGTACTACAGAACAATAGACCTACATCAGCATGTAGTAAGTCTTCCTTAAACGTTGCATGGGGGGCTCTAAGGAAAATTAGACCCAACTTGGGCTATTTGCATTTTAACCACAGATAGCAGAACTAGATCCACAACATCTGGAGCTATGGAGTAGTGAGGTAATATTTGGCCACAAAGCTGGTTTAATTACTGACAGATGGTGCATCAGCCTTCTTGAATCTGTCAAGTGCAAAGAGCCAGGCTTATAGCTTCAATAGTGTCTGCATTTAGAAATAGTTATTTTTTTTCTATCTTGTCTGTCTATTCTTTCATGTGACTAGACTTTGCCTGGAACTGTAGACTTACGTCAGCCTAAAATAGAGATGATCCTTTATTATACTTAACAATATTAGAGATTGGCCAATGTTATGTTCCATCCTACATTTCTCAACAGACTTGAGTTAAAACTCAGTTAAATAACAATGTATTTTACCTCTTGATTTTCTGTCTGGACTATGTTTGCTCCACCTGCAGCCAGTGAAATCCTCAGCAGATCTGGTAGCCCATGTCTGTAGGAGGCTAAAACTGACCAATGAAGTGAAAGTAAAAGAAAAATACAGAACTTAGAAAAAGGTAATTAGTTTACATCACTAGAATGATTTCTAATGTATTTCTGCCTGAAAATGATCAGACATTATCTTTTGCCCTAAAACTGCCACTATTCATGACTCCTATTTTTGTATTACAGTTCTTGATACCTATTGGTAAAAAATTCCTAATTACTTCCTATTATCTTCTAGCAGTATATGTGCTGTCTCTATTCAGAATCTGTATATATAATACATTGCATGGTCGCTTCGTAACTCTTAAGAGTAACTGTAGTTACACTACCTACTTTAGATGCTTGAAAAGTACTTACTGCACTCTTAACTTTAGAATATAAGACAATTCACATATGAAAAAACCCTTCCATGTAAGAGAGAACAATGAATCCCAGTATAGATTGTCACACATGGAATTCTATAGGCAGATTTTTCCATTGAAAGTGCTATCCTTATTTGAATTTTGTCCTATCTGAAGCCACTCTTAGCTGGCCTCTTAGTATCCACTGGACTGAAACAGACCAAGGAATTGCATATATGTGTGTGTGAACAAACACACACGTGTGTGCCTATGCGTGTGTGTACGCAGACATGAAAGGTTTACCAACGTTACTTTTTGGACAACTACTCTTCATAAATCATCCAGTCCAAGCTCTGTATGTATCCCTTTCTTCTATGTAAGCACATATATCTGACTGAACTAGTATAGTTCATTTTGTCTGTTCAGTCAGTCACTGTATAAGTTCTGTTGAGTTCAAGATGCTTAGACTGATGGAAAGCTTTGAAAAGACATACTCAAATAACTAATATGCCTTAGAGATAAAAATCTGATTATTTTCAGGCAGACTGTAATTGTGCATACATGTTCAGAATATGTTTTAAATTTTAATTTGCAATTTTTCTGTTGGCTTTTTTCTAAGTCCTGTATTTTTTCTTCCTCTGACATCTTCAGCATTGATCCATTGCAGCTCCCCACAAATATGTGAAACTGGATGACATAATTGTCATCACATGGATCAAAGCAGCTTCTCATACTTCATTTGCTTTTGATTTATAGGGAACAGTAATAGAAGAAACTGTTCTCTCATGTATCTGGATTTGGCACAGACAGAAAAAAGCCTTTTCCTTTGAGATCAGGTTTCTTTTTTAAAAATTTTTTTACATATAATTAGCTATTGGTATATCTCTTCTTATACAAGAAAAGTAAACTTGTATTCATAACTTAAATGTAAGATTTAAGTACCAAATTACACTAGTTTGTAATCTGGTATCTCATATTTTGAGAGCATTTACAGTGGGTTTCAGAGTAACATCAAAACATATTTCAGCACTCTTGCAATCCTGATTTGTGCAAACCATACTATGCTTGAGTGGGAGAAAAGAGGTGGAAAGGGAAGTGTACAAGTTTACAGTCTGTTCATCAGGATTTAACATAATGTCTCAATCAGCCCAATTATAATCCTAACTTAGTTAGAAATGGAAAAATGCTACATGTTTTCACATGTGGTATGCAATGAAAACAAAATTCAAAAGATTATGTGAAAAATAATCATACACAAATGGGTGCTCATGAGGAACTCACTGGAGGAAAGGAAGAAAGGGAAGAGATAGAGGATAGGAGTCTTCCCTTCCCCATTCCCCAAGCAAATTCTTTATCTGAACAGCAAAAAAATGGTCAGGATTAGGGTTCAAGTGATGTGCCAGTTCAAGAGACCTTTTGGCTGGAAAGCCCAAGCAATGCATTAGGTGTTGAATCTTTTCGAGATTAACAAAGAATCTGAAAAATTATCTTAATGCAATAGTCTACACTTCCAACAGCTTCATAAAACATACTATATCAAAAGTCCTTGGGGAGATTGATACAGTACCCCACAAGCTTTTAGGTGCTAGGTATTACCTGAGTTTCCACAGTCAGAAAAACAATGGGTTTGACAGCCTTCCCTCTCAACCTTGATTCTTCTGCATGATGATCAGTGTAACAAACAGTTTAAGGTGCTCTGATCTACTCTGTTCTTCCCACATTGAAATGTGTGTGTGTGAGAGAGAGAAAGAGTGTATCAGAGTTTGTTTCTCTTCTGCTACCCAAAGTTAGCACTCTGGCTTTCAGATACCTGTGTCATGGATTTTATTAGATAATGATGGTATAACTCTTACCAAGAGAATGAATTTTCATGAAACTATGGTAAGGGTGAGCCTGTATCTACCATGGACAGAGACCAAAAACAAACCTTTAGCACTCCTTCATTCCTTAGTTTCAATGTCCAGATGCACAGAGAAGAGTGATTACAAATAGGCAGATGAAAATACCTTGTAATGAGAGCTACAGGTTGCTGACCCAACTAAGTCAAGTTGTATTGCTCAATGAGAAAAAAATGTTGATCTGGAAGGTATGTCATTATTCATTTACATTGTCAGAACTTGGAGGTGTTACGTTTTGGACTACAACACTAAGAATCCACAGCCAGAAATGTGTATGCCTGTGTGGCTTGGTGAATCTGGGTGTTGTATTATAAGCAACCTGCTTTATACAAGGGAAAATACTAGAATAACAAGTGAAATGTGTAATTGATTACACTCTATTAGTATACAGTGGGCCCTTTCTTATCCTCGTGGGTTCCATTCCGGAACTCACCCACCCCATGGATGGCAAAAAACACAGAACCTCAAATCCCACAGTATTCAGTGGTGGTATGTGCAACCACTCTCCCTGGGCCACATGCATTTATGGTATGTGCAACCATTCTCCCTGGGCCACATACATGTGCGGCCAGTGAAATCAATGGGGCTTGCCTACTGCGGATGCTGAACTCCAGGGGGGACTGTACTTTTTATCAATTAAAGCAATGTAATAAGTAAAATAAAGTCTTTATGTGATATGATAAAAGGCAATTAAGTTTAATTTTATTAGAAGAAACAAATTTCACAATAAATCTAATAATTTAAAATTAATTCAAATTTTATAATAATTAAATTTGTTCCTTCTGATAAAATGAAAGGCAATCATTGTTACAAATTACATGATGCATGATTCAGCCAACTGTTGCATACTCTGCTTCCCTTTCTTGCTGTTAACTCACCTTCTTAACAGTGGACAAAATCTGCACTTGTAGAACTACAGTCTCCAGTGGCACACATAAGGAACCAGCTACCTTGGCCCTTTATCTAATATTCAGTGCATCTCAACAAAATAAATATAGTAACAGTGAAATGATCTTGAAATTAGATTCCACCCTAATCAAATTATGATGGATTAAATATCTATGTGCTGATTTAAGTGACAAGTACTGCACAGCATGTATATCTCCAGTGGTCTGCTTAGAAGGACACAATAAACTGTATCTGAAAAAATATGTAGCTAAAAAGTGAAATGATTGCAGATCCAATTCTTCCTAGGAATGAAAAATTGAGGGATACTAGTTTCCCATTGCACAGATATCAGGCAGATCTAAATATTATTATTCTACTACATTACTTAAAGTGTATCTGGTTATAATATACCACAAACTGAAATATGAAACAGATGGAAATTTGAAGAGCTGGTTGTTGCTAAAGCCTCCTGCAGCAGATGCATAATCCACTTGACACAGTTCCCCATTTGCAAACTCTCAGTCTTTTGTGAAAGAAGAATATAATTTAATCTGTAGAAATTGCTCAGATATGACAACCCTAGATACAGAATTAATATTTGGATGAGGAAAAAACACATAGTTCATTGAGCAGAATGATCTAATTTATTGCATGGTCTTGCCTCGTTTCCTCTTCTGTAAAAAAAAGAATGTGAATATAGCCTTCCAATTTGTCATTTTACAGTTATGAATAGAAAAGTTTCCCTAGTGTCCAGGAGTGATTATACTGCTTGTATTGTTCTTTCTCTCTTCTGCATTAAAGGACCAGTAGCAAGTTAAAATGTGGCACAAAGCAAAAGGAATATAATGGCATAGCACACAGAATTCACTACCATAACATTTATGGTCATCATAACATGATGACCATCACCTTGGACAGCTTTAAAAGGGGATCACTGAAATTCATGGAAAATAAGTCTATCAGTGGCTATTATTAATAGCTATGAAACTATGTAAACCAGTTGTTCTGGAACATAAGTGGGATAATGTTCTTGCACTCATGCCATGCTTGCAAGCAGCTTCCTAATAATTTCTGGTTGATAACAGTGGGGACAGACCACTCCAGCAGGCTCCCCCCCCCCAACATTATCTTTGTTTTCAAGTAAAAAGAAAAATTTCTGAAAAAGTGTAAATTGTCTCTTAAGTTTGGGGAGGTAAGGGAGGAATGTGAAAAGATACCATGTCACTGGAAAACTGTTATCTTTCCCAGTCCTGGAGATGATATATTATGGACTGAGAAATATCCTTTCAGTTTCTGAAAACACTATGCAGTTTTGTGGCTTGTTCTATTGCTTGAGATGCCTAAATATTATGGAAAATACTAGTAAGATAGGTGGAGATATTATAAATGCTATACATCTGCTCCAAAGAAAAGAGCCTTGACTTGAAAGACTGTACAATCACCAATGACAAAGTTTCTTGTAGAATCAGCAACCCAGGAAAGTCCAGGTTTATTGTTAGCTCTTTCAAAAGCCAGGTCCTCCCTTACCTTCCTAAGGCAACACATGCCTAAATGAAGAAGGATTACAAACCCTAATAGTAGTGCTTACCAGGCCACCACAGAGACTGAAGACTGCTGTGTGTATTTCCTGTGCATTGACATGCCCACGAAAGAAGCAATGGTGCAGATCTGAGGTTGCATGCTTTTGTGTGGACCCCAAATGCACCTCAACATAGTGAGGAGCAATGAAGCTTGTATCAGCACTCAAATTCAGCTGGAAAACCTGTCCATAGGCTTTGAAGCGGTAATGGGTCCTAAACGAAATGGACTCCATTTGTGCGTCCATACTTCTTTTCCTCCTTTTAAAGTGGTGAGTGTGAGGAAAAGCATCTCCAAACTCATTCACTCGTGTAGGGGTCACTATTTCATATGACGACAAATGTTTCACCAAAGTCTCTGCAACAATGAACAAAAGAAACTGATGTCAGCAAATTCACATTCCCAAATACATTATATCAGAAGACATCAGTCCAGGCCAGAGTGGACACAGAGACTATAGGCCGAATTCTCTTTTGATCCCTGCAACCCACCCCCAAGAGTCTTCCCAAATATCTGTTTTTATCCAAATTTTTATCCATATTAGGGTACTAAAAGGGTAATTGGAAATTGTATCACTTCCTGCTACCATTTTCAGAAAGAAGCTAACAACAATAGAGGTATTTGGGTATGCTGAGCAGCTTTCTGCATGGTGCTGGGGCACTGTACACCTCTAGGAGGCATTGTGTATGGTTTTGAGCAATAAAATGCATGAAAATGGTTTAATTTTTTTCCAAAGTTTTTCCACCCCAGGGACTGTGGGGCTTGGGAAACTGGTGGCAAGGAGGCATGGGCCACACTTTTCCAACACCAACCCCCCAACCTAGAGTACCTACCTTCTAGGAGCACCAATACAACCCAATAGTCTGAGTGGCATTAAAGTGCTGGACCCAAACCCAAAATTTAACAGGTTCTCTATATTCAGCATATAGAAAGGAACCATACCACTGGAGGAGGAGGAGCCACAAAACCAAGTGTGAATTGGCCACTCTTGCAGCAGTAGATCCACCAGCCACCCTTGCACTAGTGTAAGATCATAAGACTGAGACTCAGCACTCTTCAGTTCACTCATATATCACTAAACATACAAAGATCTATGCCTGTGCCTGTTTTTTATTGCTAGGCACCGTTTTAAAACAAGAATAGTGAAAATGTTTAGCCAACAGATGAGGTAGATCATATAAATGTTATAAATCACAGTGGTGTTGGATTTGTGGAATGCTTCAGCAGCTGTAATATGCAGAAATAAAGCATAACACTTGCAAATAATAGCACACTATTTATAGGCCCATGTACACTCAGTAAAGTCCCCTCCCCTTTGTATTAAAGCAGCTACAATGACACTGAACTATTACCCACCAAATCTGGATTGCAGACATCACTATCTAACACACAGTTAGGACTTAACGCAGGACTTAATCTAAACCAGAGCTGAATCCTGGAATTTGTTCAGCCCTGAAATAAATGGTTTCATAGTGCCCAGAGTTAGCCTCAGTAGAGCCAGCCAATGACATTTTGCTGTCTGAGACTAGATAAAAAAGTTTACAACTCACCCTCTTCCATTTCACATTCAGAAACTCCCTATACTGTCAGCTGATTTTTTTTCCTTCAGTATTGGTAATGGATATCTAACTTTAACAACAGACAAGTTTAAAAATTGTAGAACACACTGGAGGCCAGTAGGGTCACTAGGTGCAGGGCTTACAAACCACATCAGGTGACCCTTGGGGTGGTGGTGGCACCACTGTTTCCCAAACATCTACCAAACATTGGGCAAAAATGGGCTGTATGTGTGTTGTGCGCCTTCAAATCATTTCCAACTTATGGCAACCCTAAGGTTTGCTTATCATGGGGTTTTCCTGGCAAGATTTGTTCGGGGAGGTTTGCCATTGACTTTCCCTGAGGCTGAGAGCATGTGACTTGCCCAAGGTCACCTAGTGGGTTTCATAGCTGAGCAGGGTCTCCAGAGGCATGGTCCAATACATTAACCTCTGCATGCATCCCTTTAAAATGCTGAAGAGATGGTGTGAGTGGGGTGAGGCTCAGTGGAAGGAAAAAATCCAGTTTTATATATATATATATATATAGAGAGAGAGAGAGAGAGAGAGAAAATTAAATTTTCTTTAAAAATATCAAATCTTACCAAATTTGACCACATGAAACTATGTACACATACATATATTTAAGCAGTGCATATGATATTGTAATTTAAAGGTATAATAGTTTTTTGTAAAGCTTTCGGGCTATGTGGCCATGTTCTCGAAGAGTGCCTTTCTGACGTTTCGCCAACATCTGTGGCTGGCATCTTTCTCTGAAGATGCCAGCCACAGATGCTGGCGAAACGTCAGAAAAGAACTCTTTTGGAACATGGCCACATAGCCCGAAAGCCCCACAAAAAACTATGGATGTCGGCCATGAAAGCCTTCGACTCCATAAAGGTATAATGTTAATTTGGGGCATTGTTTATGTCACATTGATTACCATTACACTCAGCGATATACGGGAATTACGATTTATGAGTAACATGCATACCAAAAAAAAAAACTTTACTAAGGATTCTGTATGGTGTGGTATGGGATGAGGAGGTCAAGGAAGGAAGGTGACACCATGAGTTACTGCATTGAGTGACACCAACCAGTGATGCCATTGGATCAATTGCTGAATGGACAGGTACCTTAGTCTCACTGACTGAATGAGGGCTAAGAATAGGGTTTAGGTCACTGTGTGGTCTTCTGAGGATGTGCCTGGCAAGCAAGGAGTCAGAAGAAAAAGCTCAGGGAATACAACTACCTACATCCAACACCTGCCACCTGGGATGGTTGGCACCTCACTCTGCCTAACCTAACCCTCCTACTCCTTCTGCAAAGGGACCTTCCAGCATCTTTGAGACTCACTAAAAGAGAGATGTTGGAAGCATGAGCTTTCATAATGGAGTTTATCACACTGGGGCTAATTTTGGCATTAAAGAGAGATTACAGTGCATTTAAAGCATCCTGCAAATAAAGTGAAAATGGTGAATAAGTGCACGAATGATTATCACATGCCATTATGCAAATAAAGTGATATCGGAAATGCATTGTTGCCGAATCCCTGAAAGTAAAAAGATGGGGGGGGGGGGGTTAATGCTTCTTTGTGACTGCTTTAATGGCAGGTTTTGTGGAATGCTGTGGCAAATCATTTGGAGAAATTGCACAATTTCCCAAGGAGATTCACAGGATAAACTTCCAATTTCCTTCCCCATCTCTTCTTGAGTCTCTGTACTGGGAGAAAGGCAGGGTATAAATAATAGAAGAAGAAGAAGAGGTGCTTCTCAAGGCAAAGACAATGCAGGCATTTCAGACAATGTGGCAGAGTGGTTGGAGCATTTGGTCCCGGAGAGCAAGGGCTCCAAGCCCTGCTGAGCCAGGGAGACCCATTGGGTCTCCATGAACAAGTCACACTCTCTCAGCCTCAGAGGATGGTGGTGGCAAAACTCACAACTGGAGACACATGCCAAGGAAACCCTCTGTGAAGTTGGCCAGAAGTTGGAAATGACGCGAAGGTACACAATAACCTTTTTTTTTTTCAGGATGTGCTAAAATGAATGACTGTACTTGCCCATAGAGAAACCATACTTGCCCATAGACAGCCATGGGGAATACTTGCCTATAGGGAAACATGGGGATGACTTGCCCATCGAAAGTCATGGGGAATACTTGCCCATAGGGAACCATGGGGATTACTTATCTAAAGGGAACCATGGGGAAGACTTGCCCATAGACCACCATGGGGATTGAATCATTTAACCAACCATGAGCCAGTATTCCTCGACGATGCTCTGGGAGCAAGTGCATGGTGTCCTGATGGGACAGGAGGAGGAGTGCCATTTGTTTTAGTCCCTCTCCATCCCACCCCCCCCCCCCCCAAATTAGAAACTCTGCCTCCAAGAAGGCCAAGCCAACGAGGGGCAATGGGGAGAAAAGGCAGATCCTCCTCCCCTTTAGGAGCCAAGGGTCCTAGAAAGGGGCTTCCTGGGCCAAGTTGACTCGCCAAGCTCCCCCCCGAGAGACATTCCCTCCTTCCTCCAGTCCTCTTTCCCTTCCCTTTTACCTTGCTTGGGGTGGAGGCGGAGAGCCCAGCTCCTGGGGGCCAGGAGGAGGAGGGCGAGGAGGAGCCCTGCTGCTGAGGCTGCCAAGCCCTGGCACAGCCCCATGGTGGCCCAAGAAGGGGGAGACCTGCCGTCCTTCCTTCCTTCCTCCCTTCCTTCCCTCTCTCTCTCTCTCTCTCTCTCGGTGCCTCTTTCTCTCAGTCAGGATTGGAAATCCAGCTCAGGGGAGCCTTCATCATCATCATCTTCCCCTCCTCTTCCTCCTGCTCCAACTCTGGGCTCCCTTCTCCTCCTGTCCCTGCTGCTGCCTCCTCCTCCTCCTCCTCAGAAGGAGAGAGAGAGAAAGGAGGACCAGCCTGCCTCCTCCTCAGCCTCACTCTCTCTTCTGGGCTCTCTGGCCACTTTGGGGACCCTCTGCCCGCCCTTTTTGGGGCAGGGAGCTCAGTCATGATTGGAGGAGTCCAGAGAAAGAGAGCTACCTACGAGCCCCACCTCCTCCTCCTCCTCTCAACAACACACACCATACAACACTCTCTCCACTCCACACACACACACACACACAGAGAGAGAGAGAGAGAGCTTGGGCTTCTTGTTGTGAGGGAGCTCCTTTTTCGCCCTCCCTTCCCTTCCTAGCGCCAAGAGAAAGGGGCTGAAGGGAAAGCCACCCAAAAGGGGAGTCACTCAGCAGGGATGTTTGGGGAGTGGGAGGCAGCAGTACCCCAGGTGGCCCCAGGGCTTTCCAAATATCTGCCCTTCTTGAGCAGTGGGGCTCACCTGCCTCCCCTTAAAAGGCTGAAGAAGGGACTGGTGGGGCTAAGGCAAGGGTTTACTGGGAAGAAGGAAGAGAGACCCCAAGCATTTTTGGTTTTGGATTATTATTATTATTATTATTATTACATTTAAAATTTTATTTTTTATATGTCCAAAGCCCTTTTAACACAGACAGATGGTGGCAAAAAGCTGGAAACAGGGCAAAGTATTTTAGGGGTTTATCACATGGGAGGAATTTCTCTCAATTGTGAATGGAGCCAATTCGCAATTACCTGAATTCACTAGTTTAGAGAATTTACATGAATTCTAATTGTGTTCGGAATGCATTCAGAATGACTTCCCATTTCCCAAAAATGTACCCCCATTGCCCAAAATTGTGTGAGATACTCTAATACGCAATTACGTGAAACCCCATGATTGCTTTCAGAATGACTTTCCATTGCCCGAAATTGCATGAGAAACACTCATATGCAATAACATGATATCCCATGACTGCATTTGGATTGCCATTGCATTATACCCCCAAATTCTGTCGTATGATAAACTCCTTAGTGACCAGGTCCCTTCTGAGGCTGGAAGGTGGAATCCACCTAGGTCTTAAAGAAGGTCCACATCTGAGAAGCCTGGTCATGCAGCCAAATACAACAAAATAACAACAACAACAACAGATTTATTTATATCCCAACCAATCACAGAGAATCCAGGCAGGTTACAACAATAAAAATACAATTAAAAATGCAATCAAATTCAAAATAATCCCTTCCCCAACCCACCCACCCCGATCCCAATGTTAAAACAGACAATATTAATAGACAATATAAACCAATAAAATACAATGGCTAAAATGGGGGGGGGGGGTGTTGATGGACAGAGAGAATCAAAATTAATAATCACATACATATATTCCTATTCAGGGAGGGGGAGGTAAGTTGGGAAGGCCTGCCAGAAGAGATCTGTCTTAAGGGTGGAAATGTGGTAAATCTCCTCCGGCAGGTCTTTCCATAACTTTGGAGCAGCGGTAACTTAAGTTATCCTGGATTTTTTAGGCTTAAGTAGATTTTTTCCAGAGGACCTTAGAGTGCGGGGCAGAAAATACAGAACAGTCATACCATTGGCCAACCAAGATGCCCAAAAATACATCATGCAAGCTTGCAAAGTTTCACTGGCTTCTTCATTAGATAAAGATGATTTTTAAAAAAGGAAAAAAGAAGTGGTGATGTTTGAGTCAAATGTCTGCATTTTGTCTGAGAAGTTAATATCGTTGGCAGTAAAGATGGTGGAACCTCAATACAAGCAGAGGAAACTCCCTTTCTTGGTCATGTGGGGACTAGGGACACATAGCAATAGAAAGATAAAATTTCAGTTCCATTAGCAACTGGAAAGTAATTGTTGATCTAGTGGTAGAATTTAAAGACATATGGGCCCAAACAGACAGGACAAAATAAAGCTGCTTTGGGTCACTTTGGAGTTATACTGTTTAAATGACATGCACATCTTAAGAGGCCAGAAGCTGCTCCAAACCTGCACTCCAATCCTTAGGACTGGAGCATGGCTTTGGCGCAGCTTCTGGCCTCTTAGGATGCACACCTCCAAACAGCACACCTCCAAAGTGACTCAAAGAAGCTTTATTTTGGCCTGTCTGTTCAGGCCCATAGTTATGTAACTCTGGAAGATCAGTATGCAAAGTGATCTTGTAGCACCTTTGAGATTAACTGAATGAAAGAAGCTGGCAGCATGAGATTTTGCAGACTTGAATCTACTTCCTCAGATGTGTGGGGTGGAGTAAAGAGTCCAGGGACTGTCCCTGGACTCTTCACCTAGTGATTGCTAGGTATCCCTTATTTTAATGGTCTCACATATCAAGACATAACACTGCATTTAAAAGATAACAGATACAGTAATTGCTGTCTGGTGACTCTTACACAGTTATTGAAAGTTAATTTTTGTATTGCCTTTGATTGCTTTTCTTCTTATTCCAGTTTGTGGCCAATTACTATGGCATAAGGCATGATGCATCAAAAACAGAAATAAAAAGAGTCCATGTGATCCAGTTGGGTTAGGAGGGGAAATCTCCAGAGAAGATTTTTGGGGTGGACGCCATGAAAATCCACTGGGTGATCTTGGACATGTCATGCACTGTTATCAGACGACAGAAATTGGAAGTACAGTATAATCCAATGGCAATCCAAACACAATCATGGAGTTTCAAGTTATTGTGTGAGAGACTATCATATGCAATTTCAAGTCGTTCCGAACGCAATACAGTGTCAATACGAAATCACGTAAACTCAGTGAACTAGCGAATTCACAAAATTGCGTTCATTTCCGAACTGGCCCCACTTTCCTTTCTTTCGAAACAGAGAGAAATTCCTCCCACGTGATAACGTCCATAATCTCTTAGCCTCAGATGATGGCAATGGGAAACTCCCCTCTGAAAAAAACATGTCAAGAAAACTCTGTGGTAGGTTCCTCTTAGGTTCGTTCCCCTTAGGGCTGATATAAATCTGAAGCAACTTGAATACAAAACACACATACACACACACACAAGGCACATGAGGAAGGAAAAGGAAGAACATGCCATCATGCAAGCAGTCAGCCACCAATGCAGTGTTGGACTTAGGCCATTGACATGCCAGTTATTAAAATTTATAATAAACTACCAAACCTGAACATTAGTTTTTATATAATTTACATGTTGTTTTTCACCCTAAAAGCAACCTTGAAGCAACTTCCACAAGAAAGGATACAAAGATCCATAATCAATATTACAAAGGGTACAAAGTCAATGTACAATACAGGTATCCCTCAATTAACAAAGTAGACATCTTCTTACTTTTTAAACAGAAGTTTGTGTACCAGAGACAGAAATAACATTGAAAGAATAAGTATAGATTACTACAGGACAAAAAGGAAGAGCAGTTCAATGTGTTTCAGCAAACTTTTCATTCAAAATTAATATGCACATATAAAATGGAACAACCTGGCCAGGTAAGCCTTGCATACGTAAATAAAAGCATTTTGAACCTTCTAGAGATCACTTGAAAGTTTCTTCCAAAGTGTATTTAGGATTTATTTTTCTTTCACCAGCCTCCACATTTCTTATGATTTCCATTTTGGTAACCACACTTATAGATCTACTATTTTTTAACATGCTGCGGGTAGCTGGTAAAGAAGGCTACTCCTCATGTTTCTTTATGGTCAGTAAGGGTTTCTGGAGCCAGCTACTGTTTACTTTGCCTTTTGTAGGAAGGCACATATAGCTATACGAGGATCAACTAGAGCAGGACCTAGTTGTTTCCCATCTCAGCCTTTATTGCACTGTTTACTGCAGATAAACCGCTGTAATGCAATGCCAAAAAGTTTATGTTTCGTCTGCTCTTTTTCACCATCTTTCCAATAATGATGCAGTTTTAAAAAAAACTTCAAGTAGAGGGATGATGAGAAAAAGGTAGGGACTGGGTAGACATGGGGGACTGTAAAAAGGAGCTACTCAGCTACTTGTTAACTGGTTTCCTGTAGTACTATAGTGCAATTTAAACAATATAAGGGCTTTCTAGATTGGCAAAAAGAAATGTGTTCATGGCTGCATGAAACTCTAGCATTTAGATGAGAAAAAGGGAAAGTGTGCCATGAAAATGCTTTTTTTGCGTTTTAGGGGAGAAGAAGCGCCTTTAAAAAGGTGCTGGTTTTCCCAGCTTCTTTTTTAAAAACTGCGAAACAGCGCAGCTCCATCTAAAGGCTGTGGTGCGGCTGCTAAGCATTAAGGAAAAGGCAACTTCATGTCACACTTTCCTGCCAATCTAGAAAGCCCTATAATATACTTTTAATAATAAAAATATTTATCCACAGTACACAGAACCTACACCTAATATACTCATTTTCACAGTCTTAAACCTTTCTCTTAGACTAAGTGAAAAATATATTTATTAGTTGGTTTAAACTTTACGGCTAGTAGACCTTCCTGGGAAAGAACTTTTTACAGATGTATTATGTTTACATTGCCCACCTATCTTCACTAATAGACTTGTAAACTATAACAGCAATGAGAATAGCTAAAACTATAGCTAAAACAAGCAGGATTCAGCTACGTAACCAAAGATCCACAGATATCTGAGTTCATCAATGGGGAAGCCCAGGGCCTTCTCAACCAAGGCCTTTTCACTTGCCTCCCATATAGCAATCAATAATGAAAAAACTTCCCATTAGTCCCCTAGATCAGAAAATTTAATCTACTAGTATTCTGTAAATATTAGGAATATTTCCCCTCCTTATTTTCTTGTTCAGAGTAAAAAGGAGTGAGAAATCCCTTTGCTCTGTTATTATGAGTCATCTAGGAAGTAACATTAACAACAAAAAATAGCTTTGTCTAGAAAAATGGATTGTCAGGACAAACTGGACTAGTTTGATAAAGTTAACAACATGTACAATTGCATGGCCTGAAAATATAGATTGTGAGAATGAAACATTTTCTGTTTCTAGAAATCTGTGTGTGTATTATCGTGGCTAACAAAGACTTGTCTTTGTGAAATGATTCCAGCAGCAGTAAAATGAATCCATCCACTTATATTGTCTAGTAGAAATGTATGGAATGATGTCTGTGTGCCAGTTCCTTCAAAAGCCTGCAACTAAAAAGGCAAAATCCATGCTTATTCATACTTCCTCCTTTCCTTTCAGTTAAAATTGCCGCAAATTTTAGACCTTTTCAGTGGTGATGTATACTGAAATGAATGTCCTGGAGATTCCCACTTAAAATCCCCCTGCATTTTACAAAGACACCATTGTATCCGATTACGCAGTCTTTTAGCCAGTTACTCAATGTAATCCTTAGTTTCACTAGAAAACTGTTATCTGAAGGAGAAAACATTAAAATTTAACCATTTTAATGTCTCATATTTTAGGAACTTCAATAGATATTCATTGTTTTACAAGAGGTATTACCGTTGAATGAAAAAAGACAATAAACTTTATGGTTTGGTGGTCTCTACTTTTATGACATTTTAACGTTACATCAGTAAAGCTACTTCTGTTTTGTATTCTAATATTCCTCTCTTGAAGATGGGTGAAAATTTAAACTTCTACGAGAGAGAGAGAGAGAGAGAGAGAGAGAGAGAGAAAACTCTGTGCAAGGAAAGACACACTATATGTTAAAACAAAGTCAAAAGAATCAGTGCTTGATATTAGTTATTAATCTGACCTCACCTCTATACATTTTTGGAAATCTTGGAATGTATTATTTCACACATCATACAAACTAACAGAGGTGTTATATATACAAAAATAGGCACGATAAACAAAGGTTATGACAGCAGTGTGTTTGTGAATCCACTGCCTGCTTTAGTCAGAAATTTAATGCCACTGCTGAAGGTGTAGCTCTACTTTGTGTGATTCAGCACCTTGGTTAGCTCCTTTAACATACCCATCTCTGACCACAGAAACCATAAGTAACCACAACCATCAGCTCCTGAGGAGAGGAATTCATATGGAACTGTGAAGGCACAAGGGTGGCGGAGATTTTCTCTGTTGTCTTCATTATGGAAATAGAGGTGGCAACCAAAGGTGAACATTTTCTCCAATAGATATGTAGGGTCTGTAGTTAGTACTGGAACTGAAGGTATCACAGCAATCACTCACCAGTGCCAAGTTCTGAAATCAAAATTCAAGTGAATTAAAACATGAACAATACTCTTTTTCTTGAACTAACAAAGGAATTTTTACTCTTACCTTTTATGTATGTCATTTGAAAGTGGAGCCTTCAATGAAAATGTTGCAGTGTATCTATACAAGCCAGCTGGGACCCCACTCCAGAATATTCCTTTCTGCTCACACCATTCCCATTTTCCCATTTGTCTTTCCAAGCTAACAATACTATTGAGATTGCACAGTCCTCACTTGCACACACACATGCACACACACTCACTTTTTCTGTAAGCCCCAGGCTGCTCCCTCTTGTTTCTTTTTATTTTATTATATCAGTACTCATCATCTGAACTCACTGCTAGTAATACCAGTGTTATGGGAGAACTTTTTAAAAAAATCAAGTAAGATTTTAAAAAGATAACAATAAGTTGAGACATTTTAAATCAATATTTAAAAAAAAACACTTGTGCTTTTAGTGTTGTATGAGCAATGCCATTCAAATATTAGGTAAGCAAACAGAAAACTATGTTTCAGACTAGCAGGGACTGACAAATGGTTGCTGCATTTCTGCTGCCAAACTGGGAACAGTAAAGGATGGCACTTCATCGTGTTTGAAACTCCTTTAGCCCTGTACAGTTGTTATATCAGTGGGAATTTTCAGCTACACACAGAGAAGAGGACTGAAATGTAGGTCGCTGCAAGCTCCAGGGGGAGGCATATGTGTAGAAAGAAGTTGCATAAGAACTGGGACTTACATGTAGAAAGAATATAATTTGCCCCAGCTCAGCAGAGCTAGAAAGCTTAGGCCATCATTCTGTCATGAAGCAAAAGTCTTTTGACTCTTCTTTTTTTTTTACAGTCATCATGAGCATACTGCAGCTGTTACTTTGGCGAGTGAGAAATAGCCTTCACAAGGAAAGGAACAGAGGATCAAAATCATCCTAGTATAACTTCACCCATGTCAGCAGTATTTCTTTAGAGTTTAGTTTAGCTCGTAAAGTTTTTTTTGTGTGTGCGGGTGTGTGTGTGCGTGCTACCATTTTATTTATGCTATCCTAGGAATAATCATGATGGTTCTACGGTGTTTTCTCAATGGTAATATTGTATAACTGTACTCTTCACATAGTCGATTTGAAACTATTGGTTATAATGTTTTATGGCACAATAAAGTCTCCAAACAGTAGAGAAAACCATATACGTATAACTATAGAGAAGCAGGCAGAGATTCAATGTCAAAGAATTAATATTTAACGTTATAACAAGTTGCCTATTGATGCTACTGAATATCCTTTCTGAAAAGTTGTGCACGTGGTTTGCCGCATCTTAAAACAGAACTAGAAAAATCAATTAGGCAATTGCCAGATGTTTGGCAAACAATCAGTTTTAATATCATAAATGAAATCTCAGCATCCCTTGACTACAATATATTGTCCCCAATACTGTAGGGAGAAGCTTTTCACCCAAATAAAAGACATTCTTAAATGATGATGATGATGATGATGATGATGATGATGATGATGATGTAGTATTTATATCTTGCCTCTCTGTGCAACACAACCGGGGCAGCTTATATGTTAAAACATACAAACTCGTATCCTATATCCCACCCCTACCCCCCAAAGTACAATTAAACAATTTGCAGTTTAAAACATACCTTAAAATGACACACAGGGCAAATCAAAACAAAACAAAACAAACAATAGCTGAGGCAGAAGTCGAGGTATAACAGGTTCAACTTCTTTGGTGGCTGGATTATTAAACCATGTAATACAGTCATATTGTTGTTTTACTGCTACTAAGAACCTTGCAAGTTCTTAGGTGTGAAAAGCACACAGTCTGTCCAATTACATGCCTTACTTCTTCTGTTCTTATGTTGATATTTTATGTGATACTTACTAAGTTCTTGTATGTACTTATGGACGCGGGTTCTCAAACCCAGGGGAGATAAACCCCTGAGTGAGAAAATAAAATATCTGTAGGGCAGAGGAATAAGCAATGCCAAATCCTCATCCCCCAATTGAGTGGGCAATGTTAACTTCTCATTCACTATTTGTGGCATTTCAAAGAGCCTTATTCACTTCATCCTGCCTAAGCTAGACTTTCAAGTGAATGCATGGCATGCACCCAAATAATACATGAAATGGTGGAAAAGAGGACTACTGGTTAAATATGTCTGGGGATCTTTTTACCCAAATACACCAGTCCATGCATACATTTTTATTATTTTTTATTTTAAAATCCTCTCACCAGATTCTGTCTGATCTTGGAACTTAAGCAGGGTCAAACTGATGGGAGATTGCCAATGAATACCAGGTGCTGTAGGTTACGGTTCAGAGGAAAGAGTTGGTAAAGTCAGCTAAGAATATTTCTTGCCTGAGAAATCCCTACGTAATTCATGGGGTCTCCATAAGTCAACAGGCAATACGAAGGCAGCCAAACACATCCCACTTTTCAGTAAAAGTTTCAAATGCAATTAAATACAATCTGAAAAGGCAAATGTTAGCAATAATTCAAAATAACACAGTTTTAATATAAAATAAAAAATAAAGCAACAGTAAATATGACAATAACAGCAGAGAAAAATCAATGAAAATCAAGTGTCCATTAAGGCAGGAGGAGGAGGTATAGCTTTCTGAAAGTAAAGTCCCCATCAGCTTAATTGTCTGCTACAGTCAAACTTGCCTTGAAAAATTTATCTCTCTACAAATATGGGAAGCCTGTTTTTTAGAGCTTCTAGAACACTAATGTGGAAAAGTTTATCCAGGAGTATAAGAGAACTTTGCAGCAAGAACGCCTAGAATTATTCTTAAGATACAAGGAACTCAACATTGGTAGGTGGGTTGATAGTAATTTTGCATACTTGGTGGTACTTGCAGTGGGAGTCAAATTACTTTTTCCCATCCATTATAACTGAAACATCCTGTGAAGACACAGGATGTATTTAGAAATGTTCTTCATGTTTTCAGTGAAGCATACCCCTAAGTCTGCATAGGACAGATTGCAGGCAGCCTTTATTATTCTTGGGAGGGTGCAATTATGATATCGTTCATAGAGTTTCTTGACATTGAGTACACCTCTTCTTATCATTCCTAGGCTAGCTCAACTAAATGGGAATTTTGGTGGTTTAAGTTTGTCTGGTCATTTCAGAGTGACCTCAGTCCCACTCAGCCTCATGGTTGGTTGGGGGGCTTAAGCTGCCAACCCCCTGCCCATTGTAGGGTCCATGCTTGCCGCAGTACCTGTCTCACTTCTGTGAATCTAGCAAGCCTGCTCTAGAAAATTAGACATTTTTCAAAATCACCAAGAGAACCACACTTTAGGAACTTTCATAGCAGAACAGAAGGATAAAGCTTGTCCAGAAAATAAAATCTCAAAGGGCAAATTACAAATAGAAAGTTGCCGGGGGGGCGGGGGGGACTGAAGGTGTCAGTTAAATGAGGGCAATGCAGGGATGAGAAAGGAGCTAAGCTTGAAGCACATGCAGAAGAAACATTAAGAGATTATGTGTGAAAGAGCAAAAAGAGTATATCTGTGTCTTCTGAGAAGCATATCTGAGGGAAGAGAAACAGATCACCTCAATGACAGGACAAATCCAAGTGGATTTAGCATTCTCAGGCCACAGTAAAGCTTTATCATGCAGGAATGTGGAGAACAAAAATTGAGAGGCAGGTACCCAAATTAGGGCTTCTGAAAACAGGTCTAGGAGAGAGAGCTGCCTGCCAGCCCATTCCTTTCCCCAAAAGTCCCAAAAAGGGAGCGCAGCGAGTGCTCAATCACGATCTTTGGGAGAAAAGGCAATGTGTTGTATAGGGTCTAGAAGACCTTACTCTAGTATGACAATAATGTATGCACAACACTCAAAGACAACAAACCATGCCCAACAAAAAATGAAGAACACTAAGTTTGGGGATCCATGACCCATTATAGAAATCATACAAAGAAAGAAACAATAATTGGAATGGGAACAGAAATAAAATTTTCAGAGAAATAAAAGGAGAGAACATGAAGTAATACTGAATAGAGGAGTTCCTGATATTAGATGTGTGTGTGTTGTCATGTTGGACAGAAAGTCAAACAGTATTAAGATTTCTTGCTTATTAGTTAATGAATTGTAAGATGGTATCCTGAGTTTATTGGGTTATGAGGTACCTTTGCTTTTCACAGTCCAAAATTTCAGATGCCCAGGACACACACTATCTTTTCCATGTTGAGTCCTATACATATATCATGTCCTCAAGAGTCATTACAGACAAGATGAAGAGCAAGAAACAAGAAAACAGGAGTTGTGCTTAGTTATAGCACTGGGGACAGTCTTCTACAGTATGGGGCCATCCTTTAAAAGTATTCTCTTTGGTCACTCTTTGGTTGCCTTACATCTGATGGTACCTAGAGCAGAACCTCTGACATGAGAGGCAGGTTCAAATAACTTCACAAGAATCTTCACATGCTGTTTGTGAGCCAATAGAGCTTGGTTAGAGAATCTTTGTTGTTGTTCTTGTTGTTGCTGTTGTTGCTAACTGCATTTGAGTTGATCTCGATTTATGACAACCCTGTAGATGAGGCATCTCTTTGTCCTCCACTGCTTTGCTTAGATTGGGCAAATTCTTGCCCATGATCTCCTTAATAGAATCCATCCATCTAGCATGTAGTCTTCTTCTGTTTCTACATCCCTCCATTTTTCCTAGCATTATTGTCTTTTCCAATGTCTTTCCCAGAGGAGAATCTAGAAAGTCAAAAAGAGTCTGTCAAAAAGTCAAACAACAAAAAGATCCTGGCAGATCCTGTCATAAAAGTGGTATTGTGTATTTCTTTTTTTCCATTATGTTACTGTTTATGTTTCCATTTTAACAGAATTGTTGTTATTGACTTCAATAATGTTTCAATAATATATGACAAATATAAGGAGTTTGGCTGTGAGACATGATGGGATATGTGGTGTTTGTACAAAAGAAAATTATTGCCTGGCTGAGTAATGAACAGATGTGTGGGTGAGAGCGCTTGGTACTAACATTCACCAAGGTCAGTCTCGTGGGAAGCTTGAGAAGGACCTGAGTCAAGAGGGGAGGGAGGGTTTTTGGAATATGAGCAAATGAGAAATAAGGCTGCAAGTTTATGGGGGGATGCATTACTTACTATAATGCTTGTAACTTGGCATTATGGTAGTTCTGTCTGCAGAAGTCAAGCTGTTAACTTCTTTTGGTTACTGAAATAAAAGTTTTGCTGTTGTCGCACAGAAGACTGGTTTACTGAACTGAAGGGGGTGGGAAGGCTCTGACAAACAGGAGGCCTAGTTTTCAATAAAATTTAAGAAATACTACTCAAAGGGATCATCCAGATAGTGTCATTTAGAGTAATTTGTGCAATACCTGTTTCTGACATTAATGTTTCCTCTTCTGACTTTTTAAAATACAGCACATTTGGGGACATATGTTGGCATCATTGCGAGACAAGGAAAGTTGCTGTGTTAGATGGGGGAGTCTGATCTTGTCTGACTACAGCAATAGTATAGTTTCAACTCAGCAATTTAACACTAATTTTGCAAAAAGAAAGAAAAACTTTTTTAATGTGAAAGGAAGCATTGAATGTGAATAAACAGAGTGAGACCATGGATCGTAAAACAGAAACATATATGGAAAATAGGGATGGGTTAAGGAACCCATATTTAACATTACCTGTAAATGAACCAATATATGCCCTCTTTGTAAACTACACCAGTCGATTGATAGCAAAAACCAGTTTTTAGAAGATCACTTTTCTGATATGCATTAAAAAACAGAAAATAAGGAGACTAAATCCAAAAAAATCCCATGGTTATCTTGAAGGGGAAAGAGGTGAAGAGAGCACTGAAACCCACTAGAGCAACATATTTGGTCCAACTGGATGAGCCCTAAGAGAAAGATGGATATTATGTTAGGAATAAACTGGCACATGTGTATTCTCCATGGATGGCATATGTTTCAGTGCATCAGATTCCTTCCAAATCTTTCTTTGGCCTAAGTAACAGCCAGTAAATTAACTTTCTTTTGAGCAGGATATGCTGCTGACAAGGGCTTTACACAATGTATATATGTCATATGAGTGGCAGATTTTACTTCTAGTGGGCACATAGGTCAGTTGTATATAAAGTTCACCAAGATGTAAAACTGAGACCCCCGTTTTCACACCAAGCACTGTGATTCAAAAAATGGCAGTTTCTACTACAAACCTCACTGTGCTTCTGGAATTTTCAGCCAAAAAACATAGGATTCATTGTTGCTTGTAGTGAACAATCTGCCTTTGTATTGTTCAGTGGTGGGTTGTAGGGATATTCCAACCACAGTAAAAAGATACTATCAGAAATATGGTAATGCATGTAATGCCTTTCATCTCAAAATAGAATCTCATACATATTGCACAAAGGCAAATAACTGTATGGCTGGTTTTGTGTTGATCTAAAATAATATATCTTCAAAGCACACAGGAGTTCAAGCTTTATAAACCCATTTTAATCATGGCTATCAAGTTACAACATGGCTAATTCAAAGTAGTAAAATGAGGTAACCAGATGTGTTGACAGAAAGAGCAAAAAGACAAGGATAGAGAAGACAGAAACGGTGACAGTGCTTGGAACTAAGGTGCAACCAAAGGTAAATTAAGCATACATTTTCATTTCTTCAGTGACATTATTCTACAGTGTATATGTTTTAGCAAAACAACATAAACCAAACTGTACATGGAGGTAGACTTCAGATACAAAATCATGTTAGTCTGGAATATCAGTATGCAGGGGGATCTTGTAGCACTTTTGAGACTAACTGTGCAAAAGCAGTTATAGCATAAGTTTTCATAAACTTGGTCTACTTCCTCAGATGCATCTATTAAGAGAGCATGGAATACCTGTGGGATATGACATGCCCTCTCTTGTTTTCTTGAATAAGCATTGCTAATGTCACAGAGAATTTGATTAGGCATGCAAATATATTCTAATTTTCCTGGCTCCTGTTGGCTCACCTGCTGTGATGTCCTTAGATATTGCAGAATATCTTGGATCTTGTTGCTGGTTTTTTAAGTACTGCTGAAAAATAAGACTTTTTTTTAAGTACTGTTGAAAAATAACATTGAATGTCTGTAGCAAAATAATCAAATTGGGAAGGCAGAAGATGAACAATAGCCAGGCCCACACTCTCCCACACATCCACAAGGTCTTTCAGAGAAAGAAACATGCTTAGCTTCTTTGTAAAAAATGAATAAATTAACTTGTAAACTATTTGTTAAAATATAACACATGGTCTAATGGAGGAGAGAGGAGGGAAAGAGGCAATGGTTGCAGGTTAGAATGATGCAGTAACAGAAAGGATGTGGCAAAGCAAACAAACAGGAAGTCTGCAAACATGCAAAATAAGAATTAGCAATCATAGGCATACAAAGCCTGCTAACTCTAACAAGTGCAATAGGGAAGCATTTTATTTTGAATTCTAATATTCATGAATAATATATACTCTATACACTAAAATGTTTCATTGGCACCTTCTGGGTAGAGATGGATTAATTAAGAAATAGGCACATATTACCTGACTTCTCTGACAGAACTCCAGAACATGCATTAATGTGATCAGGACATTAGACAATAATCCATAACATTTTATTAATTTATTTACTGTAGAGGCTAAGGACCACTTCAGTTATAAAGCTAAGCATGTGCTGTTACTATTTACTGAGTATTAGTAACATAAATATCTTATACAGAGAGACATTTCTTTTAATTTAAAGGGCACCACGTGGCTCTCTTCCAAAAGGTCTCATGCCAGGAAAGTCATCCATCAGTACATCCCAAGTTCAACAACTCCTATTACAGTTTACCCCATTGACCTGATACTGTGCCAAATAAGGTGAAAGGACAGCAGGCCAGGGGTGAGGAAGAGGCAAACTTTTGATAGTTCATATTGATGGCAGCAGTCCAAACATGTGCTCTGCTTGTGAGGACTGTAAGAGTACAGTAAAGTGTTTTTTGCACAGATGTTTGCAGAAAGGGATATGGTGAGGCCCAGTCCTGCTATCCTTTCAAGTAACCTTCTTAGTCACTATTCTTAGGTAGCTAACATGCAACTAGACATTAAATATATTCCCTGCAAGGGGAATTTCTCAGAGATCTGTACCTCAGTAGTCAGACTTGCAAATTAAACCTATGTTTAACTTCTAGTGACCAAACATATAACAAAGCATCCTACATGCAAAATGATTTGGTGCAGAAAGTCTTGAACTATGACAAATAGCTACCTTTCCCCAATTAGTTCTGAAAGAAAGTCATAGTTCATCAGTAAACTACATGATATGCCCTCGGGTACATTCCTGGCATCTCCAGGTGAAAGGCTCCTCTAGCAGGTCATGGAAAAGACTTCTTCCTAAGGCCCTGGAGAGCCATTACCACTCAAAGTAGGCAATGTTGGATAAGGTAGTAGAATTATATGCATCAACAGAAAACTACTCTGTGTGTTCTTTATTTGTGGTACTTTTATTTCAGATTTTTTTTCAGGATTTTGAAACATATACACATGCAAAATCTATTTACTAGAGTCATCACTGAGATGTATTTCTTCCTTCAAATTCCTTCAAGTTGGAAAATTCTTGATTCCTTTTCAGCTTCTCACTTCCTGAAACAGTGATGTACAGTACCAGAATAGAGGGACATGTATGGAACAAGAATTTGCCAGGTCATTGGCCAAAGGATCAAATAGCACCAATGTAACTGTCATCGTACAAATCACTACAACATCACACACATACACACTCCAGTTTGTTTGGTCCTGGTTGCTAACATAACTAGTATATCAAGATATCAAACTTGGGCCCCTTGGAGTCAATAGATTTAATGTTTGGCGCTGATTTTAGCATGGCAAGGATGAAACCTCCAATTATGAAATTCTGCTGAAGCAATGCAAAATCAAAGACTGCTCTTGCTGCAGAGAAAACAACTGCCAGTTTCAAGCACTGACAGTAAAGTTCGGTGTTTGTTTTACTCAGAAGTCTCACTCAATGCAACGTGCTACCAGTAAAGAGCTATACAGTAAGATTGTAGCCTAAGAAATCTTCAATGTTCCTAGCAAAGTCAATGTAAAAAAGTATTTAATATTTGATTTTGTTAATATTCTGTAAATCTTTATAATGTGTGTGTGTGTGTTTAAAAAGTAAGAGGAACTGAAATTTGCTTTTGAGTACTTTGATAGCATTTTGAAGACTTTGTTTTGCTAATTTTATTGGGATCCAGAAAGGGAATGTACAGCACTATTGTTTTTATTTTACTGGACAAATGTTGAGGCTGGAAGAAAGTGAAGAGGTTATACTAAGTCCATGGCTGAGCAGAAACTTTGGCCCAAGATGAAACTGGATGTAAAATAATTGTTAGAAAGTTAGAAAGTTGTCCTTTCTCAAGCATAAAAACCTGACATTTTGACCATGGCCATATCTTGTTATTTTGAGAACATTTTTCTGGTTGTTGCACTCGCAGGTCCTTCACTCCCACCTTCCAAGAGGCATACAGCACCTCACAAGAGTCAGCTCAATCAGAAAACACTTGGCCCTGTTTTCATAACTGTTGCTGTTAATGGAAGAGCCTAACCCACTTTTCACATCTAATTAAGCTATTTTGAGGAAGACTGCAAATTTACATTCTATCTGTTCACTAAAATTACACCCAGATGGCACTGAGTGCTTGTATAAACTTGCACCTAGGAACAATTTGTAAGCATTTAAGATCAGAGTGAGGTTTTTGAAGTGTGAGTATATATATAAAGCCATCATTACCAACACAATAATCTCACTCTTCTTTTACACTTCAGTGAAGTAAACTGTTAGCAAGAGGAAATAAACACATCGTGAAAAATTATCAGTGTAGAGCTATACACATTCTTCCTTTTTTGTGTGCGCTCTCTCTTTCTCTCATCTCAGCTTTCCGTATCTTAGGAATTATTAGCAATATCACTGTGTTATGTTTTATTACTGAAAAGCCCCCAATGCCTAACAAGAGTAATCTCCAGTAGTTTTCCCTGACTAAAGGAGAGTACAGTTTTAATATTACCTTAAATTAAATTTAACATGTAAAGCTTATTTTGAAAAGTGTTCCTAATCTTTCCAAGGTGTTTAATATAAAGGAACACTAAGGGCCAAGCTAGACATATTTGTCATATAATTTAGCCTTGCATAGCTCTTTCTCCGTTCCTCCCTCTTCAAACACACACATACACTGTATAGCACTTTGAAAAGCAACATCAAGGGGGGGGGGATAATGAAACCCCAAGTCCCTGCCCACAAGCATTTAAGAACATGAGGACTAGCTTGTCTCTTCAACCTAAGACTAGCATAGCTGTACATTAATCCACTGTCATTATTTTCAACACTGTGTAGCTGTGACACTTATAACTGCAGTTGTGTGTCACAGATCTCTGAGATGGTGTGAAAGTGAGGCGAGAGTTAAGTATGCCACCTCACATTCTTAAAGAGGTTTGTGTTATTTTTTGTGCTTCCGGTCTGATAGTAAATTCTCCTACCCCTCTTCAAATGTATCAACAGTTATGCCAAGCATTCAAGAGAGACAAGAATATGCATTGACAATATGCAAGACAGGGGAATTAAATGGCTGTAATTCTATATGTGGCAACACTTCATCTTAATAGGCTAACAGCCCGTTATGTCTTCTGCTTTCCTGACTATGTTTTTTAAAAAGCAACATGAGCCTAGTTTGACCCTCCTCCTCCTCCAGCACTTGATGATGAACCCAACTGTGTTTCCTGCTTCTTGGCATTTCAGTCCTAACTTTGGTTATTGGAAATCCTCTGGATTTTCATGGACATATATTCCAAATCACTGTGTTACAGATCACATCTATACTATATGATAAATTCAGAACACTTTGGTCAACATTCTATACATTTTTGGTGTGGTGTAAAATATACACCAGATAAACTTGGATCAAAATTGTATAAATGAATTAAATTGGGAAAAGGAAAGCTGTAGGGCTGATGAACAGTATGTGGAGAGGAAGCTAATCTGCAATTTGGACATCTGCAGGGTGTCTATCCTTGGGCAGCTAACTCCATGGATTGAAAATTACAGCAAGCTTTGCCAGATGTTTACATGTTGTGTAATGCCCTGTTTAAGCAGGTGTTGGTTTTGAAACCTTTTTTTTTTTACACATTGTATCTGAATGAGGAATTGTATGTGAACGTATCTGACTGGAATATGTGATATTAAAGTTGCAGACATTCAAATAAGCCAACTGTCTTTCCTGTCAATCCTGTTTTTACTGGAAAGAGTAAGCTTATTTGAAGTCGTCTGGATTTTGGTGCAGATGAATTCCAAGATCATACCTCTACAATAAGATAAGCTCAGGACATTCTGGACAAGGTTCTATAAACTTTTGGTGTGGTGTAAGTGTACACCAGCATAGTTATGCTGGAACCCACTGATGTACAGCCAGTTAGGCAACAGGCACCATGGCCTTGAGCTCAGCTTTTGTGCAACAGTCAAATCAAAAGTGTAAGAGACAGGACTGTGTAGGCACTTGCAAAATGACTGCCTGCAATAGTAGCCACACTTACATTATCTCTAAGAAAGTACAGCTGCTTGCACAGCTATTTTGTCATGCTCCTATGGTGTCCCAGCTGGTCTTAGAAGGACCAATTTCTACACATAGTACACAACTAAACTATGGATATGCTGTAATATGAAGCAGTGATGGCTGCCATCTTGGAAAGCTTTAAAACGGAGCTGCAGAAATTCAGCAAAGATGGGCTTGTCTGTTGCTACTAGTCAAAGTAGATAATGGGGCTTTCTAGATTGGCAGGAAAGTGTGACATGAAGTTGCCTTTTCCTTAATGCTTAGCAGCTGCACCACAGCCTTTAGATGGAGCTGCGCTGTTCTGCAGTTTTTAAAAAAGAAGCTGGGAAAACCAGCACCTTTTTAAAAGCACTTCTTCTCCCCTAAAATGCAAAAAAGGCGTTTTCATGGCACACTTTCCCTTTTTCTCATCTAAAGGCTAGAGTTTCATGCAGCCATGAACACACTTCTTTTTGCCAATCTAGAAAGCCCCATAGATACCTTACAGTGAGGGCGAGAGCAACAGCGTGCTATTACTGGTTTGGAGGCAAGTTCCAACTGGTGATTTCTCTCCCCAGACACAGGGAGCACTTGGAGATTGCCCAGAAGGATCCATGAGATCCTTACCAAGCTATAACAGGATCTGAAGTGGTATAGGGGCTGGAAGCAATTCTATCTGCTCATCATATTGCACACAAGCCTGATGGACACCAAGCCAATAGCCACACTTTCTTTTTTTAACATACATCTGTAATAACATTTGGATTAATTGGATAAAGAGAAATCTTTGCACCACTGGGTGAGTTTCCTGCCTTTCGTATTAATGTGACAGATTAATCTTAAAAAGAAGACTGGAGATTGAAAAAAGAAAGTATAATAAAACTGTGTGAAAAAAGGAAAAAATGATGTTTTTATGGGATAAGGGATATATATTATGAAACAATGAAGTAAATTTTAAAGTTAGAAATAAATTTTAAAATTTCTGTAAACACTTTTAAAGAAAAAAATCAACAGCATAAGGAGACTGGTTTATCTTGAAAAAGTGGGTTTGTTTTGGCTGGAAGAGATCTCATTGAAATCTGTGACCTTACTATAGTGATGAGATGATTCAATGTGCAGAAAGACATTTTAACTCTTTGGACTTTATCACATGGGAGGAATTTCTCTCAGTTTCGAAAGAAATGAAAGTGGGACCAGTTCAGAAATAAGTGAATTTGCTAGTTCAGCAAATTTACATGATCGCGTATTGACGCTGCATCGCGTTTGGAATGACTTCCCATTGCCCGAAATTGCCTGAAATTGTGTGTGATAGTTTCTCACGCAATAACATGAAACCCCACAATTGCATTTGGAAGGACTTCCCATTGTCTGAAAATGCATGTGGCAGTTGCTCACACAATAATGTGAAACCCCATGATTATGTTCAGGCTGCTATTGGATTATACTTCCAATTTCTGTCGTCTGATAAACTCCTTTGTATGCAAATATTTGGTTTAACAAAAGAATGATGATGATGCAACCCATGTATGATCATTGAGTCTCAGCCATCTGGCAAGAGCTATTGAAGGAGTTTAGACTGATGAAGAAAGACATTAAGAACTTTAGAGTGAATTGTATATTAAACTTTGGACTGGAGGGACAAATGGAAGAAGCTACAGAACTTGGAATTAAAAATCAGGACAGAAGAACCAGTTTAAAGTTTGAAAGATTGTATACAGATGGAAGTATGGTGCCAGACTGGGAAGGCTTTGGAAGAACCAGAGATGGCACTGGAGGAGTTGAGGGAGAAGGCTGATGACATCAAAGGTGATACAAAGCATAAGAGAGAAGATGTTAGCAAACAGGGGGGAAAGTGTTGGATTTTACTTAATTTATTGGAAGGAGAGGAAAAATTGGGGGCAGTGGAGGGGGGAGGGAGAAATAAGACAAATACCTTTTATAGAGGGTTATTCCCCCCACCTGGTGTTATGTAGTGTGATGGGAGGCACCCAATACAACTGGAATACTTTGGCAAGAAGCCAAGGGTTAAGTCTAAGTGGAAAGAGGAAATAAATAAGGATGACTCTTCTGGATTTAAAATGATAATATGGGTCTTATTGCTTGATGCTGATGTTGATTTAGTGTAAAAGAATGTCATAATATAAAGTCTGTTTAGAAATAATTTTTAAAAGACTATTAAGGTTGATTTACATGGTTTTGACAGATATTTAGAAGGGATATGAAAATGAGACTGGGATGTATAGAGAAACAGTTAAGGAATGTTTTCAGAAGCAAAATAATAATATAAAAGAAGGTTAGAATTTTACATTAAATGAAGGGGAAAATGTAATTTTTCTGTAAGGATGGGCAGGAGAGAAATTGAGAGGTGAGCTTAATAGAAATACCTGCATCCGAGAGGCAAGGTAATACAGTTTTATTTAATTAACTTAGGAGAGGAGTAATAGTAACAGAGGAAAAAAATTGTAATACTTACAAATAAATATAAGGTGATATTCTTGGAGATGTCTCATCAGTAGGGTCGCCACAGGTCATGATTGTCTCAAGGGCAGTTAACAACAACAACAACAACAACAACAACAACAGTTTGATTGATTTTCTGTAGGGAATATATACATGATTGTATAGGATCCAAATGTAATGATAAACAATAGAACTTAATAAAAAGGAGGTTGTTGAGTTGTTGTATGAGATTTTTATAGTTTAATATAGTTGAGGAGAAGGTTGGAAGTCATTTTTATCTTTCTTCTTTTTTCTGCTTGTTTTATTTGTATTCTTTTTTCTTTCTTGTGCTTTCTGCTCTTTTTTGTTTGGTCTCATATATTTGTGTTGTTCTCTTATTGTACGTAGAAAAATCTCAATAAATATTACTTTTTAAAAAATGAAATCAGTTCCTTTTAAATAATAGAACTTGGAATGAGCCAGAATAAAATCTCATTTCAAGAACAATTGTTCTGTGCTGTTGAATATGGCTCCTGTTTTCAAAGATATTTGTGTGCTGCAGAGAGAAGACATACTACTATAATCACTATCACTCTGACACACGTCTAGAATTTAGGAAGCTCCACCTCTTTCTTTCTTACTAATGGTGAATTCATTACACAGTCAGTTAGATTTGGTTACATAGCAATGTAGCTGAAACTTGTGTGAGCATGGTATCTGTGCAGGAAGTCTTGCTCTCATTCTCTACTCATTGCAGGAAAATAAGAAGCAGCCAAGAAAGTCACCTGGTACAGGATCATTGCATAGAGGATGCGGTCTTTAATTTCTTGTGCTCTGATTGTGATTTGGATTCAGTCTCCCATGCCTATCATTTATCCTGGGAGCAAAGCTCATATTGTTGCCAATGGAACTTTACAATGGCAACCATGGAAGTTTCCTTCCTTTTAAAAATCCACATCTGTGTTGGAAGTGTGTAGACAGGGGATGCAGACCATGTTGAAGCCCACTTTCCGGTCTGCTCTGGATCTAGGGGGTCTGAAAACACTAATATTTACTTTTTAAAATGCATTAACTAATTGCATGAATTGCATGAGGTCTTTTTTGGCCTTTTATTTACTCGTAAGTGTGTTGTCAAATATTCAAATAAAAGTAGCTGTGAACTGATAACATTGAAATTATAAAGGAGAGTTTATTTTTGTTATTAAAAACATGTTTCGAGCACCATGTTTTGAAGAGCTTTGAAAAATATAGAAAATTCAACTTGGGGTGACTGTTGATGGGCCAGGCCAGGGCCTGCATACCCGATATTGGGTTAATAAGCCCATACATTCAAACAATAACCCATGGGAACATGAGATGAATTGAAAGTTAACCATTTCTGCAAGACTATGGAGTTCTAATAAGCTTCTTTAAAATGAGCTGTAGGGTCAGTCAATGAACTGAGGACACTCAACTGAGCACAGTTCTATAGTTATATGAAATAACAGCTGCATCACTCAGTTTAGACACCAACCACGTATGGCTACAGCACATTAAAAATATATTTGTTTAAGCAGAGGACATTGCCAAGTAATAGTATCTGATAATCATAATTGTGCGAGTTTGTTGAGACAAAAAACCTGTTGAGGTGGCTAGATGGGTATGTGGTGCCTTGTTGTTGTTGCTACTGCTGCTGCTGCTGCTATTGTGTGACTTCAAGTCATTTCTGACTTATGGTGACCCTAAGGTGAGCCTATCACAGGGTTTTCTTGGCACAATTTGTACATAGGGGATTGCCTTTTCCTTCCTCTGAGACTAAGGGAATGTGACTTACCCAAGATCACCCAGTGGGTTTCCATGGCTGAGAAGGGATTTGTAGTCCAACGCTCCAGAATTGTAGTCCAGCACTCAAACCACTACACCAAGCCTCTGTGGTGGCAACTCCAATCCAGTTTCCAAGTTTGGCAATGTACTTTCTTGGATCACAAATACCTGAATTGATAGCCCAGCTAGCTGTGAGTTCCTGAGAGCTGTAATTCTGAATTATCTCAACTAACTGGATTCAGTTCAGAAATAACCTCCATTTCAAAAACCAATCCTGTATCAGATTTCACCAGAAGAGGTGCTTGCATTGTTTTAGCTTACCAGTTGCTTATTAGAGAACTAACTTGGCAGGACTATATCGTTCCCCTTCTAGTGCTAAAGGTCAAGATGGTTAAATATATCTCAGAGCACGCTTATGTAGTGAGTGAAGAAGATGAACAAATATTTCTACTTGTCTCTTAAGAGGACTGTGTTCACTACATTGATAAAATTTCCAGCCTTGTTAGCCTATTGCAATAAGAACCACAAAAATACCTTAAGAACAAACAACTTTTATTTGGCAAAAGCTTTTGTGGACTGCAACCACACAAACACACAAAGGATATATCTGATATCCCCAAAAAACTATGTCAAATAAACACCATAAGTTGACAGGTGACTTGAAGGCATCTTCACACACACAGTCTTTGAGGTGCCACAAGACTCTTATCCACATTGATAACATTGATTAATCATTTTCATGATTTAAATGTTTATGCATTAATTAGGTGCATGCTAAAGATGTAAATCAGGGATAGCCCAGTTCAGAAAAACTTTTTGCAGAGGTACCTAAATTTCTATTGGTTTAATTCCACTGAATTTAATTGGACTGAATGGATTTATAAATCAAGAAAATTGTTATAAATAGCTTTCAAATTACTTGTAATATACTCCCATGTTTGTCTTTTAGGTATCAAGAAAAAAAATACTATAGCAATTACTGGCCAGAAAATATATTGGCAGTTCTGGTGTATGTTGCAGTCCCAACTTCTGGAAGGTTGAAAAACACATGGAAGTTTCCAAGATACCCACTCATGCTATATAGTATTCATACATTAATCATTCTTTTATACAGGCTGTCTGTATAAGGACAAGATGCTCAATGTACAGAAATCAGTAATGTATAGAAGGCAACTGGATTATCAGAAAGGCAATGGGAAAATATTGTCCTTCATATGTGTGTAGGGTCTTCTAGTTATAACATATTTTGCTTTCCTTTTAAGAGTGGATTACAGAGTCTTGCACAAACACTTCTCCTACATACAGTATAATACAGTACTTTTAAAAGTAATTTTTAAAGTCATTTTTGGAAAAGAGAAATAAACTTCACAGCAAGTCAGACAAGTAGTTTCTCTAGCTCTGGTCTTATAGGACTTCAGCTCTTGTTGGCTTCAGCCACTTTAGGCAAATGGCCAAAGCTGATCAAGCCATAGTTCAATAATAATAATAATAATAAATTTTATTTTTATACCGCCCTTCCGAAGATCAGGGCGGTGCACAGTTAAACAGTTAAAAACATATACAAAACATATACAAAAATTAAAACATTCAATAAAAATATAGTATCAGCCAGGGTACAATGGGAACATCGAGTCAGATCATGATGAGGGAATGATAGGGGATGATAGGGTGACACAGGAGAAAAAAATCATCGATAGGCTTGCTCAAACAGAAATGTTTTTAGCCCTTTTTTAAACACATCAAGAGAGGCGGCTAAACGGAGCTCCGTGGGGAGCGAGTTCCAGAGGCTAGGGGCCGAAACGGAAAACGCCCTTTTTGCTGTTGACGATAACCTAGCCTCTGGAACTCTTAGAAGTTGTTGGCCAGTAGATCGAAGTGTGCGGGGCGGATTGTGTGAGGAGAGACGGTCCTTCAATAACATCTGGAAGACCATAAATTTTCCTCATCCATGATATAGCTCAGTTTACCTCACTGGCAGTCATCCCCCAAGGTTTCAGACAGGAATACCACACAAAACCATGCCGGGAGATGCCCGACCTGATCCTCTTCTCTCCCTTCTGCTTATATTTTGACCCATTTTAACTGCTACCCCATTTATTATTCTCCTCCCTCTTGCCCTCCCTCCCTCTCTTGCTTTTGTCACAACTTTGCTTCCCTGTCTTCATTGATGAATGGAAACTTTGGAAACAGAGGTGGTCCACAAGCCTTAACAGAGTCCATGCTATAGCGCTGAGCCCACAGTATTTTTCAATTACTTGTGTTCAGAATTCCAGTATTTCTAAATTATGATTCTTTCTCCACTCCACATGTGCTTTAGGTAATTGAATTAAGCAGCCTTTATATAGGAATTATATTGCCTTTATGCTCATATATAGCCATACTATTTTAAGTTAAGCTCATTCAGCAGGCTGTTTAATGTTGTTGTTGTGTGCCTTCAAATCATTTCTGACTTATGGCCAACCTAAGTCAAACCTATAATGGGGTTTTCTTGGCACAATTTGTTCAAAGGAGATTTGCCATTGCCTTCCTCTGAGGCTGAGAGCAGGTGATGCTAAATGACACCCAGTGGGTTTCATAGCCAAACAGGGAATCGGACCCTGGCCGCCAGAGTCATAGCCCAACAACCAAACTACTACTCCATGCCCTGACATATACATAATATGTATGGCCTGATGTAACTGTGATTACTGAAGAATGTACCATGACTTTTTAATAGAACTTTACTGGCAGAAGAAACCTATTAGCTGTCTTTTCCACAGCTGCAAACAAGCCTTTGTGTATTCATTTCTACTGGTAATCAAAATGCAGAATTCATTTCAATTTTGATGAATGTGACTTATGTCTTTGGTGTTGGGTTACTCGGTTTAGGATAGAAAAGTTATTTTATCACCTCTTTAATTAGTCCATAATAACACATATGAGTACAATGCTTCAGGAAGTGTGTGTAAAAAAAAATCTCAATGATAGTCCAGATTGGCCCAGAAGAACACAACTCTTCTTTCCGTGTCAAAAATTGTGACATTTTAGGGAGGAAAATGCTGCTCATAAATATTTGTGGAGGACTGGAATGCTACAGTTGATGCGTGATATTCACCATTACACTATCTAAGAACTCTAACAATTGGAAATTCAAAAGTTTCTGATGCAATGTGTGCTACAAAGCTGCACATAGATTCCCTTTGTGTTAAGTCCTAGCCATTTTTGTCCCTGGGCTGACATCCACAGGCAGTAGCAACATCAAACTTCAAGCACAAAAGAACTAAAATCCTTCCATATAAAGGCCTTCATGAAAGGTCCAGATTCAATCTTTCCAAAGTTATTGATTAATTAGAATCATCTAATCAAAGACATTGTGCCCAGAGCAAATGTACTCTTCATTACTCTCTATGCAACTTTCTGCTGTACAATATTTTCCAGATCTTAATCTATAGTCCTTTTTCAGTATTTTACGTGGTCAAATAAGAGTTTTTTTATGAAGAAAAATCATGTCACATTGTGTTGGATCCAAGGAACCAGGGACAGAAAGAAACTAACTATTAGCATTGCTCCACGCTGCAAGAGATCATCCTGGGCTGTAATGGGTAAGCTTCAAAAAACTGAATTTCCAGAAATTCTGAAGAACATCTTTTGATTTAATCTCACATCTCTCTAACAGGGATAGCAAGCTATGATCTGCCATATGTTATTGTTTTCCTATTCTAAACAGCATGGATAATGTTAGGAATGAGTTAGAATTTTAAAAAAAATTCTACATCAAATCCGATCAACATTCTTCCAGGTACCCAGCAACCTTATTGAAATTACAGGGGACCTTTCTTATCTGTGTGGGTTCCAGATTTCACAGGCTATAGCAGGTTCCTCCCAGAGGATCGAAGTGTGTGTGGGGGTTCATACGGGGAGAAGCGGTCCCTGAAATAAGATGGACCCAAGCCATGTAGGGCTTTAAAGGTTAAAACCAACACTTTGTACTGGGCCCAGAAACTAATCGGCAGCCAGTGGAGAGCCTTGAGCCTTGTTATGTGCTCTCTCCTTGATGTTCCAGTTACAAGCCAGTTACAAGCCTGGCTGCTATATTTTGGACCAATTGAAGTTTCCGGGTTAAGCACAAGGGTAGCCCCATGTAGAGCGCATTACAGAAATCCAGGTGTGAGGTTACCAGAGCATATACCACAGTTTCCAGGTCCCTGATCTCCAGGAAAGGGTGCAGCTGGCGTATCAGCTGGCGCTGATAACAGGCACTCCTGACCGTTGCATTCACCTGACTAAGAGTACCCCCAGACTGCAAACACAGTCCTTAGAAGAGAGTGTGACTCCATCCAGGACTGGAGACTGTATTCCCAAGGCTGGTTTCGGGCCTGTGACTGTTAGTACCTCCGTTTTGTGTGGATTCAGTTTCAATTTGTTTTTCCTCATCCAATCCATTACTGCCTCAAGACAGCCTTTAAAAGGAGAGACGGCATCTGAAGTCTATGCTGATGACCTAGACATGGAGAGGTATATCTGAGTGTCATCAGCGTACTGAAGACACTGAGCTCCATCAAAAACAACCCTATGAAATTCATGGGATTACCATGAGTCAACAGGTGACTTGAAGGCACATACACACATACATATGTTTAGACTAAAACTTAGACAACCTTTCAGCTCAAACAGGACTGGAGAAGACATTCTATATCAAATGGTACCTTAGCACAAAAAGATACCATGTAGTTTCAGCCTCCTTTGTTACCAGCTTCTGTGAAGCTTAACATAATAAGAAACTTCAGCAGATCTGAAAGTAGATTTGAGTAGCTTAATTGCATATGCCTTCGGCCAGGCCAATTAATGGAAGTTACCCACATTTTCCCACAGGATATTATAAAATGGTCAGTTGATGAAAAGATTGGTTAGCGTCCTCTTGACAAATGTGAAGTGACATTTTACCAATGTCTTTTGTGGGCATGTATAAAAGAACCGGTTCATCTAAAAACCTTCCCTACCAGGGGAAAGGGAAAAAGACAATACTCATCCCTAAAGTAGAGCTGAGCTAAATAAGTGGTTCACACTTCTTGTTCACAACAGATGAAAGAGGATGATTCTCAGCGCATTGTGCATTTGATCACAGACAAGGAATCTTCCAGATCAAAGGGGAACATAATAATGGAGCCTAACGAAGGGAACTTGATCCAAACACAACTTTAAAGAAGGAAACTTCCATATTAAAGAACACTTATGAGACCAAAAGCTCTTCGTACACATTAACACATGGTGTGTGTGTGTGTGTGTGTTAGGAGGGGAGGATATCAAATAGAAATGGCTGGCATTCATCAAAATCGTACTTTAGAATGAATGCGCTAGAATGTAAGAAGATTTTGCTCCCTGGTTGTACAACTAGACAATACTTTGAAAGAGGCAAAACTATAAATGTGCTAGTGACCTGAATAAAAGCTTCAGTGATTTCCACATATCAGCAGGATAGGAAATGAGTCTGAAGGTCTTAATCCAATTCTCAGTGGACTGGAGTCCACAGCATCAACCTTCTCCACTACAATTAGCACTAATTGGCAACTTTTTGGCAGTCTCTCAAGGAAAGGCTGAGGCCTGAATGAGGAGGAGAGTGAGCCCTTCATTTGTTCGTGCTAGACGTGATCTCTTCAGATAGGAACAAGACAGACTGTAAAGCAATACAGGGAAGTTTATACTGCTACATTCTAAACTGTGTCTCATGACTTAGGTGAGCAGGAATTTTTAGGAAGGCAACGGTGATATTTTCCTGAGGCAAACCCAATGGTGAAGAATGGAGACACAACCACTATGTACCAAAACTAAAGAAAGGGGATTCAAATTGAAAGATTGTAAACCTCACTCATTGAGTTTCTTGCTTGCATAAGTAGGTAATAGGTCTGATCATCTCACAGACAAACATGTAACAGCAGTTTCCTTGGATAATTTCTCATATCAGTATGCTCCCAAGAAGCTTCCCTGATAACATACTGATAAATATGGGCATATTTTAACATGATTAAAATTGTGATTGGGAGGTCTTCTTTTACAGGATTGTAGATATCAATGTCAAAGATTGCTTTTTCTACCACCTCGATCCAATATAAGGAGAGGTGGGATACAAATTATTATTATTATTATTATTATTATTATTATTTGAAAAAGGTGTCTCTGCTGTTTTGTAGTTTTCCCAGATTTAAACCAATGGATCATATATGAGAATAAATATTCCAGGTATTAACTCCTTTCTGCTATTTGTTACCTGTTCAAGTGCAAGGACTGATGCCAGGGATGTGGAACATATGACTTTTCAGATGCTGTTGGACTGCAGTTCTCATCATCCTTCATCACTGGCTAAACTGAATAAGGGAAATGGTAGATGCAGTCCAGAAACACTTGCTTTTCCCTTCCCTACTCAAAGCAAGGGCTTCTTGGAAACATGCAAAGTGACCTGTTGCTTTCCTGGCTACTTTCATTGGAATTGCCCCATTGATACAGAATAAATTCATAAATGTGTGGGCATAGATTATCTGACACTTGATAACTCACAGAATGTATGAAATGAATTAATCAAAGTGTATTATACTTGCAGGGTTATGAAAGGTTATCTGAGAATTTAAATAACTCTCTTTCTCCCACACAGGTGAAAACCTGAGACCACTGTCTTTGTCATGAAACATACATATAAAAACCAAACCAAAACTGGAGAGAGCTTATGAATAAATAAGTGAATAAATGATGAAACGCTTACCGGTAATTAAATTACATGTACTGCAATAGTATTTACTAGATAAGAAAACTATATGTCTGTTGCCTCTCTCAGTCTTCTACTACTTACACTGGGACCCAAAGTAACTGGGAAATGTTTTAGCTTCTAAGAGTTTTCCATAGCCACTTCCAGATTGCTAAATTGCCAAGAAGTAGGTATGAAGTGAATTGTCCCCATTTCACTTATTCGTGAATGGAACTGCAATAATATCAGGCTTATAGAGATTGGGATGGTATTTCAATATCTCTGTATCTGCTTCTTCCATATACTATTCTATGTACTATTTAAAATTTAACACATTTTGAGGCACTATTTTATGCATTACACATATTGCTGCATAGTTACTTTGACATGCCTGAGGGTTTGTTTTTTTTACTTGTTTTCCAAACAATACCCTGAACCTTACATGTTGCATGGCAAACTACTTTTTTTAAAGTGCTGGGATTAGTTTAAGGTGAAAGATAAATAGAAGTTAATACAAAGAATTGTGAACTACTTGTTCCTAATTTTACCTATCACTTTGGATGTTTGGCAAGCAATACAAACCATAACATTATCATTTTAAAAACAACAACATAAGTCCATAAAAAGGTGGGTGATGTCAAGGAAATCAAGTGAGAAACATTTTAAGGGTTTAATTAGGCTCAAAATTCCTCCACCAACTGTTTTTTGAATGAAATAAATGCAGATTTATAGTCTCAGTGCAAAATGTTGGTTTGTAACATCTGTGAATGGCTTTCTGATGAGATTCGTATAAAGAAAAAGCAATTCATGAAGGGGTTGGTTCCAAATAAAGGGCTATGTCTTTTGGCCAAACTCCTTTGAATTCTGTTTAAATTACATTGATGGGAAAGTGGGCAGCAAACAGGAGAATGCAAATTTCCTGGAAGTAATTTTATTTTGCCATCCTGTTCAGGCTTCCATGAAGATACTTTGTGATGATATGATAAAAGCATGCAGTGTTTGGAGTAATACTACCAAGGGTCTGCTCTCAGAAAGAAAATTTACTTGAATTGTCAGCCAGCTATATAATCTTGATGTCTCCTGACTTGCATATCATATGCAGACATCTACAATTATTTGGTTATTCTTAGCAACCTATAAATGTATTTTTCATAGTATAAGCATCTTAAAATAGCCATTCTGAATGAAAGTTTTGTTGGAAGTAAGGAGAAAGGTCTGTGTATAAGACCATAGAACAAGCTAATTATTAACACTTTCAATTAATGCTTTCAGCTAGGACATGGGATTCACATGTAAAAGCCATGCAAAGCAATCCTACACACTTATCTGGGGTTAGCTCCATTCCAGCCAACAGCGATTACTTTTGCTTTGACCTCTAAGATCACACTTTTTAAAAATTATTTTAAAATTTACAAATGTTCATCTGATTGTTAGTTTTATTTCTATTGCAAGCACCTAATTCTCCTGCATTATCAGTCACTTTTGTGTCCCACCTTTCTCCTAGGCTGTCCTGGTAGTATCCATGGGCATGTCTCCTATTTTACCTTCCAAATGTTCTGTGAGGTATATTAGGTTGAGAAATTAGGACCAAGTGGGGATCATGACTGAACAAAATTTGAACACAGGCCCTTACAGTCCAAATGCTATAACATGCTGGCTTTCTTCTAGCAGTCTACTTGTAGTCCAGTCATTCTTCTGGTTTCTGTTATGTATAGAATTTTGCCTAAAAGAAATAAAACAATAGTCATCACACCTATAACAGTAAAGGAGAGAGACAAAACAGACAGGTTTTTTAAGAGCAAAAGCTTTATTTAGACTTAATAGATATAAGGTGGACAAATGTCCTCAACATAAACCATATCAGCAGGAGTACCATTTTTTTCTGCTTTGGCCAGACTTCACCTGGAACAGTGTCCAATTTTGGGCACCACAATTCAGGAAAGGCATCGGTATGTTGGATTGTGCCCAGAGGAGGGTGATCAAGATGGTAAAAAGTCAGCAAACCAAAGTGAGAAATATGTTAGGGAACTGTGTCTGTGTGTTTAGCTTGGAGAAGAGAAAATTGAGAAGTGGTATGATAGGCCCCTTTAAATATCTGATGGAATATTGTGCAGAAGATGGAGCAAGATTGTCTTCTGTTGATTCAGACACTAGGACAGCAATCGACAAATTCAAATTACAAGAAAGAGATTCCACATCTCATTAGGAAGCACTTGCTGGTGGTAAATGATACTTCAGAGGGTGGTAGTAGCTCTTTGAGATTATTCACACATTTTTTCTGTTTTTGTTCTTTTAACGTGACTATCCGAATAATCTCGGTCATTCATTGTGGTTTTGTTCGCACTATTTTTTTTTATCAGAACCACATCTATGCATATATCTGCAGGTTCTGTTGCTCACACATGTCAGCATTCAAATAAAAATGGAATCAGTGATGTGGATGTATTCAAAATATGTTCAAGCCATACAGAATTTTATCCTGGTTTATCCTGGGCCTATTCACATTGGTTATTTACACAGCTGACAATGTGAATCTTTTATAACAACTCAGAAAAAATCCTGACTTCAATTAACTCAGGATCTGTTGGATTTTTGGGTAGCCCCCACCCCCCAAAAAACTTAATCAGATTTATTTGAAATGCATGTGAACAGCAAAGATTCAACCCACATTCTACAGGGATTATTTTCATCTTCTGACTAAGCCCTTCATTGAAAATGTTTCAGCAGAAGTTGTGAGATTCTCTTCCTCAGGTTCTGTTTTCCTCCACAGCAAGGGATTTGACTAGATGGCTCTTGAGGGTTCTTTTCAACTTTATTATTCTATGATTCCATGAAACCTGCCTCCAGTGAGTACATAAACTGACAAGGCTTTGTTCTTGCTTTATCAAGTTTAGCAGGATTATGTTTGGAGCAAGGTAAGACTGCAGTATGGCATTTGACAATATTTGTTTTTGCACCCTTGGCTAAATTAAAGCAGTTTTTTGTTTATTTTGTAAATCAGACTTCCCACCTTGTAGAATGCATTTTCTTTCTCTAAATTAGTCCCTTGGTATTTGATCCTTTAAAAAAAAACCTAACAACATTTCACCTGCAAATGGATCAAAGGATCAATAAGTGTGTGTACATAACATACTCTCACTGTGTGTTCTGAAGTGGTTCCTTTGAAATTTAATCTTCCTAATAATGCTCTTTGATACTTCTGTCAAACAAACAATCAGTACAGAAGCTTTTTGTACGTAATAAGTAATTGTAGTGTATTATGCACTTTACTGTATAATATGCCTATCTTGGACAAAATATTTTAAAAACAATTTTGAAGTTAACAGTCACAATATCGTTATTACAGCAGAAGCCTCTTTGTCTTTCCTGGTTTCGTGATACACTCCAGTTTACCGATCATTGTAGGCACAAGCAGTTTCTATAGCAGAGAATGTTTTCAACTACCTTTGGTGGTTGGCCCACCTGTGATTTTATCTTTATTTGTATAGCGTGTTCTTTGACTACCTCTAGACTAGATTATTGCTTTCTGCTAGGTTGTCTCCAGTTCAGAAGAAGGAACTGACAAAACCATCTCTGAGTATTCCTTGCCTAAGAAAACCCTATGAAATTCATGAGGTCAGCATAAGTCAACCAGCAACTTGAAGGCACACACAGAGAGAGACATTGTAGTGGGTGCAGAAGGAAACTGCAGAAAAAAGTTGGTAAGCTACTCCGTTCAAGTCCCTTATTAATGGTGGTGAACAATTTGTGATTACAACTCCCATGATCCCTCACTACTAATATGATGTAGTAATTTGAGTGTTAGACTATGTAGAACAGGGTTAGAATCTCTGCTAAACCATAGAAACCTACACTCTTTGAGCCTTAGAGAAGTGTAAAAGCCAACTGCCCACCATACAAATCCCGCCAAGAAAACCCATGATAGGTTAGCCCTAGGGTCACCATAAGTTGGAAATGACTTGGAAGCACACAACAACAACAACTTTTCAAGGGCTTATAGTAAGTATTGTAAAAGAATAGTAGTTGTGCGGTGCCTAGGTCCTTTGAGGCAGGCAGAGAAAAAGACACATGCATATACGTATATACATAATGTTTCTTTAGATTATATATCTGTTCTTTTCACAGAACATCTCATGCTACTATATAACTACTAAATGGCCACATTCCAGGATGGCAGGATCCTAGGACTGCACAAATATAAAAAAAGGAGTAGAACTTGAAACTTGGGACAACAGTTCCCAGAATCCCCCACCCAGCACTTCCAGATTCTGGAAGTATTACTCCCAGAACTTTTCCAAGTTCTGCTTAATTAAAATCATGCTACTTATATGGGTAGTCCAATAGTGTTCACTCAGGCTCACAGGCTGAGTATTTTAGATCAGATTCTACCATATCCAAGGAAAGATTCAAGACAGTAGGTTGGGGGGGGCACATTTTCTTGTTCCCCATCTCCTGAAACTCTCACTATCCATGTTTTCTGGAGATGCCATTCCAGATCTCATTGTAGTCTGGCTGTAGGCCTAAACAGGAATATTTCCCTTAGTGGGAACCCTGTGGTCATCCACTTGTTGAAATGCAGCTTGTATTAGCCACCATAAATAATGGTAAAGAATCATCAGAGCTGGAATTCAACTCAAAGAACATGGCTTCCCCACCCCTGCCTTAGTTTGCTGTAGATCCTGACTGATTTTTTATATGAATGGAATGAAAGAAAGAACTCGAATTATAATGGACTGAACTCTAGGCTTTTCTCCAGTATTCAATTTTTAAAAAACAAAATCTTTTCTTTTTCTAATCCTCTTAATAGATGCTAAAATGTACAGATTCTCACAGATGTTTGTCATTGTATGACTCCTTCCTTTGCTTTGCCATACTGTTCAATGTTTTATAGACAGCTATACACTGAAGAGTTTATAACTATGTGCATCCCTCTCCCTTTGGAGTTGAAGTGGAATGGCAGCTGGGAGGGGAACACACAAAAGTTCCCTCTTTATTAAACTAGGAAAGCTTTGCTTTGTAGCAAGGTACAAATGAATACTCTCAGCATTCCATTAAGGGATTTATAAAATAAGAGATGTAATGTGAATCTTCATTCAAAGAATTATTCCCTGGGCATGTTGTGGTACACCTGATTCTCCAAGACATAGCTAGACTTGACACATGGAATTATACATATCTCTTTCACACTATATAGAAAAGACTACACCTTTGCATTCTGCATTTAAGCTGGAATAACTTCAATTTCATAGTTAATGTTCAGAATTTTCTTTTCATCAATTCTCTGAATACCCCAACCAGCATCATCAACACTGGCCTTGTTGACTATGGATTCTTCAAGTTCTACTTTGTGGTTGTGTGCCTTCAAGTCATTTCTGACTTATGGTAACCTTAAAGGGAACCTATCATGGGGTTTTCTGGAGCTGAGAGCATATGACTTACCCAAGGTCACCCAGTGGGTTTCCACTGCTGAGCAGATAATTGAACCTGATCTTCAGAGTTGTAGTCCAATGCTCAGACCACAACACCATGCTGGCTCACATAATTTTCACCATCTCTTACTGAATGGTACAGCAGACCATCTTTGTCCATTTGTTAGCCATTATGATTCTGAGAACATTAAAGGAGAGAGACTGTGGAGAAAAGGCAGATTCAATGGCAACATTAGAGCTTTCTAGATTGGCAGGAAAGTGTGACATGAAGTTGCCTTTTCCTTAATGCTTAGCAGCTGCACCACAGATGGAGCTGCACTGTTCTGCAGTTTTTAAAAAAGAAGCTGGGAAAACCAGCACCTTTTTAAAGGCGCTTCTTCTCCCCTAAAACACAAAAACAGCGTGTTCATGGCACACTTTCCCTTTTTCTCATCTAAAGGCTAGAGTTTCATGCAGCCATGAACACACTTCTTTTTGCCAATCTAGAAAGCCCCATAGAATCAGAGTGAGCCTGGCAACAGCCAATGGGAGCTTAGCCAAGAAAAGGTGGTGGCTACTCCCAGGAACAAGTATAAATAGGCTGAGTGAGGGGGATAGAGACCAGATAGAGACAGAGCTCTGAGTTAGAGGTTTATTAGACCCTGAGGGATTTTAATAGCCAAGGTGGCCAAGATATACTGCTGAAAGGGGCAGTGGGAAAGGGTTTGAGCACCCAGGTTGGCCTAGAAAGAGGTCATATCTGAAAAGTGAATTGGTGTGGTTGGGAAATGCATAAAGTAGCAACAAAGTTTTAAAGTACTGAGTCTAGTCAAAAGTCATATGTGAAACTATAACTGTTTAAGCGCATAAGCACTGTATCAACTCTGAATCCACCAGAGGAGAGATACGGTAACCAACTATCTTGTAAATAAAGTTTCTTTTGTTTCAGTTCAGTGTGTGGTCACTTGAGGTATTTTAAGAAACTATAAACCAAACACTACCAAGGATTAGTAATACTTTTATTGTTCAGAACACTCAAAATAGTGAGTGTCCTGTCAGTGGTATAGGAAAAGTGTGGGAGTCACTTGAGCAAGCAATCCATGTTTGAGGGTCTTATTGTGCAATTGGTGGCAGCAGTGGGAATAAAAGGACCAATTGTGCTGCCATCCGAGAAAAAAAATTGGGTGAGTGAGTCTCACCTTCACATAAGTGGTGGCAGTGGTGGATAAAGTAAAAAGGAGTTAAAGCTTTTGAGAGATTTTGGCAGTGCCATGTTGTCACCACCATAGAGACCCTCCAGGTGTTGTTGGATGGAACTTTCCATGATCACTGACCATTTGCCATGCTGGATGAGTTTGGTGTTCTTAATCTTTTCTGTCATCTTTTCACATTTGTAATAGAAATTTATTTGTATCAATTTTCTTCTTAGTTTTTGAGCAAATGAAAATGGCATATCAGAAAACTGACATTTTAGAATAGCATGTCATCATTTCAACAAGCAGCTAATGTAAACAAGAGAAACTAACTACAAAAGTAATTTCCCTAGAAAAAGAAGACAATTAGCTCTACAGTGAGCATATAGATGCTTTCAAGCTACAACAAACATACACCCACATTTTCATAACGAAAAGGCATTGACATAAACAGTTGAGTTTTTAAAAAACCACACAATTTAGAAATATACAAAGGTGAAAAGATCCCAGCAGTTATTCTCCTCTTGCAGGCCTCCTCTGAGTTATAATTTCCTCAAATTTCAAGAAGGCACTGGCATTGGGGGACAAGACCTTCAATGTCCTTCACCTTTTAGAGTAACAGCTAACAGAAAGACAGCAAGAAAAGGAGCATTCTAGCCTATCTAAAAAAAGAAGTTCCATAGTCTAGGTTGAGACAGTCACCAAAAAGGCTGTATTTACATTCCCACTCTAAATCACATCAGACCATGAATGTGGTCAGAGATGGACTGATATGTATTTTTATTTTTATAAATCAACTATTATTTTTTATAAATAATTACAATTTGATAAAAGGAGTGGTAAATCATCAATATTTGAAGGCATACAGCTTCCTTGGGTCTCTTGTTCTATAAATGTAGTTGGTTTCAATTATTTTTTAAAAAATCTACAGGCAGAAGCAGGAAACCAGTATGCCTCCAAAATGCTATTGAACTACAATTTTTACTATTCATTGCAATGACTTGGAAATGAGGATGCTATTTGTAAATGATCAGAAACTGACTGAGAAGCTTCTAATTTCTCCATTTCACTTCTGTCACTGTAGAGAAGCAGAGGAATTTGAAACCTTTTTACACTTCACTTACTAGAGACATAATGAAACTGGAAAATCAAACTAGATCTAAAAACAAAAAAGACCTGACCAAATCGCAAAAAAATATAAAAAAATAGGAACAATGCAGACACCAGTGTTGATGATTTCAATGGATGACACCAATGCAAGGAATTCTCTCCCACTCTTGTTCCCATGTTTTATTTATGCAAGCCATTGCATTCTATTGCATTCTGACAAGTCGATGTGTGCCGCTACAGCTATTGTCCCAAACAAGGATCTTTAGAGAGTTCAGAAGATAAATGGAAAGGTCAGAGAACTATAGTTTTCTTGCATTTAAATCTTCAAAGGCAAGAGGCGGCTAATCACCAGGGATGTAGTCTCGCTTAGTACAAAGAGCCCAAAACAGCTTATTCTAAGAATGGTTTAATAACCAGAGCATTGAGAAGGTGAGAAGAGGGAATAGTTGTAAGCACACAATGGCAAATTGTTGTCAAAGAACAACTCCCAAAGTTGGGAGTCTTACCACATATGACAATCATTACACCAGTAGTTAAGAACAAAGAAGAGCACTGCCAGTCAAATATATCTGTTCTACTTTGAAGCCCTGATTTCCAAACTGGGACTTGGAGGTAGAAGGTAGGATAATAAGAAGCTACAGTGTAACATTATCTGAAAGTAAGTAGAAATATGGGCAACACCAGTAAGATCAGTACAAAATGTTATCCACTGTCATGAAATTGCAAAGCATATAACACATACTTATGTAGCATGATATCAAAGAATTAAGTTAAGCTTTTATAAAATACATCAGTTTTATGGCCTCTCTTAGACCAGGAACTGTATTTCCTCATTTCTCTTTAGTATTATTTTACCTGTTGTAGTTGAATGTAGTTGAATGTTTGGTATTGGTTTGTAAACTATTTATTTCATTTAGATGCTGCTTTTCTCTCAGAGTTGGACCCAAGGCAGCTGCTGTGAGCATGTTACTGGAAGATGAATGGAAGTGGGAAAAGGCATTTTAAAAGAAAAAAAAATACACAGAGTAGTGTAAATACTCTCCAAAGAAGTCCAGTTATGAGTCTTGTTCCTGGTATTTTATGTGTACAGTCATGGGGGATCGGGTCAAAAAAGGGTTAATTGGTCAAAATTCTCATCTGCAGTATGTCAAATCTAAATCAAAAAGAAAATAAACTGTTCTTATTTAGGGGCTGAAGAGCCCACTTTTTCAGAGTTGCCCTCAGTATTTGTTCACAAACTCTGGCATCTGACAGTTACACATTCATAATCCCTCCAAGACTTCCGCTACTGCTCTGTTTTCATGGTGAGATAACTTCATTCCACAGCACTTTAGTAACTATAATTAACTCCAAGATTAGTGAGAGAAAGGGCTGTGGGAGAAGATCTGGAGACTGCTGGCTCTCTAATGGGAACAAGCTTCTCTGCAGTGTTGCTTGTTTGATTATTATCAAATCGGAAATGCAGATGTGGCGTTCCGCTTGGTCACTCATTGTTAGAGAAAGGAGGAAAAAATCCAGCCTCTCATAATTAACTTAATTTAGCAGGTATACAAAATGGCTTGGATCCAAACAATGCAGTCCTATACTTCTCCTCAGAAGTAAACTCCACTGGATATAATGGGCCTTATTCTCATGTAAGTGTCTATACAATTGTGACCTGAGCTGCTCCTCCATATCCCACACTGGTCACAAAAGCTTTCCGAAGTTTCAGTTTCAAAATGTACACCTGCTATTTGTGTTTGTCAATCTAGGTGTCAATTACTTATGAATGCAGCCCCGGTGAGTGAAAAAGAAAGACTACCACAATAGCAATTGATGAAAAAAAGCTGAAGAAGAGCAAACAGGTAAAAAATGTCTAATTTAAGGTCCCAGGGACAGGCATCCAGTTATCGTCTTAGTTGCTTATATCATTTATTGTCTTCTGATCTTTCTGTACATGACATCTGGACTCTATGGGTAAGTATATTTAGTGATTTTGAAATCAATTGCCCATTGTTTGCAATTGCATACCATGTTATGTACTGCATGTTTGTTTGTTTTCTGTGACACCAGTAGGGCTTTCTTAAAGTTTCTGTAAACAGCTTTCATTATTGTGCAGTCACATTATATATATTTATAGCAAATTCTTCTATCCATACTAGAGGTTATAGTGTTTTGTTAGAAGGGTTTCCCCTGTGTGTTGGGCCATGAGATGCCCACACATGTCCTCTCCCACTAGACGAGCACTTAGTAATTTAATTCCAGTGATTTACTAAATGGTTAATCCAATTACTGTGAAATAATGTAACTGAATACTCACGCATAATTGTTGTTAATATCCACAATTGATGCAATGTCCAGAAATGTTTTTTTTTCCTTCAAAATCCAGAGCAGATTTTCTTGCACGTTATTAAATAAACATAATATTGCTCAATCGTATAAAATGAGCATGGCTCATTTCTCCTTGATTCTTTTTCCCTTTGCTATTAATTTGCTATTAATTGCTTTGTCTCTACACAAAAAGAGACAAAGCAATTAATAGCAAATTAATAGCCAAGGAAAAAAGAATCAAAGGGCTTAGCCCGTTCCAAGCAGATGGTAACAATGATCCATCTGCTAAAGGAATTAAATGTGCGCTAACATTAACAATGTAAGACACACATAAATTAACATCATTGACAATATAAGTGTGTGGTCTGTATTGGGTTTTTTAAAAAATCTGTAACAAAATATAGTGCTGTCAAGTGACTAATCTACCTCATTTATTATTTTCTTTTCCAACTCAGTTCTTTTCATCCCTGTGGCTTTTTCTTTATAATCAGCTAATACCTTGATTAGAAGATTAAAAACACCCACACCCACAGACCAAGGCCTAGCAGACAAAAAGAGCTCACATTGTTTTCAGAAGAAGGGATTTTCCTCCATCTGCCATTCCATGAGGTATTCCATAGTTCAACAGGTCAGGTGACAGGTGATCCTGTTTTTCCACTGATGGGTTCTGCTTGATCAACTTGTTAGTGGTGAGTTGAAAGATCACATATCAAACCAACATCTACAATAGCTTTTACTGATCTGGGTGCCACCAGATGTATTGTACTACAAGCCCCATCCTGCTGCCTAGGGATGATGAGAGTTTTATTACCAAGAGTAAAGCATCTTATACTTGTTTCAAGTCGAAGATTTCTTCAATCAGACACTTATACCCATCTTGGATAACCATCAGCTGCTTATCAGAAAAACACCCCAAGCAGATTTTATTTTATTATTTTAATTTATATCCCATGGTTGTCCAAAAATGGTTATACAATACATATGACTGGAGTATATGTTATAATTTGCTCACTATTGTGTAGTAGGGGTTTTTTTTAAACTATGTTTATCAAGTTCTTTCTTTTGTGTGTCATACCTTAATGAATAAGCATGGTGTTGTGGTTTGAGCATTGGACTAGGACTCCAAGAGACAAGGGCTTGAATGTTCCCTTGGCCATGGAAACCCATTGGGTGGCCTTCAACAAGTCATACTTTCTCAGCCTGAGAGAAGGCAAAGACAAAGCCCCAGTGAATAAATGTTGCCAAGACATAAATCAGAAACAACGTCAATACACAAAATAAGAACATTTTGTTTCCGGGAACAATTCAAAGTGTTGGTTATGACCTATAAAGCCCTAAATGGCTCGGGTCCATGCTTTTGGCAGACTGCATCTCCCAGTATGAATCGGCCTGGACTCTGAGATTCTCTGGAGAGGTCCTTCTCTCCGTTCCACCACCATCACAAGCACGGTTGGTGGGGAAGTAAGAAAGGGCCTTCTCAGTGGCTGCCCCTAGATTCTGGAACTCCCTTCCCAGGGAGGCCAGAATGGATCCCTCCTTGTTGGCCTTACACTGACAGACTAAGACCTACCTGTTCAGAAAGGCTTTTAAAATGGAATATTTGGGGTGTTGTTTCATTTTAAAATGTGTTATACAGTGTTCATCTATTTTATTCTTTTAAAAGCTATCCAGTTTAACATTGTAATAATTTCCTTTTTTAAAATTCCTTTTCTTCATTTTTGATTGTATTGTTCTTTTAATACTGTGAAACCACTCTGAGTCCCAGTTCTAGAAAAAGAAGTGGTATACAAATAAATGGTTTTTAAAAAAATCTTAACTCAAGGGTGGGCATGTGGTTGGAGGCTTAGAGGGCCATTTTAATGACATCTGATCCACATGCACACCATGCCACAGAATTTTATTACAGTTAAGAGCAATTGAAGCTTAGTAACATTTAGTGCAAACCCAGTGAAATCAATGGAACCAGAGGCATATCTAATCTTATTTTATAAGGCCTGTTCTAAATGCAGAGAGCTAACGTGGTGTAGCAGTTTGAATGCTGGACTACAACTCTGGAGACCAGAGTTTGACTCCCCGTTCCACCTTGGTAACCCACTGGATGACCATGGGCAAGTCACACTCTCTCAGCATCAGAGGAAAGCAAAGTCAAACCCCCTCTGAACAAACTGTGCCAAGAAACCCCCATGATAGGGTTGCCTTAGAAATGCCATAAGTTGGAAATAACTTACACAACAACAACTGTAATTACATCTATGTCTAGATCCTGTCATCCTATTTTGCATACATAATGTAAGACTGGATTGCCCATCCCACCAATGGTGATCATTTCTAGATAAGCAGTTATCTTATGTAAAATCTTATCATAAAATCTTATGTTTTTATTCCCCCCTCCCGTCCATGTTATCATTTGGTCAATAGGATGGTCAACACATTTATGATACATTATTATTTACATCTATAGTTTTGCATTCCTTCCATGAACTGATGATCATGTACACAATGTCTACCTCTTCCCCTACTTTGTCTCCATGGGAGGTTTGGCAAGGAGACAAGTTGACTGGCTCAAAGTCCCCTTGGTCACTTATAGCTGGGCAAGGATTTTAATGTAGAGCTCCTGAGACCAAGTCTGGTACTGTACCCACTGTACCTTACTGACTCAAAACAAATTAACTGTTCCATGCTTGGGGAATTCCTTAGCCTCTGGTGGGATTTGAGCTCCTCCCTCTTGATGTGTTGACATCATACCAGTCATCTGTCAAAAACATTTAGGCAGGGATCATTTCTTAGTTGACAGCTCTATGCCTGGGGTTGAAAAGTTAGAGCTGTACAGGCCAGTCTTTTGTACCTGCTTCCTCTCCTATTAACAAAAATAATTGATTAGCCAGTGTGCTGGGCTCCCTCTTTCTTGTAACTCTCTTTGATTATAAAACGTTTTCAAGGTAAAGTACAATAGTTATCCCTCCAATTACGTAATAGCATGCATACAAAAAACGATATTTAAACATGTCAAAAGTTATTTTTTTCAATATGTGTTTTCTGCTTTTATCTCATGATTCCATATTAATCTAGCCAGCACTTTAAGAGGTACTAAGAGGCTGCTATTAAATAATACAATCACGAAAACAATATGGAATGGCTTTATTTAATACATTACTCTTAACATTTTAAATTCTGGTTTTAGCAGTAAGGTACATGAGATACTGAAGGCTGCAGTCCTCTTTCACCTAAAAAAACCCACTTAACTCAGCATACCTTCCCAACTGTTTCAGTTTGGCAGGGACAGACTCTCAATCCTCTGCTGTCCCACATTTTCAGTTGGCTTGAAGCCACCCATGGGCTGTCGTGGGCAGGAAAGGGCACCTTTTTTTTGCTGGCCCAAACAGGTCCTTTTTCAGACAGCTTCAAGGCAGATTGGGACCATGACATGCAGTTGCCACATCCCCACTCTGCCTTCAAAAGGGGCAGCTTGAAGCCACCCCTTCAGGGCAGTCTTCACCATTTAGTTAGCTCCCTTCTTCTCTCCCTATCATTGTAGCACCAGGACTTACCCTCCACTCTGCTCTGCATCCATTTTCAGACTAGAAAAAGGATAGTTTAAATATTCCTTATCCCAACTCCTTAAGTAACTGAACAAATAATTTTAGCTAAATCACCCCCACTTCTTAATTTCCACAGGGAACTATGGCACCTCTCTCTCTCTTTGGTATTTGAATAATAAGCTGTGAACAATTGTGGTTGGTCCTTAATGCACAACCCTTGATGTGGAGGCTATCCTTAATGCACAACCCTTTATGTGGAGGCTATCCCTAATTTTAGCTTTTGGTCAAGAAACAGCAGGTCCTGGGACAAACCTGAACTGGCAACCCTAAACACCTTCTTAAAAAATGAAAATCTCCCCAGGGCCTAAAATGGCCTGGCAGGCATAAATGTGACAAAAAGACCCCATATATCTTAGTAAACATTTGAGGACATATGGGGACAATGCATTTCTAAAGAATGCCTTGCAGAGGGTTGCATGTGGCACCCAGGCTGCATGCAACATCCATGCTGCTCTACTTTTGTAAGTAGAGGTAGAACCAAATGGCTGGAAATCTGGCAAGATTTTGGCTAAGCTTTGGGAGGAATTTAATAAGCTATTCAACAGTGGAACCAACTGTTTCGAGAGGCTGTAAACTCTTCTTCACTGGAAGTATCAGTAATGGGTGCATGGGTGGGACAGGTGACAAATGTCCTTCCCAGAATTCATAAATATCTTCATAGTTTTTCAGGAAATAACTTGATATTTTTTTTAAAAAAAAAAAAATCAAATGGGGGGGGGGGAATAGTGACTGATGAATTTATCCATCCAACATTTTTACCCTTCATTGAACAGAGTCCTGGATGAAATGACTACCTTCTTATTCATATTCTTATTCTTACCCAAATGATTCCATGAATTATCAACTTATACAGTTACTTCCTTAACAACTCACTTTGACAGGACCTCCTAACAGCCATACTGTACAATCTGAATTCCTCTGTTCCTCTGATAATGATAGGTTTAGATGTTGGCCTAAATATTCTTTTACTTCATGCCTTTTAATTACTCACTTAACCAAGCCTTATATTTTCCATTAGTTCTTCTCATCCTGTCAGTTCTTCAAAATGTTGCTGAAGGTCTGGGTGGGTGTGCGGGGGGGGGGGGATGTTTGTGTGAGACTGAATGCTAAAGCAGGTGGGACACAACTATAAATGTGTTTTACTACAACAATGGCCGATAGCCTGAGTGCATTTCAGAGCAACACAGCAGAGGCAAAGAAAGCTATTTTGCTAGAAAAGTTTTTCTTAAAAAACTTTATATTTATACTTTTTAACACTTTTGTGTTATAAATAAATAAACAACAAGTAAAAGAACAAAAGAACAACAAAAGTTATCCACAGCTAATTCAACATACCTACTGCAAATGGAATTTGATTTTATCCCAACAGGCTTATTTTTACTGGACCATACTGGCACATTGGCAAGTTGTTCTCTGACTTGTGGATAATCTACCATAGGGTTTTCATGACAAGATGTCTTCAGAGGAGGTTTGGCATTGTCTTCTTGAATGAGTGGGACTTGTCCAAGGTCACCCAGTGGCTTTTCATGGCTGAGTAGAGTCTCCTGAGTCCAGCATTCAAACACTACACAACATTGACTCTCACATTGACAGGTACAGCACTGTTCAATTACTGCAGTACAGGTAGGAGCTGTCTCCTAAGCAGCATGGTAAGGAGCCAGCATGGTGTATTGGTTTGAATGTTGGGCTATGGATCTGGAAACCAGCTTCCAGATCTGGCTTGGCCATGTACACCCACTGGGATGACTTGGGCAAGTCACACACTCTCAGACTCAGAGGATGGCAATGGCAAACCTGATCAAACCTGCCAAGAAAACCCCATGATAGGTTCAGTTTAGGGTCACCACAAGTTGGGAACTACCTGAAGGCACACAAGGGCTTTTTCAAAGAGCTCTGTTTTTATTTTCTTCTGCAGTGCCACTCACTTATCTCAGCTAAGTATCTGCAAACAGATAGCAGCTCAGGTTCCAATATTGGCATTTTAGTTGTTTGCTCAACAGGGCCTTTAAAAGCAATGGAGACACCTCAGGCTTTTGAAGATGACAAATCACTTCTTACAGATAATCCATAGCCCAAGAGGGAAGAATGAGTTCTGAAATAAAATCAAAACAAAACTCTATGGATCAGCTATGTAACAATACCAGATGACAGATCCCAGAAACAAGTAACAATTGAAGAATCCTATTTATTGTCAAGATCTGTGAGTACACTTCATAGTCCACCTGATTTTGCAAGGTAAAGCTTCTGGGTCCTCTATCCTAGCTCAACTGACTTTAGGAAGCTCATCCCAAACTGAAAACAACTTGGCCCTTGGGCCCTTTTGATGCTGCAATTACAACTGCCCTCATTTTATAGAGATATTTTAAGCAAATGTTTGCTTGATGAACTTAGCTGCAAAAAGCTGTGAACCAAGCACCAGTGCAGTTCATTTTGAAACCGGAGACGGCACTAGTACAGAAGGAGTTTGAGGGAGAGTGCAAAGCTGAATGGTCAGCATTAAAGGTCACATTTTTGCTTAGCAACCATGCCGCTATTTACAGCCTCCTGAGGTGAGGGCAGCGAAGGGTGTATAAGGAGAAGGCTTTGAGTGAAACAAGCAAAGCTGGAGTTAAATAAAACAGAAGGAAAATAGAGAGAAGAAAAAATAATTGGGAACATACTTTCCAACATGAAGTAATCATAAATTCACATCAACACACAAAACCATTTAAGGAAATGTGGCTTCTCACAATTAAAAAGAGCAGAAAATGAAAGTTTACAATAAAGAAGAAGCGTTAAATACAACAAGTTGACAGCCTGTGTATCTACAATTGGGAGTTCATACTCTCCAAAATCTCAGTACCTTATTCAAGTAGACTTTTTTGATTATAAGAAAGGGGACATCAACTTCTCCAGCTTCCAGTTGTGTTGTACTACCATTCTTAGCCAACATGATAGGAGTTTTTTAAGACCATCTGATGACATTTATTGCTTGAGTCAGGGCAATAAACAGTTCCTCTCCCTCCCCTCTGCACCAAAGTCATGGTAGATTGTACCCATAAATAACCAAGTTGTTTGGCATCTCAGACAGAAAATCTCACAAGTACCTCTCTGTCCCTGGCAATAAAAATACAATAATAATAGGACATTAATCTAGTATCTAAGACAACTGATTCACTCTGCCTTGGAGTAGGGCTGGACCTGTGAGCTGTGGTTTAATACATCTGAAAATATTAACATCTGAAGATTTTCAGAGTATCAGCAGAAAATTGTGAAGACCCTAAATAAAGGTCTATATCATAAGACAGCAACACACCCTCCTCCCACAAGAAAGCTTGGTGGATGTCACCCCCCTCATCAGTTCTGTTCTACTGCCAACTTGTTATTTCTAGAGAAGGTAGCAGCAGAGTGTTCACCACCAGAGTGTCCGCTTTCTATTGCAGCAGGTATATCTTCCATCTGTCCCAATTTGGCAGGGATAGTCCTGATCAACCCTGTCTTCCCGTTTTGGGATGTTTTAAAAATGTCTCAGTTTCTCTCTTCTCTTCCCCTGGTCTTCAGCTTACTTCAGTTGCTGCAAACTGCAATAGTAGTTTGCACCCAATTAACATAGCAGGGGAAAAAGAGACAGGTTGGGAAATATTGCCCTTCCCTGCTGCCTCAGGCCAAAGCAAACTTCTGCAGTCTTTCCTAGCTTGTATGTACTTCTTCATTAATAAACATTTGCCATCTTGACCACACTCTGATGCTGCGTAGACACACACAACCCAGTATTTATCTGTGAACTGTTGGAAAGTATGAACAGACCTTTATGTTGTTTTCATCACACATTTGAGTTAGAGATGGGAAGAATGCTATCTTTGCAGCATTTCCAATCCTCTCCATGTATCTTCTTGAAAGCGAGGGGATTAGAGAGACATGTCCTTGGGTGACAGAAAAGACATGGTAATTTTGTACCTCTGCACTGTTGTCAAAACTTAAATCGAGTGCCTCTCCTCCACCAATCTAGGAAAGAATGCAGAAATCCTTTGAACTATCATGGACCAATTCCTGCTACAGTACACTTTTCACACTACACCTCATAAAGTTAATAATCTGACAGCTAATGTCTAGGTCACAAAAACAAAATTTCCAGTAATTTCAACTGTATAGATATCCAAGAAAGTGAGAAACTTAAGATGTTCAACATACAGGGAGTTTTAAAACTGGTATATGGTTGAAGTGTATACCATTTTGTTTGGAATGTTTCCTGATATCTAAACAATATAAAATACAATGCAATTTGAGGGGGCCTCATTCAGCTCAGATATCATCAAACGATCTCCCAAATGGCACAAGGTTCATTGCTGAAACCAGTTCCACATTGTCCTGGAATGTGTACTGATAAAGATAACATTAGAACTAACTTGATTTTAGGGATATTTTCCCAAGCTGATTCATTTATATGCCTGGAAAAACAAGTTATTTTAAATGAAGGGAATCTAATAATATGTGAGGAAATGTCCCCGAGTAGGCGAATTTCAAAATCTTACACAATGCTGGAAATGTGCTTCATTAGCATGGCCTCTTCCACTGAAATGGTCTTTTAATAGTTTTCATGCAAATAAAAACAGCTGAAGCCAAGCCAACATATTATTTGGATTCTACTAGATTCTGATGTTTTATTAACTCATTGGATACTGATTAGAGCTACAGGAAAATGTGAGCAATATATGGTGTGTTGCAATAGTTTTGTAATTTTAATTGTGGCATATTAATTGTTCTGAAATGATGCAGGTGCATGAGAACAGTCTCCTGGGCAGAGGCTGGAAAGGTTACTAAGCATGCTAGCTGGAGGATTCTGGGAGTTGTAGTCCAAAAGGTAACTTTTCCAAGTTCTTTGCCCAAGAGTCCAAGCAGTGGAACATCTTCCAGCCTGGGAGAGACAAAAGAATTTGTGCAAAGTGGTACTGGGCAGGTTAAAAGAGCCCATCTTGTATTTGAACTATGTAAGAATTTTAACACTGTTGGAATCCCGCCTCGATCCGAAGGGAGAGGCAGGAAATACAAATAACTATTATTATTATTATTATTATTATCTTGTTACTTGGAACATAACTGTCTGTGTTGGAAATTAGAAAGCTTTTATTCCTTACTGAGTGGGAACTAGAAGTGAAAACTGGATTGCATGGCATAGAGCAGAGATGAATAAAAATGGACAAATCTGCTCTCAGTTTCTAATCCTTTTTAACTTTAAATTCATTTTTGACCTAATTTGGCATGAATCTGTGGCATTTTAAGAGGACATATTGCAATGAATTTGTGGGTTTTTGTGTATGCATTTTTCTATGCATTTCCCCAATATGTTGTTCTTTTCCATAATGCAGTGGGTCCTTCCCATCTACAAGGGGTTGATTTTGGGCCTCTCTGCAGATGGGGAAAACCACAGGAACTAAAGTCCATATTGATCAATGGTTGGTTATGTGTGCATGCCTGCATCAGTGCACTCATGGATGTATGCTGCCATTGGCTAATGGCAGGGCAGAATGACCCATGGGAACTCCAATCCAGAGATGGCTAGCCTGCCAATACAACTGGCTCACTGTATACACATTCATATAGAAATCTCTCTAATATTAAAAAAAAAAACAACTTCTGTACCCATTTTAGGAGAGTTGCCTCAAACAGTGTGGGCATATGGAAATATAACTATTTTGGTTTGCATATTGGTTTGGGAAAATTAGGGAGATTAACATGAAAATGCAAAATAAATTTATCTTCTATCCATATATGATGGAGGGGCCATCCCCACTGATAGTAGGAGCAATATAATGAGAGGGCTACCATTGGGCCATGCTATAGTCACATATCCACTTCCAGACAACTTTCCTGTATATTTAGACCCCCCAATACCTCTTCCTGTTGTGTCGTATCTTTTAGACTATAAGCCTGAGGGCAAAGACTGTGTTATACTTAATCTTTGTAAGCCACTCTAGGAGACTTTTCCATCTAAAGAACCAGATAAACAAACTTTTTTTGTATTTTCTGAATTCTTTCCTTATGCTATTAATTGCAGATAGAACTCATATTTTATTCAAATTCCAGGTTCAAACAAACAAACAAACAAACAAACAAACAAAAAACCCAATACAGTTGTGATATAAACATTTTTAAAAAATAGGATAAATAAGGACTCAAGATCTGAATTCCTCCTGCCATGTCTAAAGTGGAGGGTTGGGCCATATGTCATTCCAAATTAAGTTTTCCTAGGTTGCTCTGAATTTCTCAGATATGACCTATGAACTTGAAGTCACAAGTTATTAATGGTTTCTACAGCAAAAAGAACTTAGGAAAGAGGCCAGGGGGCAAGAGCTATTTGCTGTTTCTTCATTTTAAAAAAACCCAAACATAAAGAAAATATGGGGGCTTTTTACATTGGCAAGAAAGTGTGACATGAAGTTGCACTTTCCTTAATGCTTAGCAGCTAGACAGCAAGCCCCAGGTGTGCATTTAAAAAGTACAGGGCAGCTAGACTGAGGTTTTTTCTGTGGCTCAGCAACTACATGGGAAGCTGTCAAAACGCTACAAACACAGGTGGAGCAGCTACATGGGCAGCAAGGAACGTGGCTTTTAGCCGCGCTTTAAACATTTTTTTCCCTTGCTGGCTGCGAATTGCGCAATTGCGCAGGTACACCATACAGTCGGAGCTTATCACATGGGGGAGTACAGGACCATTCCGAAAGAGGGAGAAAGTGAGGTCAGTTCGGAAATGCACATGATTACGCACAAGCTCATCACACACAAAACAAGAGAGCATCTACACAAAAAGAAAATGTAGAGTCAATACGAAAGAATTCATCACATGTGAACATACTGGTCGGCTTTCTGTTGCAAATTAAGGCATCTTGGGAAATGGTAGCAAAGGCTCATGGGAGTTGTAGTCTGTGTTCTGTCAGAGCATTATATTGAGTTGTCTTGAGGTTTCAGCCCTCTGTCCAGGAGGGATTGCCATATGTTCTCCATTCTTGAGCAGAGGCCCCCCTTTTCCAAGTTGACCAGGCACGTCCTCCTTTGCCAGGACACGTCCTACTTTTCCAGCCTTCTTTTTGAAGAGGAAGCAGGAGGGCCAGGCGTGCTCTGGCCAGGCTCTGGGGGTCTCTTCCTGGCTCCTTCCCTCCCTCCCTCCCCGCTTCCTTCCTCCTCCCTTTGGCTGAGAGAGTGTGACTTACAGGGAGGAAGGGCAGCGGTGGTGCTCCAGGTCCTCCTGATGCTGGGCCAGGGCAAGCTGGAAACAGGAGGAGGAGGAGAGGGACCTGGAGCACCTCTGCTGCCCTGCTTCCCTGCAAGTCACACTCTCTCAGCCAAAGGGAGGAGGAAGGCAGCCAGGAGAGAGCCCTGGAGCCTGGCCAGAGTGTGCCTGGGCCTGCCTTCTCCTTCCCCCTTCGGCTGAGAGAGTGTGACTTGCAGGGAGGCAGGGCAGCGGAGGTGCTCCAGGTCCCTCCCCTTCTCCTCCTCCTCTTGCCAACTTGCCCTGGTCTGGCTGAGCGCCTCCAGTGCCCTGCTGTCTCCCTAGAAGTCACACTCTCTCAACCAAAGGGAGGAGGTGAAGGAAGGTGCAGGCACACTCTGGCCGGGCTCTGAAGGTCTCTTCTTGTCTTGGCACCTTCCCTCCCTCCGCACTTGTATCGCTGCCTTTAAATGGGCGCTTTAAAGATACAGAGCCCCATTTAACCGTTCAACTACACCTTAGCCTTTAGATGCAATAGGGGTGCTTTTTACATTGGCTAAAAGGGGCGGTCCAAACTCGCCCCTTCTAGCGGCAAGATGAGGCCTAGGCTGCCACACGGGCAGCCGCAGAGGCCTCATCCCGCCGCAACGACCCGCCGCAAAAAAGAGCTCCGGGATCGAGCTCTTTTTTTGCGGCGCGGGAAGGGCGCGATTGGCGCCCTCCCGCGCCGCCAGAGCGTCAAAACGTACGCAGCGCATCAAAACGCTGCGCACGTGATGACGCTTGTACGGCGCCACCGTGTAGACGCCGCCATCTTTAAATGGTGGCGTCCATGCGTTTTAGGCTTAGGGAGGGTGTAAAGGCTATGCCCTCCCTAACCCTAAATGCGGGCTTTTTAGCCCTAAAAGCGCCTTTTTTTGCCCGTGTAAAACGGGCCAGCAATGCTGCACCCTTTTTAAAAAAGTAGTGGGGAAATCAAACTACTTTTTAAAGGCACTTCTTCTCCCTTAAAACTCCAAAATAGTGTTTTCATGGCACACTTTCCATTTTTCTCATCTAAAGGCTGGGCTTTCATGCAGCCATCAACACACCTCTTTTTGCCAATGTAAAATGGGCCAGCTCCTTTTTAAAGCACTTCTTCTCCCTTAAAACTCCAAAATAGTGTTTTCATGGCACACTTTCCCTTTTTCTCATCTAAAGGCTGGGTTTTCAAGCAGCCTTCAACACACCTCTTTTTGCCAATGTAAAACGGACCATGGATTAAAATTATAACACATTTATTCTATCCTGATATGTCCAAATGTAGCACAAAGAAAACATAGAATAAAAGTTCTGAGATACACTAAACTGGAATGAAATATTCATCATGTATTTTGGTACAGATATTGGAAATAAATGCTGCCATAGGAAGGTTTATAACTGAATGGGCATAAAACATATGTCTGTTTTAAGATTAGGACAACTAAAGTCTAACAGTCTTTGAATGTCTTATACATCCTCTCATTTTCTAAATGTCACGCACCAACACCATTTGCTTTTAACAAATGTGCTACTCATTCTTCATTTAAAAAAAGGTAAGCAGCTGTATACAAGAGGAAAGAAAATAAGGTCTTGTAATCTCTGTATAATGAATCAGTTGATGCAAGCTGCATGCAATGCAGCTCTGCTAATTTAAGATCTAGCTGTAAATTACACATACTCTTGAACTTCTGAAAAACTGTAACACATACCATATGTCATGATCAGGGGAATAGGCACAACTGGGAGCATCAGAATTCAAGTAAATCTGTCAACATATGTTGGAGTAATAGGAACTCAAAGCATGAGGTTGCCAAAACACAGAGGTTACATCTACACCGAGGGATTATCTAGTCACAGGGTATGAAAGCAATGCTGGGTCAGAAATTAGAAAACAGATTGAATTGTTGTTGTTGTTGTTTTAAAAAAACATTTAGTCCAGAGTAGTACAAAAAAAAACTTTTTAGTTGAAATCAGTGATTGAAAAATAATTTTGGTCCAAAACACACTGCAGAAATAATCCCAGTTTGAGACTGCTTTAACTGTCCTGGCTCAGTGCTAAGGAATCCTGGAATTCTAGTTTCTTGTGGCACCAAAACTCTGACAAAGAAGGCTATATGTCTCACAAAACTACAGTTCCCAAAATTCCCTGGCATTGAGGAAGCGTTTGCAAATATGATGCAATAAAAGAGATAATAATGTCCTGAGAAAGTTGAGAATTAAATAGCCTAGGATGTGATATAAAATTGAATGGGATTATTTTTCCAATACTTCACTTTGTTCACATAAATTATTCCCAGAGCAAGAAAGAACTAATCTTGAAAAGCTATTCCTTTGATTGGTCCAGTTAATTTTGCTGACAAAACTATGCAAAGATTTCAACTCCCTAGACTCCATTTTCCCATCAGGATGTAGGCTTTGCAAACTTAATTTATCAGCTGTGTGCTCACTGAAGGATCTAAATACCCTAAAGGCACCAATCTCATCTGATCATGGAAGCTAAGCAGTCAGCCAGTCAGTACTTGGATAGGAGACTGCCAATGGACACAACGTGCTGTAGGCTATATTTCAGAAAAAGGAACTAGCAAAACCACATCTGAGTATTTCTTGCCTAAGATATCCCAGCAAAATACATGGGGTTGCCTCAAGTAACAGGCAACTTGCCGGCACCCACACATGCTTAGTAAACACATAAAAGCTTAGTGACCAATTCAGATTGTCTTACCACAAACTCTTTCAGCACAAATGTCTGTGATGCAATACTTGAAACAGCACTCATACAAGTACCATCAAAATGACAGATGAGAGTCTCCATGTCAGTGGAATGGTGAATCTACTCTGATTTCAGCACAGACTTTAAAGGAGCTCTCCAAGGTGATGAACCCTGTCCTGAGACTAAGGACCAAAACACACTGCAGAAACAATCCAGTTTTGAGACTTTCTGGGAACTGTAGTCTGTTGTGGCACCAGAGTTTTCTGATAGAGAAGGCACAATGCCTCACAAAACTACTGTTCCCAGAATACCCTAGTATTGAACCAGAGCTGTTCAAACGGTTCAAATTGGACTATTTCTGCAGTATGTTTCAGACCAAAGTCCAGCAATTTGAATACAGGCTGAATCTCCCTGATCCAAAATATTCCAAATCCAAAATTATCCACATGGGTGGTTGAGATAGTGACACCTTTGCTTTCTATTGTTCTACATTCAGTCAGACCTCCAAATTTGTGGCTCTGACTTTTGCAGATCTGACTATTCACAGATGTGAATACTACAGTCAGCCCTCCATATCGGTAGGGGTTCTGTTCTGCCGTCCACCATATATCCCAAAAAATGTAGGACCTCAAGTCCCATTATTTCCTATGGACATGCGACATGTACACAACCACATTGGCATGGCTGCATGCAAACACCATCATTGAAGATAATTGAGAAGGCCATCCAGATGCTCCAATCTGCGAATGACTAGTCTGCCAATAAGGACAAACTGTATGTTCTCTCTAGCTTCAGGGAGACTCTGCCAGAAGCTGACCATAGAGTTGTGATGGAGGACCTAGAGATTCCTAAAGAAAATACTTCCTTAGGCATTTGTAGATCCTCCATAATTATCCTATGGTCAACTTCTCGTGGATGTTTACCACAGAGTTGCACCTAGGGATTCCTAGTGTTCTCTCAGGTTTAAAAAAAAGGTGTTTTCTTATTTGCGGTTTTTCCATTTTCATGGAGGCCCTGCATGCCTAATCTCAGTGAATGTAGAGTGCCTACTGTACAGAAACTTTGTTTTGCGTACCAAGTTATTAAAAATATAAAATTATCTTCTGGCCATGTGTGTAAGATGTACAGGAAATATAAATGAATTTCATGTTTAGATTTGGGTCCCATTTCCAAGATATCTCATTATGCATATGTGAATATTCCAAAATCTGAAAAACTCTAAATTCTAAAACACATCGGGTTCCAAACATTTTGGATAAGGGAGACTCAGCCTGTAGCTAAAGTCTGGATCAAAACCTATCACCAGGCTTCACTGGACAATGATCATACAGACAACAATACAACCAATTTCTCTTTTCCATTAGAAAATGTTGCCTTGATATTTAAGGGGCTATTAAAATATAGTAAAAACGCTTATAAGAACCTTTTTTCTGTACAATAATGGATACACTATTTAGTTCTGTAACTTAAAGTTGGCAGGCACCTAATGAGGAAAGTGTGTGTTCTCCAAAACTCATTTCTAGTTTACAAGCAACTCCATAGCCTTAATAAAGTAAGAAGCTGCACCCCATAGAATAAGATCTGTCACTTCTGGGGGAGAAAAGATAGAAAGTAAAAATTGTGCCAAGTAACATATGTGCTTCCTTTGCTTAAGTCCTGCAAAGTTGCAGTGCCATCTGCAGACAAAACACAACACATGCAACCATGAATTTCTGTAATCCATTTTGCTAGCTACTCAAGAGGCCAAGAGGTGTTTAAAGCACTGCTTAAACTATTTCAAATATCCTTCAAATGCAAGTAGACTGCCAAAACAGCAATTCACCCACCATTCATTAACTCTGCATTCATTAATTCTGCTTAGCAGGTATGGGATAAGTTCTGCCCGGTGATGGAGCTGTGTGATAGAATCCACCCCTGTGCGTTTACATCCTGCACCTAGCGTGGGAATAAAATCTGGTGTGATAATCTCCTACATTCAGTAGATCTTATTTACTCTCAAGGTAAATTACTCTTCTCTTAAAAAGAGATGTCTGAAAGGTACTATAACAGCCATCTAAACACTTTTGAAGGGCTGTCATAAACCTACAGCGCTATATAAATAAAGGTTAATAATAATAATATAAAAAATGGAGCAATTTTGTTTTCTGCTGCTCCAGAGATCAAAATTTAATCCAGTGGAGTCAAACTACAAGAAAGAATATTCCAGCTAAACACAACAGGATCTCTCCTTTTTTACACATTTGGAAACAGAGTTCATATGGTCATGATGCTGTGTATTTCCTGCATTGGCAGGAATTACATGCCTCGTGGGACTCCTTCCAACTCTCCAATTCTGTGATTCTAAATAAGTCAGTAAAGTTTAGCCCTTTAAATAATGGACACTTTCCCCCTATCAAGCCCTAGCCCAAATAACCAATGGTAAGGAATGTTGGATGTTACAAATCAATATCTGAAAGGTCACACTTTGCCATTCCCGAGGTATTTGTGTGTTGTATGCCTTCAAATTGTTTCCAAGTTATGGTCACTTTAAGGTGTACCTATCACAGGGTTTTCTTAGCATATTTCTTCAAAGGGAGTTTGACCTTGCTATCCTCTGAGGGAGTTTGACTTGTCCAAGGCCTCCCAGTGGATTTTTGTGACTAAGCAGGGATTCAAACCCTGCTCTCCAGGTACAGGTTTGAAATCTAACTGTATGGAAGATGGTCAATTAGGAAAGGACTAGGAAATTGTGTGTCACTCCCATTTTTCTTCATGGAAACATGATGTTACCTTCAAATGTATATTTGTAGTTGTCCTCTCTTCAATTTCATTTTTTTACAGCAATATGATATACTTAGGCATTTAATTCTGTTTCACTTATTCTTTATATATTAGAAATAGCAATATCATTTACATTTCTATACTGCTTCATGTTGAACTAAGTAGTCTCCAAGTGATTTACAACATGTAAGCTAATTGCCCCCAACAAGATGGGTACTCATTTTAGCGACGTACAGAAGGATGCAAGGCTGAGTCAACCCTGGAGCCCTGGGATCAACCTTGTGGCTGTAATACTGGCTGCAATACTGACATTTAATCGCTGTGCCATAGGTCTCCATGTAAAGTTCAGATAATGTTTTTACGCTGCAGTCCTGCATTTTTACAAACAGGCAAGTCCCATTCATTTAAATGGGACTCACTCCCATGTAAACAGGTGTATGTTTCCAGACTGCAGTTGTTTCTAGATGAGGCTTTTATCCTGCAATTACTTAGCCTCAAATATGGATTTTTATAGGGGATCCAGGCATCTTGTAACCCTTCTATGTCTTCCAACTGCTTTCTTTTATCTTAGCAGAAAAAAAAACTGTAAATGAGAAAAAGATGGAACAGGTGCACTTTTTTGTAGACTGATAGAACTAGAAAAGATCCCTCTGTAACAACCCTTAGTCTCTTTCAAGTCCACAAATTCACATTTTCCAAGTAACTGATACAAAGCACTGTTTGTCCCTCTTCTAATTCATGGGAAATTTATAATTATATTAATATAATACATTTCAAAGCATTCCTTGCAGCTCCACTTTTTCCTCTAGATCCTATGCCATAGTTAACAAATGCCCCCATATTTGCTGTAAACTGGTGAGAGACATTTTTCCCTTTAAAGACAACACTTCATGATTTCTCCCAAACAAACAGTTGCATAACATGAAGGATCAAGCCAAAATGACACAGAAAGAGAAAGTGCCGAGTCCTGAACAGATTCGCCCGCAGTTCCTTTATCTTTTCCATTGCTTTCTAAGAAACTGTAGGACAGATCATGAGGATATTTCAGAATATGTCGATAGCTGCCAGGCACATTCAGCTGTAATGCAGGAATTCGGAAGTGGCCCATCTGAAGTCCATCTCCAGCCAGCCTTTCATGGTACCATTCACCTACTTTATTGGCAGGATATTGTACACTGTATCCAGCCATTGGAAGAATAACCTTTGGGAGGAAGAAGAAGACAATTTGAATGTAACTTGGCAAAAAGAGTTGTTTTTTAAAGACACATCAAGCTATTGGTTTAAGCATGAGAGGTTTCAAGGCAAAGAATAGAGATGCTGGTCAAAAAATAACGGGGAGAACCCAGACAAATGCAGATCAACTAGCATTTCTCTTAGGAAAGTTCATCAGTCTGCCCCCCCTTTTTTTTTCTCTTCAGGTTTTCTAATTACCTGAGTGCTGTGTTTTGCAAACTATTTGATGTGGGAGACCAGCAAATATGTTTTTTCCCAGTGTGCCAGGAATTGGCACTAAATTTGTGGCCACTGAGTTTAGTTGGTTTCTTTCTTTCCTGGAAAATCAACAGGGATGGCAGCCAAAGGATCAGGGACTGGCATGGGTTCACTGACCTACCACATTGAGTAGCATTAACCTAGTAAAAAATTATGCTGCTTAAACTAAGCAACAAATCCTAGTATTTATTTATTAACACAAAGCAACAAACAATATTCCCTCTGAATAAACTTACTTGATTTATTGTGTACTTATTGGCCATTTCTTCTGCAGATGTTACAACATGGACCTAGTATAAAAAGCCAACACATTTCATTGTTTTTATTTCAATGATTTCTATTCCTTCAAATAATCTCTAAAGTAGCTTGCATTATTAGGATCAAAACTCTTATCCTTTCTCCTATATTTTGTATATTTTGATCCATTCTTACTGTGTTCCTTTATTTTAAAAAATCTTTTTAAAAGCAACACTGATCTTTTCTTCTATTTCTTGTATGTCTTTGATTTATTCTTATTAATTGTTGCTTTTTTGAAGATTTAAGAGCATAGAAATGCAGGCTGCTACTACACGGCAGAAATAAAGCACTTTGACACCACTTTACTTCCATGGCTCAATGTTATGGAATTCTGGGATTTGTAGTTTAGTAGGCTACCAGAGCTCTCAGACAGGGAAGGGTAAATATCTTGCCAAACTACAAATCCCAGAATTCTATAGCATTGAGTCAAGGCAGTTAAAATAGTGTCAAAACTTTTTTTCTGCAGTATGGACACATGCACAGATTGTAAACCAACTGCACACCCACTACACAGTCCTTTACATACCAGCTCATTTTAATGAGCCCCACTCATTCAATGGGTCTTACTCTCAGAAAAAAGGATACAGAAATGGTTCCCAAATTTTGGTCCTCCAGGTGTTTCCAACTTCAGCTTTTAGAATTCCTGTCTGTTTTCAAAGCTGTCTGGGGCTTCCAAGAGTTTGAAGTCCGAAACAAAGCCCTAACCAAAATGCTTAAAGTAAACCATTTCCAAGCAATATACAGTATTTGTAAGGGGAAATGGTTCGCTTCAGCCAGGACAAAGCTATTTGATTTGGCTCCTCATTTATCCCATTTCTAATCTCAGAATACACTACTTTAAATGGTAAAGAATGTGAAATTAATGTTAGCCATGCTGAAGTAACTTTGTTATTGAAGAATACATGGGCTCCCTACTAGGTTAGGACTTTGAATTTTATTTTAAAACCTCCTTCCCTCACCCCAACCCCTCCTCTCTAGCTTTCTGAACAAAATAAGACAAAAGCCAACACACAGTTTATTTACTATTTATCTATTTAGAAATAGCATACAGTCTGTCTGAGAAACATAGTCAAGATAGGCTGCATCTGCACTGCAGAAATAATCTGGGTTGAAACCACTTTAACTGCCCTGGCTCAAGCTATGGAATTCTGGAAATTGTAGTTATGAGACATTTAGCCTTCTCTGACAGAGAGCTCTGGTGTCACAATAAACTGTTATTCCCAAGATTCCCTAGCACTGAGCCAGGGCAGTTAAAGTAGTCTCAAACTGTATTATTTCTGAAGTGTGTTTTGGACCTAAATCTCCTTAAAATTGGTGTCAATCTGGATTATTTCTGCAGTGCAGATGCAGCCATAGTTGTATATTCATTTGGTTGTCAAACACTCATAGCAACATAAGCTATTTGGTAAATTTATTTATGAAACATCCAGGATAGCTAAGTCTAATTTTTACTGCATTTTAATGTATTTATTTTTAGAGACCACACAATCAAAGTGAATCTAACAAAGATTCAGGATTTCTTATTATTTTCTTGTTTACCTTGTCATTCAATGAACAGTTTTCAATATATCCTGTAGAAAAGACCAGATCACCAGTGACAACTGTTGTACCATAGACTTTAATCCGGTAGGACACAGCTTCATTCCAAATTTTGCTACAGTACGCATGAACATAGAAAATACGCATGGAGTGAGGAATGCTCAGCCATGCTCGCGTACATCCCTCATAATTTAAACCATATCGGTTCAAGGCACGCAGTAACATCCTCTCTCTAACTTTAAAGTCAGGCAGCATCGCAAGGGAACCTTTTGCATCCTCTGAAAGATACAGAAAAAGGATTAAAGGTAGAATTACACGATCTGCTTGCAACCCATACTTTCTTTCTCTTTTTTAAAAAAATAAATTTCAAAGCTCAGTTGCTGATTCTGTTTGCCAGATTTGGGCTCCAAAAGGAGCATCATTTAGTAGAGAAGTGGTAGTTTTTAAAAGGATCCTCTTACCTACTACTACTTCTTCAGATCAGAATCCATCAACAGAGAAAGAGGATTTTCTATCACTGAAGACAAATTCAAGTGAGTGTTCCAAAAATGTGGCTCCTGAAATATCTTCCCAGGGACTAGAACGGCCCCTTCCTTGTTGCTTTTCTGTTGGCTTTTACAACTGAGCATTATTAAGGGAAGACCTTTTAAAAGAGTGCTGTATTGTTTTAACTGTACTATTTCTGAGCTGTTTTCATCATTTTAAATGTGTATTTAAATTGTTTAAATGGTGTTAATAGTTAATATTGACCTCTCGTATGTCTTTGCCTATATTTTTTCATTTTAACTTGCAAGCACCTTGTTTCCCAGTTTTGCAGAAAAGGCGAGATATAAAGTTCATTTCTATTATTTACATCACTACTATCCCCAACCACTAATATTCACAATTTGGCTTTACTGCCAGCCTAAATTTAATATGCAGCTTATCATGTTACTCTGTGCTTCTAGCTAAGGAAATGGACAAATCCATGACCTCCAGCCACTGAAAATGGACAAATCCATGACCACCAACAACCCTGAAAATAATTCATTGAAATTGTCAAGGGCAAAACTTTTACTATAGCATCACTGCAATTGTGGAATGCCTATCCCAAGTGATGTCAGAGTGATTCTATCCTTACTGGATTTCTGACAGGCAGTCAAAAATGTATTATCTTGTCAAAGCTTTTGGTCTTAAAATTGTTTTAAAACAATTCTTTTCTATTTCATTTTTATACTGTAATTTTATGGCACATCACTTTAGAGGGGAGTAAGGCAATTTAGAAATACTACTGTAACTGTTGATGCCAAACATCTGTCAGCTGATGATTACCTTTTTCCTTTCTTGGATTAATGGCACTACTGATTCTAGTTTATCTTGGATCATGCAGGGAATGGATAACTTCAATTGCTACATGATTTGACTACACAATGACATCAAGGGCAAATGAAGTCAGGGATCATAAGATGAGCATGACCCAAGAGCATAATGCTGCAGAAAAGAAAGCAAATAAGATTTTAGCTTGCATTAATTGAACCACAGTTTCCTAGTAAAGAAAGTACAAGATTAGTCCCACTGCATTCTGCTAGTCAAGCTTCATCTGAAGTACTGTGTTCCTTTCTGAATACCTCATTTTAACAAGGATGATAAGAGTTGTTGAGAACAAAACATATGGGGGAAGGCTGAGGGAGCTGAGCATGTCCATCCTGGTGAAGAGGAGTGACATGACTATACCCCTTAAAGATCTAAAGAGATTTCACAGATGCCGGGATGCTGAACCTAGATTTTTTTTGCATTGAGCAGCAGGTTGGAGTCAATGGCCATGGGGTCTCTACAAATTCTCTATGACAACTGTGAGCTAGTGAAGGCAATGCAAGTAAACAGAAGGAATTTTTTTCACAGGAAGCATAGACAAATCACCAAGAAATGGTTTTGGGCAACAGAAGCAAATGACTTTCAAATAAGAGAGGTTATAATTTCAGGCTTGGATAGAAAAATATTTTCACTCCTAATCACCCTCACTCAGAAAGAGAATGTTCCACAAGCATGCTGGAAGAGAAATGTGGATATGGATCCATAGCCTTTCCAGTTCATTAACATGCTCCCTAAAATGGGAAAATGCACCCCAGCCTTAAAACTGATCTATATAATCTCTCTCGAGCTGCAAGAAAATAAAACTAAGTGAAAAATTTAAAAGAAAAGAAAAAAATCCCACAGATGGGGAAAAGCAACAGAAAGTTCTGCTCTGCTGGCAAGAGTGTGGCAGTGCTTTTGATAACATGGTCCCTCTTTGTATTTCTCCCATCAAATGTCTACCAGTAGGATTGCTCTGCCTGTTCTTCTAAACTCTGCCAAAATAATACATCTGGGGTGTGTGCTTTTGTTTCGAGTAAATAATAGTGAGTTGAATATATAGGAGACTGAGGAGAGAATGGGAAATCCTGAAGGTGTCAATTTTTGCCTTTTTGTATTTTCCTTTGTGAAGAACTGTACCTTTATAGAAGGAATTGGAATTATATTTAAAAAAAAAAACATGTTTCAAGAAGAAAATGTGCCTCAGCAAAATCCACCACATTTGCCTGAGTAAGCACAGTGCACTCCACTTCTCCTGATCTCCAAACCTAACATGGATAAATGTACAACCTAGGGGAGAAGTCCTTTGGTAAATAATGCCTCTATTAAAAAAAAGTTTTGTAAATGATCTAATGTCATGGTACATCCTGCAGTTCCATGCTCAGGGGATTATTGCCTCTCTATTCTACACAGTTCTTTAAAACATGGAAAAGTACAGTGGTCCCCCGGCTTACGAATCCCCTGGGGTACGAAAACCCCGGGGTACGAAACCGGCGGGACCGCTAACGTATCCCCCGGGATCCGAAAGATCCCCCGGGATACGAAGAAAAAAAACTGCGTGGCCCCTTTAAATCGGCCGCGCGGTCCGTCCGCTAAAGCGGTCCCCCGGGAAACGAAAGCTTCCGGGTTACGAAAGGTAATCCGGAACGGATTACCTTCGTAACCCGGGGGACGACTGTAATTAAGTTCTGGCTGTCTGAAGAAGTGGTCAGTTACATTAGTCTAGCAGTCAATTCCTCTGAGAGCTCCAATTACACTATGAGCCACAAAGAAGGATCAGATACATGAAAAGGACAAAGATGGAACTTTGCAGTAAAATTTTAGATAACAAATTAAAATGTGAAGCTATTAAAGTGCTTGTGAGGGGCAAGCCATGGACTGGTCATATTAAGTTCACATAAACTAGTCCCATCATAGAGAAAATCATATACTATTGTAGCCTGTTAACAAAACCGTTGTTGTTGTTATTTTATAGCCTGTCTCTCTCCCACTGTTGTTGTATGCCTCCAATTCATTTTCTACTTATGGCATCATATGGTTTTCTTATTTTTTCAGAGAGGAGTTGCTATTTCCATCTGGGGCTGAGAAAGTGTGACTAGGCCAAGATCACCCAGTGAGTTTTTATGCTTGAGCGGGGAATCAAACCCTGATCTCCAGAGTTGTAGTCCAAAGCTCAAACAATTACATCATGAGACACAAAGAAGCTAACAACGTATTTAAAAACAATACACATTACAAATCAGTGAGTCCTGGTAGCACAGTGGTTAAAATTCCAGTACTGCAGCCACAAGGTTGTGAGTTCGATCCCTTGTGTTTTCTCAAAGACAGCTCCATGCAGAGGGCATCACAGCAATCCAAACAGGATTTAACTAAGGCATGTGTTACTGTGGCCAGATTCAACTTCTGCAGGAATGGGTGCAGTTCACACACTAGCTTTAACTGTGCAAATGCATTCTTGGCCATTATTGAAACCTGGGTCTCCAGGTTCAGGGCTGAATCCAGGAGTACCCCTAAATGGGAAAGCTGCATTATCAGGGTAAGTGGAACCCCACCTAACACAGTCTGAATCCCTATTCCCAGATCTGTCTTTCAAATGCCCCAGAACACATCTGCCTTGTCTAGATTAAGTTTCAGTGTATTTATTTTCGGTCAATCTACAGATTCATTCCAGATGCCAGGCACCAGTTTAGCACAGAAACAGATTCCTTGGGTGTTTGTATATTAGGTTTGTATATTATATATTGTATAATATATACAATATTATATGTTGTATAATATATACAATATTATATGTTGTATAATATATACAATATTATACAATATATATTCTGTATATTAGGACCAAGTTATCTGCAATATTGCATTCTCCAGTATAGATTCCCTACTCCTTAGAACATATTTAAAAACAATACACATCATAAATCACCGAGGACTCTACTGTAGACTAGTGGGCTGTGGGGCAGAGAGGGCCTTTTCTGTTGTGGCGCCCACTGTGTGGAAAGGTATCCCTACAAGGAGATGCTTTTCTCTTTAAAGTAGGGCATATGTCACCCATCAGCCATAGTTTGTGTTGTTAACAATGATTAAAGGGGCATTTACATTGTAGAAATAAGACTGTTTGACACCACTTTGCCATAATCCTACAGAATCCTGGGATTTGTAATTTTGTGAGGCGCCAGCATCCTTGGGCAGAGAAGGCCTTGTAAAACTACAAATCACAGGATTCCACTGGATGGAGCTACAGCACTTAAAGTGGCATCAAACGACATTATTTCCACAGTGTAGACGCACCCGGAGAGAGATGGGAGTCTGGGCCCCTTTTGTGCAGAGGTTTGGAAAAGATAAGAAGCAGTGGGAGAAATTCCTACCATATTTCTTCACTCCTCCAGATTTCCAATCAACATAACCCAGGAAAGGCTGGCCGGAGTACTTTCCATGAAAAAACAGCCTGTGGGCACATGCAGAGGTAACACTGAACCATGGCTACCTTATGATTAGGCAATACCTCTGCCACGGCCTAAATGAGTATTAAACTATAAGTTTAAAACTATAAGTTTAAAAGTGGGAAGATTATAATGGAATGGAGAGAAATGCTGGTTTTTAGTCAACTGTACTTAAAATCAATAAAAAGGAAGCAGTGCCACTCTAAAGTTTTGAGGTATTTAAAACTATTCTCTCTTCAATTTCAGTAGTACCAAACACAATACCAAACTAAATATATTTATTTATAGGAATAATGAAGTAAGGGAGACTACTCAGTCTCAGAAGATCACAGTCTCAGAAAATTTAGGTAAAGCAAACACATGAATAGCTTCAAGATCAGAGTAGCCATAAAAGATCAATGACAACCAGACAGTTTTTGAACACTAAAAACAGCTAAAAATAGAATCACTCTGCATTTCTGAAGACGTTGTAAATGACAACTTTAAAGCAATTTTGGAAGAATAAGAAATATCTTCAGTACTTCCCTTGAAACTTCCATTATTAATCCACAGGGAATATTTTTTAGTGATTATTTCTAATTCTCTGCTGTCCCAGATGACACAAAAAGTTTGTGTCTGCATCTGTCCCAGAATTTTTATAATCACTGCTGTTATTTTAATTACTATGCTTCATTGTTTTATTTAATGTTGTTTTATAATCTTGTTCTAAAACTGAAATGACTGAGGTCATTTAAATTTATGTCATTTAAAGTTTTTCATCCTTTAGATCTTTTTGTGTTTATTTTCAAATTAGGAGATGCCATAATTTATGCAGAAGTGAAACTAGCACTCTTTGGTTGATTGGAAATAAATTACGATTGATAGTATAAAAAGCAGATACTGAAAATGCTCTTACCTATACATATAGAAATGTGCAGCTCTTTACCCATTTCCAGTGATTTGAATATTGTTACTGCTAACAGGCCCTAAATTTCTGTTCTCAAAATATCACTGCATTTTCTTCTTATATACAGTGGTCCCCCGGGTTACGAAGGTAATCCGGAACGGAACCTGTAAGATTTCGTAACCCGGAAATCTTCATTTCCCGGGGGACCGCATTCTCTGACGGACCGTGCGGCAAATTTAAAGGGGCCACGCGGATTTTCGTCTCCGTATCCCGGGGTTTTTTTCAGATCCCGGGGGCTTTTTTGCGGCCCCAGCGGTTTCGGGTCCTGGGGATTTCGTTCCCCAGGGGGTTCGTATGTTGGTATATTCTACCAACAGATTGAGTGATGTGGTATATTTACCTGTATGACGAAAGTATTTTTTAGCCTTATTGACAGGATCATCTGAATCTTCTGGTGTGAAAAACAATTCTACAGCTTTGACCTTTAAAGCAAGCAAAACACAAATACTATCTTTTGTTTTGTTTATTATCTTCTTCTTTTTTAATTATCAGCAGCTTTGATTCTTTGATATAGGTTGAGTGCCCACTATCTAAAATGCTTGGGACCAAAAGTGTTTTGTATTTTGGGGGATTCTGGAATACCTATATTTGCATATATGCACACAGGTATCTTCAAGATGGGAGCCAAGTCTAAAAACAATGTTCATTTATGTTTCATATATATCTTATACACATAGCCCGAAGGTAATTTTATACAATATTTTAAAAATAATTTTGTGCATTAAACAATGTTTATTTATACTGAACCGCCAGAAAGCAAAAGTGTCACTATCTCACCCACCCGTGAAAAAATGTGTTTGCTTTTGGAGTATTTCGGATTTCAAAATTCTAATTCTCAACCTGTATCCTGAAGCTACCGTATATACTCAACTATAAGTCAACCTCATGTATAAGTCAAGAGCAGGTTTTGGGGCCAAAATTATTGATTATGCTATGACCTGTGGATAAGTCAAGGGTAAAACCTAGAGGCTCCTTCAGTGTGTGTATGTGTGTGTGTGGCAAGAAAGACTCTAATTGAAGTTTTTTGCTTTCAGCTTTCATTTCATTGGCCAGGAGAGGGACCCTGTTTGTTTAAAAGCATTAAATCACCCAAGACTCATTCTCCTTGGGGCAAAAGGGAAACAACCTGTTATCCTGACTGCACGGGGAAATCTGAAAGAGCTGCTATCACATTACCATACTGACCAGTAAATAAATCGACCTGAGATTTTGGGATCAATTTTGGGGCATAAATTTCTTGACTTACAGACAAGTATATACAGTACTCATCTTGAAAATTTGATCTTTTTGAGAATAGAAATTCTCTGGGACAGGACTTTGAGCCTGAGCGTTCTGTTCTCACTTTGAGTTACACTACATCTGTACCTATTCAACATATACACCGTGTCCACTCTTACCTCTGATTTAATAGCCAGTTGTTCATTTACCTATTGAGGATTCCTAACCGACAAAGTCCTGTCCTAGAGAAATTCTGTTCTCAAAGAGATGTAGTTTTCAATTGGTAAATGAATAACTGGCTATTAAACCAGAGATAAGAGCAGACACTGTATAGATGATGAATAACTGCAGATGTAGTGTAATGTCAAAATGAGAACAGAACACCCAGGCTCAAATTTACACTCAGTTATAAAGTTCGTCTTGGGTCAGTCACACTCTCTCAGCCTAGCCTACATCATAGGACTATAGTGATGATAAAAATGGAGAAGGAATACTAGATGAAATACCATATGTTCTTAGGAGGAAGGGTGTTATAAAAATATAAAGTACCATTTCTTTATTCAGCAACGCCAATCCAATTTGATCTGTATGGATAGTCTGTCCTTGTCCAAAACGTTGAGATCCATAATAATTTATAAAACCATTTTTCTACAAAATTAAAAATTAAAATAATTATAATCATCATTAGGCAAAAGTAATATAAGTAATATAAGATCAGAGGAAACATAAACACTAGAGGGATCATGAACACTAGAGATATCTACCTTGACATTCTCCATTGCTTCACAAACCCTCTCTTTTAGGCTCCCATAATAGTCTTCACTATGAAGTTTTAAATCTCTCACGATAATAGCAAAGTGATTTCCTTGCAACTGGCCTAGCCGCAGGGGTTGGCTCACAGAGTGTACATTAGACAGACTAAGTCCTTTTTTCCCAATTGTGCTTCCAAGTTCTTTTAATCTACAAGGGAGAAAAAGAAAATTAGGAATTCCGTATGATGTTCTTGATAAAGTAAGGGTGGTATTTTATTTAAAAAGTAGTTAGACATTGGCTTTACATAACACTTTAATGGTAGCTGTCTTGCTAGGAACATACAATTATTTCAAGAATAATGTATTGTCTTTTCTGCACGTCAGGAATTTGTGCAGTTTGAGTTGCATACCACCTACAGTAGCTACAAAACTAGGAATTCCTATCTGGGCTACAACCTGACACACTTAACTGGGAATTAATCCCATGAAACCCAATAGAATTTACTTTTATTTAGGAAAGGATATGATGCCCCTCCTCTTTTTTCAAGCTTTAATGCAACATCATAGAACTGGTTTACTTAAAGTCAACTTTCATTATATTTAACTGTGTAGAAGACAGAATTAGCGCCAAGGTTGTGTATCAGGGAATATTTTGTACTCATACGAGAGTGTATCCCAAAGTTTTAATGATCACCTTTTTAAAAAATTGACAGAAAGTTTGTTTTGATTTGTAGTTGTTAACTTATCTCTATGATACTGTAGAAGCCCGCAGATTGGGCCTGAGGAGGATTTTACACTTTAGTCACTTCTGGCAGATCATTCACAAAAATAAAGGACGCAATGAGCTGATTTTCTCAGCAATGTGCACTTAGGGACCAACTTAGGAACACTGAATAAAGATTCATCAATATACCATAATAACTTCCAGATGATAATTATTACTTTGTGATATCCCCTCATACGGTGCAATCTGCAGACTTCTACAATATCAGGTATTCGGAGGGTCAAGATACATTGGGAAAAATGTATAAATCTAGATAGTGACTACATAGAAATAAGTTAACACCTACAAATCAAAACAAACTTTCTGTCAATTTTTTAAAAAGGTGATCATTAAAACTTTTGGATACCCCCTCGTGCGTTTTCTGGGAGCTGAAGAAATTAATACCAGTACAAAACAAATGACTCAGCTCTGTCCTGAAGTAATTTCTCAGAGAGTGGACAAAGACTAGCTAGTTATATCCAGCAAGTTATCCATTAAGTGGGAAATTTTCTATGAAAGGGGAAAATGCAATTATATTTGTTAACTAAAATGACTGACTTAAGGTGGAATTTCAGCATTATTGTAATCCCAAATTATTGAGTAATTAAATGAGAGGCAGTACTAAAGAGCCAAAAAAAAAAAAATTATGATAGTTTAGTTAATTCTGGATTTAAAAGATATTCAACCAGCAAGCAGTAAATGAAGTTTAAGAGGGGTAGTCTTTCTGTGTTCATACCTCACTGAAATTGCTCTTCTGCACAAGGAAACTGAACACTGAAGCCCATAGCCTTCATAATTTTTGTTGGGATGCACACAGGAATCAGTAAACAACAGACATTTTTTCAGCTTCATTCTGACACGGCTTATAGTATGGGAATTTTAATTTAAAATTTAAATGGCAATTTAACCTGAAATTGTGTTACAGTACTATTTCCCCCATTCTAATGTAGTTGTAATGAATTGGGTTTTTTAGTTTATTGATGATTAACTAAAAACATTAACCCTTTTCCTACTAATTTTCCAATCTCTGAGAACAATATTCCTCTTTTATATAAACTTAACTGCTGAACTAGATCATTCTCTACATGTTCCTACATCAAGAGCATAAAAAGATGGGCCATGCCAAGGGCACATCTAATCCTGTGTTTCGTTCGCCCAGTGACCAACCAGGCAGCATATGAGGGCAAGTAGCATCTCTTGATCTTGTACACCAGCCAACTGAGGTCCAAAACACTGGCATGGTGCTAGGGAATCCTGAGAATTGTAGTTTATTGTGGCACCAGAGCTCTCTGGTAGAGAAGGCTAAATGTTTCAGAAAAATATAGTTCCCAGAATTCCCTAGCATTAAGCCAGGGCAGTTAAAGTGGTCTCAAACTGGATTATTTCTCTGGCATGTTAACGGTTTTAAGAGAATATGATTTGCGCAAGGTCACCCAATGGTTTCCATGGCTAAGTAGGGATTCAAACCTTGGTCTCCCAAAGTGAGAGCCAAACCACAACATCATGCTGGCTCTCTTACTAGTGATTGTTTATAATTTTAAGTGGTAGCTGTTGGGGGTATTTTCCAGCAAACAGAAAGGTAGTACATGTATACAGAAATTTTAAATAATTTAAATAAACAATCTGGGTATTGCTTCCTAGAAACCAAGAAGGGATACACCAGAGAAGGGCAGCATATCACCCTCCGGCACATAAAATCATAGAATCATAGAGCTAGAAGACACCACGGGCCATCCGGTCCAAACCTCTGCCATGCAGGAACTCACAATCAAAGCACCCCGACAGATGCCCATCCAGCCTCTGTTTAAAAACCTACAAAGGAGACTCCACCACTGTCCGAGGGAGTGTGTTTCACTGTCAAACAGTTGCAGATATTGGACTGCAATTCCTATCTTCTAACACCATTGGGTATGCTAGCTAAGGATGGTGGGAGTTGCAGTTCAGCAACATGTGGAGGGACAAATATTACTCACCTTTGGACAGACCATTTAAAGCTGTCAGACAAAGTAATGTCTCCTGGACATTCTGAAGAAAATACTGCATCCATGTTATTTTATTTTGCCATATAAACAGAAAGGAACGTAAACTGGGCAAAAATGAATTATAAGGAGTATTAACAAGAACAAAACAACTAAAATAATCCTACTGGAAGGAGCTGCTACTTAGTGCTAGTGCAACTTTTATGTAGAAAGATATTTTTCCAGTCTAGAGATAGAACATTCTAAGCAAGACAGGTAGGACAATACTGTTGAGAGAGACCAGCATTCAATAAAAGTCTACTGAAGAAAAAGCTTAACAAAAGGAAGAGCTAAGTGACAGCAGACTGCATGGAATACTTTGCAAAAGCAAGCAGCTTTGATGGAGGCACTTGGCTTACATCAAAATACACAATTCTGCAACAGTTCTACTTGAAAAAACATTTCCTCAGCTTGGAAAAGGATTGCATATGTGTAGCAAGTGAAAGATTAACTGAAGACTTCAAGGCCAGCTATTTGAACCGCCAGCTATGTTTCCAATTATAAGCATGTACATTACACACCCAAGGAGAGAAAGAGTTCTATGAGTTTGTTTTTGTAAGCCTGACAAGGATGGAGTCATTACAGTTTAGAGCGTGGTGGCAGATGAACAACAGATTTTCACAGATCTGGAGGTGGGAGAGGAGAAGTTAAAAGGTTCAGTCCATTAACTGTGAAAATATCTTTAAGACAAGTAAAGTTATACTATTTTGCTAAATATCTAGATGTAGGATAAATACTCAAAGCAAATACATTTCTTTACTACCAATAAATCTCTTTCATGGATCTTCAAGGAGGAGGAGGAGGAGGAGGAGGAGGAGGAGGAGGAGGAGGAGGAGGAGGAGACAACAACAACCACTAAGTAGTAAAACTTGTCAAATCTCCACTATCATGTACCAGAATTGAACCATCTGAATCACTGTGCTATATGATTATAAGACTTTCATGTACCAGTTTTAGGCAAAACTGAACAATAAATGGCAGTCAACATGAGGTGAGGCAAGTCAGATTAGAAGCTCCCTATAAGTGAAAATAAGAACAAGAGAGGGGTAGTGGTTTGAGTGTTGGACCCCAGGGTCTGAGTATCTGCTCAACCATGGGAACCCATTGAGTGACATTGGACAAGCCATGCTCTTAGATTAAGATTAAGACAATGGCAAGCCTCCCCTCAATAAATTTTGCCAAGGAAACCCTAGGATAGAGTAGCCCTAAATCAGAGTTGACTTGAAGGCACAACAACAACAGGGAATAATAAAAAAAAAACATAAATCATATAGCACAGTGGTTCAGAATCTAAACGGACAATTTTCTGAAGTACTGAAAGGGCATCTGAATTGAATCTTACAGTTAGGGCACAACCCAAGTACATACAGAAAACAAAAAAATATTTAAATGATTTAAAATAAAGTACAGAAAATGGTGAAATTTGCAAATTATTTGTGAGCAGGAAATACAGAGATTTTTGTTACACATGGCACAACTTTTATTACTACTGGTATTTCTACCAAGTCTGTCTTTCCATTTTGTTCCAAAATGTTAAGACAATCAGAACTTCAATGAAATATCTTTTAAATCTGGTCTAAGAGACCTGTTTTATGACAGAATTTTATTCAAATAACAATGCTAAATTGCAGAACAATTTTGAACATCTCAGAAGAATGGCTACTTTGAGGCAGAGCAGGCTTTTTTGCAAGCCAATCTTTTCCAAGTGCATTTAACTTAAGGACTTTCCTTCCTGGAAGCTAGGAGTAGAGACAAAGTTCAGGAGCTGGAAGCTTCCTCTCCTGATAGTTATGAGTTGACTTTCTGAAGAGATGTAATGGAGGAAGTGGAGCAAAATTCTGATGCTGCAGAGACTAGAACACTACAGGAAGAGAAATTTCACCTAAACATTAGGAGGAACTTTTTTGCTGTAAGAGCTGTTCAACAGTGGAATGGATGGCCTCAGGAGATAGACACTCCATTGTTAAAGAAATTGAATGGGAATATTTCAGAAATTGTTTAGTTGTATATTCCTGCATGGAAAGGGGGTTAGACTTCCAACCCAAAGATTCTATGGTTATCTGCCCCTCCCTGCCACTGCCACAGCATCATGCCAAAGTAACAGACTGTTAGGTTAGCATAACACATCAATAGCAAATATATTAAGTATTCTATTGCTACACTTCAAACTGCTGTATTGTAAAGTTTTAATGAAGATTTTATTTCTAATATGTTATTCCTGTTACCTGTTTTGATAGCCTTCTTTTGTGGGAAAGCAATTAAATAAATAATATAAATTAAATAAATACACACCTTTTAGGAGTAACTTTCTTTACAACCATATCTTGGTAGGTAAAAGCCTTCTTGTCTTTAATGCCTGTGTAACTAAAGTCTGAAGGAAGCACACCAAGTTCAGAAGCCAAATAGCTAATTGCTTCAAGTGTTTCCAGGTTCTCTTTTTGAAGAGTAAAGCCTGCAAAGAACATTATTATAAATTCCAATAAGACAATTTTGCCTGAAGGGAGTAAATGTAAGACCAAACTGAACACTGTACCACTCACAAAATTAGCACTTAATGTTTTATATGTTGCAAGTACCTCCTCACAGACGTACACACCTATGAAGCTGACATATCATTACAGTGGTCCCCCGGGTTACGAAGGTAATCCGTTCCGGATTACCTTTCGTAACCAGGAAGCATTCGTTTCCCGGGGGACCGCTATTGTCAATGGACTGCGTGGCCAATTTAAAGGGGCCGCGTGGTTTTTTTTTCGTATCCCGGGGGATCTTTCGGATCCCGGGGGATACTTTAGCGGTCCCGCCAGTTTCGTACCCCAGGGTTTTCGTACCCCGGGGGATTCGTAAACCGGGGGACCATTGTATTTGCAACAACCCTTTCTTCCCCACAGAAGTCTAGATCTGGATCAATTCTTGCAGGCCATCTGTTCATATGAAGAAAGCTCACTGGCATCAATGGGAATTTTCTTCTTCATATTAATGGTTTGAGTGTGAGAGATGGGTGGAATCTGGTTTGGGGCAAAGATTAAAGACCTACCAACAAGCGTATCACCACCCGGACTTCTGATCCAGGTCAGGGTTCCTGTGTCTGTAAATTAAACTTAAACTATTTGAACAGTTGTGAATTGTGTGAAGGATGTACCATTTAAGATGTAGCATCTAAGCATCCCAAAGTTGTGGTTGGCTGGGTACTTACTGCCCATCCTCATTGCCATGTGAACAAAATGGGGCCTACCACATTCACAATACAATGGCTATTCCACAAAATTCATGCCAGAATCCACTTTATAATGCAGGCAAGGAATATGCTCCACATTTGTAGTCTCAGAATTAGTAAAGGAGACTATGCACTTACCTCCCTTGTAGCTGAAAAGTAGTAGCACTCAGCTTACCATGTCTCTCTCTATATTAATATGAACAGAATGTTGACATTCTTATTAAACAGAATGTTTTCTGTTTTCCCACAATCAAAATTAATTGCAGACACAGGGCTAACTTTCTTATCTCCACACCAGACAGACACTTATTTAATTGCAGTAGATTTTTCTGAAAAAGCAATCTGACATGCCACAACAGTGGGGAACTTACACTTCTTTGGATGTTGCTGACTACTGATCACATAATCCCTTAACACCAACCACATTGAAAGGGCTTATTTATTGTAAAAGTATAACAAACCATTTTAAAATATGACAAATTTCTATTTACCTGTGTAAATTTCTTCCTTCTCTCTGCTCTCAACATTAGCCCTTTTCCGGAATCCATTCTTCTCACGAAAGCGTACCATAATTACGACTTTCTGCTCAGAGTCAGGAAAAGACTTTGTTTCCACAAGCTTTCCAAACTTTTTACTAAGGAAATGGTGAACTCTTGTACGATGTTCCTTATTCCCATCAGGTCTAAAAGCAAACTTGGAATTTTCTAATTTGGCATCTATAAATTTTAGAAAACCAGAAGCTTCCTCTTCGGTAACTAACTTACAGAGTTCCTGGTAATCCTGATTTGCTTTTACAACAATCTCACCACACTTTGTAACTGTAGCTAAGAAAGGGTATTCCTGTCTAATAGCACCATGCAAGCTGGCCCGAATCTTTTTGTCCGGGATTGAACCAAGAGAGAATTCAGTGTCTTTCTCACATTTAGAATTCCACATATCTTTTACACAACAAGCAAACTGACTTAGTTGCTCCCTTATAGTTGTACCTAATAAGGAGTCCAAGGTCACAGCTTTGTCATGGTGGCATTCAAGTACATTATTAATTTCATGTTCTTCACTTTCTCTAATAGTGGAATGAAGAACTTCTGAGGTACAATAAACGTCCTCATCTTGGCCTCTGCAATATTCTTCCTCTATACACTGCTCGGAAGGACTCAGCCTGAGCCTTTTGGAATCCCACTGATAGCTCCTACTTTGATCTGACAAAGTACCACAAGATTTAGGAAGATAATCCACTGCAATCTCATTAACTAACTGCCCATGCATATTAATTTCTGTCACTATAAAGTCACTTGGGAATGTTTTGATGGTGCCACAAAAGCCAACATGATCATTCACATAAGTGAAAGAGTGGAGTGTTACTGGTATGCCAGAACTTTCTTCCATCCCAGTTTTGGACAGTCTAGAAAAGAAAACATAAAAAGATCAAGTTAGTTCTCAGAATTATTCTGTCTGTCTGTTACAAATGGGGTAGACTGTGAAAAGCTACATTTAAAGAACACTATTTACATTTTAAAAGAAACAAAAGTACATTTTAAAATCTACCCTGGATTTTAATTTTAAAATACACTCTAAGTAATTTTGGTTGTTATTTACTGTCGTATTAATTTTTACCTATGGCATCCCTAAGAATGAGAGAATACCAAGAGTCACAGGCATCAACTGCCTTGCTCAGTTTTGCAGATCTCTCGATAACAATAGTGATGAAATATCAAGCAAACAGAATTTTCTGAAGGATAGCTGAATAAACATGTTCCTCTGCTTAGCATACAAGATTTCTTAGTGGAGAGAAGCTTCTTATCATCTATTTAACATTAAAATGTGTCATATTTTGTATTTGCAATGAGGCTCACTGCTGCCCTCTGCTGCAACATACCTCAAACACTGTGAGTGAACTGAAGTACTGGTATGTGCTGCATGTGGGACAGCGTGAATCCCACTGTAGGCAGATGTTCAAGGGGTAGAATTTCAGGATAGTCCACTAATATTGCCCAGCTGCTGCTAAGTTACGGCAGCCCTTAGCAGGTATTTCCCCTCTGCCAGGCATAATGCCTCCCATCACTCTGACAGGCAGGTCCTGTACCTCTAGTAAATGTTGGCTGGAACTTCCACTACTTCCTCCCATTATCCATATGTCACTCACTTTGGAAGGTACAGATCATAGAATCATAGAGTTGGAAGAGACCACAAGGGCCATCCAGTCCAACTCCCTACCATGCAGGGATACACAATCAAAGCATCCCTGACAGATGGCCATCTAGCCTCTGTTTACTGACTCCACCACACTCCAAGGGAGTGTGTTCCATTGCCAACCAGCTCTTACTGTCAGGAAGTTCCTCCTAATTTTTAAGTGGAATCTCTTTTTCTGTAGCTTGCATCCACTGTTTGGTGTCCTATTCTCTGGCTCAGCAAAGAAGAAGCTTACTCCATCTTCAATATGACACCTCTTTGAATAATCAAATAGGGCTACCATATCACCTCTTAACCACCTCTTCTCCAGGTTAAACATACACAGCTCCCTAAGTCTCTCATCATAAAGCATGGTTTCCAGATGCTTCACCAGAAATCATGCCCTATGAGGAGAGAATTAGGGAGAATTAGGGACCTGGCTATGTTTAGTCTGGAGAAGAGGCAGTTAAGAGGTGATATGCTAGCCCTGTTTAAAGTATTTGAGGGGGTATCATATTGAAGATGGAGCAAGATCATACTTCTTGTATAGGATGTATGGAAAATATCGCCTTTGTCACAGGTGTGGAAGGCATTCAGAGGCTCCCATGTGCAAGTCCCTATCACTAGCCATAGACAGGTTACAGTTGTGGACACAGGCACTACCTGTCTGTACTTGGACCCCCCCCCCCTCGAAAGGAGAAGTCAAAATACAATGGTCAAGATGTATGATCTGTCAGCCAGCCAGCCAATAAGATATTGGCCTGGTTCTGCTGAGGCCTACTCAGCAAATGCAGCTGAAAGAGACATCAGTGGCTGCCTCTTTCCATTTCCTTTCTCTGTTTTGGTAGTTGAGTGGGGAGAAGAGCAGTCATGGAGGGGGGTGCAGGATCAGCCACTATATCCACTGCTTGTTCACCCTCCTTTTCTGGGCAGCACCACAGAGAACACTGGACCATGAGAAAAGTAGCTACTGATTCCTACCAGCTCATATGGCATTGCCCAGACAAGAGTGGCATCAACTCCTTTTACAGCCCAGGCAAACACAGTCATTGGAGTTTATCATACGATGGAATTTGGGGGTATAATGCATTGGCAATCCGAACGCAATCATGGGGTTTCACGTTATTGCGTATTAGAATATCTCACGCAATTTCAGGCAATGGGGTGTCATTTTCGGGAAATGGGAAGTCATTCTGAATGCATTCCGAACACAATTAGAATTCATGCAAATTCGCTAAACTAAAGAATTTACGTGAATTTGAATTGGCTCCATTTGAAATTGAGAGAAATTCCTCCCATGTGATAAACTCCATTGCATCAGGGAGGCTCGGACATCCAAGTCAATGGCTGCATGCATGCAGAGAGAGAACTGTGTCACTCCTTTTTTGTACCTCTTACTGGTTTAGTAACAAAGCCTGGATTCAAAATCTTTCTACTCTGTCACCCAGAAAAGAATGAAGAGCAAGAAGAGGTGCTGGTTGCTCCTGCAAGGATCAACTGTGGCTTCCACTCTGGAATGGGGCCCAGTCCTCTTTATGATGCCAAAAATAGAGAGAACAAACTAAGAGCACTTTCCTAAAAGAGAGAGCAAGGGAGCAGCCATTCCTCTAAAACTCTCCTTTGTCTAATCCTGGGGTGGGTATCTTGCACTTGACAAATGGTGCTGGGCCAGCATGGTCTGGAATCATAGAGACTGCACTCCAACACCTGGAAGATGTCAGGTGTTTCATCCTGGCATACTTCCTGACATTCTTCTAAAAGTAGGAGAACAAAGGAAAGGGTAATAACTCATGTTTCCTGCGTGGTGCAATAGCTTGAGTGTTGGACTATGGCCCTGGAAACCAGGGTTTGACTTTTCGCCTGGCCATGGAAACCCACTTGGGCAAGTCACACTTCTCATCCTCAGAGGAAAACCTGCTGAGAACAAATCTTTCCAAGAAAATCCTGTGATAAAAGTCACCCTAAGTTGGAAACGACCTGAAGACACACAAGAACAACTCATCCTTCAAGAGCACCCTGCTTCCAAGTGCAGTAGAGTCGACTCAATCCTCTCAAGCCCTCCATCTTTTTCCTCCAGCCTCTTTAGGGCTGAAGGGCAGGGTATAAATACCGTATATAGGGAGCCCTGGTGGCGCAGTGGTTAAATCCCTGTACTGCAGCCACTCACTCAAAACCATAAGGTTGCGAGTTCAAGACCAGCAAAAGGGCTCAAGCTCAACTCTGGCTTGCATCCTTCCGAGGTCGCTAAAATGAGTACCCAGATTGTTGGGGGCAAGTAGCTTCCAGTTGTAAACCGCTTAGATACTCCTTAGGCGGTATATAAATGAAGCTGTTTGTTTGTTTTGTTTGTATATAAATAAAAATAAAACAAATAAAGTGTTTCAGTTCCTGAATGTGATCTGCTAATATTATAGTGTCGTCTGCATATCTTAGGTTCTTAATAATTCTTAATACTATTTCCACTCCTCTTTTTTCTGATCCAAGTTCCGCTTGTCTTACGATGTTTTCAGCATATAAGTTAAACTAGTAAGGAGATAGGATGCAGCCTTGCCCCTTTGTCTATTGGAAAACACTCTTTCCCCCCAAATTCTGTTCTGACAGTGGCCTCTTGGCCTTGGTACAGATTTTTCATCAGGACTATCAGGTGTAGCGGCACCCCCATGTGTTTGAGCACCTTCCATAGCTATACAATCAATAATAATAATAATAATAATAATTTATTTATATCCTGTATCTCTGTTACAAACCAACCAAAGCGGCTTACATATTAAAATTCTCTACAATATACAATATACAGTACCCCCATCTTCCTTCCCCCTCCCAAAGAATTGAACATATTACAGTTAAAATAATCTATTAAAATATTTTAACTGTAATACGTTTAATTCTTATATTTGTTTTGGGGGGGGAGATGGGGATACTATATATATAAAACGTATTGTGTATTGCATATATATATATATATATATATAATATGTATATATACACATACACTGTATTATATTATATTGTATTATATACTGTATTATAAATATTATATACATATATATTATATTAACATATATATGTTATATATGTATGTATACACATACACTGTATTATATTATATTATATTGTATTATATTCCGTATTATAAATATTATATTATATAATAATATATAATATATGTATTATATATATAATACATTAGTATAGTATATTAATATATATATATGTCATATATGTATATATACACATACTGTATATTATATTGTATTATATTATATAACATTATAAATATTATATATACATATATTATAATATACATATGATATATAATATATATGATATATTATCTTAATATATATTGTACAGTATTATGTTATATAATTATATATCTTTATTTATATAATTATTTATATTCATATAATTATATTATTTATTATATGAAATAATAATAAATAATGAATAAATAATGAATAATAAATAATATATAAAATTATATAATTATTTAATTATATATATATATTTATATATAATATATAAATAATAATTATATATTACATAATTATATTATATATATAAAATATGTGTAATATTATATATATATTACACTGTATTTTAATAACAATAATAATAATAATAATAAACAATACAGTATAATATAATATACAGGGTGACGTCATTCCTGGTGACGTCACCGTCTCTTTGGATGTCTCTCTTTTTCTTCTTCAGAGTCCCTGGATCGAAAAAGGGCTCTTCCATTTGCCACAGTTCGCGGGGGGGGGGATAAGGGGGCGTGGCCAGACGGGCAGAGCGCACCACCGCCCTCAAAAAAATAGAGGGATGGTTCCATACTAGCCGAGGAGGAGCTGATAGCCTATAAGCTTCCCTCGGACGATACCATTATGGCCCAAAGGTAGAAAACAAAACAGGCCAAGCAGCCCGCACGTGCCTCGGAACCCCAACGCGTCACGAAGCCAGGAAAGCCCACCCTTTTGCTTCTAGTTACCTTTATGCCACACAGTCTGTAAGAAGAAATCCAAGTTCCCACCCGCCGCCTCCTTTCTTCATGGGCTGGCCCTGCTAGAGCAGCGCATGCGCAGAAGTGGAGGCAGGCGTAGGCGCGCCAGGCTTAAGAGAAGAGAAGGGAAGTGAGACGAACGGGGAAGTTCCCATGTTGAGTAATATGGTGCTGTGTAAGGGCAGAGCCAGAGGGGGCGCTGTTGCGTTATAACTTATGGTTGAAGCAGGGAAGCCCAGGCTCAGGAGGAGGAAGACAAGGCAAGAAGAGTCTCACTCAGGAGGCTGGGAAGAAGGTGAGAGCCAGGCCCATTCTTTGCTCCTCTTTTCTATGTTTCTGGTTTGGTGCCACAGGGATTCCCAGCCTTTGGCCCTCCATCTGTTTTGGACTTCAACTCCCACAAGCCCTTGCCACTTTTGCCCAATAGCCAGGAATTCTGGGGGCTGGAGTCCAAAACATAAAAAGTTTGGGAATCATTCACTGCAGATTAAATAATGCAGCCTGGCTGGCACTACTATAAAACCTGTGCCAAGGCTCCATCCCAAAGAACCCTGGGATTTGTAGTTTTCTTTTAGCTGCCATGCCCCCCCCCCATCCAACAGAGCCCTGGGATTTGTGGTTTTCTTTCAACACATGGGCCCATCCTGGGGAAAAAAAAGGAACTCTAGGATTTGTAGTTTTCTTTAACTTCTACAGCTCCATCCTAAAAAACCCTGGGATTTGTAGTTTTCTTTAGCTGCCATGGCTCTGTCTTAAAGAATCCTGGGATTTGTAGTTTTCATTCAACTGCCATGGCTCTGTCTTAAAGAACCCTGGGATTTGTAGTTTTCTTTTAACTACCATGACTCTGTCTTAAAGGTAGTTTTCGGCTCCACCCTAAAAAACAACCCTGGGATTTGTAGTTTTCTTTGGCTGCCATGGCTCTGTCTTAAAGAAGCTTGGGATTTGTAGTTTTCTTTTGACCGCCATGGCTCCATCCTAAAGAACTTTCGGATCAGTAGCTTTCTTTCATTGCCATAACTCCATCCTATGGAAACTTGGGATTGATAGTTTTCTTTTAACCCCCATAGCTCCATCCTACAGAGTTCTGGGATTGGTAGTTTCCTTTCACTGCCATAACTTCATCCTAAATCCTACAGAATTCTTCTGGGATTGGTAGTTTGGTGAGGGCACCAGCACTTTTCAGCTTGTTGTTATATAGGCAGACTTTTTAAACACAGTAATCACGGCAAGGGTGGTTTTTATACGGAGTGTGTGTTTTAGTTACATTTTTTAAACTTCTTGTATGTTCATTTTATACTGTTTTAATTGGATAATTTTGACCGTTTCTAAATTCTTACTGTAAAGTTTTTAAAACATTTTTATCTTGTGAGCCACCTTGGGCCCCTTTCTGGGAGAAAGGCAGCCTAAAAATGAAAAACTAAAATACTGTAAAATTAATTGTTGTGTGCCTTCAAGCCCTTTCCTATTTATGGAGTCATCTTTGTTCACAGGGGGTTTGCCATGGCCATCCTGTGAGGCTGAGAGAATGTGACTTGCCCAAGGTCACCCAGTGGTTTTAAATGGCCGAACTGGAATTTGAACCTTGGTCTCACAGAGTCATCCATCTGGGATGACTGGCCTAGACTGCATCCGCACTGAAGAAATAATCCAGTTTGACCCTGCTTTGACAGTCGTGGCTCAATGCTATGGAGTTCTAGGAACTGTAGTCTTGTGAGATGTTTAACCTTCTCTATCGAAGAGCTGTGGTGCCACAACAAACTACAAATTCCATAGCATTGAGCCATGGTAGCTAAAGTCGTGTCACACTGAATTATTTCTGCAGTGTGGATACAGCACTAGTTTACGAAACCTTACGCTATAACTTCTTTCTCACAGGTTTATCACACTAGAGGGCAAACAGGAATTAAACAGGAATTAAACAGGAAATGCCCTATGTTAAACATAAGGCAACAGGAAATGCCCTATGTTAAACATAAGGCATTTTCTGTTTAATTCCTGTTTAATTCCTGTTTAAATCCTGTTTGCCCTCTAGTGTGATAAACCTAAGTCTCAAATGTGCTGCAAGATCCTTTTGCATAGTCCAGTGACACTTGGATGGACCCAGGTTATGCTGTTAGTTTATCTTAAATACACTATGTGGAAATGTTATGCTTTTAACTTTTCTATATATTTGTGTGATTTTGTATTCAACAACAGAACAATCCACAGATTAACATGTAAATCGCTTCCTCTCAACCAACAGCGTATATACCCCAGTCTCTTCCATGCCAGCATTCTCTGAAGATGCCAGCCACAGCTGCTGGTGAAACGTCAGGAATAAACTCTTCTACAACCCGGCCTCATAGCCTGAACCCCCCCCCCCCCACGTGATTTTATTATTGTTTGTAGATTATTTTAATTGTTTTAAATTTTATTGAAATTTTTTTTTAAAAAATTATCTGTGAGCCACCTTGGGTTTCTCCTGAGAGAAAGGTGGTGCAGAAATGATGATGATAATAAGAGTTATTTCCCCCTCATCCACATGATTTGTATCTACAGAGACTTATCTAGAGATATTTTTACCTAAAGATACCAGATTTCATGAAAAATTAGACTTTTTTTTTCTGGAGAAAGTCCATTTCTTTCTATCCTCATCCCTCCAGATTTGTGCTCAGGAGGTGCTTCACAGTGGTCCAAAACACACTGCGGAAATAATCCAGTTTGAGATTGCTTTAATTGCCCTGGCTCAGTGCTAGGGACTCCTGGGAATTGTAGATTATTGTGGCACCAGAGATCTCTGATAGAAAAGGCTAAATGCCTCACAAAACTACAGTTCCCAGGATTCCCTAGCATTGAGCCCATGCAGTTAAAGCGGTCTCAAACTGGATTATTTCTACAGTGTACTTTGGAGCCATGTGCACCAGTCAATCAGTTTGTTTCTTAGCATCTCTCCCTGATAAGGATAATATTGCCTTATTTGTAAATGTAATTAAATATGTTCTAATTGATGCTTTAAATGTTAGTGGTTTGAGAGCAAATTACTGTGTTGTAATATCCTGACTGTAGAAATGTATAACTCCTTTTTAACATGTACATGTGCATACACTTTTTTGGGGGTCAGGAACTGGAGATGAACAAGCCCATAACTCCTTCAACATATGTGCGCTCCCTCAGCTATGGCATGATAATGCAACTGGCCGATTTTGTTGATCCGCAGGAAGGATGGAAGAAATTGGCAGTAGATATTAAAAATCCCTCTGGAGAGAACAGATACAGTCAAATGCATATAAGGTATTGTACTGGAGTGGAATTATCACCTGCATGCCAAGTCTGGCTAATGAAATTAACAAACTTGATGGAACTAGATAAATTGACACGCTGTTTGAAAAAGAAATCCTCAAGAAAAGCAGAAGAATAGTCCCAGATTAGAAATTATTGGAAACACTTAAGAAAATCAAACAAATGGAGATGAAAAGGAATAAGGTAGAAAAAGAGCTATCGGATCCATAGCGGGGCAGGGAGGGGGAAGCAGAAGTTTGAGATATATATTAGGGGAACTAATAAATCATAAAGAAACTCAATCGACTTAGATGAGAAGTAGGAATATAACCAAGAAATAGATGGAAGGGACAAACAAAACATAGGGGGAATGTTTTGATTTTGTGTTAAAGAAAATATATTTTCTATCTTATTTATGTACATAACGGTTAATTACTGTGTTTTACGTTTTAAGAGATAGATAGACTAAGGTAGTATTAATATGTACCTCAGCTGAACAATGCAGGACCTAATGTCTTATGAAAATGCATGTGCACAGACACACACACTTTACCATATATTATTCATAATAAATTTCACTGCCTGTTGCTCCCTTATTGAAAAGTTTGGCTGTCAAGAGCTGGATTGGCAGATAGAGCTGTACAGCTGGGTGTGCCCATCATGTTTAACATTTGTACTCCTATTGTAAGGAGAATTTATACTCGTTCATCTTGGTCTTTGTCTTGTGACTTCATTTTGGGAGAAGGGTAAGAACAATCTTGACAGCTAACAGGTGCCATACAGTCACCAAAAACTGATGCCAGATTCTTTTCCTGCTACTGTAGACAGTTCTGTTGTTGAAACAGGAAAATGATGATATATGAATTGATAGAAACAGCAGGTTCAGGTTTTCTAGTACCATATAACCAGCAGAACACTGGGGTTGCTACCACAGTGCACAATTAATGCAGTTTAACACAGCTTTAACTGTCATGGCTCCATGCCATAGACTCCTAGGACTTGTAGTTTGTGGTGGCATCAGAGCTCTCTGACAGAGATGGCTAAATAACTCACAAAACTACAAAGCTCAGAATTCCATAGTATTGAGCCAAGGAAGTTAAGGCAGTGTCAAACTGTGTTAATACAGTCTAAGACTTTATTATGATTCAGAATGCATAGAATCCAGCTTTATTTTACATTTTGTTGTATCCAGGCAAGATGTATTTCAAACACAAACAGCTTCATTTATATACTGCTTCATACTGCCTAAGCAGTGTCTAAGCGGTTTACAACTGGAAGCTAATTTACCCCCAAGAATCTGGGTACTCATTTTAAGCAACCTCGGAAGGGTGCAAGCCTGAGTCAAGCTCGAGCCCTTTTGCTGGTATTCAACTCGCAACCTTATGGTTTTGAGTGAGTGGCTGCAGTTAACCACTCCGCTACCAAGGTTTTGAGTGAGTGGCTGCAGTACATTTAACCACTGTGCCACCAGGGCTCCTTCCTATATTTCAAATATAGTGTACAATAAAACCTGCATTTATGTTGATACATGAATGTTTGTTTAATCACTATTTAACTGTTGAGACTTTACATTTCTTAGAATTATAGGTTTCTTAATTCTTATTTTTCATGTCCTACTTTGAGAAAAGCCATCCTTTATCTGTGTTTCCTTTTCAGGAGAATTGAAGCACTAATAAAAGAAGGAAAGAGCCCTACCTGTGAAATACTTTATGACTGGGGTACAGTAAACTGTACAGTTAGTGATTTGGTGGATGTTCTGATTAGGAATCATTTCTTGGCACCAGCCAGACTTCTGCTTCCAGGTAAAGTCAATCTGTGTGCTGTGTCTAATATGTAATTTAAAAGGGATTCTCCCATCATAGTTTTTGATGACATGTCTTGAATGAGCTTGCTTAATTTTCTTGCATGCAACCATTTGTGACAAGTAATGAAATATTTTCTTGATTTACAGCTACAAAATACTTGTCATGTTCTTGCTGTCATATGTGTTTAAATTAGATCTGATTTATGACAACCCTATGCTAGGGTTTACTGACAAGAAATACTCTTAAATACTCTGTTTTGTTTTAAAAAATTGAACCTAAAAATCGGGAATAGGGAAATTACAGCCTGCTCTTAAGATGTATTCTGTGGACGTTCCCCATCAGGAAGCTTCTTCTCCTGTTTCCTCTGATCACTGATCAAAAACAAGAAAGTAGTTAAAATTTAAATACCCTGCATGGAACTTAATTCAGCTGGTAGGCAACCTGTTGCACTTGGACTTAAGTAGACATCCATAGAACTGAACTGAACTGTGTGAGAAAACCTACTTTGTCCTTGCTCTCACCCTCTACTGGAATACAACCCCTGAAACCCTTTTCAAATTAGAATTTTTTGTAATGGTTCATGTGTAACTGGTTCATATTCTTAGAAAGTGGTGAAGAACCTTGTACTTTTTTAAGCGCAATCTGTTCTGCAGAATTTTATTAGTGTGATGAAATCTGTACCAACCATCTAAAAATCTTCTCAACCCTGTTTTTTATTATTGTTTCATGGCAGATGCTGTAAGTGTGAAAGAAGATACTTCAGTGCCCTTATCTTTACAAGAAACAATGTGTCTAAATGAAAAAGAAGCTCCTGCAGAGGAAAAGCAAGTAATACCTCAGTTGCTTAGCCCAGCTCCACATAGTGAGCACTTAACTTCAGTTTCTTGTGGTCTAAGTATTGAGGAAAGCAGCTCAGTTCTTAACAATACAGGTAAGGTAGTTCGGCTCATCTTTTGATTGTTTGATCTTACCTTTCACTTCGCTCCCATCTTTTCACTCTCCCCCATGTAGGAAGTTGAGCTAGAAGCAGAGACTGGCAAATACATGAAAGTCTGTAGTTCTTTACTCAGGCATTTATTATATAGAAAGTTCTTGGGTTGTGTGGACATAATTCTCTTGTGCTTGTTTGTTGTCTTTGAAAAGTCTATTGAGATAAGCCTTTCTGTTATGCAACCAAGACTTCCATTATATCACAGCTTTGTACCAATTCATCTAAGTGATTCCACCCTGGTATTCCATCACACACCTTTCTATTGTGGTTAGGACCAAGGTGATTTTTCTATAAGCTTTAAAATGTTGCCAACTTGAGGTGGCTATTTGTGAGCTTATACAGTGTTGTATGGAGAATATCTAGACTGTAGTTTGCTCTCTTTCTCCATATTTTTGCTAGTATCTCTTAAAACAAGGACTAATCTTTGTGAGAGAATGCATTGTGGTGAGATTTATGATGCTTCAGGGACAGAAGAGTGAAAAATTATTGCTGGTTTTTATTCCAACTTTCATAGATGCTAACATGATATCTGAAGTTTTTGTTCATTGTTTTCTATTGCTTTCTTTCAGGATTGCAGAACTTTCGCTTTCATGAGCTGAAAAGCTTTACAAATAACTTTGATGATAAAACAGTGGCAGCTGGTGGTAGCAAGCTTGGTGAAGGAGGCTTTGGAGTGGTATACAAAGGGTGCATCAATGGCAGAACGGTGGCAGTGAAAAAACTTACTGCTGTAGGTTTCCGATATGTGTTCTGTATAAATGCTGTGCTACCAACTTTGTCTAAAGAGTAATGGAACTGAAGGCATATAAAGGATCAGAATATCAACCTGTACAGTATGCTGAGTATACACCCAGTCCATGCCAAGTAGCTTATAAGAGGAGTTGTATTCCACAGATACTTCCCTGGATAAACAAAAGATATGCCCTGTGATCTTAAAGAAGATAATTATTACTAGGAAGAAATGAAATGAAATGAAATATTTATTTCATGGAAGATATTTCATGGGGGATATTTCAAAATCTTAAGTGCTTCGAATCTGGGGAAATGGTGTGTTTTCCTTCCTGCTAAAAGACCCTGAGTAGTGACAGATTTTGTTTAAGTAAAAGCATTTGGATTACTATTGTAACACCATAGGTAAGCTTGAATTTGTGTCAGCCCTGGAAGTCCAGCTGTGTAATTTATAGTTGTGTAAATCATTTATTGAGATAGCAGATTTTTTTTAAAAAAATCTGCTTTCTTGCTAGATGGTACTACTTCTGTAGCTTTATGTGATCTGTTAGATTTGTAGTTTGGTGAAGTACCCTGCCCGATCTGTAAGAGCTCCGGTATCTCACCCAACCACAAATTCCAGGATTCTTTAGGATAGAATTATGACAGTTAAAGTGGTGTCAAACTGCTTTAATTTTGCAGTGATGCTACACCTTAAGTCTTTGTAGAATGGAACAGACAAAGTGTGACATTCCCATTGTTGTTGGCCTGCAACTTAAAAACTATATGGTTTTAATACATTTTGATATTTTGTGTATCTTTAAAGAGTTTTTATTTTATTTGTTTTTTAAACTTTATATTTTGCATTGTTATTCATTAGTACTGTTTTAAGTTTATTAGCTGCCTTGAGTCCCTGCATGGCGGCAAAGGTGGGATATAATAATATTTCTCAGCATTTCTTCTATTGGCTGTACTGGCTATGGCTGCTGCCCACTAACACCTAGAATACAAGCTACCTTTTTGGGGGAGACTTAACTGATGGTCTTCTGTGCTTAAATGATAATGAATAATCAGTTCTTGGGCCACTTCAGAACATGAAGAAAATCTTCTGCTGTTAGGGTATGTAGTAGGGTTTTCAGGGCTCAGGGCTTAAGAACATCTGTCCCTAAATAATTCATGTTCTAGCTTTTATTTTTGCAGTTCAAGAGTGGACACCAGAATGAATCCTTAGGAGAATACCTAGTGCTGTTTCACAGTACCCAGCCATGGTATTAAATTTCCACTTTAACTGCCATAGATGCATCCATCCTATGTAATTTTGGGGCTTGTAGTTTGATTAGGTATTTGAGTTGTCTGGCTCAAAATTCTAATTGTGCTTGTGTGCCTACAAATCATTTTCAACTTAGGACGACTCTAAAGCGAACTTATGACAGGTTTTTTATTTTTTTATTTTTGCAAGATTGTTCCAAGGGAGTTTTCCTGTTGCCTTCCACTGGGGCTGAGTTGACTTGCCCAAGTTCAGCCAATGGGTTTCCATTGCTGTGTGGGGATTCAAACCTTGGTTTCCAGAATCATAGCCCAAAACTCAAACCACTATGCTGGCTTTCACTAGAATTCTGAATATTTCTAATAAAACTACAAACTCCAAGATTTCATAAGATGTTTCCTATGGCAGTGAAATCACTGAACTATAATTGTACTTTATGAAAAGGCCCCTAAAGACAAAGCTTTCTAGTCAGCAGCCTTCTGTCATTGTCAGATACAAAACATATAGTACATCATGATGATGAAGTTTCACCACCACCTCCATTCACGTACATGGCTAAGAGGTTCTAGTCAATTCTCTCTTGATTTTCATTGTAGCTGGCTGATGTAAATATTGAAGACCTGAAAAAGCAGTTTGAACAAGAAATAAAAATAATGGCAAAGTAAGTATTGAACATTTTGGGAACACCATTGCAGTATGGTGTATGGGGTTAGTTGGCAGTATGCTTCTGTTTTAGAAATATGATAGAAGTCTGTTTAGAATGTAGAAGTAACTGAAACTGTTCAGATGTTGGTCATTTGTCATGATCAGTACATTGAGCCATCTAGCCTTGGGCAAACTAGAAGGTGGTGAAGTATTCAAAGACATAGCCATGTTAATTTGTATCAGCATAATAAGATCTGAAGGAATCCTGCAGCACGTTTGAGGGTAACTGAGAAAAGGAAATGTCTGTCTTTCATGGACCTTAGTCCATAAATTTGACAGGAGCCCATGAAAGTTTATGCTAGAAATTTCATTTTCTTGGTTAGTCTCAGAGGTGCTATATGATTCCTTTGTAACTTTTTAGATATGACAGAGCTTACTTTTTTAGTCCTGCTTTCCTTTTTTTTTTAAAAAAAGAAATTAATTTGTGCTGTGGGGTGAGAAGGCCAAAACTGAAACAGGACAAAAGGGATAAAGCCCTCCATACTATAGTCTTTATTTGGTTCTCTTCTCTTGCATCAAATATTCAATTATTTTAATAAATGTGTGCCTGGACTGAAGGTGTACATGACACCACATCCAATTTTGTCCTCAGTATTATTCAAATCTGATGAAATGAACCCCATCCACCAAACCTTATGCTATACTAAAATTGGTTAGTGTCAAATATACCACAAGATTAGCAATGGCTGTCAGGAGTTTCATATTGGATTCTTTCGTAGTCCCATCTGGATGTGCAGATGGGACTTGATGTATATACTTGTGTACAAGTTGACCTCATGTAGAAGTCGAGGGAATGTTTCAGGGTAAAAATTATAGATTTTGATATGACCTGTGGATAAGCTGAGGGTAAAACTTAGGGGGCTATAACAACAGATGGAAAGGGGGAAACAGCACTTCCATCCCTCCTCCTCCTCTGGACCTCTCCCCATCACCTGACACTGTTTCCCAGGTGGTGGAGGAGATGTATTTACATCAGGTTGGGCAGGATAGAAGTGGAGTCAAATGGGGTGTTTCTTTGATGGGAAGAGAGGGCTTTAAAATTGGATTGGGAAGGAGAAGAAGTGGAGTTACATGGAGTGTTTCTTTGGTGGGAAGAAAAGGCTTTAAAACCGGATTGAGGAAGGAAATAAGTAGAGTGAAATGGGGTGTTTCTTTGATGAGGAAAGGCTTTAAAATCAGATTGGGAAGGGAAAGAAGTGGAGTAAAAAGGGGTTTTTCTTTGATGGGAGGAGAAGACTTTCAAATCAGATTGGGAAACTTACACACACACACACACACCTTCCTCAAGGCACGAATAGTGGGGCATCACGGGGGTGCTTGTTTCAGGATTTTTTAAACCAGTATTAGTGTATTGATCCCTATATAAATCGATCCAGGATTTTAGGGACAATTTTTAGGCATAAATTTCTCGACTTATAGTCACGTATACAGTATTCCTAGTGGATGAACCTGCATAGTCAATGTAAACAATGATTACTAATAATTAGTGGTCAGATTTTTAGTTTGTTTTTTTTTTTCAAAACCTTCTGACTCCTTTAATTGTCAGACATGTAAATGATGAAAACTAGATTAAAGAGATTGTTTATTTTTCTTACAGGTGTCAGCATGAGAATCTTGTAGAATTACTTGGCTTCTCAAATGACTTTGATCAACCTTGCCTTGTTTATGATTATATGCCTAATGGCTCATTGCTTGACAGACTAGCTTGTCTGGTGAGTGACACATTTGCTCATTGTCACTACCTAGAAGTTTAATGGCTGAATATGGTAATCTGTGCCAGGGGAAAACCTCTCTCTCTGTGTGTGTTGTATTGCTTTTTAGCTGTAATGTCTCTGATCATAGTGATCGTTTTCTTCTGCAGAATTATCCTTTTAAAACTGTGGAAAGGGTAGCTCTGTATATAAAAAGGATAATGTGTACAGGGGTTCCCCGTCATTCAAGTGATAAGACCAGGAGACAAATCAGGAAATATCCTATGACAGGTTGAATCTCCTTTATCCACATGGACAATTTTGGATTTTGGAATATTTCATATTTCAGAATTCCAAATAAGGGAGACTCAACCTTAACATATTTTCTTTGTGTGGATATTCCTCATTCTGACATGTTTTCAGTAATTTTTGTATTGCTAACTTCCTTCAAAGATTAGACTGTAGTCAGCATCCTTTTAGTGACATACAGTAGAGTCTCAATTATCCGACATAAACTGGACCGGCTGATAGTTGAATAACCGAAAATGTTGGATAATCCAGAAGGTCCAAGAAAAGCCTTGAAATCACTATGAATTGCAAATATATTGAAGTTTTATTGCAATAACAGTAAATGTAAATGTAATCACTGATCAACATTTTGATGTACAGTATAAACAGTTCAGTCCTCTGAAAATTTAAAGAAATCACAGAAAATTTAAAGAAATCACAACAGCCACGATGTTGGATAATCCGGAATGTTGGATAACCGAAGGTTGGATAATCGAGACTCTACTGTATATAATAAGTCCTTTTTTTTAAAGGGGGGGGGTCATTGCAGAGGTAGGAATTCTTTCTCTTTTATACAGTAACCAAAAGACTTTGACAACCCATCTCCCCTCCCCCATGATCATGGAATGGTCAAGGAAGAGTAAGGAGATGGCTGAGAAGCATCTTGATGTCTGACTGTAGCCAGATGTACAACAATGAAGGCATTGTCCAAGATCTTCTAGTGGTCATCTGGAGGCCTGGAAGCTGATGGTTGTCATTCTGCTATTGTCTATTTTGTTCACCCCTGCTTTACACTATTGTTTGCTGCATCCCCACTATTTCTTAAGCTAACAAGAATTCTCCCCCATTAGAGCAAATTCTAATCCGTTTAAAAAATATTTTAGGAGTTTCCATCTCCTTGTGACTATGGGATGGAGAGAGGACATGTGAATATAGGCCTTAATGCAATTGAACATATATGTAATGTTAAAGTGTTATTTAGTGCTATGTCAATGCTAGTCTGTTAGCTGTATTTTGCACTTATATTCTGTTTGGAAAGTAAAATGCCTCCTGAATTCTGAAAATAAAGCTTATAGCAAATAAATGTTAATGATAACAGTATAGTGATTGGATTAAAAGTGAAGGTGACTTGAATAGCTGTCCTGCAGCCTAGAATGCACTTTCACAGTAAGCACCCAGTGTTTCATTCTCCATCACAGCACTCTTAAGATTTGTCTGGTCTTAGTAACAGAACAGACAGACCTGTCTGATCTTGGCAACAGAATGCCTAAGGCAGTGGTTCTCAACCTCCCTAATGCTGCAACCCTTTAATACAGGTCCTCATGTAGTGGTGACCCCCAACCATAAAATTGTGGTGTCTCAGTTCCTAAGACCATAGAAAATATGTGTTTTCCGATGCTCTTAGATGACCCTGTGAATGGTTCATTCAACCCCCAAAGGGATCGCAACCCAGAGGTTGGAAACAACTGACCTAAGGATACTGTGACTGGCTTTTTTTGTTTGTTTGTTTTTTGTTTTTGGTTACTATATATTGAATTACATAGATGTGATAATTTGTGAAAGAAAAAAAGTTGACATACTTCAACTTTTTCTCTTGTTTTTAAGGATAACACTGCACCAATTCCTTGGAAAACAAGATGTAATATTGCTCAAGGTTCATCAAATGGAATCTGCTTTTTACATGAAAATAACCACATTCATCGCGATGTTAAAAGGTAATATCTATAAAGAACTGATCATGTTAACAATAAATCTCCCAATATTTTTTTTTCATGTTTGTTCCTGAAATGTGCTCTTTACTTTCTTGAAACCTATGTAGTGACTCAAAAAACTACTGTTTTGTTAATATTTACTGTGGTTTACCCTTCTGATTAGTGGAACGCAGTTGTGTAAGGTTACTGTTGCTCTATACGGGTTATTAGGTTATTTTGTTTTCACACATTAGTAGAATCTTAGCGTTGGAAAGAGCCCCATGGCCCATTGGATCTCCAGCTAGAGCATCCCTATCAGCTAGCTGTGTAGCACCTTTTTAAGTAGTTGTTTCCAAACCATTCAAACTGTCAAGATGTTCCTTCTGATGTTCAATTGAAATCTGTCCTCCTGTAACTTAAAACCATTAGAACTAGTTCTGCTCTCTGAGGCAGCAAAGAAAAAAAACCTGCACCTCTCCTTTCTGGCAGCCCTTGAGGTATTTAGATAGAGTATTCAAGTCAGGTTCAAGGCTTTCAGCCTTCTGTTCACCAATCTGAATATGCCTGGCCCCTTCAACCTTTCTTCATATTTTGTTCTCCATCCCCTAGCCTTGTTGCCCTTCTCTGAACTTGCTTCAACTTGTCTATATGTTTCTTCAAGTGAAGAGCCCAGAACTGAGCATAGTAACCCAGATGATGTCTGACCACCAGTGCAGAATATAGGGGGACTGTTACTTCCCTTGATTTGAAACAGAACAATTCATAGATTAACATGGAAATCACTCTTCCCTACCCAGGGTCACACAGTGTGTATGTATGTATGTATGTATGTATGTATATATATATATATATATATATATATATCCTACTCTCTTCCATGCTAGCATTCTCTAGAGATGCCAGCCACAGATTCTGGTGAATTTTCAGGAATAAACTGTTCTAGAACATGGCCACATAGCCTGAAAAACCCACAGAAAATTGATAAAAAGTTTGAACAGTGTAAGGCCACAGACTGCAGCACTCTACTTGAAACCTCCTTAGTGTTTGAAGCACAGTCAGTGACGACAACTCTTTGAGCACTGTTTTCTAACCAATTTCTAACCACATATGACGGTGTTTCCATCTGTTCAATATTTGGTCAGTTTGCTCATGAGGGATCTTGTCAAATGCTTTGCTAAAATCCAGAGACATAACATCACATCATTCCCACCATCTTCTAAACTAGTGATCTGACCTTGGCAAACCCATGCTAGTTCCTACTAATCACTGCAGTGCCATCAAGGTACTTGTAAAGAGATTCCTGTATAATCCATTCTAATATTTTTTCTGGTATTGAGGTTAGTTTTCTGGGTCCTCTTTTTTGCCTTTTTGCATAGACAAAAGTTGCATAGACAAAAGTGGATGACATTCTCTCTATAGTGTTGTTGTTGTTTTTTGTTTCACACAAAAGGCAAGTATGTCAAAATAATTGCTGCTGCCAATGCTAAATAAAAATGCTGTTCTTTCTAAGTTCATTACTGCACTTCCATCTTTCTGTGTGTAGATGGGAGGAGCAAGGAATACATAGTACTTCTGTTTTGTTTTTCAGTGCAAATATCTTACTAACTGAGAGATTTATGCCAAAACTTTCTGACTTTGGACTTGCAAGGGCTTCAGTAAAGTTCACCCATACCATCTTAACAGAAAGGATAGTGGGAACAGCAGCCTATATGGCCCCAGAGGCTTTGCGTGGGGAGATCACTCCTAAATCAGATGTCTTCAGCTTTGGAGTGGTGAGTAACCATATGCCACTTGTTATTGCCTTTTTCTGCTGATGAGTAAAATGAAAGAGAAATACTTTTTGATTTGAGAAATACAGTTTTAGGAATATCTGTTAAAATGTTTCTCAAAAAACTTAAAGGGGAAAAGTAAGTCATATAGCAAGGAGACAACCCAGCTATCTTTCATACCAAGGCAAAGATGTAAAATTTCATTGATTTTATTTTCCTGGGAAAGAAAATAATACTCATTAAAACAGTTTTCTTTCTGCTCCAAGAAAGTCTTCAAAAACTGCATAAATTTCTAAGACTGCAATTAGGGACTTAATTCTGTCTGTGTTTGTTTTTTTAAAAAACCCACCCCAACCAGGTTTGACAGTGTTCAGGGTCAAGGCATGTCTTCCAATTTTTTATAAAAAACAAACAAACGTTATCTACATTAACAGCACTTTGGTTTCATGAGAGTGAAAATGTAGCAAATAGAAAAGAATACAGATTAATCTGTGATTTAGGAGTTCCTCACCTGTAACCAGAATGCCTAAGGTATTTAGTCAGAAATGAGAGGTTGAAAAACATCCTCTGTTGCCATATGAAGAAAATCTGCAACACTTTCCAAACCTGCCTCCTTCCCATGCTTGCACGTAGTAGAAAGAGTATATGCTTTGCTGACCTTTATAAGTCACTCGTACACTTTACAAAAAACAACTAGGCAAAGGAAAGGGGAAACAAGGGTAGAGAAGCTGGGAAGGTTTCCTCTGACAGGCCAAAGAAATGGTCCCAGTTTGAGCATGGGTCATCAGCTCTTTTCTCAGAGTCAGAATGGAGGGGGAAGTGGAACCAGTGTACAACTCATTGAGATAACATAACATTCCTAATATGTGGATCCTTGTGACCCACAAGTCCATAGACATCTTTTGCCTTCCAATTAGAGCAGAGCTGGACAATTGTCCCCCATAGGACACCAGAAGGCCTCATTTTCCCCCCCTCTGCAATTGTGTTTAAAGTTTTTTCCCTCCAAATGCCCCAACACCCCTAGGAATGGGGGGCATTTCACATATTTAGTCCTGCTTGAGCCATTTTGGGACCAAGAGAGGCCCTTTTCTCAACAGGAGGTGACTCAGAAGTTGATATCTGGCTTACATTCTATTAGAAAAAACAGTCTGTACTGGGTTTAAAACAACCCAAGTGTCCTCAGATGTGCCACAATTGCCTCTAGTACCCCTAAGTAGATGTGGGGGGGGGGAATGAAACCTGGGGGATAGAAAAACAACCCTGGAGTCCGCATGCAAATGTTGATTGGCACTTTCATTACCCCTAAGTTGCCAACCTCAGATTCTTGGATGCAGAGTGGAATAGAAATATTTTAATAAATGAATAAAAAATTAGATTTTATTGTTGCTGTGTGTGCCACAGAAAAGTTCAGCAAGTGGCATCTTGGCAAATAATTCTCAAAATATTGTCCTGGGATCAGTTCATGAAGGGCAGTATAAAACATCACATAAATCAGTCACAATTGCTTTTCCTGTAAAATCGTTACTTCAGCAGCTTCTTATTCAGCTGATAGATGTTCATGAATGCATTTTGTGTCTTTCAATTATTGCCATCTTTTTTAGGTGTTACTTGAAATAATAACTGGACTTACTCCTGTGGATGAAAATAGAGACCCCCAGTTGCTGGTAATTTCTTATTCTTGAAGTATGTTATGGAAGCAAGCTAGTATCTAGCTTTTATGCCAAAATAGTTTGGAAGAATCTTGTCATTTGAAAATGATTAGAATGGATTAGAATTCTAGTAAGGGATACAATTGACTAGAACCATTTTAAAAAATATATTGGCTTCCATAGACAAATTTAGCAATAGTTTCCTGTTTTGATTTTATTTCAAATAATTAGGAGTTGTCATACTAAGACAGACATGATAGCTCTTTTAAGATGTGTTTGTCCTTACATAATTACAACAATTTGTGTCCTTAATTCAGTTGTAGATTTAGATAACAGTTTGGATGTTGACTCAGTGGTGTGGGAATCATGTGCCATGTGGTAACATCTGGTAACATCTGATTGCCTATGGGAGAACAAATGGTTGAGTTCTTTCCCTGCTGCTGTGGCTCCTCAAAATTGGGAAATACTAGTATGGGAGGGAGCCATAGTAAGCTGAGGTAAGGATTCTATAGTTTACATTTGCTGAATTAGAAGGATCCCTTTAGGAAGATAGGCCTCCTGAAAGTATGCTTATGGCAGATATATACTTCAATTTTTTCTTTACAGCATGCAGTTATGAATTCCTATATGAATACAGTACACTGATTTCCTTGACTCTCACATCTTCAACTTCAGTAGATATGAGAAAAGGGAGAAATGTATACAATTTTATTTGTGGTTGTGTTTGATGGGAATCCTTACATGAGATTAAATGAATGAACCACATAGGTAAAATAAGGGAATCTGACCCCTAACAATCAGTGTTGTTTTATAGGGACAAGAGAGTCATGAGTGTTTCTAGCTAAAGATATCAGTTATTCTGCACATTCAAGTGCTGATGCATATAGTAAGCATGTGGAATGATAGCTTTGAATGACAGCTCCAGTTCCTCATGCTGTATACAGTTGATCCTTTGTATCCATGGATTCAACCATCCACTGCTTGAAAATATTTTTAAAAATTCCAAACAGTAGACATTAATTTTGATATTTTATATAAGGGACACTATTTTGCTGTGCCATTGTATATAATGGGACGTGAGCAACCATGGATTTTGGTATTCATGGGGGAATCCTGAAGCCAAACCCAAGTGGATACTTTCCAAGCTCTGGCCTTGCTGGCTGGAGTATTCTGCAAGATGTAGACAAAATGTAGACAAACTCTGTCTAATTTACAGTGACACAACCGTTTTACTCAAATTCTTCTTTCCTTCTGTTGCTCCCTTTCCAGTGTTTCAATTTGGGTATTCAATAAATTGGATCATTGGAGTTAAAATCATGCTATTACTGCTTCCACACAGTTGACTATCAAAGAGGAAATTGAAGATGAAGAAAAGACCCTTGAAGATTATGTTGATGAAAAGATGAGCAGTTGCAGTATTGAATCAGTTGAACAGATGTATTCAATTGCTTGCCAGTGTCTGAATGAAAAGAAGAACCGGAGGCCAAATATTATGACGGTATAAGGATTTTTGCCATTGTGTGGGTTTAAAGTGTATTTTGTTCCATGTGTTTGTAGTTTATGATGGTTAATTGTATTTCTGATTCTCTTACAGGTCAAACAACATTTGGAAGAAATGATTATTAAATAAAGTCTCTTTCTGTGGCCTGGCTTTGGTATCTAAACAAACTATTTGTTTTCTTGAGCAGATGGGGTCTTTGTTCTTCAGGGTTGTTAAAATCTATGGATTTTTTGATGGATGGATGTTTTGTGACCCTCTTATTTTTGTCATATTTCTTGTACTATAGAGCAAGGGTGGACAAAAAGTGTCTCATGGGCTCCATGAAGTCCTCTTAGCACCTGTTTCTGATCCCTGGTCCGTTCGCCACCAGCCCATTCCAGAGTAATTTACTTTAAACACTTACTCATATGTGTTCCTCTAAACCCAGGGTAGGCAATTGGTGACTCTTCAGATATTGTTGGACTACAATTACTATCATCCCTCCCTATTGCCTGTGATGGTTAGGGCTCATGGGATTTATAATTTAATAACATCTGAGGAGCCATGTTATAAATAAACTGCCATTTGGCTGCTTCTTTCCCAGAACACTCTCCCTCAGCAGCTGTTGTACCTGGTTGCAGTTCAGCTGAGAGCAGTTACCTTTATGGCTTCTACTCCATCACAAATGTTTCCTTTAATGACCATTCCTCCAGGTGATTAAAATTAAGTAACCTTGTGAAAAATAAGGCTGTATAACCTTTTCTTTCCCTTTCCTTTGGCCTTTTGTATTGTGTCTATGGTTGCCATAAGTTGGAAATGACCTGAAGATATACAACAACAACTCCTCAAATTATAAGCTTCGGAATAGACAATGTGTCTTTTTAAAAAAAAAAAAAAATGCGTAGTGACTAGGAAACTCAAGGTAATTAAAGAATAAAATGAATGCCAGGTTCTGTATTAAATAGATAGATAGATAGATAGATATAGATATAGATGGTTTGTCATCTGATTAATGTATTGCTGACAACCTGTTAGTGCCTTTTTTCTTTGGTCATTGCAGAGGTTGGCATTCTGTTCCTCATTCTGCGACGATCAAAGTTGCTTTCTCCCCCCCCCCCCAACATGCCCAGTTTCTGGTGGCGGGGATGTCCCTGTAGCCACATGCAGAATGATGATATCAGCTGGTGACACCTCCAAAGGATCTCAGCAGATGATGTCAGTCCTTTGTGTTTGGCTGCAGAAACATAGTCATACATTCTCCAATTGCACCTGCTGTCTTACCAGCCAGTGACTAGCAGAGGTGCTGCAGCACCTAAACAGTGTGTTGGTGGGTGGACTATTTGGGGGAAGGGTTGAGGGTAGATTCATATTGTAGCAGTGCCTGCAGAACTGTCACTACTCTCTAGCATATAGGATATTGGCCGTTGTGTGTTCAAGTCTAATTTTTTGAACATTTCGAGTTTAACCTAGCCAAGTTAATATATAGCTGAAATGTAGACGTAAAAACTGTCTGGTTTTGTTTTTTCTTTCTCCCACAAAACTACAATTATTAGATTTTACTATACATTTTAGTAAAATGTTTTAATAATGGCTCGATAACACTGAGAGTGTGAACCACAACAGAATGTTGTAGGGCAGAGTGATAGTTTAACATTCCACCCATTCAGTTCCATTCACCTTTCTCCCTATTTTTCATTACCCATCCAAAAGTCACTATTCTGTGCCCACTGAGCCTTCTCAGTCCTTACTGGGCTGCTGTTGTGGTGCAGGGAGTACTTCATCATTTTTCTTCTTAAAAACCTTTTCCTGAGCCTGCTGATATCTCCCTCTTGGATACAAGTTGTGCAATTCTGGCTACATAAGCATTGGCACATATGTAGAGTGATTTAAGTTTACTGGACTATTCATTTAATTTATATAATGAAGAGAGTCTTTTTAATTCTGTTGAAGTTGATGGAATAACTTCAATCTTGAGTACAAGTCTGTATCAATGAATTGGCAATTTTGTGCTTTACTTTTTGTTAATTTGAAGGAGTATTATTCTCTTTATGTCATTCTTTCTGCTACTGTTGAGGAAAATACTCTGTAACAAAGCTTGTGGTGTGATTTTCTGGACTCTATTGTACATAGCCATGTATAAGTAAAAAAAAATTATACTGCAGAATTGACCCAAAAAATCTGGGTCGACTTACACACGAGTCAATATGATAGTAAGTCAGCAGGGAGAGCAATTGTTTGCCCCCCAAGCCTCTTCCCAGCCCGGTTGCCTCTGGAGAGGACAGCTGGCCTAGGATGATGCAGGGTGAGGGAGCAGGACATCCTTTATATCCATGGTTACACCCCCTTAAGTTTTACCCTCAACTTATCCATGAGTCATATATAAATATATATCGCCCCAAAACCTACCCTTGTGGTCTCTTTCAACTCAACGATTCTATGATTCTATTAGGTCAACCTATACATGAGTATATATGGTAATACTCTTTGCTCTTCTTTTGTAGCCAGACTGATATACAATTTCTAGATTTGCAACTGTGCCAGACTTAGAAATGGAATTTAATTTTGTATACTCAACACAATTTGATCTTATTTTTGACTAAGATATTTCAAATCCTAAAAATAAAATATGAACAGCTGAAATAAGACAGCTGTGATAGACAAAAGCTTAATACTCTAGTGGCATTATAGCTTCCTCCTCCCTTTGCTATGTACTATAATACTCCTGATGGTTTAATTAAATGATTTACTTCGTTTTGTATGAAATGCAGAAATGAGGCTATAGTTTCTACCACTGGAAACTGGAGTATATTTTCTCAAGGAGAAAAATAAACTTGATGAGATGAACCAGAATAAGCAAAAGCTGGCTATCATCATGTTGGCTAGTGAGAGATTTCTTTTGTGAAATGGCAACAGTTAATGAGACTTCAGTGGACGTAACACATGCCATATAGAAGCCAATTTACATAGACATGCTTAGAACAAGTATTTAGATAGCTGGGCTGCATGTACTGAAGCCTTAGAACACCCTGTACCATGGAGAGATACAGTTTGTACAATTGATAAATAATGCAAATAAGGCATCAAGGTGTTTGGCTAGATAAGCTTGTTCAACTTCTGCAAATGAGAAGGGATAGCAGAGAGTTGTGTTTACCTTTGTGTATCTACCAGCACACACACCTCTGGAAATTTTACTAGGCTCAGACCTGTACAAACTGTACTTTAATTCACAGATGCAAAGAACAGAAAGATGTTTCTTGAATCCTAACAGTATTTTCCAACTGTCAAGTGTAATGTCAATTGCCACGGTTCTGTTGTGACCTGCATAGCTCTACTGGTTTGCTCAATAAACACCATCTAGCCAAAGGCAACTTGCTCTTGCACACCTAGCCAAAAAGTATATATTACCATATATACTCAACTATAAGTTGACCTCATGTATAAGTCGACCTCAGGTTTTGGGGCCAAATTATGGATTTTGCCATGACAAATGGATAGGTCGAGGGTAAAACTTAGAGGCTCCTTCAGTATGTGTTTGTGTCCGTATGGCAATAGAGCCTTTTTTTTCATCATTTCAGCTTCCGTTTTAGTCAGATGCATAGGCGGGAGGGATACTCTTAAATGAACAGCAATATCAGTCAGTCACCCAGGACTCTTTGCTTGGCTCTTTCTTGCTAAACTCCTCTCTGCACAGCATGGGGAAATCTGAAAGAACTGCTGTCATGTTTCCATAGTGACCCATAAATAAGTCGACCTGGCATTTTGGGGGTCAACTTTTGGGCATAAATTTTTAGACTTATAGATGAGTATATATTGTAAGCTGCTTTGAGTCCCATTCAGGAAAAAAGCAGGATATCTCCCATGCTAATGATACAAGGTGAGTCATTTGAAAAGGTAGTGTTTGCCTGAAGACTCTAGCAATCTAAAACAAAATTGCAAAACTGTTTTTCACTTGGGATTTGGAACTACAGCAGGCCAATATTGGAAGCAATTGTGTTTTTTATTTTCTTTTCAACTGCTGCATTTATGCATGTAACAGGGGCCATTTCACCTTGCTTATCTTGGAGTTCATCTTCTCTTCTCCAGAACCCATTATGGGTTATGCCAAAGGAAATAAATTCTAAGAAGAGACCCATGTGTATGATCCATTGAATCCCCTAACACACTATGCTTAAGCAATGGTTAAACTCTCAACATTAAAAATTATTTTTCAAGGCTTCTCTTTAAATATAAACTATACTCTGCTGGCCCACTATAAACAGTTAAAAACTGCATTCTTTGCAATTTTCCCCTGAATTCTGCCATGCTCCCACCTGCAGTCCTTCCAATATCTGTGAAAAGCTAAATTCAGGATAGGGCAGACACAAACTGTCTGACTCAATACATAATAATGATCTTACTTATAAATTCAGACTACAGTATAATAAAGATTTTGCTTTATTCACAAAACAGAGTATGCAAACATAAATTACTACCGTCACCATTAATCTGTCCTGTTCTTTAGTACATGTTAAGAAAATATGTCTACGGGTTCTCAAAAAATGTTCTTATTTCATAACTTATATTTGTCTTCAAATATATTCATTCTCAGTTAGCACACTTTCTAAACCAAGAGTGGACAAACTGCAGCTTTAGGACTCCACTTTTGTGGCACTTGAAGCTGGTCCCCAATCTCTCCCTAGACCCTCAAACATGTTTTTTTTTAAAGTTATGATTTTGTTCCTCCCCCCAAAAAACATACAGAAAGCCACCAAATAGTAATGGCATGCAAAACAATGCCCACACAAGCCACCCCAGAACACTATTATATCCAAATCCTTCCTGTTTTTCTCAACATTTTTTCTCTCCAAATGATGTCAGGAAGTGATAGGCCCAAGTTCAGGTTCTCATTTTATACATTACATGGTTCTATAGAAAAGAACGGATAGCTGTTTACAATTATTTAAGTATTGATAGAGAATCAAAACATCAATAAATAGGACCACTAAGTGTTGTTTTTTTAAAAAAATGCAATAGAAGGCACACTTTAAGTTTTGAGTCTATATTATTACAAGCCCTCTGAGGCTACATTCCTATACTGTACACTTATCTGCAAGTAAGACCTATTGAACTTAATAGGACTTACTTTTGCACTATAAGTCAGTGTCTTCAGTTTTTTTAGGGTCAATTTTCTTGTGGCAGAAAGATAATAGGTATAGTACCTCAGATGCCAACCAATTTGAGGCTTATTGGTATAGGAAAGAAAAAAAAATGGACCTAATCTCCTCCATTTAATTATTACCAGAGAGGATTAAGTAGAATGTGTTGCTACCATAAGGTAACTGCTGGCCAGAAAGAAGAATTAGGGAAAAGATGGAAGTGTCAGGTTTTACAAGGAATACCTTGAAAAATGTTCAGTTATGGTGACAAAACTGACATTAAAAGAAATCAGTTGGATAAATGCTCTTGGAATTCAGTGTAGGTTATATCTATGCAATGCCGAGAAAGGATAGCAACATGTATTCTATCTCAAAAATTAAAGCCTGGAGCAGAAATGTTTTTTGGAAAGTACTTTTTCATGGTTTCCATCAACTTAGCAAAGGTGGGTATGAAACCAGCTGGAAGACATGCTTCTAACTAAACATATTTTTATAACATACGGTAGTATCAGACCTGTGACTGATTTACAATTTAAGACATTTCAAAACTGTTGCCTTGTAAACATCTTTATTTATACTAGAAATGCATTAGGACACACTTAACAAATGCTTGCTCCTGAAAAGTGTCAGTATAAGAATCAATTAACATCACAGCAGCTTTTGTAATGTAACCTAAATTAGAATATTTTGGACAGGAAAACCAGTACTTATAGCTATTGTGTCCACAACAGAATCATTTTAATCAGCAGCATTTTCTTAATTAAGTAGTACTTTATTGTAAGATGGCGTTTGCAAAAAAATAAATAAATAATTAGTGTTATTCTTTCAGATCAAAAGCAAGATGTGTTCTTAGATGGCTCTGACAGAATCTCATTTAAGACTCCCATAATTGCTAATTCATAGCAAGTGAATTAGATTTCAGTCTTCCATATCCTGATTGTTTAGAACAATAGCCCGCTGATCTCCCTGGAGCTTGCTGATATGTAAATTTTTAGGATCATGATATGAAGCAGGACCTATAAATAAGGTATTCCTTATGAATACTTTAGAGAGGGGAAATACATTGAAGATATGAGGCTTATTCCTGATTCCCCCCCCCCCCAAGCAGTTGTCTAAGAGAAGTAGGCAATGCTATCAATTTCAAGATTTTCAGAAACATCGTTGAGACTTTCCTTTTATCTTGCCATTAAAATGGTATACAGATATTCTACAGAAACCACAGAATAGTGGTTAATTTTGTAGGTATGAAATAAATTTGAGGTAACATTCTTACAAGCTTGTAATTTTAGCTTTTAACCAATGTGTTACAACCACAGGCTGTGGACCTTAATAAGATCTATAGTGGCATAGCCAGATAAGTGCAGTGGAAAGTCATGCAGTTTCTTTCTCCTGGAAAAAGATCAATGTGGAATGCTTTAATTTCTATTATTAAAGGCTTGGGCAGTTCCTCCCCTACCCCTCAATTACTATGCTTTTGTGCCATGTGGATATACTACAATTAATCAGTAGGTGTTTCAGTTTCAGCTGGACCTCTGATCAACCTTCGAATTCCCCTTTTTCCTGCAGGCCCTTTAGGTTTTGCAAAACTCTGCTTGTGTGCATGTTGTTTGGGATGAACTTCTTCATAAAGAAACTCAGCAGTTAGCTCATCTCCATCACCTATTTCAATCTGAAATTAAAACAGAGAAGATAATCCACCATTAAACTAATTTTGAAAAGCATGGGGAATTTTAAAAATAAGCATTGTTCCGATGGCAGTTTTATAAAGTCTAACAGCCCACCACCACCAATGAAACACAAACTGTATCAGCTAAAAAGCATTCATTTGAATCTTTTACATGGATGTAAAATATACATTGATGCTGCTACATAAATGAATTTAATAAATAAGTGAGGCGAATCCTTCCTTGCTAGTTTGGGCAGCTTAGTTATCTTTCTGTACTCAAACATATGGTCTAATCCTATGCAAATTTAGATGCATCTAAACCTACTGAAATCAATGGAAACAGACAATTTTTGTATAGGATCAGGCTGTATATACTTATTGTATATACTCATGTATAAGTCTAGAAATTTTGGTCAAAAAATTGACCCCAAAAACCAAGTCAATTCACTCACTTGCCCTCAACTTATACATGAAGTCGACTTATAGTCAAGTATATATGGTATTAATAAATGGCCCAGAAGGAACATTCAAATGAATACAACTCTAAAGTGAAACTGACACTACCCCACCAAAACAGGTAAAACTTCAATAGCTTGACTATTTTTTTTAAAAAAAAAATTAAGGCAACTAGAAGAAACGTCTTCTGGAAAAAAAACAACAGGTTTTTATTTAGCTATGGAAGACCATATAGAAAAAGGCTGAAAGAATACCATTATGAAAGGAATTTGATGATAATGAGGGCACTACAAAATTAAGAGAGCCAATGTCAGAATGCTGGAGTAAGAATCCTCAGTGAGAAGACAAACCAGTCACTAACTCAGATTGACTTAACTCACAGGGTTGTTGCCTTGAATTTTATGAAGGAAAAAATGGATATTAATGTTTAAAAAAAGATGGAGGAAGAATCATAGAATTGTAGAGTTGGGAAAGACCACAAAGGCCATCCACTCCAACTCTCTGCCATGCAGGAACTCACAATCAAAGCACCCCAATAGATGGCCAAAGTGCAGAAATCCCTCGATTCCCTCACTTATTAAATGAGAGTATAGGGATTACACACACACACATAAATCCTAGTGGAACACCTGGTTGGGTTCATGTTCCCAATATATTACAAGCAAATGGGAAGTAGTGGTTTGTCCAAAGGTTGACTCATATGATCAGTTCAACTGCAGTTTGAGAACAGAGCCTCCCACATTCTACTGTAACTTCATGGCACTGTATGTTGCAGTTATGCATTCACCAACCATTCTGCATATTTTACCAGTGAAGTTAAATTATTTTCACACGGCACATACAAAATCACTTTGTTATTCCAAAGTAGAGTAACTGGCTCATGCTAGGTGATAGATACTGGGAGTTATTATCCAAAGAAAATTAATTTTCCAAACTGATTTTTTTAAAGCTCTGTAACAATTAGAGGTAACAGGCTAATGCCTAAAACTCAGGGCTGTATTAGCACAAGAAGTAAGACTGGACAAACTGCATCTTTACCTTTCGGATGATCGGCATCCATAGCTGTCTTTCCACAATTTCTAGGAGGGGACTCTTGCAGCTAGAATAGAGCATCCGCTCTCGTATACTACACATATAGCCAGGCATAGAGTAGATGAACACTGCAGAATAGTTTTAAGCAAGGAAAAGTTATTCCACAAAACCATTAGGAAGGTTTGTTGTAAAGATATTTTATTGTACATTGTAGCTTTAAAAAAGCTTTGGAGATGATGCAAAATCAAAACAGATTTATCTAAATCCTTGATGACACAGTCCCTAGCCAATAATCTTCCACACATTTTAGCAGTCTATTCAGTTTGGTACACAGAAATACTTGCATACCTATGGATTCCAAGTGGTCTCCTTCGTGGGAATGTTTGTAGAGGAAAAAGTGGTACCTTGCAGAATCCTTTGGAATTCTTTTCGGCAAGTCCTTCAGCTCAGTTGGGAGTGTACTAGCCAGGATGATCGTTTCATTTTTCATATCAATTTGCTGTAAACATTGGTTGGCACAAAGTTTGTACACAATATAACTGATTTAAACAGAATATTGAAGGGAGGAAAACTAGAAAATGAATTCATACTTGAACAGGCCTCTTGGGGAGGCACATGCTATACAGTCCCACATAACTACACAGGTAGGACATTATGATCCACTAGGACGGAAGAGAATCTCAGCCACAATTTTAAGCGTGTACTAGAAAAATACAATGAGTTTGGTGGAAGATCTGCCTTGCATGGTGGAAGTATTCTATGCATAGAAGGTGCTTCCACCCATTTTCTATCTCATATTTTGGGATATTTCCTCTCTGCTCTGTATCGTAGCTCACCTGTGCAGCATTTTCAGGAAGCTGGAAAAGCTGTCACACGGAGGAAGAGGTTAAAAAGTGTGCTTTTTCCAATACAAGCACATGTGCCTTAAATCTGGATCAAACTAATAGACATTCATTACTGATATGACAGTTATTATCTCAGCATAAACAGAACACAATCCCAGAAATCCATATGAAGATCTTTTCTATTTGCGCAGAGAGCACAGGGAAACCTGACCTCTGATTTCTCAGCATAGAGACATTCAGGATCAAGTTCAAAGAGTGAAAGCACACACTTACCAGTTGCACATAGTTCAGCTGTTTGTTTTTCAGTTTCTCCAATGACTGGAGGGCTTCCTTAGCTATAGGAAATGCTACCCCTTGTAGGGTCTGATGCTTAGTGTCAACGCTGACTTCAGTCTGTACCTGGACAGGAAAACAAATGGTGAATATTCTGAAAGTCATTTCTGTTCTGTACCAAAAAAAAGCACTGTGGAAATAATATAAGAGACAGTACAAGTAGTAAAAACTAGAGGATATCTCCAGTGTCTTTTGGGTATCCGTTGGAATGTTGTAGAAAGAGGTATTCAGTACCTCTTTGCATTTGCTTTCCTCATCTCACATGCAAGGTGGTTTTCTCAGTGCTGGTGTATGTCCCCACAATCATTTGGTAGCAGGGAAATGTTCTGCACCTACCCTCTCTTTCCTTCTACTGCCGAGTGCCTCCTGCCACTAAATGGCTATGGGGACAAATGGTGGCATTACAAATAGCCAAAGGACAGAAGAGAAGCATTATGGTAGTATGTTCTTGGAGTACTATGTACTTTAAGCATTTTGTAGAGTTGCAGCCAGTGAATCTTAAATGGTAGAAGTTTCTTATTTAAAATGTTTTCTTATTGCTCAGTGATGTATTCGTAAGAATTTTCTTCATTAAAAAGGAAAATCACTAAACATGGACAGCATATCAAAGTAGAATATGAGAGAAAAGATGAACTCTGTTTAAATTCAAAGAGAATGTTTGCACAAAAATGACCATGTTAACAGCAGACTTCAGAAACTGTTTAACTATGAAAGAAAGAAAAAACAGTTTAGGATCTTGTTTTGTTTTTAAAGCAACTAAACAAATATATGCATCACAGGAAATTATATGGCAAACTGGATTTTATATCAAAATGTAAAAAATTTCTCCTCTTAAAATTTAAGAAACTTAGGGTGCAGCTATAATGTAGAAATAATGAGGCTTGACACCCCTTTATGGCTCCACCCCACAGAATCCTGGGATTTATAGGTTTTGTTAGGGACCAGCACTCTTTAGCAGAAAAGGCAAAAGACCTGGTAAAACTACAAATCTCAGGATTCCATAGGATGGAGCTATAACATGTAAAATGCATTGTTTCTACAGTGTAGATGCATCCTTAAGACCCTTATTCAAATTTCCAGGCATATCTGTAGCAATTGTTTGTAACTAACAACACTGCTACCCTTCCTTTGAGACAGGATTTACATATATGATAATTGGAACTAGGTATCCCCTGCTTTTTGTTGCCTTTAAAAAACAGTTTTGCTTATAACAAGCTTCTGACTTCCTGTCAATATTTCAGTCGCCAGAGACTCAGAGATTAAAGAAAGGTATCTCAATTATCATGCAGTTCCTCTGCCAGTGGAGAAAAACTGCTGCTATACATCCCAGATAGGTGGCCATCCAGCCTCACCTTAAAACCTTTAACAAAGAAAGGCTCATTTCCAAGCCAGGATGCAATACCTCATTTATCTTGATCTGTCGAAGTTCTTCTTCTGCTGCAGTGAGAGGGGCAGGTGAAGACTGAGTTACCAAATATCTTCGATAACCATTCAATGAAACATCATCCTGGAGGAGAAAATGGATTGGCATGTTGCTATTTTTAACGCCCAAAACCTTTTTTTCTTCAAGCTCTTATGATCAAAATCACACCCTTACAAATGACTACAAATTTTCAATTACACATGGAAATGGGAGTTTTTGTTCCCAAAATATCAAGAAGAAATCCAGATTAATCTCTGTTTTCAGAATACACACCTTGTTAGTTCCAAATACTTCATCTTTAATATGCCCACCTCCAAATTCTTTCTTCAGAGTTGCCCGGGTAGCTGCATACAACATTTTTTGACGGACCTGGTAGTTTGAAAAGACAGCCTTGTTTTAGTGAAACAAGCAAGCAAGCAAAAAAAAAAAAAAAATCTTCACAAAAGATGTAACTCATATGACTCTCCAGATGTTGCTGTGCTACCACCCCCAAAATACTTCATTTTTTGCTATAATGGTTAGGACTAATGGGACAAGGAGTCCATAAACATGTCACAATTCCTATCCTGAAACAGAAGCTAAATGTTAAAGCTACTTCTCAAAGAGATTAAAAGCACTGGATAGATATTTCTGATCTGACAGGTGTTTTTATATATTTTTTTAAAAAAAAACTATTTGGCATTCATTTCAGAGTTGGGAGTCTATGTTGATATACTAACAATAACCTAGTAAGTAGTAGTAGTTGAATCTAAAGGTAAGTGACAAAACATTGACAGACAAATAATTATTTTTGCTTACTTGCAGGAAAAAGGCAAACTACATTCTAATAACAATACAACACTCTTTAACATGAAGACTCTTACAGCCCCAAGGTGTAGGTAGTTCAGCGTAGCTAACTTCCAAGCAAGTGTGCACAGGACAGATTGTAGGTGGGCTCAACATCACCTGTCCTTGTATTTCTTTGTGCTTGGTCATTGTGATACCGGTATATCTGAAGAGGCTCAATTACATAGAAATCTTGCTGGTCAAATTCTGCCAGATCATTTGGGCCTAGTCTCAATGCAGGGCTCAAGGCTGTCTTGTCCCTCCATTCTGTGGCCCAAGCTCCTTGCAGTCGCACATGGAGACACAAATGAAGGCAGCAAGCTATGCCACACAGCTGTAACCAAAGTGCTGTTGGCATAACCATATCTACAGTACCAAACTATATGTTTTCCATAAAACAGGATGCTCCTTCCCTGTTAGCTGCCCATTAGCCAAGAAACACCTATGACATCACCTTCATCCATATGGATGTTGTAGGGAATAACACCATGAAACTAGAACCAAAATCTCTACATCGGGCAGGTAGGATGTAGCTAGGGTTGCCAGGTGAAATAAGAGAGAGGACTAGGCCTCACCAGGCCCCGGGAAACCTTGGAGGGCCACACACACCTAAACTCCTAAAAATAATTATTTTCTGCCTGCACGGTTAAAAAAAAAAATTGTATGGGCATTTTTACCATGTTAGGCCCAGGAAAGGCCTCTTTTAACAATTGGAAGTGAGTGTGAGCAGAAATAACCTCCTGCACAGCCTGTTTTTATAAAATGCTTTTTTCTGTGCCTTAAATGGCCTCATGGGGGTCGGGGGCAGAAATGGGGCAAAAATGTCCCCCAAACACCCCAGCAGGCCTTTGGGACAATTCTTTTGAATGCTGGAAAGGACAGATTTTTTTTAAATCTCTTGGGCCACAAAATGACCCAGGGGACAGCATATAGCTCACAAGCTGCACTTTGCCAACCCTTACTTTAACAGTTGGATACAACAGAAAATTTCAGAAGGTGCCACAGAAACAACCTGAAACAACCCATCTTCTACAACTATTAAAGGGGTAAGAATACCATCACTTATTTGACTTGGCAAGTTAGCATATTGCTTGGCCTGGACACTTCCATGTGGCCCAGCAATTTGTAAAGTCTGGAAATGTCCCCTCTTGCTTACTAGTAGGGAGTAGAGCAGGCAATTCACATGTTAAAGAAGAAGCGTGTCTGAGGTAGGAAGGAGGAAGAAATAAGGGTGTCCTCAAAAAAAGAGTGTATCCTTATTTTTCTTCCCCAGGAGTCCAGAGCTTCTCCATAGTCTGAACTGCCTTCCCCGCTTCCCTTCCCGTCAGTAAAAAGCTAGTCTTGACAACTGGTAGGGGCATGTTTTAGATGGCACACAAAAGCCTAGCAAATTGTTTCCCATACTCCATCTCAAAAGAGGCATACATGTGTGTAAGCCACACTTATGCACACATATGTCACTAGTAGACTGCTGCCCTAGGTGTGCTGAAATCCTTACGCATGCACATGAGAGATCTGTGTTGGGAAATGTGTTGTGATAAGTAAATTGGTTTTTACAATACAGCAAGCCAGTTGGTTTGGCTCAATTTAAAAATCATGGTCTGAAAAACTCAACTTGTGTTTCTAATAGTTCCAAGAAATTTCATCCTATTACATACAGGAGAATGGTCTGGAGACCAAGCAATGAAAATCCATTCATATCCTTGGGCATTTTGAGAATCTAATCTGTAGAGGATATAGCACGGCTGCTTGTCTTCAAGGAGTGGGAGAACAAAGGAATCATAATCCTCTTCCCAGGATCCATGACACGGTTTAGCAGATCCCACAATAAGCTGCTCTGTAAAAGGACAAAAAGTATTAGTCAGTACACTATTGAAAAGCAAAAATTGATGTTATGCTTCATTAAAAATCTGCTCAGCAATCTAAAAATAACTTTTTGTATATTTTAACTATATATGTTTTTTACCTGTGATTCTTTTTATTTTATAAGATGTCCTGAGTCACAGCTTGGGGAAAAAGTTGTGTAAAAATAAAGCAATAGAATAGAAAAAAACAAATGACTTCAGTTCCTAAATTATAGAAATGATCAGTTTTAAATCCACAGACTAGAAGAATTTATACTAAATAATATTATATTTTAAATGGTTGGTGCTTATTAAGTTCCACAGTGGTAGGATTATAAAGACAGAAGACTTTTATATTATTTGTAATATTCATAGTTGTACATTAGGATGTTTTTATGAATATTTGTAAGCAAAAAGAAAAATGTGTCTTAAATTTCTTTTTAAAAAAGGACTTTGAGAGGTAGTAGTACATTTAGAAATTATAGACTCATCTATGATATGGATAGACATTAAGCATTTAGTTTAACCTTAACCAACCTTGGTATGAAACTGTTGTTTGAAAATACAGTGGATCCGCTATATCAGCATGCTTCTAATGTGTGACTGTCTGTGGATTGCCACTCCCCATATTATTCAATGGCTATGACATGAATATGGACATGTTTATTGTTATTCAACAATATGAGAAGCAATTGCCTCATTTCTGGCATTCATGGGGCCTCCCAGAACCAAACACCTGCAATACAGTGGGCCCAGGGTATATGATTGTAGCTTGTATTTCTTTAGCTACAGTTACTATTTTTATGAAACAAAATACCATGTAGCCTACAAGGTCTCAGTTCCTTTGTAAGACAGCAAGGGTTGGGAGGTGACTGAAATACTAATAAAAACTATTGATTGTTTTCACACGCCTAAAAAATTAATTCACTAAATCCTGCAACACATACTAAAAAACGTTTAAAAGGTTTATGGACCAAAAGTAAGACTTTGGTCCATAAGAACACCATCATAGGTCAGAGCTAGGCAGATTCTTGGTGCCAGGATCTTGGATGGGAGTCTCCAACTCTTTGATAGACACAAAGAGCATAAAATGGGAGATGACAGCTCAGTCCTGTTCTGAAATTACTTGGCTCTGGAAGTACCATCCTCAATGACACTGGGACTGGGCTGCTATCCTATTTCTCTTCCTATTTGCTCCAAGAACAAAAGGGACAAGTACACCAGGAGATTATCCATTCACCTGGGTCTTTGTTCTCAATGACTTTAAAAGTAAGACTCCCTTAGCAAAATATTTGGGAGTGCGATAAATGTACTATCACACTACTATCTATATACATGTTTATTTTGCATGAGTTCAATGGGAAATGCCTACAGGATTATCTGATGGCAGTTCTTTTTGATTATAATGGGGTTTGCAACTAAACAAACATAGACAGCATTATTCCTTTATTTATGTGCATTGTTTTACATAGTTTGTGCCTCCTAGGGTGGTTTTTTTTTTTGGTGGGGAGGGCAAGATTTATTCAGAGGATGGGTGCCATTGCTTTGCTCTTAGGCTGACACAGTGTGACTTGCATTCAAGATGATGACCACATTGACTTTTGTCCTCTGCAAAGTTCTCTAAAATAAGAAGAACAGGAAATCAGCACATACCATTTTCAATAATTATTTTCAAAAACCTGTATTGTCCATTTCTAGCTCTGGCGAAGGTTTCTCTGACTTCTCCATTAGCTGAAAAACATACAAGTGAAAAAGATGAACTTTGGGTATTTCAGTTAGTTTTTTTAAAAAAAAAATGAACAAAGTATTACAAAAGCTACAATAAAAATACAGCCACTGTACTTTTAAATATAGAGTATAATGAAGTTTTATCCACTGGGATCATGTGTTATTTATACTAAGGGGTGAAACAGATGGGCAGGAAAAAGTGGCTTAAAGCTGCCTTTTCTGAAGCCACATTGAAACCCCACTAACCGCACCACCAGCCAGGAACAAGCAGAAAAAAGCTGCTTATTTTTGAGATGGCTTTTCTCTGCATAAGCGCACTTCCCTGCTGGCTTCCAGGCATGTGTCATCTAAATGCCATGCCTTCAGGCCAGCCTGAAAGTAACTCTTTTTGCCTGTCTGTATAGCCCCTAAGAGATCCAGACTAATTTCAAAACTATTTGAAACCATCATCTGTTCTAAACACCTTGGGCAGTGTCAGTGGAATTCTGTTGTGTTCTAAACAGGAATTCCATATTCACTCTTTTTAACCACAATGATACACATCTGCACGACTTTAAATACATTGAACTGGAAATGGAGCTTGCTGTCAAGCAACAAACCAGAGAGAAGAGAAAATATGGAATCACTGTAGCAATCCAAAGATGTAGCACTAGCCTCCTGTGTAGTAAGGAGCTAGTTATCGGTATATAACAGTTTGTAGTTGGGAATCTCAATTTTTACTCTGAAAGGCATGGAAAATGTAGCAAATCTAGGAAAATCCATACAGCTGTGGAGATTACTGTGCCACCTACATCAGTGAGGTCACTTGTTGTTGTGTGCCTTCAAGTGATTTCCCACATATGCTGACTATTATGGGGCTTTCTTGGCAAGTTTCTTCAGAGGAGGGTTATTATTATTATTATTATTATTATTATTATTATTATTATTATTATCCTTTATTTATATAGCTGTAAATTTACACAGTGCTGTACATACAATCTTATAAATTAGACGGTTCCCTGCTCTCAGGCTTACAATCTAAGAGAGACACCACAAAAAGAGAAGGGAAAGGTGGTGGGAAAGGGGATGAGGTCCGGTGGTTCTTCTCTCCCTCTGGGGCCTGGACCAAGGCAGATGGACTGGAGGGAGGGCTTGGGTTCTTAATACATAGTTAGGAGGCGGCATCCTGGGGCAGACAGCACAATTCTGGGAACGCTTCCCTAAACAATACAGTCTTTAACTCAGTTTTGAAACTGGTTAGAGAAGTTATGAGGCATGCGTGTGGGGGAAGAAGGTTCCAGGAGTGAGGGGCAGCAAGTGAGAAAGGACGAATCCGGGACAGGGCAGTGGAGATCCTTGGCTGGGACAGGAGACCTTGACTGCCAGAACGGAGGGTACGAGGAGTGTGAGGAGAAAGAAGTTCAGACAAATAAGGAGGGGCCAGTCCACGGAGGGCTTTGAAAGTCAACAACAAAAGTTTGTACTGGATGTGGAAGGGGAAGGGGAGCCAATGAAGGGAAGAGAAGAGAGGAGAAACATGGTCAAAGCAGCGAGTGGATGTGATAATACGTGCAGCTGAGTTCTGGATGGAGATTAAAGGATGGAGGGGAGAGAGAGGAAGCCCTGTCAGAAGAAGGTTACAATAATCAAGTCGTGAGACCACCAGGGCATGGACCAGAGTCTTGGCAGTGGAGGCTGAGAGGAATGGACGGATTTTAGCAATGTTGTAAAGAGAGAATCTACAGGCCTTGGACGTGGCCTGAATCTGGGGAATAAACGACAGAGGGGAATCAAGGATGAAAGCGAGACTGCAGGCTTGCTGAACTGGTTGAATAGAAGTGCTGTCAACAGAAACAGAAAAGGAGTATTGAAGGGCTTAGGTGGGAAGACGAGAAGCTCTGTCTTAGACATGTTGAGGGTTGCCATTGCCATCTTTTGAAGCTGAGAGTATGTGACTTTTCCAAGGCTACCTGAGTGGGTTTACATAGCCAAGCCAGGATTTGGCAACTTGTTTCCTGAATTGCAGTCCAATGCTCAAACCACTATATAATGCTGACTCTCTTAAGGTAACTTATTACTGCTTTATCACACTAGGGGCAAACAGGATTTAAACGAGAGCTAAACAAGAGTTAAACAGGAAATGTTCTGTAATAAACAGGGCATTTCCTGTTTAACTCTCATTTAACTGCTGTGTAAATCCTGTTTGCCCCCTAGTGTGATAAAGCAATTAGAATCTGCTAAATGTCTTATTACCATGCACTGGAGTTATGTTTGAACCTGTTTCATATGGATTCATCTCAGCCTTTCAGTAAAACATAGTTTAATCTTAGCTTTCCATAACTTCAACTCCCTTTATTCCCAGGCAGCATGCGATGGTGGGAAGTTGTAGTCCAACAACCTGGTGGACATCAGGCTGACAAAGGTCACCCTATCACCATCATACATAATGTCTAGAAATAATTATATAGTGGATTTTTTGAACATATTGGCTATAACATCTTGGGATATTAAAAATAATTTCTCAGCAGAACGTGAATGCTGGTGACAGGTGAATGCTTCCTTCAAGTGATAAAAATCAAAAAGGACATTCACAAATATGATCCAATACAGAGATGCCCAGTGTGATGTGGTGATTGATAAACCACCAATTAGCTCACTTTCCCTAGTGGAATATGTATGATCTTTATGTTACCTGTCAAATCAGGGCAAGCCCATGAATTTCATATAACTTTCATAGGCAATGAATACCATTTCCTTCCCCAAAAACATAGTATGGTGGGCCCTCCCCTTATGTGGGGGATCCGTTCCGGATCCTCCTGTGTAAAGGGAAATCTGCGTATGCTCGTGCCCCATAGGAAACAATGGGGCATGGGCGCACGTGTGTGTGGCAGCATGGAAGCAGGAAGCAGGAAGCAGCGTATAGAGCATCCCGTGTATGACACGGGTGCACGGTCCTGGTATTACTTTGCAGTTATCCATCCAAATACTAATCAGGCCTGATCCTATTAACTTCCAAGATCAGATGGGATCTGGTGCCTTCCTAGAATCTTTGAGCTGAAGGGACAACAAGGGCCATATAGGCCAACCCCCTACTGTGCAGGAATCCACAACTAAAGTACTCCACTAAGATGCCCATCCAGTCTCTGGTACAACACCTCCAAGGCAATATATTCCACTGTCAAATGGATCTTACAGTTTTAAAAAAAGTTTTTCTTGTTGTTTAGGTGGAATCTCTTCTCTCATAATTTACATTTATTGGTTTGTGTTCTAGTCTCTGGAGCAGCAAACACCTCCCGCCCCCACCAAATCCAACAACAGCAACAAGCCATCTCTATCTTCCAAATGGCAACAACAGCAACAAGCCATCTCCATCTTCCAAATGGCATCCCTTCAGCCTTTTCTTTCCCATGCTAAACATATCTAGCTCCCTAAGTAGCTCTTTAAAAATAACTGTCTTGAATTGTGGTTCCCGGGAATGGACACAGTATTCCACATGAGGTCTGTCCAAAGCAGAATACAGTGATACTAATATTTCCCACAGTCTAGGCACTATACACCTGTTGATGCAGCCCAGAATTGCATTTTTGTCTGCTGCATCACAATGTTGACTCAGGTTTAGTTTGTGGCCTATTAAGACCCCAGATCCTTTTCACACATACTACTTTCATGTCATCATATAGTTGTGCATTTCCCTTTTCCTGCCTAAATGTAGTACCTTACACTTATCCCCCTTGAAATTCATTTTGTTAGTTTTCTCTCCATTCTCCAATCTGTCAAGCTAATAACACCCTCTAGCTCCCAGTTCACCAGCTGCCTGAAAGAATACCATGGGGGACATTGTCAAGATATATTATATCCACAGCACTCTCCTTATCTTTCAAGCTTATAATTACTTCAAAAAAGAACTAAGATTAGTTTAGCAAGACTTGTTTTTGAAAAAGCTATGTTACCTCCTAGTAAACAAAGCACACTTTTTGAAGGTGGGGACAATGTGTTTTATATCAACCGAAACAATCAAGTATGATGCTTGCAGTCTCACACATCTGGAGGGTATCAGGTTGACGAAGGCTGCCATGGATTAATTAAATCTATATTAACAAATTAATAGAGATGCAACATGTTCAAATAGCACTGTGCCATTGTATACATTCTTATGTTGTTCTCCATATGAGACTGTCCAGCTCCCTGGGATCCTGACAAGAGACCTTTTTCTCAGTCTCACCACCTTTAAAAGCATGTATAATGGGGATGTGAAAGAGGACATTTTCGGTGGCTGCCCTCAGCCTCTACAACTCCCTTTCTCAGAAAATTAGAATGTCCTTCTCCCTGACAATTTAATGTCCTCCTGTAGATAACAGTTACCTACAGTTAGGTAACTGTTTTGAATTGAAATTTTGATAGTATTGCCAGGATCATAACTTGCTCCCCAATATACTTTACTGGGAGAAGGAAGTTCATTCTAGCAATGAGCAGAGTATGATTGAATGATGTTTCCATCAGGTTTGGAGGGTTCAGGCCAGGAGAGGTTGCTTGGTAAGTTAGCTAAGTACAGTATAAGCTGATACAAGATTCCAGGTCAGGGCTTTTAAGAGAGTGCTGTACTGTTTTAACTGTGCTGTCTTTTTAAAACAAACAAACACTTTATCACTTTTAATTATAAATTTTAATTTTGTGTGTGTGTGTGTGTGTGTCAGTAGCTTCATTTTACTTTAAAGTTAATTTCCTGTAGGCTTTAATTTTATTTAATAGAACAGATATACTACCTTGAGTTTCAATTTTGATAAATGAAGATAGTAGCAATAATGATAAGAGGTATATGATTATGTTCAATGTAGCTGCAAGTGACTAAACATCAACTCTTCATTTTAATTTTTTGGGGCAGAGGCAATGGGTGTGAGTTGGTATTAGCTTTGACAATCAGATATACCATGCATAGTAACACAAGACAAAGTATTTTCCTACAGGAATCGACAGAAACAAAGAGTCATGTGAATGTTACTGAGCTACAGCCAATGCAAATCAATCTTTTGTCCCCTTAAGGTTATGGGAAGTACAATTTGAATTGGAGAGCACAATTTGAATCTTACCAGTTGTATAAAGAAGACCATAGATCTCATAAAGGGGAAAGTCCCCTTCCTTTTGAATGTTTTGAGGGGCAAATTCAAAAAGGAAGAAAACCTTCTATGTCCCTTTGCAAACAGCCCATTAAAACACACACACACACTCCTAATACTAAAAGAGCTAAAATACCTTAATTGGAACACCCCAGATTTTCAAAAACCATACTAGCATGCTTTATAGGCTTTTAAGTAGTCTGTATACCTTATAAATATGGTTGACATATTATTTTGTCTGAGTTACTTATATGTGAAACAAGCAAGAAATGTGAGCTTTTCTCATCACTAAACCCTTAAGCAATTGACTAAATGAATGAGTCAGATTAGCTGCTGAATTTCCCTTTCCATGCCCTGAGAGCCAGTGTGGTGTAGTGGTTTGAGAGTTGGACTAGTACTCTGGGGACCAGGATCCAAATCCTGACTCAGACATGTAAACGCACTGTGTGACCTTGGGCAAGCAAGTCACACTCTTTCAGCCTCAGAGGATGACAATGGCAAACCTCTTCTGAAGGGACTTGCCAAGAAAACCCCATGATAGGGTCGCCATAAATCAGAAATAACTTGAAGGCACACAACAATCCTGACCTAGCCCGCCTTGGTCATAAACCTTAGAACAGTAGCAATGGGATGCTGAATGTTTGAACCAATAACATTTACATAGTGTTACATAATGTAACTGAAGCTATGAATGGATTTGGACCACTTTAAGGCTTCTGCCTCAATGTAGAATTAAATGCAGTTTGACATCAAACTGCCACAACAAACTACAAATCCCAGGATTCCACAGCACTGAGCCATGACAGTTAAAGTGTCCTGTGCCAGCAGCCTATGATTTCTACCTCAACCTCTTTCCCTAAGGCATTTTAAAATGAATAGTTACTAGGGGGTTTATCACACTAGGGGGCAAACAGGATTTAAACAGGAATTAAACAGGAAATGTCCTATGTTAAACATAAGGCATTTCCTGTTTAATTCCTGTTTAACTCTCGTTTAAATCCTGTTTGCCCCCCTTGTGTTCCTTCTCCCATTCAAAAGGTTCATGAGTGGATCCTTCTCCTTATCCACAGATTTTTTATTCACTCATTCGGGCATTCACAGCTTGAAATAACCCCAAAAAGTATAAATTCCAAATAGCAAACCTTGATTTTCCATTTTGTATATGGGACACCATTTTGTTGTGCCATTATATTTAATGGGACTTGAGCATCCACAGATTTTGTTATTCATGCGGAGTCCTAGAACCAAACCCCAGTGGATAACAAGGGCCAATGTACAAACCTGACATTCAGATTGTATGAAAGTGATTTTTTTTAAAAAAGGAAAATAAAAAGGGGAAAAGTCAATGCAGAGCTGCAAATACATTTACACACATCCATACCCTAACCATTTTTTTTATTATCCAGCCCACCACTAAAAATACCTCAATTAAAAAGAAGAAAAATCCCTAGAATTCTTTCTCAAACCTTAGAAAAAAGCAGCTTAAAATCACAAGGGATCTAGGATTGCAAAAAGATATTTTATATATATATATATACACACACACACACACACACACATACACGAGATGATTTTTATTCTTGGATTGTAGTGACTTGCAGAAGGCATTGATACAGGCGAGCATCATAACGTTCTATGATTAAATTATGTGCTTCCCTGGGTGTCCAAAAGCATGGACTGCATGCCCATTTGGACACACAACTATTACTTCAAAATCCCTTGCTTTTCCCCACTTCAACAGCGGGAAATTCACAGACCCTCTTTAGAATCTCAGGCTTCCTTCCCTTCCTTGCCCAAAATGGGCTCATAAAACCCACCAAGGAACTACACAATTGGACCTAGACAATAAGGAAGTAGAAATAGTAAAAGAGTTCTTGTACCTTGGATCAAACATAGATCAAAACAAGGAGTGGTAGTCAAGAAATCAGAAGTTGACCAAGAAGAGGGAGGGCAGCTATGAAAGAACTAGAGCTCCTAAAGAATAAAGGTATACAACTGAGCGCTAAAGTTACAATCATCCAAGCCACTGTATTCCCCATCACCATGTACAGATGTGAAAGCTGGACAGTTAAGAAAGCGGATGAGAAGAAAATCATTGCAAAGAAGAGTGCTGAGGACAGCGGTGGCAGCCAAAGTAAATAATAATAAATGGGTCCTAGAATAGATTGGACTGGAAATCTCCCTGGAAGCCAAGATGATCAAGTTGAGGCTGTTGTATTTTGGCCACGTCATATCACTCACTGGAAAAAACAATAATGCTGGGAAAGGTGGAGAGAAGTAGAAAGAGAGGAAGGCTGCATTCTAGATGGATGGATTTTATTAAGGGGGTCACAGATATGAATTTGCAGGACCTGAGCAGAGTAGATTAGGGTTTGATTCTCCCCTTGAGAATGAAAACTTACTGGATGGAAATCTTCAGATACTCCTCCAATTGAAGATTGGCTGATTAAAATGCATGAAGCCACTGGGATAAACAGGCTTAAAAGTGTGATGGAAGGTGGATTATACAGATGGAAAAGACTGGGATATTTTTTTTTTAATCTTTTGCAAAGAACACTGGAGTTTATGAATACAATGGAAACTAAAAATTGTATTAACAATAAGACAACCTTCTAAGTAATTACATTTAATATCATGGAAAAAGACAGGAACAAGCTTTAGAATCTTAAAGCAAAGTCATAAAAATCGAAAATAATTTACTTCTATGGATAAGATAAAAGAAGTCAATCTTTAACTTTAAATATGTTGGAATCTACATAAGTTTTTTGTTATAGAAAGAATAAGGAAATTAATTCATTACCATCACTACTCATATGTATATGTATATGATTGTCTGTGCTTTATGGATTTATGCTTGTTTACATGTTCGTGTTTTTATAAGATAAAATAAATAAAGATTTTTTAAAAAGCTCTACTGGGGTGTTAAAAGCCCTACTGAGGTAGATTTTTAAAAAAACTCTACTGAAGTAGAATAATAGAAATGAAGATGAAATGTTTGTATGGTTAGGGCTTGAATGTAGACATGGATGTTATATATATGTTTAGAGGTATGGACTGTTATACCCTGTTTTCCCGAAAATAAGACATCCCCCAAAAATAAGACCTTGTAGAAGCTTTGCTGAATTGCTAAATATAAGGCCTCCCCTGAAAGTAAGACCTAGCAAGGTTTTGTATATAAATATATATACAGTATATAATAAATGTTCATTTTTTTTGGTTCAACAATAAATGTGAATTCTTTTTCAAGGAAAAATAAGACATCCCCTGAAAATAAGACCTAGCATATCTTTGGGAGCAAAAATTAATATAAGACATTGTCTTATTTTCAGGGAAACACGGTATGTAGATTGTGTTTGTGAGAAGTAATTTGTATGGTTTGTTTGTATAAATAATAATTATTTTTTTAAAACAAAAAGCCCTACTGGGTGACCTTGGGCAAGTCCCACTCTCTCAGCCTCAGGCAAAGGCCATGGCAAACCTCCTTGGAACAAATCGTGCCAAGAAAACCCCAAAGTCGGAAACCACCGTCCCTGATCAATGTATGGCTTTATGCGCCTTCGTTCAGAGCTTTCCTAAGGTTTTCATAAGGTTTTCTTAGGTGAGGCATTCTCAGATGTGGTTTGGCCAGGTCCTTCCTCGGAAACAGAGCCTACAGCACCTGGGATCCGTTTGCGATCTCCCCTCCAAAGAACAACCAGGTTTGACCCTGCTTACCTGCCAAAATGCGACTGGATCTGGTGCCTTTGGGGTATTTTGAGTTGTGTGCGCTGTGTGTCCAAGGTATGGTGATGCTATCATTTGGTTCCCTTAGCCAGTTTCTTCAGATGGGGTTTGCCATGGCCTTCCCCTGAGGCTGAGAGAGTGTGACCTGCCCAAGGCCACCCAGTGCCTTTCCATATTATATTACACTTTTTCATATCATAGTATAGCCACTGTTAAAAAACCAACTTGATCATACTAGCCTGTAAATGATACCACAACTATTACTTTGTTCTTTTCAGACTAGGCAGAAAAGGGTTCAGGGTCTCTGCCTTGGTCACTCTTTTTTCCAAACCAGGAAAGGCACTCTGTGTATGCTCAGAAACACACCCCCCTCTCCTCTGTAAGATTGAATGATGTTTGGTTTGTTTGTTTTTTGTAAGTTTTTTTTGGGGGGGGAGTGCCAAGGCCATCCTCTGAGGCTGAGAGAGTGTGACAACAACTTTGCAACAACTTTGTTTTTTCTTGAAAAATAGGGAGAAAAGCCACAGGGGTTTGTGCCCTGGTAATTTCTCCTCCTAAACCAGGAAAGGCACTCTGTATATGCTCAGAGCCACTCCCTCCCTCTTGTTTCTAAGCTCCAAAACACACTGCAGAAAGAATCCAGTTTGGGACTGCTTTAACTACTTTGGCTCAATGCTAAGGAATCCTGGGAAGGGTAGTTTTGGGAGAAACTGAGCCTTCTCAGTCAGAGCCACAATAAACGACAATCAGCCTGGGCAGTTCAAGCGGTATCAGAGTGGATTATTTCTGCAGTGTGGATAGGAGGAAAAAGAAAAGCTGGCTTCAGTCCCTGTACTGGGAAGAAAGCGGGATGCTGCTGCTGATGATAAAAATAATATACCTCTTTCCTCCTAGTACTTATTATTATTCCTTCCTCCCAATAATAATTGGGAGGAATAATAATAATAATAATAATTCCTCCCAATTATATTATTAAATATAATAATAAAAATAATAATAATATAAATTATTATTATTATTATTTGAGGAATGGGACTTCATATTATTATTATTATTATTCCGCCCTTCTCCCAGTACTTATTATTCCTTCCTTTCAATAATCATAATAATGATAATAATAAATATCCCAACTTCCTCCCAGTACTTATTATTCCTCCCAGTAATAATTATTATTCCTTCCTCCCAGTAATAATAATAATAATAATATCCCACCTTCCTCCCAGTACTTATATTATTACTCCTCCCAGTAGTTATGATTATCCTATTATTATTATTATTATTATTATTGTAGAACTGGGACTTCAGAGCTCGAAGGGGAAGTTTTCCAAAAGTAATAAATAATTATAATTATAATAATAATTATTATTCCACCCTTCTCCCAGTACTTATTATTATTCCTTCCTCCCAATAATGATAATAATAATAATAAATACACCACCTTCCTCCCAGAACTTATTATTATTATTATTATCTTATTATTACTTCTCTCAATAGTTATGATTATCCCTTCCTCCCTATTATTATTATTATTATTAGGACTGGGACTTCAGAGCCAGAAGGGAAAGTTTTCAAAAGTAACAAGTACTGGGAGTACTTAAAAGTACTCCCAGTACTTATTATTATTCCTTCCTCCCAATAATGACAATAATAATAACAATAAATATCCCACCTTCCTCCCAGTACTTATAATTATTATTATTATTATTATTATTCCTCCCAGTAGTTATGACTATCCCTTCCAAATTATCATTAATATTTGAGGACTGGGACTTCAGAGCTGGGATGAGGAGTTTTCAAAAAGTGAACCCAAAGGTGTCTACAGCTAGTGCTTTGGCCCATCTCAGGAGAGAGAGAGAGAAAGAAAGAAAGAATGAAAGAAGGAGGAAAGAAGAGGAGGGAGAGAAAAGTCTGGAGCAAAGGAAGGAGGGAGGGAGAGGAGGAGGGGGAGTGGAAGGCAGTGCTCTCTCTCTGAGAGGCCTCCCCCTCCTTTCATACCTTGGATGCCAGTTTGGTGAGACATGATGAGGACTCCAGCAGGCAGCCTCCTCTGGGGCTAGTGGTCCCAGCAGCAACAGAGTCAGGGGCAGCAGCAGCAAAAAAAGGAAAGAGGAGGAGGAGGGCAAAGGTAAGCAGCAGCAGCAGACTAAGAGAGTAGGACCATCATGTGATGTGCCTCCACCTATCAAAGCCTGCCTGCTTTTGCCCAGCTGGCAGCTCTTTCCGGCTCAGCTGGGATTATTAAGCCTCTAGAGGCAGGGAATTGTGGCTGCAGTGCATCCACACTGGAGCAATCACCTGGTTTGGCCTTGTCTTAACTCTTTTTCTGGCTCAAGGCTATGGAATTCTGGGAGTTGGAGTTTGTTGTGGGGCCCAGAGGGCCCCACAACAAACTCCAACTCCCAGAATTCCATAGCAGCGGGTCGGACAAAGAGTTAACGCCGGGCCAAACCGGGTCATCGCTCCAGCGCGGACGCTACCCTTGCCCAGATCGCATTTTCCACCATCCAAAACGCCAATGAATCGATTCAAATTTGAACCGGTTCCGATCGCTTCATCGGTTCGATTTCAAGTGGGAACCAGGGTCGCTCGAACCGGTTTCCAACCGAATCGCGATCCGGGTTAAAAGGTAGTGGGAATGATAGGCCCCTCCTGGTGCCGAAGGTTTGAGTAGAAGCGACTCTGCCAACTCCGTCCAAAGTGACTCCAAATTGGATGTCAGTTTGGAGGGGGGAAAGGGACAAAAAGGAGAAAAAGAAAAATGCAGCCGCACTGCAGAAATAATCCGGTTTGACACCGCTTGGACTGCCAGGGCTCCATGCTAGGGAATTTGGGGGGGTTGAGCTTTTGTTGTGGAAATTGAGTTTTGTGAGGCATTTAGCCTTCTCTGTCAGAGAGTTCTGGTGTCACAAAAAACTACAATTCCCAGGATTCCGTAGCACTGAGCCAGGGTAGTTAAAGCAGTTTCAAAGTGGATTATTTCTGCGGTGTGATTTGGATCCCTATGAAAGGGTCACCACAACTTAGAAATGACTGGTAGGTGCACAATAAGAACAACAAAGTTATGGCTCAGCCATGGGTTTTGAATATACTTGGCTGTGTACACCAGGTATACAATAGGATTACAGAAGCCCTGTGTAGCCCTGTTCATATTGGCTTGGAAATAAGTTCTGCTTTGTTCAAAAGCTCTTATGAGTAATTCTTTAAGATTAATATCTGCCTATGTCTGTGAGCCTACATAGTTATTTGGGAGTGAGTAAAAACTTTCTCAGTAGCTACTCCCAGATTCTGGATCTCCATGCTGCCAAGGGAAATGGTTCTGGGTTTCTCTCTCTGGAGTTTATCAGACGGGAGGAATTTCTCTTTATTTCAACTGGAGCCAATTGGAGCCAATTCAAATTCACGTGAATTCACCAGTTTAGCGAATTTACGTGAATTCCAATTGTGTTCGGAATGCGTTCAGAATGACTTAACATTACCCGAAAATGACCCCCCGAAATTGCCCGAAATTGCGTGAGATGCTTTATTACACAATAACGTAAAACCCATGATTGCGTTTGGAATGACTTCCCTTTTGCCCAAAATTGTGTGAGATACTTTAATTCGCAATAACGTGAAACCCCATGATTGCATTCGGATTGCCATTAAATTATACTTCCAATTTCTGACGTCTGATAAACTCCTCTGTCCTTTAACCACAAAGGCCTTTTTCTTCAGACAGGCCTTTAACATTTAAACTAGGTTGTTACTGAATAGGATCCAGATGGGTGCTGTTGGTTCTTGCTGCTGATGTATGCTTTGTGTTTTAATCCATTTTTATGTTATCATTGTATTGATTTTAAAAATTTAAACATAGCTGCCTTAAGTACAGTCTTTTGGCCAAAAATTTTTTTTTCATGATATAAATGTACATTATAAAAGTTTCATTGATCTCCATAAGTCTTGCCTCTGAGTGGACATTATAGCTTACAGTTTCTTGATTTTAATGGGAATAGTGTCCAAGTAACTGTTCTGCGACTGTAGTCTTCCCCCCCCCCCCCCCACCGGCAACCTGAAATAGCTGGACCCAGTTGTCTGTTGACTTCAGAATGAATCCCACTGAGTTTAATAGCTAGGACTCACCTTTATTTTCTAATGATAAAAAATGGTAGTGTCAGCAACTTTTAAAAACAGACATAGCATGGGAGCACTGTCTCTTTGGGAGATGCAAAGATTTTCATTAAGTGTGATTTTTTTAAAGGGATCACTTTATCTTGTGCCAAAGAAGCTCATTTTCCTTTTAAGCCTTAGTCATTAGCAAAATTATGGTTTTGCCAAGGCAGGTTGTAATTTGTTAAAACTGGGTATGAGCCATGCAGGACTGTGAGAATTCTGTTGCTCTGCCACAATTTACGTAAGGCCTGCATTGGGAAAAGCATGCAGCAGTCAAGAATCTATGCTTGCAGAATGGAAGATGTGTTTCCTGACTGTTATGTGTACAGTATGTGCCTAACAGCCGGCAGAGAGCCAGCACTGTGTAGTGGTTTGAGTGTTGGACTGCATCTCTGGATACCAGGGTTCAAATCCCGGCTCGGCCATGAAACCCACTGGGTGACCTTGAGCAGGCCACGATCTCTCAGCCTCAGAGGATGGCAATGTGAAATCCCTTCTGAAGAAACTTGCTAAGAAAACCTTGTGAAAGGTTTGCCTTAGGGTTACTATAAGTCAGAAAGGACTTGAAAGCACACAACATCAACCATCAGTCTGCACTGGTGTTTGAAAAATGTGATGAGACATACAGTGGTTCCCCGGGTTACGAAGGTAATCCGTTCCGGATTACCTTTCGTAACCTGGAAATGTTCGTTTCCCGGGGAACCACTTTAAGGGATGGACCGTGCGGCTGATTTAAAGGGGCCACACGGTTTTTCCCTTTCTTAACCCGGGTGATCCTTCGGATCCCGGGGGAATTTTGGCGGTCCCGGCGGTTTCGGCTCCCGGGGATTTCGTTCCCCGGGGGCTTCGTATCCCGGGGGACCACTGTATATACTAGTATCCTTGGGAGATATACAGTAACTATCAGTATCATAACATGGATAGCATGTTGTTGTTGTTGTTGTTAGCTTTATTTATGAAGCTCCGTAAGTGTACCCAGCACTGTACAAAAACCAAATAAAATCAAGAATATGTAAAAAGCCTACCTATGGCATACAATCTAGAGATTAAAACAAGTTAAAAACATCATAAGAAACAAGTTAAAACAGCAGAGATCAAATATTAAAACAAGCATCAAAACAACTAGGTCACTGGGAATGCTTCCCTAAACAATAAGGTCTTTAAGTCAGTTTTAAAACTGGTTAGAGACGTGTTGAGCTGTGCTTGTAAGGGGAGGAAGTTCCAGGAGTGAGGGGCAGCAAGCGAGAAGGGATGAATCCGGGATGGGGCAGTGGAAATCCTGGGCTGGGACTTCTGGGTGTTTGCACTATTCCCCTGTCCACAATAGAAGCTAATCGGGCTTGAATGGGCCTATAGCAATAAAGTGTGCGGTGTCAAACACACAAACACATGCACACACACTTTTTTCTTCCTTTCTCCCAAAACAAGAATGCCATCACATTGACGGAAAGGTACAGAAAATCACATTGGCAGAGGAGTACAGGACCCATCTATTAAAACGCCTTTTTTCTGGAGCCAGACTCTAAATTAAACAGGTCTTTGCTTGCTGGCAGAAATAGAGCAGAGAGGGGGCCAGCCTAGCCTCCAAAGCAGTCACTGGAAGCAGTCACTAAGAAATTCTCTTTTTGTATAGCATCAGAGCAACCACACAGGAGACCCACAAGTCCTCACCAAATGCTTTTTTTTATGGGGGTGGCAGAATTGAGACAATTGCACTATATGGGAAGAATGCTTCATATAGCCTGATCAAAGTTGTTAACAATATTAAACTGTGTTGAATTACACTATTTCTGAATTGCGACATAGGTAACAGGAGTTTTTGATGTGTCTGCTGAATTTTTTTTTTTCTAGTACAAGAAGACAGAGGCTACAACTAGTTGTACAACTAATATGGAGATTTTAATGGGAAGTTTTTCTTCATTCAGATCCTAGTGAATCTGAGAACAAGGAAAGTACAGTACTATATACAAGAGTAGGCAGCCTGTATCTTCAGTAGTTTGTCTTACTGTTTGAATACAGATCTCAATTTTGTCAGGACTGGTTGCTAAGCATATTAGAAAGTGTTAAATGGTTACTGTTCTGACCATTTTTTTGCCAGAAATTTCACTGGGGCTGCAGCTGCACTGGAGAAATAATGCAGTTTGACACCACTTTTAACTGCCATGGCTCTATCCTATGGAATTCTGGGATCTGTAGATTGTTGTGGCACCAGTGCTTTCTCACAGAGAAAACTACATTGTAAGCTTCCATTGATCACATGTAAGAAAACAAAACTTTAGGTTAAATACTTGCATCCTTCATATTTTGACAATTAAGCAACTGTGGTGCTTAAAACAATTTGTAAACTCAGGATTGTCTGATGTGTTGGTTTGCTGCTCTAGAAAACTGTGGCTTGCAAAATGCATGCACATTATGGACCTTTCCTGCTATCTGTTTAAAGAGAAAAGAGCACTGTGACCTAAAACTTTTGCTCAGTAATTTGCTTTCTTTTCCCCTCCTGTAAATCACACCATAGTGGCACAGTTCAATGGGCAAATGTAAAAGCTAGCAATGAAGGCAGAATATCAGGCTGAATAGAGAAACTCTGTACACAGTGTAAAATTACAGGACTGATGTACAGTAGCTGACATTTGCTCACAACGTTTTGCAAGTCAGCTAAGGATACATTTTAAGAAATTCCCTTGCTGCTTCTATCCTTTTTATATTGGTTCAGTTGGCCAAAGGAATACACTCACACACAGTCATTTAAACAGTTACATTAATGTTTAATACACTACAATAGCATCATTTTAATATTATGTTGACAAAATCTCCCTTTATCTCAGTGTGATTTAAAAGTGGTAACAAGGAAGGGTTTGCCAACAAAAACAATACAGAGATCTAAAGATTGCTCATGCCTCCCATGATGGTATACACTGCACTTCCCCATCCCAGTACCTTCCAGACATCTTGGACTACAGTCCCCATCACCCACATTGAGTGTGCTTGGTGAACATTATGGAAATTGTCCAACAGATTTGGAGCAGTGTGTAAATATCTGCAATTCCTATCATATCCTACAATGTGGGCATCATAAGGCTTTTCAGGTGGTGTTGGACTGCAACTCCCAACATTCCTCATACTGAGTAAAGGTGCAATAACATCCAAAATCCACAAAACAGTGATACCTTTATTGGGACAACAAAAATGGGCAAAATGTATGATGCAAGCTTTTGAAGTTCCACTGGCTTCTTCATCAGGCAAAGGTGTTAAAGAAGAAAGAAAGAAAAAAAAATGATGATGTTAGAGTCACGGGTCTACATTTTGTCAAGATGCTGAGTAAATGTTGTGCGACATAGGCCATTATCATATGGGAGGAATTTCTCTCAATTTCGAAAGAAATGAAAGTGGGGCCAGTTCAGAATTGAGTGAATTCGCTAGTTCAGCAAATTTACGTGATTGCGTATTGATGCTGCATCGCGTTCGGAACTGACCAAAATTATCTCCCAGTGCCCGAAATTGTGTGTGATGAATTCTCATGCAATAACGTGAAACCCCATGATTGCATTCGAAAGGACTTCCCTTTGCCCGAAAATGCGTGTGATCAGCTTTCAAGCAATAACGTGAAACCCCATGATTGCGTTCAGATTGCCATTGTCCAACATCTGGAGGGCTGCATGATTCCTATCCATCATACACATATATATCTATTCTTTCCCAGCTGTATGGTCTGCCTAGGCATCCAGAATCAATTTAACATCTTATATGCTTTGGCACTAGTAGATCTGACCTGCTGAAATCTTATCAACATTCCTGAGCCTTGCCAGGTCTTCTTGGTTGTCAGCAAGAAATATTAGACTGGTGAGAATCTGGGACAGTAGTTTTTTCAGGAGTAGGCCTGGGTGCAGCTAAAACAGAGAGGCAAAATCAGGTCATTCCCCCAAATAAGAACTACCAGGCAGGAGATGGTACTGCTGGCTGGGAGATTCTAGGATCTGCCATGTATCAGAATAAAGCATCCCAGCTCTGACAGAGGTTCCATAAGGATCTTGTACAGGGATGAAGCTGGGTTGGCTCAAAATAAGTCATTGCCCTCCCAAATAAGAATTCTGCCCCACACATCTAAATTTCCTCCAGTCCTTGCAGACAGCAAGACACTGAAAAATAATTCTTATCTAGAACACACTGCTATTTGCTGTGTTCTCATTGCCTTGGTAACTTTGTTGAAGACACCACTTTAACTGCCAAATGCAATTCTGGTATTTGTAATGTTGTGAAATATTTAGCCTTCTCTGTCAGAGAGCTCCGTGCCACAACAGACTACAAACTCCAAGAAGGAACCATGACAAAGTGGTGTCCAACTGCATTAATTCTACAGTGTAGATGAAGTGTGATTTGCCCAAGGTCATCCCCTGGGTTTCTATGGCCAAGCAGCAATTCAGACTATGGGTTTCCCAGTGTCTGAGTCCTACATTCAAACCACTACACTATGCTGGCTTGGTCATTTTATCCCTTTTCTTTCGATGGCTAAACTGAGATACTCAAAATTTGGGGAATGAAAGAAAAATTCAGAGCACCACAATTCTTACAGAGGAAAGCCCTTGTTTTGTCCTCCCGTAGCTATGCTCCTTAGTAGCCTTCATGTTTTGATCCACTCTTCCCAGGAAAGTAAATAGCTTCCTTTCTGGCAGTTTGAGGAGAAAAATTCTCTTCCTTATTATTTGGATTTAATTTCTTCCATTTTAGGATATAAGTGCAATTAATAAATAGTACAGTATACCTACTTTATCACCTGCTATGATTTTATCTTCTGTATATGATTCTATCTAGAATATTTGATTATTTAGGTTATTGTAAGCCAACCAGTGAAGATACCCCAAAAATTAAATTGTTAATTTAATAATTAGTGCAGCAAGCTGAAAAGCCAGCCTTTGCAAGATTTTGAATTCTTTGGGATGTGACTGCCCTCGTGACATAACATCACAACCGAAACATGAATTTGTGTCAAGAAAATCTCCAGGGAGTCTAAGCCACCATTTGCTGGCAGAGAAAAATGCTCTCCCTGAATTGCCTCTACACTGTAGAATTAATGCAGTTTGACACCGCTTTGACTGGCATGGCACAGTGCTATGGAATCCTGGGATGCGTAGCTTTGTGAGATATTTTGCCTCCTCTGCCAGACAGCTCTGGTGCCCCAAGAAACTACACATCCCAGAATTCCATAGGACGGGTCCATGATAGTCAAAGCAGTGTCAAACTAAATTAATTCTCTGGTGTAGCAGCAGCTTAACAAAAGATGTTGTAGACTTGCTCTACTTCTTTAGATGCATGGAGGTCCTCAATTAACTCCATGCATCTGAGGAAGTAGAGCAAGTCTATGAAAGCTTTATGCAATGGTGGGCCAAAATCCTCAAGCCCTATTATATACAAAGGCATGGAGCCCTGATGTTGCAGTAGTTAAATGCCAGTCCTGCAGCCACAAGGTTGTGAATTCGATCCTTCAGGGCTCCAGGGTCCACTCAGCCTTCCATCCTTTTTGTAGGTTGGTAAAATGAGTACCCAGCTTGTTGGGGACAATTGGCTTCCACATTGTAAACTGCTTAGGGAGTGTTAGTTCACTGATAAGCAGAATAGAAATGCACTTGCTATTGCTATTACTATGGCATAGTAAAATGGTGTCCCTTATACAAAATGGCAAAATCAAGGTTTTCTTTTTGGAATGTATATATTTTTAAAATATTTTCAAGCCATGGATATTATCAAATCCATATGGAGGGCCAATTGTACAACCTCTTGCACTCAGTGTCAAAGGTGCTACAAGGTCCCTTTGCACACTGATCTCAGACGGTTGTTGTTGTGTGTCTACAAGCTACCTCTGACTTATGGGGAACCCTAAGGTGAACTTGTCACAGGGTTTTCTAGGCAAGCTTCTTCAGAGTGGGTTTGCCTTTGCCACCCTCTATTTGTTGTTGTTAAGTGTCTCGGAGTCGATCTTGACTCATGGCAACCCTGTGGATGAGACATCTCCAAGGGTGCATCCGCACTGATGAAATAATCTGGTCTGAAACCACTTTAACTGCCATGGCTCACTACTATGGAATTCTGGGAACACAAGAGTTCTAGGAAAGGCAGAGGGCAGAAGGAAGAAAGGAAGGTCCCATGCTAGATGGAGGGACTCTATTAAGGAGATTGGAGGGATGAATTTATTTATTTATTTAATTGATTATTGGCTTCATTTCTATGCCACCTTTATCCCAGACAGAGAAAAAAATTGAAAACATCACAATGAAATTCAAAACAATCAAAACAATCTAATTTGAATTCATAAAGGTGTTAATCTGTAGAATCTGTATGTGGAGAGATCTTGAGCCCCTTTGAGACTCACTGGAAGAAAGAAGTTGGCAGCATGAGCTTTTGTAGACTATGGTCCAGTTCCTCAGATGCATTTGGATAAGATAATAATGTAGAGAGATCTTAGATCCTCTTTGAGACTAACTGGAAGAAAGAAGTTGGCAGCATGAGCTTTTGTAGACTTTGGTCCACTTCCTCAGATGCATTCGGATGATATAATAATAATAATAATGTAGAGAGATCTTAGATCCTCTTTGAGACTAACTGGAAGAAAGAAGTTGGCAGCATGAGCTTTTGTAGAGTTTGGCCCACTTCGTCAGATGCATTTGGATATGAAAATAATAATAATGTAGAGAGATCTTGAACACCTTTGAGAGTAACTTAAAGAAAGAAATTGGCAGCATGAGCTTTTGTAGAGTTTGGTCTGCTTCTTCAGATGCATTTGGATATTATTATTATTATTATTATTACTATTATTGAGAGATCTTGTAGCCCATTTGAGACTCACTGGAAGAAAGAATTGGCAGCATGAGCTTTGGTAGATTTTGGTCTACTTCCTCAGATGTATTTGGAAACGATGATGATGATGATGCAGAAAGATCTTGTAGCCCCTTTGAGACTCACTGGAAGAGAGAAATTGGCAGCATGAGCTTCTGTAGAGTTTGGTCCAGTTCCTCAGATGCATTGTGATATAATAATTATAATAATAAAAATAATGTAGAGAGATCTTTAATAACAATAACAATAATAATAATGTAGATTGATCTTGGAGCCCCTTTGAGACTCACTGGAAGAGAGAAGTTGGCAGCATGAGCTTTTGTAGAGTTTGGTCTGCTTCCTCAGATGCATTTGCACATAGTAATAATAATAATGATGATAATAATAATAATAATAATTAATGATGATGATGATGATGATGTAGAGAGATCTTTAATGATGATGATGATAATAATAATAATAATAATAATTAATGATGATGATGATGATGTAGAGAGATCTTTAATGATGATGATGATGATCTTGTAGCCCCTTTGGGACTCACTGGAAGAAAGAAACTGGCAGCATGAGCTTTGGTCGACTTTGGTCTGCTTCCTCAGATGTATTTGGATATGATGATGATGATGATGATGTAGAGAGATCTTTAATAATGATGATGATGATGTAGAGAGATCTTGTAGCCCCTTTGACACTCACTGGAGGAAAGAAGTTGTCAGCATGAGCTTTCCTAGACTTCACCCTACTTCCTCAGATGCTTTTTCCAATTCCTGGCTGTGCCATACAAACCAGGGGGCTGAAGTGCTATGGGAGAAGGGGGGGGGGGAATCCTGGGAACTGTAGCCCCAGAGCTTGGCTGAACTCAGCCTCATTGACCTCCAAAGCCCCAGTCTGCAAACATCCCAATCCAAACCATGGAACCCCCCAAAAAATCCCAAGGGATGGGCTTTATTACACTGAGATGAATGGAGCAGATAGAAGAAGAGTAAACAGCCAGGAGGAGGAGGAGGAGGAGGAGGAGGAGGGCAGGGTTGGCTGGGCATCATCATCATCATCATCATCATCATCATCATCATCACCATTAGCTGTTTTTAGCAGGGATTGCATGCCTGGCCTCCTTGCAGGCTCTTGGATCCAGGGCCTGGGGTGAATCTTGGTGGTCTTTAAGGGCTGCCAAGAAAAAGGCCTGGATGGAGAGAAGCAGAGAGCAGCCTCCTCCTCCTCCTCTTCCTTCTCTGCCTTTCCCTGCAAGAAGAAGAAGAAGACACTCCTAGAGCTCCTTTCCAGTCGGATCCGGCCTTGGCGCAGCAGCAGCTCTCCGATCTCCCCCTCTTCCAACACTCTCCCCCTCTCCAAGGCCGCCCCCGGATTTGGGCTGCCCGAGGACGGACCTGATTTCTTGCCTGATCGCCTCCTGTTTTCCCCAAACGTGTCCTTCCAGCTGGGGTGAGTCAAGGGTGAAGTCTCTCTGGGATCCCTGGCTATATTCCTCCTGGGAGGGTTTTGGGGGGTGGGAGGTCTGGTCTGCACACTGCTTGAACCCCGCGATCAACCCGCTTTTGGTTTCCTTAAAGATTTCCTGGTTTGGCAGCGCTTGAACTCTTTGTCTGAGCCACTGCTATGGAATTCTGGGAGTTGGAGTTTGTTGTGGGGCCCTCTGGGCCCCACAACAAACTCCAACTCCCAGAATTCCATAGCAGTGGGCCAGACAAAGAGTTCAAGCCTTACTGTCTGGATGGTTGTCATCCAGCCTTGTCATATTGTGAGACTGTTGACAATAAAATCTGCTGGACAGCTCAAAAATGTGTCTTGACATCTCGCATATTAAAATGCTCAATTAACAATTAACTAATTAACAGTGAATCTGCCCAATGAACACTTTGAAAAGGAGAGGGTTCATAAATATTTATTATTATTATTATTATTGCTATTATTATTAATAGACACCTTCTAAAATGGTATTATACATTTACGTAGTTTTAAGTCCAAACAGCCTGTCTTCGCGCACCCTTCCCCTGCTCCCACTCGCTGAAAATAGTGGTTAGCCATGACCTTGGATGAGTCACACTCTCTCAGCCTCAGGGGAAGGCCGTGGCAAACCTCATCCGAACAAACCTTGCCAAAGAAATGCCCTGATAGTCCACACTGCAGAAATAATCCAGTTTGACACCGCTTTAAACTGCCATGGCGTCAGTGCTGTGGAATTTGGGGAATCCCAGGCGGCTGCAACAAACTTTAGTTCCCAAAATTGCATAGCATTGAGCCATGACAGTTAAAGTGGTGTCAAACTGGATCATGTCTGCAGTGCAGATGAAGTTTCGGCAGGGTCTCTGGTGAAGAGGTCTTTTTTCATTTTCAACAGCCCTGTAACAGAAACAAAAGTGTGAGGAGGTACTTTGCTATCTCTGGACCGATATTGGTTTGAGCATTGGACTTTGATTCTGGAGACCAGGCTTGGATTCCTTGCTTAGCCATGACCTTGGATGAGTCACACTCTCTCAGCCTCAGGGGAAGGCCGTGGCAAACCTCATCCGAACAAACCTTGCCAAAGAAATGCCCTGATAGTTAGGGTCGCCATAAATCAGAAACAACTTGAAGGCATACAATGCACAGTTTTGGGAAGAACCAAAGCATTGACATTGTTTATGGAAAGGAGGCGGGTTAAATTGCCAGGGTGCAGAATCTACTGAAAGACATGTTAAAGGTCCTCCAGGTTGTATCTAGGAATACTATGTGCAGCAGTGTTCAGATGAAGATGCTTACTTGGTCCACTGTTATTTTTTTTATTTATTTAGTATTTTTCTAAACTATATCTTATCTATTAGATGGCAAACCTTTGAGCAGGGACTATTTTTGTTTCTTCTTCTTCTACTACTACTACTACTAAAAAAATATCTCAGATAATTTTAGGTAACAATAAATCTACTGTATACTATAGTACTACCATTATTAGCAGGAATAGAAGTACTGAGATAACACCGAGTTCAATCGGATTGCGTGTGATTTGTTATAGTCCCCTATAGGAACAGGGCTCATGTATCGGTGGAGAAGATAATAAATGAGGTAGTTTCAAGTCCGAATCGTAACAGAAGTCATAAACTATAAAGTTGGCCTCTACATCAGACTCAGTTCTTCATCTGTAAAATGGGTATAACACTGTCCTGCTTTACAGTTCTTTCCCCAACAAGAGTCCTGCTGGGAGAAAAAATAACAAAATATTTTAAACATATCACATTTGAAAAATCTTATTGAGGTGCTGCAGATCTGCTTGGTGAGGTTACACTTATTTGCAACTGTTAAAACTCTGCACAAAGACCAAAGATTTCCAATTATTTCTTCTATGCTTTTTAGCTTCAATCTCTCTCCCATTCATCTCGCTCATATGCACACTTAATATGATGAAATTGTGTCTGTAAACGTGTCCAATCTGAGTCGTGAATAAGAGAAGATCTCAGCTTAATGGCAAGACAGGCATAATTTGATATTTGACAGGAAACATTCTGCAAACATCTAGGTGACAGCCTGGATCTGTTAGATTATTTTTGGAAATGATGGCCATAAAAATTAACTGGGCTTTTTGTTTATAAAAAAAAAAAACCTTGTTCCAATGATGATTAATTTTAAATGCATTTAGATTTACAAACAGTAGTGCTGGTCAGAGTAGTGTTTGTCGCTGAGACAAACAATTCATTCATTTCTTAAGAATTTTAGGAAACTGCCTACTACAGAGCCAGACTATTGGTCTATCTAGCCCACTATTCTCAATTCAGGCTGGCAGCCGCTCAAGGTTTCAGCACAGACTCGTTTCTAGACTTCTGGTGTTCCCTGGTGGTCCTGTATTCAAGTTATGATCTGGCCCAAGCCCACTCAGTTCATGAAATGAAATTGGATGTGTTCATAGTGGTAGCCTAATGTCTTCAATCTTGTTTGTCTACTTTCCTGTGACTTTAACACAGTTCTATTGTTACCATTGGCTTGTCCCACAGCATTCTTCTTACAAGATCTATTAGCTTCTTTATTGGCACCCTACCCTGGAAAAGGCCACAACAGTAGTTGCTTTGTTATCTTTATGAATACAAAATGGAGCTTAAGAATGAACTGACAATGTGTTTTTGATGAGAAAAACCAATTTGTTTAAAGTGTTAGCTTTTATGGAAGATATTTGGCATTAGCCTGGAGTCCTAATGATAAATGTGTGAAATTGAAAAAAAAAATGCTATATATATATATATATATATATCAGTAGAATGTATTTACTTGGATTTTTTTTCCTGCCTTAGAATACCTCACATTAGTTTGTAAGTGGTCTTTGGCTGCATCATCATCATCATCATCATCATCACCACTATTATATCCTACCTTTCTCCCAATATAGGGAATCAAGGCTGCATGTACACTGCAGAATTAATGTAGTTTGATTGCCATGGCTCAATGCTATGGAATTCTGGGATTTTTGGTGAGGCATTCAGCCTTCTCCATCAGAGCCCTGATGCCACAGCAAATTACAAATCCCAAGATTCCATAGGATGGGGCCATGACAGTTAAAGCAGTGTCAAACTGCTTAAAGTGGCATCAATTCGGAATGTGGCAACACCATAATGCATGGATATGATGGTAAGAGGTGTTCCAGAGTGGAATAGATTGCCTTGGAGGGTGGTGTACCATTTTAATGGATGGGTGTTTCTTAGGAGAACTTAGGAGAACTTTAGTCAGTGGTGTCTCCAATATATTTGACATCCAATGTAAATCATTTTTAAATATATATAACCCCACCTCTCCAACAGCTTTTTCCAGGTCTGGCGGAGCTCTTAGCCACTCAGCAAAGGGGGAGAATAGTTTTCTTGCCTGGACAGCAGACCTGCCAGACCCAGAAAGCAGCCTCTTTCCACTAGTGTACTTGGTGACACCCCCTTCTAAGTTGTCACCCTCTGTGTTTCGCATTCCTTACACACTTCTGATTATGCCCCAGCTTTAGTTGCATATTCCCACATAGTAAGGAATTGCAGCAGATTGCCCTTGTCCTTGTCCTGTTTTAAACATAGGGATGCATTCAAACAAACAGCTTATATGGCTCATTATATCACTTGCAGCAGAAAAGAGGACTATGTAGGTGTTGTGCCTGAATAGGGTGGGTTGATATGAGGACAAGGAGCAGGGCTGTGCACAGGAGCTGGGCTTCCACTGTGCCTTTGCATGTTCACACTATGCCTTCAGTTCCTGACCTCTTCATGTTGAACAGAAGTTGCAGAAAGAAGATCTGGTGGTTTCTTGCCAGTGGGATGGGTTTTAACATGCACCTAAAAGGAACTGTCTAAGGTTCTGGGTCTATGTTGAGAGTATAGAGTTCATCCACTTCTTTGATAGTTCCTTTAACAATAGATTTTCTTATCACTTAGTTCCCAGTGTTCATTTGAAATTTCAACTGTCATGCTGAAAAGTGTGTTCAGTGTGACTGCCAGACTGCCCTAAATCTTTTTGCCTCTTGGCACAAAAGATGGTGCACCCTTCTCCTTGTTCCCATTTAATTTAAATAAATTATTTTTAAAGAAATATTCTTTCTAAATTTTCTTTAAAAAATATCCCATCTTACCAAATTGTCTTTTTCACCACATGAAACTATGTACATAGAAATACATTTAGACTGTACATGCAATATTGTAATTTAAAGGTATAATTTTCATTTTGTTGCTTGTTTATGTCACAACTATTACCATTACATTCAATGATATATAGGAATTACGATGGATGAGTAATATTAGTACAAAAGCATTACTAAGGATTCTGTATGGTGTGCTACGGGAGGAGGTCAATGGGGTGTGTGTGACACCATGCGTTACCGTACCATGTAATGCCAACCCTAGTGATGGCACTGCCAATGGGATGAGCAGACAGGAAGCCCAGGTGGATAAACTGGGAGCTACCATTGCTGCCTCTGTTATTTGTTGCCTGAGCTCTGGGAATGCAGGGACTGTACAATCTTAAACCTAGCAGGAAAACTACTTCCTGGCCTATCAGGAATTTTTGGTTTAAGGATTTAACTGACAATAAGTTTTTACTCAAGTACGCTCTTAATTCTTAATCAGGTGCAAGATTTTTTTTAATTGGTTAGCTCCAAAGTTACATGGGCAGCCTTTCACTTGCCCCACACAGGGTCCCACCCATTCTTTTTCGTTCAAGTACCTAACAAACTGATAAGTGCCTTGTGAAGCTGTATTCCCTCCAAGACAAAGGAGAATGCCTCTAAGATAACACCTGTTATCACACATTGATTATCTGAAGCAAAAAGAAATATGCTTCTTATTTCAGAGCATTTCCTGTTGTTGTATGCTTTCAAGTCATTTTTTACTTATGCCCCAAGGTAAACCTATCGTGGTGTTTTCTTGGTAAGATGTATTTAGAGGAGGTTTGCCTTTCCTTTCCTCTGGAGGAGGCTGAGAGAATGTGACTTGCCCAAGGTCACTCAGTGGATTTCCATAGCTCTAAGCAGGGATTCAAACACTGGTCTCCATATTAGTAGTCCAGTGCTTATTCCACTACACCACATTGGCTGTATTGTTATCCATAGGTATGTTTAAACAACCAGAAAATCAACTAAACAACTCAGCCTCAAAGGAACCTATTGTGTTCAGTGATGTTTTTCCAGCTAAGACTACAATAGAACTCATTTTTGAGCAGACATGCATATGGTCATACTGACTTTTATCTGGGTGACTGTCCTGTTCCTATGAAGAACTCCTGTCTTGGTTGCATACTAGGCTTGTCATATAATTGAAGCTTAAATTGAATTGCACCTTTTCATACACTCATTATGTGAACCCTGGCCCAGTCTAGAAAAAGTCAGTCATTATTTGGTCCCATTCCAGTCAATAACACAAGTTAGCAGCAGTTGGTTTAGGCTTCATTAATTCATCATCACACTAACTTGCTTTGGTCTGGACCACTTTAATGCAGAAAAGTGAAAAAAATGCATTCATAATGTGAAGGAAACCGGCAGCCTCTGTAAGTTTTCTGTTCATACTCCTTCTTAATGGGAACACAAGCAGTTTTATTTCTAACATATGAAAGTATGCTTAGTTGACAGATTACAGTTGAGTCACGTAGGGTAGTGCTTTTCAACCTACAGTATGTGATGTGGTTGGCATTTTTAAAATCTGCCCCATCTTGCTTTTCTGTCCTTTCTGAGGGCCAGTTTAACTAAATATGTTCCTTCTCAGTGGCTGAAGTCAGCTGCAGTTTCTATGATTGTGTCCCATCATTGATGGCAATGCATTGTATACTATTCTTCATTGTTATAGCATCCAGGTTAGGGCTTTAACTATTTTGACTTGTTAGATAGATTGGTGTTTTTAAGCTGTAAATTAATTTTACTGTTGCACATTTTAAATGTTTCAATTATTTAAACTGATTTTATTGTACATGCCCTGAGATCTTTGGAAACAGGGCAGGATAGAAGTATTTTAATATATTTTGTTAAAGTTCCAGTAAAAGTTCAGACTCGTTGAAAAGTTTCATATTTGTTCCTGTTTTCCCAGGTTTGATACTGGATTAAAATAAACTAACCTGGGGAACTGGTATAAAAAGTCTCTGATCATACCAGGAGCTGACAGAAAATGTTCTGTGAGAAACAAAATATGTATGGATCTTCATAATAAAGTGTAGAGTCAAAGGCTTTCAAGGCCAGCACCCATAGTTTTTTGTGGGGTTTTTGAGCTATGTGGCCATGTTCTAGAAGAGTTTCTTCCTGATTTTTTGCCAGCATCTGTGGCTGGCATCTTCAGAGAATGATCTTCTCTGAAGATGCCAGCCACAGATGCTGGCAAAAAATCAGGAAGCAACTCTTCTAGAACATGGCCACATAGCCCGAAAACCCCACAAAAAATTCCATAATAAAATCCAAAGGAAAAGGAACAAAATTTGATTTAGAGTCTTTTAGTCAGTCTAGATGTGCCCACAAAAATGGCATTTGGCAACAAAATACAGCTGACCCATGGATACAGAAGGTCATCCATGAACTCAACCAGTCACAGCTTGAAAATATATTGGGAAAAAAAAATCCCAAAAGCAAACCTTGGTTTTGTCATTTTATATAAGGGACACCATTTTATGATGCCAACAATATATAATGGAGCTTGACCATCCACCAATTTTGGTATCCACAGAGGTCCTGGAACCAAACCACAGTGGACAACAAAGGCCTGCTGCATTTTTGTGAGCTACTGTAAGGGAAGAGCCAGTGTGCTTTGAGTGTTGGAGTAGGACTCGGGGAGATCATGGGCTGAATCTTTGCTCAGCCACTAGAACTCACTTGGTTACCTTCTCTCAGTCTCAAAAGTGCTACAAGATCACTTTGGGTTATCTTGGACAAGAATGGTCTAAAACACATTGCAGAAATAATTCACTTTGAGAATGCTTTAACTGCCCTGACTCAATGCTAGGGGATCCTGGGAACTGTAGTTTTGTGAGACATTTAGCCTTCTTCTGTCAGAGAGCTCTGGTGCAGCAATATACAACAATTCCCAGGATTCCCAAGCACTGAGCCAAGGCTGTTAAAGTGGTCTCAAACTGGGTTATTTCTGCAGTGTGTTTTGGACCTATAGTGGCTTGGAAAGTGGGATCTGTAAGTATGATACTATGTATAATCCATGTTTTGTTTTTACATGCAGGAGCTGGCGTGTGAGAGGATGGGCAAGGACTTCCGCTACTACTTCCAGCACCCCTGGTCTCGCTTAATTGTGGCCTACCTGGTGATCTTCTTTAACTTTTTAGTATTTGCTGAAGACCCAGTATCTCACAGCCAAACGGAAGCAAATGTCATTGTAGTTGGGAACTGCTTTTCCTTTGTAGCAAATAAATATCCCGAGGGAGGAGGTTGGAGATTTCTAAAAGTCTTCCTGTGGCTACTTGCTATCCTCACAGGACTCATAGCTGGCAAGTTCCTCTTCCATCGGCGTTTATTTGGTAAGTCCCTCCATGTGCTAAAACCTTTCTCACACTTTCTTTTTGTGATGCTGCCGTTTGACACTTTGCGAAGGAAAATGCTGCACAGCTAAGCTAATGGGGATGGCAGAATGGGATGTGCTCCATGACAGAGAAGAATCTGTCTTGAAAACAGATGTCTCAGTTAGACCATCAATCTCAAGCCAAATGATCTTAAAAACAGCAAAGACACATCTGTTTAGTCTAATGAAGGGGGCATTAGCTTTCCTCACTCAGGACATGCTTCATAACACTTTTTCCATCTAATCTTGATGTAAGGGTGTTATATTTCAGGAACACAATGGTGTCTTTATCTATAATGCTCTCTTATGATAGAACATGGTTATCTGCTATTAGTATTTGCAATAGCTGGGGGAGTGGGCAGGAAAAATCCTTTTTTGTGCTGCAGCTCCCAACATCCTCTGGCCAGGGGAATTCTGGAAGCTGTATCCCCCCCCCCCAAAAAAAAAGAGAGAGAGAGAGAGAGAAAGAGAGAGAGAGAGAGAGAGAAAGAAAAGAAAAATATTCAAGCTCTATAGTAGATATAATAGCATTTTTATTGTAAGCCTACAATGGAGGCATGAGAATAGTGGCCCTCACAGATTTTTGAAATTGGCACGCTCTGCTGTGTAAGAAGCATGGGCTTGTATCACTGAACTATTTGATGCCCATTCCATTTCCTAAAATAGGATTAAATAATAATAATAATAATAATAATAATAATGTTTATTTCTTACCCGCCCCTCTGAGCGAGCAATTGGGGCGGTGTACAATATGTTAAAAATATATACAGTTAAAATCCTCCAACATACCCACCTCCCTCCCCTTAAAACAATATTAAACTAATCACAGTTAAAACAATCAAATCTAAAATACATGAACTGACAAATTACCATAAAGGCAGCCTGAAACAGTTTCTAGTATAGGACTGGGCAGATCAAAGGTTGGAATTTACTGGTCAATAGGCTGGCTTGTAGTAGGTCAGCAAGGATTTATGACTTGTAATTGCTTAGCAAGAACAAGAACAAAAAGACCTTTCCTATTTAAATTTTCACTGCTGAAGTGAATGGAGTTTGGTTTAACATGAAATGGCATATTGTGTACCGAAACCAGGATGTGTGCAGAGGCATCTCTAAGAGATATGGGGAATATGGGCACCAGTGCTCCCTAAACAACTGCCATTTTGCAGAAACAGTCTGTGGCATTCTCCTGTATCACTTTAAAACACTGAAGAGATAATCTGAATGGGGCAAAACTCAGAAGAAAGGAGAAGCCCCAAGTTTTAATATATTTTAATTTTTTTAAATGTTAAATTTTTAAAATTCTTTTTACATTTTCTTAAAAATCATCACATTGACCAAATTTTCACTTTAACCACATGAAACTATGCACATATAAATACATTTATGAGACTGCTGAACAAACTGATTAATAAATTACATATCACAACTAACAAAACAGCAAAGAGAGTCTGGTAAGTGACTATTTCATTTAATTAGTAGCATCCATTAATCCGCTCCAGGTTTTAATCCAAATATTAAACAATCTTTCCATAGTGCTAACTCCTATTTACCATACAGGACCAGCACTTTGGATAGTGTTTTTGAACTTCAGATGGAAAACCAGGGGGAAAAAAGCAGACAGGAGAGTGACCATCTGCCAGTGGCAGCAGCCTGGGTTTCACACTACATTCCTAAGACCTAAAGGTAGAAACAGCAAATGGCATCTTCTCCTCCTCCCTGTCAAGCTGCATAATATCCATAGCAAAGTTATTTTAGTCACTAGGCGGAAAATCCCACAAGCTCTTCCAGGCTTGAACAATGTTAAAGTAATAAACCAATCTCAAATATTTGCTGTCTTTCCATGACACCCCAGGAGAATGGCTTCAGACAGCCACTTCAATCTGTCTAATGATAGGGTTAGACCCCATTCATCTACCTTTGTTTCTTGCTCAGCATAGCAGTTCAGCATAGCATAGAAGTATGGAGGTGGGGACAAATCCCCCCCCCCCCACACACACTTATACATATAGGTACCTCTCTGCTTCTCTCACCACACTTGATGGTGGAAAGCTGCCCTAGTAGACTTGAAAAATCCCATTCCAAATCACTGCTCAGCTAGGAAGCTTGTTGGATGATTTTGGGTTCACCTAATTCCAATAAGGGCAGCATGGATAGTCTTTATCCTTTATCCTGACAAGGTTTTTGTGACTATTAAATTGGAGGACAAGATTATCCATGCTGCCCTTATTGGAATTAGGATGATATTTTTAAAGAAGCAAAGTCTTAAATGGATCCTAGAACAAATTAAGGCTGAACTTCCCCTGGAGGCCAGGATGACTAGACTGAGGCTGATGTATGTTTGAACACATCATGAGAAAGCATGACTCAATAGAAAAGACAACAATACTTCATAAGATTGAAAGCAGCAGGAAAAGAGGAAGAGGAAGGTGGAGAGAGACTCAGTCAAGGAAGCCATAGCCCCCTGGGTCAGCAAGACCTAAAAAGGGCTGTTGGGGATAGGGGGTCTTGGAGATGTCTCATACGTAGAGTAACCATAAGTCAAGACTGACTTGAAGGTGCTTAACACACACAAACACATACAAAGTCTGTCACCTAATTCACTTACTAGTCACAGTAAGAGTGGACCCAGTGAATGGAATTTGCACAAGTGTTGACTTACATTCAGCAGGATTTTCCCACCTCCCCAGTTGGGACTAGCAATTGGATTTGGACTTGCACTAGTTTCTAGTATTATTTTAGGCTTGCACTTGATTATTAATATCTGATTGTTAGTCACTTGGTGGCAAAATTCTATTGTGTGCCTGTGACTGACATAATTAGTGTAATGTGTAATGTCCTGCCCATATCTTTTAATTTACTATGGTGTGTAAAATTTACTATGTGTGTAATTTTTACACATATAGTGTGTAAAATTTACATGGTGTGTAAAATTTATGTTTACTATGGTAAATTTCTGTTCATTGTAAAACTGATCAACCATTACAGATGAATGGCTTGTGACAGGGCTGGGGACCATTTAGTCCTCAAGATATTTTGGGCTACAACTATAATCTCTAACCATTGGTGATGGTGGCTATGGCTTCTAAGCACTAAAGTCTAAAGCATTTGGAGAGCCAAAGATTCTCCTAAGTCGGAGTGGTTATATGTATACCATTGTAAATTGCTCTTTTATAAACAATGTTCTGTATTAACCCAGAGATATGACTTGATCAAAAGCAGTGATTGTCTGAAATCCCTATTCTGTGTCATGAAGAATGATCAGTAGTGCTGTTTCCAGTATATCTTATACTCAGAATGTTCCTCATACTAGTGTCCCCTTGTTGACTTGAAAATTTGAAGCATTTTCTCTGAAGCATTTTCTCTGAACAGACATTGGCAAAAGTAGATGGAGGCTATTTTGATAAACACTACTGAACATACTTGAGTGCCTTGTCTTTTTGGATCTTTAAAGTGACATATAAATATCTTCCAGAGATTCCAGAGATAGCTGAGTACATTGAGTACATTTATAACCTCTGAGTAGGCAAGGTTGAAGTCAAATCTACTAAATCAGACTTGTGAATCAAGCTTTATTTATACTGTTATGTGTTAGGGGAAGTTGGTCTGTACCAGAGTTTTAAAAAGGGCCTGTTTGGACTACCTCTGCAAGCACCTTTGAAATTTAAAGTAAAGCTCATAAAACTTTGGATACACCACTTCGTTGGCATGCTGGTTGAAGATAGTCTGATCTGAACAATGGTTTATGGGTCCCAGACAGCCTACTTTAGTGGTCTGCATGTTGGACTAGAATTCTAAGAGACCAGGGTTTGTATCCTCACTTAGCCACTGGGTGACCGTGATTAAGAAGAGCCCTCCCTCCAGTCCATCTGCCTTGGTCCAGGCCTCCGAGGGAGAGAAAATCTGCTGGACTTTCCCTTTTGCCCACCACCTGTCCCTTCTCCTTTTGTGTCATGTCTTTTTAGATTGTAAGCCTGAGAGCAGGGAAATGTCTAATTAACAATTGTAAGTCGCTCTGATAGCCTTGGCTGAAGAGCGGGGCATTAATAATAATAATAATAATAATAATAATAATAATGATGATGATGATGATGATGTCACACTCTCTTGTCCTTGGAGAATGAAAGAACCCCCCCCCCTCCCCATGATTAGGTTTCCATAAGTTCATAACATCAGGAAATGGCCTTTCAGTGCCTCTGATTGCTAGGAATCCTTTTCAGACCATTTAACTCTTGAGTCTAAGATTTCAATCATTACTTCTATCAAGTATAGATACCATCTCTCACAATAGGTGATGGTCAATAACATTCTGCTGGGGTGTATATATATATGTTTAAGGGGACCTGAGATAGCCAAAGGATTATTTGAACTCTGGTCTCTAGAATCATAGTCATATGCTCAAACATTGTATCCCAGAAGTGTCACCATTGACCTCATTTGAAGGAAATAAAATCCTGTGAATACTGGACTCCCTGAACCATCTCAGAAGCGAGGTGCTTGAGCATAACATTATACTGTGCCACTGTTTTTCTGTCTTTGCAGCTTTTTAGCTTTGCTTTTGACATCAAAAAAGAATGCCTCTACTGTATTATGTTTAGTAGATTGTTGTGACTTAAAGCTTGGGAATTTACTTTTGAAAAGTAACAAGTTACTGTTAACAGTTGCAAGGCACAGAAAAGTAGCCAGTTACATATAGTTTCTTTAAAAAAACAAACCCTCAATTGTTTACTTTCCCATTTCCCAAAATTAACCAAAAATATTTTTAGTAACATTTAGGAAAACAGATATCTGAATACTACAAGCTACTGGCCTATTGTTAAAAAATGTGTAAAGCTAATAGTGTTTTACTGGCCCTTTCTCTAGGTTCAGTTCCCTTCCCCCATAAAGGAAAGCTGCCATTTGAGTTTGTTCTATGAAATGCTAGGTCCAAAACACACTGCAAACAATCCAGTTTGAGACCACTTTAACTGCCCTGGCTCAGTTATAGGGAATTGCAGGAACGGTAGTTTATTGTGGCACCAGAATTCAGTTCCCAGAATTCCCTAGCATTGAACCAGGGCAGTTAAAGCAGTCTCAAACTGGATTATTTCTGCAGTGTGTTTTGAACCACAGTTATATTTTGATTGTAAGGATATTATTATACCCTTAATTCCTAGATTTACTTCAAAACCATATTAAAAAACACCCCTTTTTTGATGGAAAGAAGAACTGGGGGGGGGGTGTATCCAGGTACCATGTGTCAAAATCAGTCTTTTAGACCACATTGGCTGTCAGACTTGCATTCTTACTAAATTTTGGAAAAGCTACTTTTTATATGGAAACCTCCAAAATATTTACTACCAGATGGGCATTGGCTATACTGCCTAGACTGTTCAGGAAGCTGCAGTCCAAAGCAGTAGCTTTTCCAAGGTTTATTTCTTCTCTTCACCATGCAGTTAGCCTATAGGTTCCTTGAGACAGAAGTTTTTCCATTTTGCTTATGCTACCTGTCAAAAGGCTGACACACAGTAATATTTGTGCATAAATACATAGTAACAATTTTATTTCTGTTTCATCTCTGGTGTAAGTGGAAATGTGAAATATTGCAGAATCCTATGCAGAGGCTTTATCTTTCTTTCCCATACCTTTCTTTTTGAAAGCATATAATTTTCAATTTTGACTGTTGCAGTGAATGAGTCCTCTGGTTCAAGGCAGCACTTTTGTGCCAGAATTTCAGGAGAAGTAAATGCAACACTGCAGCATTTTTGCTGAAGCACTGTCTTCTCCCTGGGAAGCAAGGTTGTGAAAAAACAAAATGTCAACAAGGGTGAAGAAAAGCTGAAGTAAGTATGTGATGGCAAATTAGTCAGCCAAAGTGAAGAAAAATCTTACTTCAGCTTTCCTTCAACTTAGGTCACTAATTTGCCATTGCATACTTTTTCTTTCATGTATAATAGTGTAAATAAAATGATCATTTAAAAAAACTGCAGATAGAATAATAGAATCATAGAGCTGGAAGACACCACAAGGGCCATCCAATCCGATATTTCATAGGTAAGTAAAAATTTAGAAGGTGATCTGTCAAATCATAACCACAATGCCTGCAACATCAGGACAGCAAAAAGCACTGACTCAGACTGGCAGCTATGTGATCAGCATTATGCTGTAACATCTGAAAATTAACAGCTTTTGTCAAAAGTTTATATGAGAAATTCTCAATGATGTGGAAACAGGTGGGATCACTGACCAGCCTTTCTCCATCTGTTTGTGAAACTATACAGTTGGCCACACTAAGACAAAGCAAGTTTTCAACAGTATGCGGAATAATTATTTTATACAATACCTGCAATGTTGAGTATGCAAACATGATTGAACAGGTAACATATAAGGCAGATTTTTTAAAGCAAGAGCCAGAAGAAGTGGGAAGGGGCAATATAATTCTCTTTTAAGAAACACCAAGTTTACTGGGACACATTTGTTACAGTCTAATTCACTACCCTGGTGCAACTAGGCTGGCGTAGGCAGGAGAAAGAAGATTGCTGAAGCAATTGCTGTCAAGGAAATAAGGCAATGGAGAAATAGGCTGCTTGGAGCCAACACATTTTTTGTCTGCCTTCCCTCACTGTCACTGCAAGGCACAAATTGCAACAAGCAAAGAAATGGACAGCTGAAAGAAATGTGAGTGCATTTCATTTTCTTTAGTGAGCTATTCCAGTTGTCTTGTTCTGAATAACAACTTTTATATATGGAGTTATATGCTTTTAAGAAATTAATTCATATCCAGACTTCTTGGTTACATTTGAATACAAGCTATTTTAGAAAAGTGATCCTCATCCTTCTGTGTTAGGTTGTCAAAACATCTGCTGGAGGGTGTACCAAATTTTACTAAAGCACATAATAGTGAGGGATATGTTTTATTAAAGTACACAGTAGTGGGCGGGGGGATGTTACACAAAGATACATATGTCTAATTTGTAATATCATTTTTGAGAAGGGATAGTTTAAATCTCTTGCCTTCCAAGCCACCATGCATTCTATCCAGCCAAGCAAGTGAGGATCAGAATCCTGTAAAAGGCCATTTAAAAATGAGAGTGGTATAAAGGTGTCAGGTCAAGGGTCAGCTCTGGTTAGTACTTGGATGGGAGACTGCCAACAAATGCCAGGTGCTTTAGGCTATATTTCAGAGCAAGGAACAAGAAAACCACCTTTGAGTATTCCTTGCTTATGAAAACCCTCTAAAAATTCATAGGGCACCTATAACATGACAGGTGACTTAAAGGCACATACGCACAGAGAAGGAAGAACTATAGGGTGATTTTCCCAGTAGAGCATTGAAAATCTCCTTTTTTGACCACAATATCAAGAATATACCAAGCAGCAAGGCTTGTGGTTTTGCTGTTGGGGGATTTTGGAAGTTGTAAACAGTGAACTTTCCTAGTGATGTTTTTATATTTACAGAAATCTTGGAATCAGGGATTCAATTAGAAATAAAGATCAGTCAGTCTGTGATGAAGCACATAGAAACAAGAACACTAGAGTATGGGGACAGTTGGAAACATTCTGCTCTGCCATTCTACTGCAGTTGCTTATTTCAGCCCCCAGGAAGGTAGAGAGACTCTGCAAATGACATTGAGAAGTATTTACATATGAGCAGCTGCAACTTGATGTCTCTTGAGTGCTCTGGTGTCCCTTGCAGTGTCATTTGGTATTTTTGGGTGAAAGCCAGAGGTTGTGTGCAGTCTTCACTTGGAGAGGAGTTAAAATGTTATTGCCACTGACAATTCAGATATAGTCTTGATCAAATTAGCTTTTAAATACAGAACAACTTGACAGAATTCTGAAGCAGTGACTTCTAGGTTTCTTGTCTTGGAGTTTTCTTATGTCTTAAGGTGTGTATGAATCAGGTGGGATTATCCATTTTTTGAAGAAATTTAAAGGTGCAAAGTATGAGATTATTGTATGATTGCTTATGCAAGTTAACAACAGCTGGGAATTTAAGGTCCGAAACTACTGGTTTTACTCATACTACTCCTAAGAAAGAATACCACTCTGCTCATTCTCTGCATGCTGTGCTCTATACCCTAATGGGAATGAATCAGTTTCATCCCTTGCAGATTCTGGGACTTATCCCATCTTTGTCAGCAGTAGCTGATTTATGCCTTGTAAATTGCTTCATCTTGAAGATGGACAGCAGTTACTGTATTTTTCAGTTTTCTGCATTTTACAGAAATATATCACAAGGAGTAATTAAAATGCACATAATTTCTCTAAGACTAACAAGAACAGTCTTGCTGTCTTGCAGTGAGATTTTCTCTCTCTCTGAGTATATGTGTTATGCCATTCATCATATAAGGATGAACCAAATCAGGATCTGTGGATGGACCAAAGATATGACAAATTTTAGGGAAACTTCTATTTTATTAATTTCAAAAGCCAGCTGCAAGTGATCAGTATATGTCTCTGTACCAGCTTGGGGAGAAGAAAGCATGAATAGGGATGGGGAGAGGGATGGCAGCAAAGAGAGAAAAGCATATGGCAAAAAAAGAGAGGAAAAGAACGGGTCTTTCTTAGAGTTGTAGGTCAGGACTATCCTGAGATTTCAGGCTCAACATCTGAGACAGAGGTCCAAAACACATACAGAAATAATCCTGTATGAGACCGCTTTAACTGCCCTGGCTCAATGCTGGGGAATTCTGGGAACTGTAATTTAGCCTTCTCTGTCAGAGAGCTCTGGAGCCACAATAAACTACAATTCCTAGGATTCCCCTAGCACTGAGCCAGAGCAATTAAAGAAGACTCAAACGGTATTGTTTTTTCAGTGTGTTTTAGACCATGGTGATAATATCTTGTGATGTCATAGAATGCAGGTCCTGTTGATGTTGGTAAGTGCAATACATCCAGCAACAACCACAGGTGCTGAACAGAGTATGCCACTGAAGAACACTATCTAACAAATGTGGAAAATAAGTACACGTACACTTTTCAATGCAGTGTGTGTGTGTGGCCTGAGATTCCTACCCTTCCAACTGAGGACTGTAAAAGAGTTTCTGGGCCCTGAAATCTTGGAACCCAGTTCTTGCTACTTCTAGTGTACCCAGAACCATCCATTTTTTTGTCCTCCCCATCAGCTATCTCCTGTGAAATTAACTGTACAGTAATAATGTTGGCTATACCTTCTTTTTTGTTTTTGTTTAGTAGAACAGGTTTCTTGATGCAAAAAAAAAGCAGGCCTATTGAAATGCATTTATTTAATAAGTGTTGGCATCAACCTTCATTTTACACCCTGGTGTCATAAAGTCCAGGCAAATTCCAAAAGCATAGCATGGAGAAGCTCTCAAGCACACCTTTTTGGGTTCAGCTCTAGTGGAGAGCATGAGGGAGGGCCACAGACTGAAAGAGGCAATAGGTAGTGATACTCTTTTCCATTATACTGAGTACCAAGAAAATGTTCAAGTGACTGAGCTGGAATCCCCGATCTCATGAGATGTGGCAGAAAGGAAGCAGGAGGCTGGGAGTAAATGGTGTCGTTAGGCAATATTTGAGGATTTGAGCTAGCTTGGCCCAGGAAGTATGATATTGCTTCTTGGCTGAGAAACTGGACATTGAACCTATAGGAGAAACTGAATGAACGGTTAGTACTCTTGTCATTCCCTGACTTGACAATCTTATCAAAGGGGGATACATTTACCTTTTTATCTTTTCTGATGCCAGAGCAGAATTGAGAAAGAATAGTGTCTTAAACTAGGATATTCAGCAGCTAATCTTCATTACCAACTCCTCCATCACTAACATTTTAGTTAGTTAAAAGACAATGTATAAAAGATAAAAACAATTTTTGAAAACAGGTTAAAACATTTCAAAAAAAGTGGACTAAGGGTTGTATGAAACAATACTGTGGTGGTGACCTGTCAGAACCTCAGCAGGGGTGGAGGCAGCCTGATTTTTGGGGGGAAGGAGTTCCATAATTCAGGTGTGGCTGCAACCCTCCTTTCTGTGTATTCAGCAACCTAGCTGCTTGAGGTGGTGGAACATACACTGGGGTGTCCATTGAGGATCTCAAATTTGGGCAGCCTAATATGGGCTGGGTGGTCTTTCAGATATCCCGGGTCACAGGCAATTAGGGATTTGAAGGCCAAAACCAGCACCTTAACTTCATATTAGAAAAAAAATTGGAACTCAGCACAGTTGGAACAAAAGAACCATGACACATTAGTTTGAAGTGCACATCAGATCTCAGTCTGGCTACTGCAATTTCCACTGGCTGTATTCCTGAACAGTGGAACTTTGTAGCTTCCATGTCAGTGAGGTGGAGAATTTCAATCAGTTCCATGTCACTGGGATGCTTTGGGTCTTAGTCCAGTCTTTAAAAGGCTATCCAACACACTGACCCTATTTTGGAGATGGGATTCAACACCTTGGACATTTCCTTAAAGTTCATACTAATACCTGGAATGGAATGACCGCCCTACTGATATGGAAGCTGTCAGCATTACTCAGCATGGCCAAAGATAGGAGCTGAAGTACAATTTCAGGAAGGACAGATTGCTCCCATAGGGCTTTCTTCCTAGATTAGGGAAGGGAGGATCTACATCAATCTTCCCTGATCTGATTCCTTCCAATTCTATTGGAGTACAACTCCCATCACTCCCTGCTAGAACTATGTTAGGGAAAAGTTGAGCTCCCATGATTCATCCCTTGTCATTGTACTGATTTATCTATAGGTAGAAGGCACATTATGGCAGTATTGGAGAACCTGCTGTTCCACGAATGGGCAGCTATGTCCCTCGCAATGTTGTAAGACTGCAACCTCCATAAGTCCTAGTCAGTATAGTCAGTGTTGAGAGTTCTTGGATGCTGCAATCCAAAAATATTTGGAGGACATCACCTCCTCACTCCTGCCAGGAACCACTCCAGGATTCCTGCCCTTTGACTACAATATCCCACCATATTGTATGTTTTGTATTCTACCAAGATAATTCATTTTATAAGATGTAATGTATAGTTTTATTTCATTATTCTTGCCTTCCTTCTGAGTATATGTGTATGCACATGCTTTAGATTGTATGTCTCTAGCAGGTACCACTGTTCTCAGTTTTACCAGAAAAGTTTGATGACACTATATGAATAAATTATAATAAGAATAATAAGAATAGTTGCAGAGACCAATAAAAGCCACAAACAACTTAAAGCCTGACCTCAAAAGGTACAGTGTAACTCAAAAGTATGTTCAAAGCTTTTATCTTGTACCCAAGAATAATGAATCAACTTTTGTACATTACTTTGGGGCATAAAAAAATGGAACGTACATATGCTTCCAGTAAATTGGAACATATCTAGTTTGATTCAGAAGCAGGGTTACTGCTTAAAGGAACATCTCCTAACTTGCAGGCTTATATTGATCAGATCTTGTTGTTTGTGTGTGGCTTCTTGTCTTGTATTTTAAGCACTGAATGGTTTTCTTTCATATTGGGATGATTAGCCTAACCATATACACACACATTGAAGCAAATGATGTTTTTAGAAAGGCAGGCAATGCATCTAGGCCATTTCTTTCAGCTTAGTTGCTGTCAGTTCTGTGACATGAGTATTAAAATGAGAAGTATTGAGGGCGGCGAGGGAAAAGCTCTCAGTATAATCTCTACATGTTGTCTTATGCGTAAATATGCTTAAAATCATTCTGAAGCAAGAGATGTGGGTACCAGAGCAACCAGAGCAGGTAACTATGAGAAGAGGACAAAATTAGGACACTGATTCCCAATAACCCCCCCCCCCCGCTGCAACATTTTCCTTCAGACATCAGACTTGTAGCACTGCAATAATTTAAAACTTGATTTGAACATTTAGAAATGCAGTTTAGGCATCTAAACAAATGGGGCAACAAAATCTCCAAGGGAATGCAAACACAGCAGTTATAAGAGTTCTAGGTGTGAATGATTTTCATTGTCTCATTCTTGAAATGCTAGAAATGTAGGGACCAAAGAAAAATTTCAATGGAGGGTACAAAGACAAATGCCTTATTTTGTCCTCATCTTCCCACTTAGCTACACTCCTATGTCAGATTCCTGTGAAACCTCCTTAACTAACAGAGCTGGAAAAAATTACAGGTCCCCAAATCTCCCAGTCAGAATGTCACCAACTCCTGCTTGGTATAATAGCATCATCAGCTTGCATCCTAAGTCAAATGCCTCAGGCCCTTCACATTTGGCATTTGAGTCCATGAATTTCCATTTTAATTTCTCACAGTTGAACTCCTGGGCATTGTGGAGCTTTAAAATGGTAGTGCCTAGTGTTCTCAGAGTGCTGCTGAAGAATACAGTGGTGGATAACACTTTGCCTAAGATCTGGGGCAGTGGTTCCTAAACTTTGGTTCTCCAGATGGTTTGGTCTTCTAGAAGCTGAAGTCCAAACATCTGGAGGACCAAGGTCTGGAGATTGCTGATCAAGGGTCACACAAGAAAAAGAAGTCAGTTCTCCTTGCACCATTCATAATTATGTGGAAAAGTGAATTCTAGTGGGTGGAACGTGTGTCATGAACTACATCTGCTTAAATGCCTCTTCTGCCCAGCTGTAGTTTCATGCAGCTCTTCTTATTAATCTGCTGGGGAAAGGATTAAAAAGAAAGCAAGATAGAACTAGTTCAGGAGGTAACTCACTGTGTATCATTTTGGGTTTCCATCATTCTCTCAGCTGTTCACAAAAATTCTCTTGTTAACTGAATTCTGTCCTTTTCTCCAGCCTCCCTCACCAAGTCTTGAGATCTAACCTACTTGACCAACTTTCATCTTTAATTGCAGATACACAGCTATATGGCCAGCAGAACACTCTCTTTCAGGAGAGGTTCATAGCACAGAGATTTGGAAATGCCGACATGTCAGAATTTAAAGCAAAAATGAGGAACCTGTGGCCCAAAGATCAACTATGATTTTTGTCATCCCTCATAATTAGAAGGATGATGAGAACTGGAGTCTGGAAGGCCACAGGTTTTGCAGCCCTGATTTAAAAGCAGTACTTTCTGCAATAACAACATATGTTATTTTAAAGGTCATTGGTTTTGCAGTGATGGCAATCAGCAGTTGGGGGGTGGGGAGAGACAGAAGAACCAAAATATATTTCTAGATGGGCTAGCAGCAATGTCAGTAAAAATAACGATAAAGAGCAGTCTGCAAAAGGAAGATCGTCCATCCTTGTGCTATCCAGGTTATATAAACGTTGAAAACAGGACTGGAGTCATATATCTTTAATGACTGAATAGAAGAAGGAATTTCAGCAGCTGTTGCTTGCTATGCAACTAGGTAATAAGCAACACCTGCTAAAATTTTCTTTTCTTCACACCCATTAAAGTTGCTGGAGTCTACTCTAGTTTTCACTCTGGCAACCATATTTGTGTATGTGAAAGATGCCCCTCAGGTACAGTCAGCCTTCTGTATCCACGGGTTCCTTATCCATGGATTCAACCATCCAAGGTTTTAAAATATTAATACAGCCATCCCTCCATTTTTGCAGCCCCCCCTCCCACTGCAAAAATGGAAATTTGCAAATATTCAAGCCCTATTGGCTTGAATGGAATGCCATTTTAACCCTCCCTGCTCAAAGTCTGTGAAAATAGTAGGGTGACTCTATGTCTCTCTCTCTCTCTCTCTCTCTCTCTGTATATATATATATATATATATATATATAAATTCCATAAGGCAAACCTTGATTTTGTAATTTAATAAAAAGGGCACCATTTCTATTCCAAGATCTAGAGTAACACATTGTATTTATTGGGACTTGAGCATCCAATGATTTTGTTATCCATGAGGAGTCCTGGAACCAAACCCAGCAGTTAACAAGGGCTCACATAAGTACAGGTATTTGGGAAGTGGGGTCTTTGGAGATGTGTGTGTAAACAATGATCCGAACAGGTAAGATATCTTTACAATAGTGAGACTATCCTGGTTTTGTTGTATAGTACTTTGAATACTAAGAAACATTTGTCATTGATTATCTAGCTTGTAATCCTTACATTGGGGTTTAACTATGGCCCTCCAGATGTTTTTGGACTGCAGCTCCCATCCTCCCTCAGCATTGGCTATGGTGGCTGTGGTGGCTGATGGGAGAAGTAATCCAAGAATATTTGGATGGCCACACTTGCCCACCAATATTATCTCCCATACTATCAGTGAGAGGACAGAAGCAGAAATTGAGTAGGGATATGAATATGAATGTTTGCTCCCATGTAAATATTACAGGATTGTGGTCTTAGTGAGTTAATGGCTAATATACAATAGTTGAATGCTCATCTTGCATTTTTGTCTCCTTCATGAGGAGATGGGCAGCACCCTGCTTCCTTAATGCAATGCAAAAGGTAGCTAAGAGGAAGAACTCTTAACAGTTCATTGTCATATTTAAAAAGGCATTCAGCTCTGAAATAAGAAATTCTAGGAACAAAATAGCTGGCCTAAATATTCTAAAGGCACCAGGTCCCATCTGATCTTGGATGCTAAGCAGGGTCAACTCCATGCATCTGAAGAAGTAGACTAAGTCCTTCACAGTCTCAAAGTTGCTACACAATCCCTTTGCGTACTGGATCAGCTCTGCTTAATACTTGGATGGAAGACTGCCAACAGATACCAGGGGCTGTAGGCTATATTTCAGAGGAACTGCCAAAAGCACCTTTGAATATTCCTTGTCTACAAAAACCCCATGAAATTAATGGGGTAGCCATAGGCTGGCAGGAGACTTGAAGGCATACACACACACACACACACAAAATATTTTGTATGTTTGCCACTTTGTTACACTTTTCCCCTTTCATATTTTCCAAAGTATGCTTCCATCTTATAAATGGATGCTAATCTTCTGGCACTAAACTGTGTCGTCTTCAGATGAAATATTTTTATTAGAGTGCAATAACAGAAGTCTGAAGAGAGCCAGCATGGTGTAATGTAGAAATCAGGCCGTAACTTGCCCAAGGTCACCCTGGCTGTCGGTGACCTTGGGCAAGTTACACTCTCAGCCTCAGATGAAAGCAAAAGCCAAATCCCTTCTGAACAAATGTTGCCAAGAAAACCCTATGATAGCTTTGCCTTAGGGTCACCATAAGGAAGAAATGACTTGAAGGCACACAGTTAAAGTCTGGCAAAAAAAAATGTCAGAGTATATTGAATATAGCAGATGCTGCAGAAGATAATTTAATCAAAAGAGTGAAGCACTGGATGCTGACAGTACTGTCTTTGCAATTGATTGCCAAGCAAATTGGCACAAGAGGAATAAATGTAATATTGTAACCTTAGAGCAGCGAAACTCAAGAAACCTTGCTTGAATCATATGACTTCCAGTTAGTTGGACAAAAACAGCAACAACAACAACAGAGCTGAGGAAAATTCCTTTATTTTGGAGTACAGCTTCCAGAATTGCCATCTACCATGTCTTCTTTTATGTACTATAATTCCCAGAAACACTCAGACAGGGTGATTGTTTTGGGGAATTCTGCTTTTAATGTTTGTGCTACAATGCCCAGTATGGCCAATGATAGTTTATATATAACTATGGCTCTGTTGATTGGGGGATTTGGGGACTGAAATCCCCGAAAAGTGATTTATCCAGGTGCTGAATCTGTAAATAGCTCCATCTACTAAAAAGGTCTTGACTCATGTAATAAATGATATTCTGGTGGCTAAGGCTCAGCATCAAACATATGTGTTGATACTGTTGGTTCTTTCTGCAGCCTTTTACACTTTAGATAACCAGATTTTACTATTACGGTTGGCATCACTGGAAAGTAAATGCTTTGTCCTGGTTTAATCTTTTTTTTGACTGATCATTTTTATTATTATATTTATTATTCTTTATTATTATAAATTATTATATTATAATTATAAATTAGAAATTATAAATTTGGGCTATAAACACTAAAATTTGCTAATGCCTCTAGCAGGATGCCTGTGACTGAATGCTTTAAATACTGACATAGTCATACATACCTGAACTGACAAATACAGCTGCTGTATGTGAATCATCTATTTCCAACTGTGGCCTGTGGCCAAGTATTGAAAGTTGGTTGAAAAAGCAAAACTTGGCACCATAGACCATGGATGATACAATTATTCTTCTAAAAATAAAAAAGGAAGCAGTTTCCAGAAACTCCTCTTGTTCTTTTCTCATTTTAATAAAAACTAGGCAGTAGAAGAGAGAGAGACATGGAGCGGGGAACTTGCTGGTACTTTACTCAGTCTAGAATATTACAGGCATGCTGTTGCTAGGATGAAGAATGATTATTCCTGCAGATATTCATCTTACAGAAAGTATTATAGCTGAAATGTTCAAGGATAGGGCAATGTGGAAGTTACAGTCCAAAACATCTGGAGGGTTAAGGATTCCTCTTCCTATCTACTCCTAAGTTTAATAATAGACAACTGGGAAAGTTTGCTCTGTTAGTCCTCAAACAAATTTATTTACAAATGGAAGATTATCAGCATGGTCAATGTTTTTGTGTGGCCTTTTAAAACAAAAATTTCAATAAAATGAAATCCCTCTTTTTTATTTCTTCGTTAGTTAAATTTATATTTCACCTTTCTGCCAATTTGTTGAAGATGGCATATAGAGTTCTTCCCCTTTCCTTACAATGACCTTGCCCTGTGTAAATCAGGCTGAAAAGGAGTGGTGAAGAAGCAGATTTTTGAGATCAGTCTTTTAAAAAAACAATATTAAAGAATCATTAAAATAACATTTTATTTATTTAGGACCGTAGTCTCCCCCCCACGTCCCACCATTTTCTCACTTTCCCCTTGGATATTGTGTCAGCCTTTAAATAAGTCTGAAAACTGTAAAGATCAGGCATGTGTTAAAATTGCAGCACAGATTTAACTTGGGTTGTTGGCAGATTCAGAATGCAAAGTGAAACCGCTTGGTTGGTCTTTACATAAAACAGCCTATGCTTTTCTTAGCTGTTGTATTGTTTTTCAAGACCAGTATAAATAATACGGTATGTGGAAAGGATTTTTTTTAGGAGAAAAAGGTGTCTATGAAGTGTGGATGTTCAAAATGCAGCATGAACTTCATATCAATGCATAGAAATTGTAATGTCAGTGGAGCATCATTGATGTTGTAACTGCCATTCAGAATGTTCAGCTGGTGATAGATCTAGGTCATGGAAGTACAATTTCTGGACATTTATTTCAGACTGCAGTAGGAGAAAGGTATAAATGAACTTATATTTGCAGCCATTCCAATTCTCCCTCCAGAAATAACTCTGGGGTAAGAATCTTTGTGGCTGTTGCAAAAGGAGCACAGGAAGAAACTAAAAAAAAACTTAATGGGGTGCTAAATATGAGATGCTGGGTGGGGGAATGTGGGCATTGTAGTCCAAAAAGGTAACTTTTCTGAATTCTACTAATTGAATTTGAGGTTCTTGGGACTTAGGAAAGACAACTTTCTTTGGTCTTGAGTACAGTAAATGATGAGATCTTGTGTCTTTAAAAACCAGTGTTTCCCAACCTTTGGTCCTCCAGATGTTTTGGTTCTCAGAATTCTTGACCATTGGCCAAGCTGACTAGAGCCTATGGGGCTTGAATATAGGCGAGTCTCCATTTTCGGGGGGGGGGGGGGGTCCGGAATGGATCCCCTGTGAAAACGGAGGGCTGATTGTACTTTACCACTGATGGAGCCTTCTGAGAATTTGAGTCTAAAGTATCAGGAGAGTCAAGGGATCTCCACTCCTTGGTCTAAACTAGAAATGGAAATTGTATGGCCCTCCAGAACTTGCTGAACTGCAACTGCAAGCATTTTTCACTATTGGCTATGTGGGCTAGCAATGCTGGGAATTGCAGTTAAACAACATCTAAAGGACCATACAACTCCCATTGCTAGGCTACACCCTTCTTCTCAATGGCATGGTTTGGAATGCAATCAAACACAGGTGGAATGGTCAGTGGGTGGGAATGGTAGGAATTGGAAACTCAACTCTGGAGATCAGCAGGTTGGAAGAGGGTCTAAGCAATTATAATTGCAAGCCAAGTGCTTTTTAATACTAATGAAGGCTAGGGCACATCACATCTCATATTCTTTACCAAGATGGTTCCCCCCTTCCCTTCCTGCCTCCCTATCACATCAGAAAAAGAATACTGGTGAATTTACATATTTGCACACCATTATGTGATGTTTATTGTGACCAAATGAAATATATATGTATGTGTTGCATTTGGATTATTAACCAATGCCAGCCATTGTATTCAGTCTGTATATAGAACACTAGATATAGAAGCCTAGCATTTTTTCCCTAGACGTCAGTTCAGAGTAAAACAAAACAAAACAAAACAAAAAAACCCACAAAGGAATGTTCTTTTAAAATGTTGTTCGATGCACCCTTTCATGATTTTGCTGGATTGATATATCTTGTTTTGCTTGACTTTGCTTTACAAGGAAATACAATCTGCGTATTTGACCTTTTGAGATACCTTTTGTCACTGAGATATGGAAAGTTCCTGCATACCATCCAGTTATGAGGATACCAGCTATATCAATAGGAGTAGGTAGTCCAGACTGCCTTATTCCTAGCAGTGAGCTTGCTGAGTCAACACAGGACTGTCTGCATTTTCAGTATTAATAGGCTAGAATGATGTTTCATTGGACCCTACCACTTGCTCTTACTTATGGTAGCCTCTTAAAGAGCTGAACTGCTAGATGAATAGTTTGACATTCCTCAATCACATTGGTCTTGGACAGTTGAATCCCAGTATGTTTTTGATCTACAACTCCCACAGGCTTCTGAGAGCCTGTAGTATCTACTTTTGCGAGATATTTAGCCTTCTTGGCCAGAGAGCCCTGGTGCCACAACAGCTACAAATTCCAGGATTCTATGGGATGAAGCCATGACAGTTAAAGTGGTGTCATGGTGCTTGAAAAAGAGGACAGCTCCAGAAATACTATTTAGTCCCATTGAGACTAAGCAATCGAAACAGTGTAAATCAGGCTTCTGAGACTTGTAGTCCAATGACATCTGAGACCCCAGTTTGGAAAGCACTGTTAGAAGGCAATTTGTCTGGAGACTGGCAATATGTTTTGCAGAATGAGTATGATAAACTTACACCAGTATTGACTTAGGCTGCTGCCACCTTGCAGAATTAAGGCAGTTTGACCCCATTTTAACTGTCATGGCTCATCCCATAGTATCTTGGGATTTGTAGTTTGTTGTAGCACTAGAGCTCTCTGGCCAAGAAGGCTAAATATCTCACAATAGTACAAATCCCATAATTCCATATCATTAAACCATAGCAGTCAAAGCATATCCAATAGCATTATTTCTGCAGTGCAGATCCTGTCTGACCAGGTTCCCATTGATTCAATAGGCCTACTCTAGCTGGGCCTAATGGGTGCTGGTAGTGACATCTGATTGATGCTGAAAAGAGATATTTTCATGAAACATGTTAAAACATATTTGGGTGATTAATTGAGAGCTTGGGAAAAAATTTGGACCATAGTTCCCACAATCCCCTAGTCCAGGAGTCATATTGGCTAAGGATTCTGGAAGTGGTATCCAAAAAAACAAAAAACAAAACCCTATTCTAAACTTTGGATAACCCTATGGGATAATAAGATGTCTTGCAAACTGCAATACAGCATTCTGCACCATCACACCACTAAAGCACTCTGGAGCTGAGCATACTGTCCTCCTTTGATCTTTCTTGATATTATGTAGTAAAAAATGTAAATGGACAGTGGATTAAAATAGCTAATTTAATTCAAAGCATTGTGTCATTCATGTAAATAATTTAAACTAACTTTCTTAAATTAAACCAAGAAGCAACAGTATGCATGTTTCTTAACCAGTTAGTCCCATTGTGTTTATTTCCAGTTAAATGGGCACAGGATTGCCATCCTTTGCACATTTACATGAGAGTAAGGTACACTGAACACAATGGTACTTACTTCCAAGTAAAAATGAACAGGACTGCATAATTATTTATTTTTTGACATTCATAGCAAACAATTGGATAGCACTTTTAATTAAAACGTCTCAACTAGCACATACCATCTTGTTAGACTTATCTTGAGGAATTTAATGGTTACCCTAAAAATTCTTTGCATTCATACACATTCTTCTAAGAATACACGCAAATGGTGACACACATTTTGTAGCATACGTCTTAATTGGATGCTATGTTGACATTCCCTGTTGACTGTAGCAGTTAATTGTTCCCTCGTGTTGCAAGAAAATGGAATGAGCTCATTCCACACTATCTGGATGTGTCAAATCAAACAGGAATGAGTGATATTAAAATGCAGTGCTTAAAACATATTTACAGATTCAAATATGGCTAGGTAAATAGGAACAGATGTTGGATGCCTTTGAATCTGTACTGAAACAAGTTAATCAGAGTGACATCAGAATCTGATTGATGTCACTGAGTAAATATTCATTTTTCTTAAAACATTGATTTTATTTTTTCAGAGCATTGTCTGAGGGGTTCCAGCAGAGAACATGGTTTGCCAAGCACTGTTGAACATCAGTGTGTACAGCTGGACAGCTGTTTACTCAAGTGTCCTGTGTGAGCTACTGCAATGAAACACCTGGATTGTTCAGCATCTGGAAAACCAATTAAAGAGGAGGAAAAAGTGCATTCCTATCTGGAAGTGCTGCTAGCTGAGGGGCTAAGGGAGGAATAGGTAATTGAGGGGAGAATCCTCAATTTCTTTCCCAACTTTCCCAACCTACAAGCCTTTTATCTCCAGTCAATGATCAGATATTAGAATCTATTTAAAGCCTAGGATGCTCTTTCTCTGCATTTCAGCCTGTTGTACTGGGACTTCCTCCTAATTCATTAATTGAATTAAGATATACTTTATATGTGTTTTGTTATGACCAAATTGAAAATGGACTTTGCTTTGGTCATTCCTCTGTCTATAGTTCCACCCAGTACTGGTATATAGTCTTCAGGACCTCCTCATATTGGAACTCAGACCTTGGCCTGAAACAATTCCCCAAGCCTGAGCCATAGGCTCTGGCAAAAGACTAGGCTGGTGGAACAGCTGATACCCTACTGCAGTGACAGAAATACTAACAGAACTGGTCTGGCAAGATATATTAGGAAAGTGGCTGAAACAGAGGAAGATGTGTGGAATGCAGGCAACATGGGTGTAAAGAGTACACTTGTGGAACATGGAGTACCCATTCCATCTATAGCCAGGCTGCAAATGTTTTCCACAGTGATGGAAATTTTTAACAGCCCCAGACCTGGCACATGAAATTTCCCTCTAATTTTCTTTTTTTTTGGGGGGGGGGGGAGGGGGTGTGTGAAAATTTATTTATTTATTTATTTACTATTTTACTAGTTTAGCACCCTGTCATGCCACACTACACAACTATGAATGCCCTACAGGAAGACAGGCAACAATGGACAACAGTGGTGGAGAGGGGAGGTCTGGGAGCCAATTTTCTATCCCCTGACCCACTGTAAGATTCTTTGGCCTCCCAAAATGCCCCCCTCCCGCCAAACCAGGCTGGTTTTGAAACTTTTTTTTTTAAAATTAATGTGCAGAGTGGGCTCTGTAAACTACTTAATGTGTTTGCTCCTGGCATCCTCATCACCATCATCATGGTTGTTGTTAACTACCCTTGAGTCAACCCTGACTCACAGCAACTCTGTGGATGAGACAGATATCTCCAAGAGTCCCCACTCTCCACTATTCTGCTTAAGTTGTACACATTCAGTCCTATGACCTATCTGGGTCTATCCATCTGGCATGTTGTCTTCCTCTTTCTACTACCCATTACCTTTCCTAGCATTATTATCTTTTCTAATGAGCTATGACTTCTCATGATGTGGTACGACAGCCTAAATTTGATCATCTTGACTTTTAAGGAGATTTCAGCCTTGATCTGTTGAAGTGGCCCTGCGTCTCTGGATGATTGAGGGCTGCAAAAATGACCTTGCTTGCCATGTATACCCCCAGGACTGCACTTTGCTTAATGTTCTAATAAGAGGTACAAATAAAAAGCAAAACTTGCTGGGTGGGCAGCAGCCTGAGGCAGTGTTGGCTGTGGACATCCATATCAGTGGGACATCAAATCCACCACAGGTTTTAGATCTAGTTTTAAAGATGCTGTCCAAGTTGCCTGGTCTAGTTTGGTGGTAGAATTCAGCACCTGGTGCGGATTCACTGCACCACTGACTTGGGAGCCACCAACTGGTTGGCAATCCTATTCTTGTGTCTTTCCTTTTCAGGATCTCTTCCATCTTAGATTCAGTTGACATTACCCTAAGTGTTTCTCCTTTCTTGCTACACAGTGGTAGATGGGGATTCCTTTTATCTGTGCTTCAACTGACCTCAAGGTGGGACTCTGAGGCTGCCAGAAAGGTGGACTCTAAGAAATTGGTATCCTCTTGTGATACATAGTTTGGACAGCTGTTGCTGCCATGGTTTATGAAGCAAGGGGGAAGGGCCTAATACATTGGTAGCTGGCAGGGCTGACCTATTAGATTCAAAGTGGAGAAGGAATGATAACATGGGTTGCCAGGGTGCAGGAACGGATTTGATCTCTTTTCTTACGTTGGTGCACACTCTGGTGGGAATAAATAAGTATTTAATAGTGCTATCTGACTCCTAAAATGATATCTTACTCTAGAGGAGCCCCCAACTCTCCTAGAGAGTTAAGTGCTAAGTGTTTCTATAGTTTCATAGTTTCGTTACTAATGTTTTCTATAGTAATCACAACTCAGGAAAGGTACTTTTTGGACTATAACTCCCTGAATTTCTCAACCAGCATGGCTCATGGGCATACTGACAGGGAGATTCTGGGAACAGTAGTCCAAAAAGGCAGTTCTTCCAAATGTAGATGCCACCAATATTCACACAACTAAATTTAGTTTTGTATGCTGCAGTGTGAGTAGTATATCTGTATTATGTTAGTGTATTTAAAAGACTGTGTTCTATAAGGCATATTATGGCAGTATGGACAATGTTGCAAATTGATGCCTACATCCAGTCCAGTCACTTCAACAACAAATTTAATGAAAAGAACCAAACACTCCACTTCCTTATGTGGAAGGAGTATCAGATGCACATACAAATCTAGCCCAAACTGTAAATTCCAGCTGGCAGGTGTGAGCTCTTGCCTAGACTTGACAGATAGACCTTAGCTCATTGGATCATAAGCCAAGCAATGGATCTTTGTTTCTTCTTTGGTGGTGGTGATGATTTTGGACCACACAGCTCTCAGAGCCCCTTACTCAACATGGCTAGGCAAAGTTGTAGTGCTCAAAACTAACTTTTCCAAGCTCTTGGAAGCTTATGCTCTAGTTTAATTGCTAAACTACGAGCTGGGTAATGAAACTTCCTTTCTTTCATTTTTTACTTTGTTTGGGTACACACTACACAGTGGTCACTGTAATAATATTGACCATAGAGTAGCTCTTCAAACCAAAGGTTCTCTATAAAAATCTGTGCCATCTACTTCTGTAGTTGTCTCCCTTCTTAGCATTAGTACATTCAAAATTCTGCTGGAGGAACCCAGCAATCTATCTGTACAGGATTTACATACAGTACTATAAAACTTTAATTTGCCTTTTAAAGCCTTCTATACCAAAAATGCCTTGATAAAAAAATGACATTCCTTTTCCCTAGCTTGGAGTAAACTCTAGGATGCCAAACCTCAGGAAAGAAAAGCAGTTATTTCTGTAGTCTGGCATTATATATATATATATATATAAGATGTTTGTTTCCTTTTTTGATGTACATATATAGGTTGTGTGGGAGGTGTTTGCAGAGAGAAGTGAATGTAATTTTGGTCAATTATATTTCTTTTTGCAGTAAACCAGGGCAAAGCTGTGGAAACTCAGCAATAGCTGAACTGTACAAATAAATATCCAGCTGTTTTCCTCAAGAAGCCCTCCATTGATTCATTTTAAAAATAGAAACTGATCACAAGTGTGTTAATTATTAAGAAAGGCCAGGATCCAAATGGTTATGTGAGGCTTGTATGTGATGATCTGGAGTCCTTTCTCAAATCAGCTGCCGATCCTGCCATGTAAAATGAACTGAAATTTGGGAAGACTTTGGGGTGCTCTTTGATGGCTTCAGAAAAAAAAATCTGCCTAAAAAAGCAGAAAAGCATTCACCTCTGTCTAAGAATCAGAGCTTAGAAAAGTTATTTCTGGGATTGCCGTGATGTCTAGTGAATTCTGTGAATTGTAGCCAGAAGTAACTTTTCCAAGCTTTGCTAAGGATGAAGGGACTCTTGGTAACCTAGACTATAATAGGACAGTATATAAATTTGGTATCATTCCTGGATATCCAGGATATTCATAAGATTTACTAGATGAGTGCTTCCTAAACTATGTGATGTGGAGTACAAGTAGTTAGTCTTCTCCTTCCTGTGTATCAGGGACCAGTACCATATTTGTGCATATTAGCTACAACTGTTTCTTTCTTACCTGGAAGAAATCTGATGGCTTCTGGACTGACATCAGTCCATGGACCATTACTCTGAGTAGTACTGCCCTAGAATATCATCTCTGTGTCAGGAGTTGCATATGCTCTTACCCTGTTAAAATATGTCGGGTTATATAGTGAAGGATTATACAGTAGAAATAGTATTATTTAGAAATGGTAAACTCTGACATAGGTGCTGAGATAACAATGGAAGGGATGCAAACGAATCAATTCTGTTCAAGGTAGTTTCTGTGAAAGTAGATGGCTGTAACAGCAAAGAAAAGGGGTGGTCTGGGAAAGAGGAAAAATAAGTTTATTAATTATAATGAATAAGAATTAATCCCGCTTGAAATTTGAAATTGTGGATAGTTTAATTGGACAGTTATAACACTTGCTGGTCAGTTCTGACAATAAACATCACTGTACTGGATCTGTAGTTTCTTAACAAATGCTTTCTGAGTTTTAACTTTTGAAGCTTGAATTTCTGAATTTGGTATTCTGTTGGACCTGACACTCTTGTCTCTTTCAGTATCAGTCTTTCCGCTCATACAGTTATCAGCCAGATTCTGCACCATTATTCTTTACCACTTGATGTCATTTGACAGTTACATAGATCCAGAGGTTGGAAAGTTTTGTTGTTGTTTTTTTTTGGGGGGGGGGGAGAGACTACAGATCCTTACAGGCTACAGAAGCAAGTGGATTCTGGGACATGTAATCCAAAAGAGCAACTTTCCAAATGCTATTCCTGATCAAATTCCTTTGGTTGAAGAGTCTGTAACACTTACAGTACAGCTGTATTGCTATAGTGAGTTTTTCCTTGTGGCAGTGGGCTGGTCATTCTCCTGAGTGGGTCCCAGAACCTTTGCCCCACAGTCCCATCTAGGTGCCACCACCAATGGTTAACTCTTTTTTTTTATTTGACAAGGACAATAAAGATATATAGGTCCTATAGAAATATCAAGGTAGTTCAGGGAATTCTGGAATTTGACATCTCCCCTTGTTGCTGCTAGTATTACTACTGCTTTTGTGGTTTCAAATGGCCATCTGAAACTACTGCTTTTGTGGTTTCAAATGGCTGGATGGCCATCTCTCAGGAGTGCTTTGATTGTATATTCCTGCATGGCAGGGGATTAGACTGGATGGCCCTTCTGGTCTCTTTCAACTCTATGATTCTATGATTTTTTCTGGTTTTATTTTTTCTTCCAATTTCTTTCAATTGTAAAATTGTTTGTGATATTGCATTTATCTTATATTTATAGTGAGATTTTATAGGAGACATTTTATAAGCTTCTATCTATTTGTGACTGCACCTCTCACAGTTCAGTTGCAATATCCCTCACTCGGTGTGACTGACAGCAAAGGCACCTCTGTTTAAGTGAGCACCGGAGTTTTTTAAACTTTTCTTGGAATTTCTTACTGGCTAACATAAAAATGAATGGGTTCAGGGAACTGCTGACACTGCAGATGATTTCTGTGAACTTATATATGCTAAATATCAGGTGTATATTGTCAGCATTGAGTTGGTAATTCATTCTGTAGATTAGCACTGCCACTAACATCACATGATAGGGAATGAATGCCACAGCAAAAACAATCATAGCTGCTGAAACCAACACCAAGGGCTTCACAATTCTTTGTCTTCTCTGCTGGTGGTTCGTCATTTTCCGCAATGCTTTGAGAGTCAAGGTATAACACGTAAAGATAATTAGGACTGGAATAAGGAAGCCAAATAAAAGTCTGGAAATTGTAAATGGAATGACAAAATACAGAGTCTCTCCAATGTTGTCGAGGCAAGCTACAGGCCCCATTCCTCTTTGGACAGCAAAGGTGTAATAAACATCAGGAATGGATTCTATCAGGATTACAATCCATACAGCCATGGCACAAAAGGTAGCCTTGCTTTTATCCCACCTTTTAAAAGAGCGGATGGGATGGACAGCACCTGCATACCGGTCAAAACTGATGAGAGTGAGAAAATAGATGCTGCCATAGATGTTGATGGCAAAGAACGTTCTTTTGAATTGGCAGAATAATTGAGTAGAGTATGTGGCTCGCTTATGTAGGTGGTAGTAGACAGCAAAGGGAATCAAGAGAATCCAAGTGAAATCACACAGTGCCAAATTGAACAAGAAGATTGTGCTACTGGTCCATGATCTCCAAGTGCATATATAGTAGAGTAGTGTGAATGTATTCCCCAGAAATCCTAGGAGCAGAACTAAAGAGAAAAACATAATCACTATGTAGCAATACCATTCTAGTCCATTGTAAGTGTTGCAGAAGAAAAGGACACAAGTGGTGTTTGGTATCCTTCCATGGGCTTTGCCTGAAAGGGGAAAAAGAAGTCAGGCAGTTGCTTTCAAAATGTACAAAGACTAAAAGTGCCAGTGAGAGAGATAAATAATGTCCAGGCCTGCTAAAGGACTGTATCTTCTCATTAGAGCTTTTTTAAGGGGGAGAAGTGTTTATCTCAATCCCAGCATCTTCACAGGCATGTTTAGCAGTAGTGTGGAAAGGGCCTTCTCCCTTGCCCCCAAACTTTGGAATTCCCTTCTTAGTGAAGCTAGGATGGCTCCCTCTTTATTTTCGTTGGAAAGTAAGAATCTTTTATTCCATCAGTCTTAGAGGGAATTGATTGTTTTACAAGGAAAGGGCTTCTGAATATGTTTTATATGTTTTTAAGTTATTGTCTTAATGTTTCAGATGGTTTTTAATTTTGATGATAGTTTAATACACAACTTTTAGTATGGTTTTAACCATATGTGATTTTCTCTGCTTTGTATACTGGCTTGAGTCCTAGGTTGCAATGGCATCATTAGGGGTGTGTGAGGGGTTCAGTACACACTGGGTGAACCCCAGAAGAGGGGTGACACCCAGTTGAGTCCTATCCCCACTGAAGGGTAAGGAGTGGCAAGTGGAAAGTGCACCCTCCTTTGCACCCCTCCTGACATTGCTGCCATGGTGCTTTTGCTTTCATGAGAAGAAATATGCTGCAGTGGTAGAGAGGGCATAGCACAGCCCTTCCAACCTTCCTGCCACACTGCTGCGCTTCTCATGAGGAGAATGATGCCACAGCAGTGGAGGGGACTGAGTGCTCTCATGAGGAGAGTGACCTGTAGCAGTAGCAGCAGACAAGGGGCACCACACTCTTTTTGCTGCTGCCCCCAGAAGCCTCGCTCTTGCCTGGCCCCTGCCCCCCACCCAGAAGCTGTGCCCCCCCCCCCACACACACACTGGCTGACATTAGGGGTGGGAATGCCACTGCCAGTTTAAGGAAAAGGCAGTGTATGAATAAGGGTAATGTTATGTGGATTGAATGCCCCTTATCCAAAATGCTTGGGACTAGAAATGTTTTGGATTTTGGACTTTTTCAGATTCTGGAATATTTGTACAGTCCACCCTTGGTATCCACAGACTTGCCATTGACAGTTTTGAGTATCTGTGGATGACAAGTCCACATTTTTCCCATTGGCGGCATGTACATGAGGTTGCGCCACCATTGGGGACAAAGGGATGGGCGGGTGGGTTGTGTGTGTGGGTCAATGCAGGGCTCCCACCAGGCTGACAAAAGGGCAGTGGCAAGCATGTGTCGGGGGAACCCTGACCTCTCTGCTCCCCTCCAGCCAATGGTGCACCCTGGAAGCCACTTGCTTGTTCCTCCTCACTCTCTGGTGGCAGTAGTGACCTCCTGGGTTCCCATCCTGGCAGTGGGCTTCTTGGAAGGGAGGGAGGGAGGAAGGAAGGAAGGAAGGAAGGAAGGAAGGAAGGAAGGATGGCAGGCAACCCTGTTTACCACCCTTGCTACTGCCACCTCCCTTGGTGACCTTGTCCCCCATGCAAATAAATAAATAATCCTCTATAATATAGTATAACATATGCCAGTGTTGTGGAGTGATTTGAGTGTTAGACTACAGCTGTTGCCACACTGCAGAATCAATGCAGTTTGACATTGCTTTAACTGTTAGGTCCCCATCCTTTGGAATTCTGAGATTTGTAGTTTGATATGGCACCACAACACTCTGACAGAAAAGGTTAAATGCCTTCCAAAACTACAAGTCCCATAATTCCATAGTATTGAGCCATGACAGAGCCATGACAGAGTAGTGTCAGAATGCTTTCATTCTGCAATGTTGATGCATCTTAGCACTCTGGGAGACCCAAATCCCTACTTATCCATGGAAATCCACAGGTTGACCTTGGGAAAATCACATTCTCTAAAGATGCATCTGCACTACAGAAATAATGCAGTTTGATATGTTTAGCTGCTATGGCTCCATCCTACAGAATCCTGGGATTTCTAGTTTGTTGTGGCATTAGATCTGTCTGACAGAGAAGACAAAATATTTCACAAAACTACAGATCCCAGAATTCTGTAGCATTGGGCCATAGCAGTTAAAGCAGTGTCAATTTGCATTAATTCTGCAGTGTAGATAACAGCTTTCGTCTAAGGGGAAGGCAGTGGCAAATTCCCTCTGAATAAATCTTCCCAGGAAAGCTCTATATGAGGCCACCTTAAGACAGAATCAACTTGAAGACACACAAAAACAAGAATAGTATACTATACTATGCTCTTTATTAGATGTATTCTTTCTTGCCAGCTGTTTGGTTAAAAAAACCACAATCAGGCCAGCCCAAACCATGTGAATAACTCCAAAAGCAACTTCGCCTGGAGCTCCTTCACCAAACAATTAGGAAATAACTTGGGACACTCCAACCTTTCACCGGCCTAATACTACTTTTAATGCACTATTTAATGCACTGTTTAATGCACTATAATCCTGCCACTTGTAGTTGGAGAACTTCAGGATAAATATTTATATGTGTGGCGATGAGGGGGATTTGCAATAAAACAACAACAAAAACAACAACAGCAACACACTTATAACTGCAGCACTCTGCCTAATCTCCATGTTGCTTTAAAGACTCCATAATGTTATACATTATGCAGAATAATATTGAAATACTTTCTGCCCAATAGGTAATCCTCCAAAATGTATTAATCTTGATTTCTCATGATCTTTTGCCTATCAGGGCAATTACTTCCTTCTTTTGGTTCCCAACTGTGTTGATTTTCTGCTGCTGAATTTAATCCTACCTGTACCAAACATATTCCACAAAAACCCAGTTCCAGAGAGATAGTCTTTCTTTTGTTCAATGTCATTCCCCTCCTCTTGGTCTTACTAGTCTCCTCCTTTCTGACCCCTGGGAACCACAGTCCACCTCCCTAACTTCTTTGCCATTTTCCTCCTTCGTCAACCAGTTCATAACATAGCTGTCACTGTTCCTTTCAGCCAAGATGGATTTGTTGCATTCACCCCTCTTTTTCTGTTGCCATCACTCTTGAGTATAATAGCCTCTCCAGTTCACTCTCTGTTCTTCTGCTCTGGGATAGTGTGATAAAACTTTTTATTATTGGTAGATTGGCTATATTTATATTCCAACTGTCTCCCAGAATTAGAGGTTGCCAGAGGTATATAATAATAATATAATAATAATAATAGTTATTATTTCTAGTCCCCCCCCTCTGAACAAGCAATTGGGGCGGATTACAACAAGGATTAAAACAATTTCAGTACAATACGCTGATAAACACACACACACACAAAACCAGAAATCATATTTCAATTAATTTTTTTAAATGTTAATGTTAATTTAATTTTAAATAATTTTCTTTAAAAAATTCAATTTTTCTTTAAAAAAACAAATTTTCTTTAAAAATTCAATGATTTTTTTAAAAATAATTTTTAAAATTTAATTCAAACTTTGACAAAATAAAAAAAAAATAATTAAAAATAATTAAACACATTATGGAACTCTCTCTCTCAAGAATGGCTCAGTTGGCCCCATCCCAGCAATTTTTTCACCAGTGGGCAAAAACTCTCGTATTGAAACAGTCCTTTTGTAAGTGATAAGTGCTGCATGTAGAATCATAAAGTTGGAAGAGACCACAAGGGCCATCCAGTCTAACCCCCTTCCATGCAGAGCAATATACACATATCCAGAGCATATATCCAAAACAATATACACATTCTAAGCACTCCTGGGAGATGGCCATCCAGCCTCTGTTTGAAGACCTCCAAAGAAGGAGACTCCACCACTCTCCGAGGGAGTGTGTTCCACTGTCGAACAGCTCACACTGTTCTTCCTAATGTTTAGGTGGAATCTCTTTTCTTGTGTTTTTAATTGCTTTACATTAATGTTTTACTTTACTGGATTGATTTATTGGATTGATTGTTTATTGCCTTTTAAAGTTTTTGCACTACTGTTCATTTTGACTATTTTGTCATGGTAGCCAGGTTAGTTACTGGAACATATAGGAGAGAGCACATAAAACCGGTGCTTAAGGCTCCCCACTGGCTGCCAATTAGTTTCCAGGCTCAGTACAAGGTGCTGGTTTTAACCTTTAAAGCCCTGCATGGCTTGGGCCCATCCTATCTCTGGGACCGCCTCTTCCTGTATGATCCCCCCTGCACGCTCCAGTCCTCTAGGAGGAATCTGCTATAGCCTATGAAGACCAGGCTGACGCAGACCTCCCAGAGGGCCTTTTCAGCTATAGTCCCCAAGCTGTGGAATGACCTGCCAGATGAGATGTGTCTTATTACATCTGTTGATGGCTTTAAAAAAGCCTTAAAGACGCATCTCTTCTGGCAGGCCTTCCCAGATAGTATCTAACTTCCCAGCTCCATATCTACTCTTTTTCGACAAAATAGTCGACTCTTTTTCTTAGCTCCTTTCCCCCCATCGAAATTGTTTTATGCAGTTTTTGGAAGTTACTTTTTAAATGTTTTATTTGTATTATGTTTTTAATTCTTAACGATTTAATTCTATTTTAAGGGGTGGGTGAGGGGGATGGGATTGTTGTATTTTAACCTGTGATGCTTTTAACTATGTTATACCCCACCCCGATTGCAAGTTCAGAGGGGCAGGCTATAAATAAAATAATAATAATAATAATAATAATAATTATTATTATTATTATTATTATCTGTTCTGAGTTAATATAAACCAAATTTTAAAAAAAATGAAACACTGATGAATTAAAAATACATTAATCCACATTTTGATAAAAGCACCATGTAATTTTCTCAGTGTTATATCTCCTCCAATTAGGCTTAGCAATATGCTATAGGCCAGGTATTTGTTATGTATTTAGTTTGGTCTTGAGATGTTTTAAAACTAAATTTTTGCCAAACCAAATATAGGAGCAGTACAGACAGGTGGCTCAAAGCCACCTTGTATGCTGCACATCTGTGCAGCAGCATCTGCATGCTGCTGCACAGATGCACACTTAAAAAGAAGCTGCTCTGGGTGGCTCCTTTTTTGCGGCATCATAAGGGCTGCAACGCCGTATGATGCCGCTTCTGCCAAGAGGCATCTGTATATATCACCACACTTGTGCAGCTGTGGCGTCTGCTGTGTGGACAGGCATGCACACCTGCGGTAAGAGTAGGGCTGGGTACATCTGGATGCCCAGCCCTATCTAGCCCTAATTTTGGCCCAAGGGCACCACAAAGTCCCCGTCTGTACCAGCCCATAGCTTCACATCTAAAGATTAAGCTGTCCTACAAACACCATTTCTACAAAGCTGCAGATCATCTACATTTGTACACCTTGCGTACTTTTAAAGACTTGGATTCCTTCTGCTTTGTTTATTATGCCTCCAAATTTAATCCATCTTGTCTTTGTGAATTATGTTTCTTCACTTGGTTGCATTTTTGGATCAATCATGGCACAATCTAATTTAATGATTGAGGTGTATATGGTTTCTTTGTTTCACATGGCTGATGTTATGGGAAAAATTACAAAATAATGATTCACAATTACAGTCATTCAAGTATTTCAATCTTAATATACCTTAATAAAAATATAAATACTGATTTTGCAAGAGAGAGTTGCTCATTTGACTTTGAATACAGCAAATTAATACTTTACCTTTTGGTTATTAACAAATTCCTCTTTTATGCACAATTAATATTTCACTGACATGCAATGAACTATGTCAGTAGAAATGTAACATTTCATATTGATGTTTAATGTCAAGGTAAAATGAATTGATGAGATTGGCATTTATACTAATTCAAAAAGAGCTGTTTGAAAATACTTCTTGCACTAAAATACTTAAATTTGGTAATAAAATACAAAATTCACAGAGTGGGGAAGCACTCCATGTATAACTTAAAATCAGATTAGTTTGTAAATTTTTATATACCCTATAATTTGTTACAGACATCCACTCAAAACACTTCAAAACTGGTTTAATTAGAATAATTGTATCTTCCTACCTTGTGTAAAAATAGTAGAATTCTCTGTAGCACATGAGAGTGAGTTCCAAACCATCTTTTAAACGTTCCATGAGTCTTTGGTCCTCTTCTGCAGTTTTGACAATAATCCACACAGAGAACAGCATGAGAGTAAATCTACACCCAGTTTTTTTCTGATCCCTGGACTCCTCCCCTGTATAGACAGAAGCTAAACAGCTCTTCTGTCTTCCTCAGTTAATTAAATTGGTGTGGGTGGGTGTCTCTGTGTATGCATTTCCTTCATAATTTCAGAATCTGTCACCTATATTTCAGGAACCTTTCAGATGATAGTTTGATTCAACAGTTCAGTTCATGTTTTGTATAACAAGATGCAGATTTTGAGAAATCCTAGGAAGCAAGTATGACTTGCACAACCATAGCTTATCTGTCTTTGGCTGATTGAGAGTTTTATTTTAATTTGATAGAACGACTCCTGACCTAACTATGTAGATTTGTTGGTGGTGTATTTGGTAGACTTGGCAAGCCCAAAATAGCCTGCCACCAATTCCCATATGTGACAGATGCTGCTCGTCCAGGCTCCCTTTGTTAGGGTGTACATGGAATCTCTCAGGGGGATAGATCTTGCAGGGCAGCTGCTGGTTATTGTCCTTATGTTAAAGCAAAGGAAATGAGATGGTTACTTAGAATCATAGAATCATAGAGTTTGGAAGAGACCACAAGGGCCATCCAGTCCAACCCCCTGCCATGCAGGAACTCCCAATCAAAGCATTCCCTACAGATGGCCATCCACCCTCTGCTTAAAGATGTCTTGGGAAGGAGACTCCACTACACTCCGAGGGAGTGTGTTGCACTGCTGAACAGCCCTTATTGTCAGGAAGTTCCTCCTAATGTCTAGGTGGAATCTCCTTTCCTGCAGTTTGCATCCATTTTTCTGCGTTCTAGTCTCTGGAGCATCAGAAAACAAGCTTGCTCCCTCTTCAATATAACATCCCTTTAAATATTTAAGCAGGGCTATCATATTACTTCTTAACTTTCCCTTCTCCAGGCTAAACATCCCCAGCTCACTAAGGTGTTCCTCATAGGGCACAGTTTCCAGATTCTTCACCCATCTTAGTTGCCCTCCTTTGGACATGCTCCATTTCTCCACATCCTTTTTGTATTGTGGTGCCCAGAACTGGACACAGTATTCCAGGTGAATACCTAATGGTTTTAATTGTAGTCAAAACTTAATTGTTTTGACTACAACTCATTGTTCTGTCTGGTTGATTCTGGGATCTGAAGTTCAAACTTTCAGCAGCCCTAAGGCTCATAACCATTGGTGAGGAGTGTTTGGAGCTTTCGTTCAACAACATCTGAAGGGTCACAGAATTCCCATCCCCAGACTAATTACTCTAACTTGTCTAGAGCTGCCACTGGCCATGCTTGCTTTCATAATCTGTAAAAAGCAATAGTCTTTTTCCTTAAAAAGTAAATACTTTATTAGATTTTCCTGGATGTTTTATTTCTCCTTTTGATGTTTGTTGATGTTCCCTCCACAAAACACACATGCATATAGAGCCCTTTTGAGATGGGAAGCAACCAAAGTAAATTTATCTGGTTAATTCTATATTGTGTTGCTGCTTGAAATTACTGTAACTTGTGCAATTATTGCAGCATGAGTGACAGCCTGTGCTGTACATTGTCACATGTATTTGCTGTTTTTCCATCAACACAAGGGGAGACTGGTCAGAAACAGAACAATGTTGCTTTTGCAAATATTTGATAATAAATATTTTTCATCAGAGATGAGCAAATGGAAGACTTTTCTATAATTAAATGGCACCATATTTTATTATTTCAAGTTCTTCAAATAATCTGTTGCATTTATATTATTGTGTTAGACTGTGATTTTGATCATGCCATATTAAGATAATCTCTCTTATCTATCCAAACAGTAGTTGGGAGATAACCAATATGTTGCAAAAACAGAAAGTCTATGAAACATAGATCACTTAGAAATGATGAATAAATCAATGACTATGAAGTTCATACTAGATCTAAAATTCTGCAGTACCAGGTTTCCAGTTTTTATAAGAGTCCGTTAACCAATCCCAGGGTATAAAATACAATCAATAGTCCTTAGTCTGCCTTCTCTTCTGCAGCCTTTTATATTTCCCCAAATCTGTCATGAACTTTGGCTAGTGCCATTAAGAAAGTTGCAATGTTTCCCATAACTTGAGATCCTTGTTGAAAAATAGGAGCTATGTTGTGGCACAGAGGAGAGTTACTTAAAATATGATTTTCAGTCCATCAGATCATACCTTTGCAATTTCACAGATTAAAAAGCAGGACAAATGTGGCCAAGCAGTAAGTTATTAATCAGGAAGAATGCATGACCCATGAGAGGCTGAAGCAGTTTGCTTTTGCATCAATATGCAGGGAAGGCCAAGATTCCTTTTCTTCCTGTTCTTCTTCTTTAACTGAATACAGACAACTTTTGCACTTTGAATTCAGTTTGCATAAATTGGAGGAAGCCAAAAACAAAAAAAGAAGTGGATGGAAGAGAGAGTAACTGGAACATTTTGAGAGCAATTGAAAAAGTGGAATTACAGAGGACTGTCCCTGCCAAACTGGGACAGTTGGAGGGTATGTCATGTGTGTAGAATCACAGAATCATAGAGTTGGAAGAGACCACAAGGGCCATCCAGTCCAACCCCCTGCCATGCAGGAACTCCCAGTCAAAGCATCCCCGACAGATGGCCATCCAGCCTCTGCTTAAAGACCTCCAAGGAAGGAGACTCCACTATACTCCAAGGGAGTGTGTTCCACTGTCGAACAGCCCTTACTGTCAGTAGTAGTAGAATAAAGGAGCAAAATTCATAGTAAACTCCATACCCGTTCAGATTATAAGTGTGTATTAATTATATACTGTATAATGGTCTCCTACTTTGTTTTGCTTACTTTGTTTAAAAAAATGTCTCTTCAAGTAGACACTTAGCACTGTAGCAAAGGGGTTGAAATAGAACTTTTCTCCCTAGTGTCTTGCATGAAAAGATTTGGCGGAAGGTTGGGATTGTTCATCTATTTTTTTACATGGGAAAGTTTTCAAAAGTGGCTAAACTATTTTTCTGCTTCAGGTCTCTGACTCAGTTCACTCCTGTATATATAGATTTGGCCTTAGTGTCTCTAAAATCAATGTGCTTCTGTCTAAATTTATGTAGCAGAACTGCATCAGTCAAGCTGCCTGACAGATAGTTTTACAGTCCATGGTTTACATAGCTTCTCACAACAAAAATGCATCCAGAAAAGACATTAGGGCCCCATTCCCACTACATTTTGATTCGAAGTGTGACGCGGGCTATATGACCCTCCTTCACACTCAAATCGACTTCCCATCCTCATCGGATTGATTAGTGGAGAAAAGGACCAGGTTAAAAGCAAATAGCCCGGGCTTTCCTGACACTAGTTTTAAAGTGGTCTTTTTTGGAAAACACGATTCTGAAGCGTTTCCAGTAAGTGGGAACGCTGGTCAGAATTGTGTGTGTGTGTGTTTTTTAGAGGGGGGTATTGATCGCAAAATCAATCTTGAGCATTTGCAATCTTGTGCATTTGTGATCTTGTGCATTTGCGATCTTGTGAATTTGCGATCTTGTGAATTTGCAATCTTATGCATTTGTGATCTTGTGCATTTGCGATCTTGTGCATTTGTGATCAGTATAATGAAGAAAAAGAAAAAAACACACACACACTGGGGGGTCCTTCTAGGGGGTCCTTCCTTCCTTCCCCCCTTCCTTCCTTTTTTTTCTCTTTTGCTTCACTATACTGATCACAAATGCACAAGATTGCAAATGCACAAGATTGTAAATGCACAAGACTGCAAATGCACGAGATTGATTTTGTGATCAATACCCCCCCATAAAAAAATTCCCCTGCAGGAAGGGGATGGGGCGTCAAGGGCTGTCACCTTACATGGCAGCTCCAGTGGGAATGACAAATATTCCCGGTTAAGAAAGTGGTTCCAAACAAGGTCCCTTTTCATAGTGTGAACTAGGGGCCTTTTGAAATCGCTTTCATAAGCGGAGCACAGCCCGGTTCCAATGCGGGTTTTTCCGCAAGTGGGAATGGGCCCCAAGTATCTATTTCATTACAAAACTACATCATTTTTATTGTGCTTTGCACCTTGAAATATCTTTTCTGGTACTCAGGCATCATTTACTTACATGTTACCTCAATAAGAAGAAAGTGGTATATTAACATTTACATGTTTTATTAATTTTGCTATAAGTAGGACTGCCATATCTGAAATCAGACTAGATTTTATATCCACACTGTTAAAGACTCCCTATTAAGATGGGAATATAATCATGGCTCTAATTCAGAAAATATCCTGTTAGTCTTACAGAGATAAAAAGGTATTGCAAATATCCTGTTAAAAGACTAATGATTGCTTTGTTATTACACCACTGAGTTAAATTCTCCCGGCAGGTATAATTACTATTCTGCATGGTTGAGTTGCCATGATAAAAGTTCTCTTCTTACACTTCTCAGGAAATATAGCTAATACCACCATTACATTTAGGTTCTCCAGCAGCTACTATAGGGAGACATGATGGTTCTGATACTGATGGCAATATTTAGCCATTACAGCTAGTACTTTTTGATAGCCGTATCCTCCATGAATGAATTCCACTCGGAGCAGAAATGTGGTAAATAAATTGAATAAATAAATACAGATATACCTTAGTTAACACAGTAAATGTGTTCCTGGGTCTTACTTCTTTAACAGAAAATTTGGTTTCTGCATGTATTATCACATCCGCTTGCCACTTTGATCATGTTTCTCCTCTTTTATCCTCCCTTCATTGGCTCCCCTTCCCCTTCCGCATCCAGTACAAGCTTTTGTTGTTGACTTTCAAAGCCCTCCATGAACTAGCCACTTCTTATTTATCTGAACTTCTTTCTCCTTACCTACCTACTCGTACCCTCCGTTCTGGTAGTCAAGGTCTCCTTTCCCAGCCTAGTAATGCCACTGCCCCATCCCAGATTCATCCCTTCTCACTTGCTGCCCCTCACTCCTGGAACCTTCTTCCCCCACATGCTCGCTTCATCACTTCTCTAACCAGTTTCAAAATTGAGTTAAAGACTATATTGTTTAGGAAAGTGTTCCCAGGTGCGTGCCCTTCTTTGTTCCAGGATGTCTCGTTTTGACTATGTATTAAGAAGCCGAGTCCTCCCTCCAGTCCATCTGCCTTGGTCCAGGCCTCAGAGGGAGAGATGATCCCCTTCCCCACCACCCTTCCCTTCTCCTTTTGTGTCGTGTCTTTTTAGATTGTTAGCCTGAGGGCAGGGAACCGTCTAATTAACAGGATTTTATGTACAGTGCTGTGTCAATTTACAGCGCTATATAAAGAAAGGTTAATAATAATAATAATAATAATAGAGGTGGAAAGAATAGGGATAAGTTCGTATACCACAAAAAAAGAAGAGCTCGTCAACATGTTTCAGGAAACGTCTTATTTAGAAAAGTAATACTATGTATATTTAAAAAAATACAACCAGGTGAGGTAAGCCTTGTATGAGTAAAGAAAATAATTTCAAATCTTCTGGTGGCCTCTTGAAGGCTTTTTTCCAAAATGTATCAGGGATGATAATTTTTTTCTTTTAGAAGCTTCAGCTTTTTTATGATTTCCATTTTGGTGGCCATATTTAGAGAGGTATACTTTTTAACATGCTGGGGGGAGCTGGTTAGAAACACTGAAAAAACAACAATAACAATACAATATTTGATTAAAATCACTAGAGATAACTGGTGATCAGAAAAATGGCTGGGAAAACCAAGAACTCTTCACCTGGGACCACAACCATACTGCATTGGGGATACAACTGTTGTCATTGAAGTCATTCCTCAAGGGAAATGCCACAACAGAAAAGGCCCTCCTGTGTGTAGCAACCAGACCAACTTAATTATGCCCAGTGGTGTCAACCTGGGGTTGGTGTCACCCCAGACCACCTCATGGTTCCACCCCCATGGCTGTACCCCATACATTGTAGAAATATAGTGTTCTGGATGGACATGACTTCATACACTAAGTTTATGGTAATTGAAAGGTTTAAGATTCCATGTTGTGGGCCTGATTTTCTACTGCGGGATTTTCAGGAGCATGTGTACAGTACCACCTTTGTGGAATTGGACATAACAGTAACTTGTCATGCAAGCTGTATCTTCTGATAAATGATTTCTCTAAACCAAAGGAATACAATGTAGAAACCATGCAGTTTGACGCCACTTTATGTAGTTTTGTGAGACACCAGCAGAGAAGGTTAAAGACTTTGTAAAACTAAAAATCCCAGAATTCCATAAGATGAAGCTACAGTACTTACAGTGGTGCCAAACTGCATTATTTCTACAGTGTAGATGCACCCTTGGTCTTGAAAAGGGTGAAAAATACTAGAATATCATTTTTTTATTCAATTAATTTTTAAACTTTAATTTTAAATTTTTAAATAAAATATTAATTTTTTAATTTGCAAATTTGGATTCTCTTTGGGGATGTTGCTATAGGGAAGCTTATGAAAGAGATTGCCCTTCACAATTTACCTCTATATCATTGCTAGACATGAACCCTTTAAGAGACCTTTCTTTTCTGACTCACTCTGTGGGAGTCAACACAGGCAACGCTTTAATTAAACAGAATTTATTACAAAGAACTGTTCCATGGTTAAATGAACTGGTGATGAGAGTCACATTTCCCAAGTCATGTGACAATGGTTGGGAAAGGTGCCTGCTTGTTACAGTGTAAACAGATGTCTTACAATGGAACTGTTGACTGCGTTATTTGCTGGAAATGCTTATTTGCATGTTTATTGGAGTTTGATTCAATTGTTGAGCTCCACATGCTCCATCTGTGCTCTCTCCCTATCACGTCAAGCAGTAGCAGACCTGTTAGAGGAAAATCTCTTAACACATTTCTCATCTTCTCATTGCAGGTCAATTGCTGCGGCTGAAAATGTTTAGAGAGGATCATGGGTCTTGGATGACAATGTTTTTCAGCACCATCCTCTTTCTCTTCATTTTTTCTCACATATATAATCTGTGTCTCCTTATGGCTGGTAACATGAGGTAGGATACATGGTTTTTCTAAGCCAAAATTCTGTGTTTTGTACATAATAAGACGGGATCTAAAGATCACAAAATGAAACAGATTCATTATGAATTTTCAGTGGAAAATGATGGCATTAAAAATTTCATAACTGCAAATTTGTTTCTTGGGTGGAAAATATTTTGACTTGTTTAAAAAAATGCATTGGCTGGTTTCATATGGTTTTGTATTCAATCTTGATTATCCACCTATTTTTTTAATACCCTAAGACCTCAAGGCCAGTTCCATGTGAGCTGTTGATGGACATGACTTCATAGTTTTAAACACAAAGTCTATGGTGACTGAAAAGTTTAACACTCCATATTGTGGGCCTGCTTTCCTACTGTGGGATTTACAGGCGAATATGTACAGTACCACATTGTATGGAATTGGACATAACAGTAGGCACAGCTAGTCATGCAAGCTCTGTTTCCTGAATTTCCTTCTATGATCCAAAACATACAGCAGAAATAATCCAGTTTGAGACTGCAATAACTCTCAGTCCTAGGGATTCTGGGAATTGAAGGTGGTTGGGGCACCAGAGTTCTCTGACAGAGAAGGGGAAATGGCTCATAAAACTACAGTTCCCTAGCATTGAGCCAGGGCAGTAAAAGTGGTCTCAAACTGGATTATTTCTGCAGTGTGTTTGGGACAAATGCCATAATTGTTAAAGGTACAGATGCTGTGTTCTCTTTGTTCATGTGACTACCTTCATGAGGTCCCTGAAAGTCTGCATGAGCAGGACTTCAGTAGGACTCTTCCTCTTCCTTATCACCATCAACAACCTAGGCCTGCAACATGGAAGATGGTACCTGCCCATAAATGTGGATCAGTCAGACAATAAAGTCATTGTGAGAAATCTGAGCCTATGGAAGATAAGCAATCAAAATGACTCAGGGGAAGGAAAATGAAATCAAGATGCAATGAAATGAAAGTAGTCTGTTAGAAGACAATAAACAGCATACTGCTAAAAAAGAGGCAGGCAAAAAAGAAGGCTGAAAAGGAGGGATCCTTACCAATTTTAATAAAAGGAGAGGTCATTAGAGATAAGACAGTGAATGTCCTGACTCTTCATTGATGCAAGGAGAAATTCCCTGATTTGGGGGGCAAAGATGTGGATAGAGCTGGTGAACTAAATGGCTTGGGTCCAACCTATCTCCGAGACTGCCTCTTCCCATATAATCCTCCCCACACACTCAGGTCCTCTGGGAGAAATCTGTTACAATCAATATAAACAAGGTTGTCTATGACTGCCCAGAGGACCTTCTCAGCTGTTGCTCCCAGAGTGTGGAACGGCTTGCTGGACGAGACCCGTCATATGACCACCTTAAAGAGCTTCAAAAAAGCTGGTAAGACAGATCTCTTCTGGCAGACCTTTCCTGAATAGACGCCCAGCCACCACAGAGAATAAGTTAGATATTGATCTTGTTTTCTGCCCTGTTAGTTTATATATTTTTGTTTGCTTGTACACTTTTTAACTATTTTAAATTGTTTTTTTATATTAATTTGTTTTAGAGTGCACATTGTTTAATTCTATTTTAATGGGGGGAGGGTTGGGGGGATATGTTGTGTATATTTTTAATTGTTGTAAGCCACCCTGGTTGCCTGACTGCAGAGAGTCGGGATATAAATAAATTTTATTATTATTATTAAATGCCACAATTATTATTATTGAATGGTCTGCAGTTCATTTCACTTGATAGCTCATTCTGACTCAGTGGATGAGAAAAAAAGAAAATCTACTTTCAGGGTACCTCCTTGGACATATTCCCAATTTTAGAAATGATAAATGATAAAAAGGCATTCATTCTTTCAGTGTTGTGGATGCAGACTTCTTCTAAATCAATTAAAAATCCAAATATAAAGAAGCATTTCAAAGTGACATCCCATAGCATTCGGAGGGGGATCTTCCATCCTTTGTCTCTCAGAGTTGGCACTTTTAACAACTGTATTTTTTTCTTCTCAAGGTGTCACATTGCTTAATTTTTGGCAGGAATAAATGTACATAAACTTGACTGGAAGTCAAAGGAACAGTTCTAAAATCATACCAGGAATACAAAATGCATGTTACACTGAAAATGAAATCCAAATATTCTGATCTCTGGCGAGTGTTTCCTTTCTATTTTCTGTATTGTTCACCAATGTATTTCCACAGAGAACCACCAGAGAGCAGCAAGAGACTTTCAAAATATCAAGTGGACAATTCTTTTGCCTTGCAAGTCTAGCTGTGGACATCGTAGCTTCAGGGTCCAGCATTTGAAAGCTCTGAATGGTTCCCATTACGTCCATTGCTCAGTGCTCCATGCGTGCAGCAGTATTATGAGCTTATGCAGGCTTCCCTTACAAAGAAACTTCCAGCATAATGATTTTTACAGTTAACTTGAAAACAGAAAAGAAATTGAATTATAGTGGAGTCTATCTACACAGAACTCTTCAGGTTAGGTTCTCATTCAGCTGCAGTTTGGTTCTTGTGCAGGAATCACACCAAGTACTGCGTTACTACAGAAAATGTATTAATCCTGCTGATTTTGGTATGTCTTGCTCATGGCCAGCCTCTGCTTGTCAGTCATACCCATGGCTATTATATTGTATTTCTTTCACTTGGATCCTAAATTTGTCTGTGTTTTTATATGAGCACGTTGCAGCTACAGATGTCTGTTGGATTCCTTGCCTGTATCTTATTAAAAGTAACATCTATCAAGATCCCCCCTTTCTCTGTGTTCATCCTGCATCTCTCGTGTGTTAGTATGCACACATATGCCTATCTGGAATATGGAAATGCTGGCCTTTTCCATGCTGGCTGGGGATTCTGGAAGTTGTAGTCCAAACAAGTAACTGTTACCGCACAGGTCAGGCGCCAAAAAGGACAGACAACTGGCTGGAGGAAAAATGGCCACAACTTTATTAGCTGGAACATAACAAGAACATATCTATAGGGTTGGCCCAAAGCATAAGGTCTGGATCTGGACATCAACAACACCACAGTTGTTTGATGTATGGTTGCTTGTAAATCCAAGCATCGGGATGATGTAGGTGCCAAGCCCTGCCCTATTGTGCAGTTACGCAACTGTGCTGCTTCAATTTGATTTGTAAGGCACTATAGTCACCGGGTGTTAATTAGCTGTGGCCCCCACACTGGCCACATCAAATCACTCCTTACACCTGGGTCACGAGGACTCCCGATCCAGCACCAGAGAGCCCTGGAAACCCTTCACACCATATCCAGGCCTATGCTGCCGCCCCACACAAGTTGTGAGAATCAACACCCTGGAGGGAGGGAGGGTGGGAGAGCCGAACTGGCAATGGTGCAGAAGGGTGCCCTGCATGGCCTTATAAAGGCCCAATTGCCATTAGGAAGCCAAGGAGGATGGAGGCACCGCCCTCCTCAGATCCTCCAGCCAATAGGGAGGTGAGGCGGGTGGCCGCCGGACAATCATGGGCCCAGCCTCCAGCCCAATGAAGCCTGGGACATGAAGTCCCTGTAAAACGGCAGGCTCCCTTCCCACTTGCCCCGGTGGCCAATAAGATGCGATCCCACCCTTGCAATGGCCACAGGGGCAACTCCGCCATGGGAGTGCAGGAATTGGTGCTTCTCGCACGCGGTAACCGTGCTGACCCGTTTAATTGGGCGGTGTCACTTCCAAACTTTGTAGATAGGTGCTTTCAGATAAATGTCAAGCTAAGGTTTACTCCAGCTTTATCTAATGTGACTCCTTCCAAATGTTTTGGATTGCATCTCCCATGAGTCCCAGCCTGTATGATCAGTGTGCAGGGATGGTGAATGTTGTAATCTAACAACATCTAGAAGGTGCCACAGTGGGAAAGGATAATTTTGTGTAAACCTTAGCCACAATACATGTGTTAGTTTTTAAGATACTACAAGACTTTCTTGTTTTTCATCTTTGTGAGGCTGCACAGAAAGGAGCAATTCATAAAGAAATGACTCCAGAGGAGGGATAGGAAGTCTATCAATACTAGGGAAGAAGAAAGCAGTGCCTATGGCACTTCATGGTCACCCGCCTCAAAGACTTACAACAAGGTGTTGCCTAAGGTAACCATGGCAACATCCAGGGCACCTTTTGGAAGAGAGATGGGTTGTATTGAAAGCAATTCCGGCTCTTTGTTCCTTTTTTAAATGCGAGGAATAATACAACCTTTCCCATCTGTGGTGTTTTTTGTGAAGAAAATGTACCACTACTCAGGCCCCATATATTATATACTGCAGAATCCTGTAAACATTGGTGCTCCAATTAAACCAAGAATTCCTGTCTCTGACAGAGAAATGTATGCTGCCTCAGAGTGCGGCTGAAGTAAACAGATAATACCGCCTACTCCCATTCCCTCTTCTAATGTTATATGCATCAGTCAAGATAAAAGCACACACATGTAATTATATATATATAAATTCAATACACTTCTCGATTTAGATGGGAAAATAATAATCGCTTATAACCTTGGTTTCCCTACCCCCCCTTGCAACAATACAATGTTCCAGATTGCCAAAAGAAATATTATGGGTGACTATAGCATACTGAAATTGTACATTCAACGGCTGAAATCAGTATTGTTATTTTCAACTTAGAGTAGGAGGTTTAATCCAGATATTAATATCAAATTAACTTATTCATTCCTCAATGTACTATGGCTAGAATGGGTTATTAGGAGCAATAACAAAATGCTCCTGCTGAAAAAATTGATTTAAAAAAATTATTTGGAAGCTCAAGAACTCAGTTTTTAAAGAGACTTGCAGAGAGTAGTAGTTCCACCACATTGTAATTTGCATCTTATTCCTAACTGGAATTTGGTAGTTTGATTGCCCCATGAGTCAGTCAGTCTCTCTCTCTCTCTCTCTCTCTCTCTCTCTCTCTCTGATGATTATCACACTTGCACTTACAATGGGTTAAGCACCAGTAAAGCGCTGGTAAAATGTTCCTGAAATGTGAGAGTGTGAAAGCCAGTTGTGCTTCTGAAACGCCACTGAAGCGTCCCTCACCTCTAACATGCTTGACTTGTTTGCGGAACAGCCATTTCCTATTAATGCAAAGTTCTGATGTTTCGATACAGGACACACCAGGGGGAATAACTTGCGGCCCTCTAATGTTGTTGGATTGCAACTCACTGCATCACTTGTCAGCATTTGTTGTTGTGTGCCTTCAAATAATTTCTCACTTATGTAGACCCTAAGACAGACCTGTCATGGTGTTTTTTTGGAATAATTTGTTCAGAGGAGGTTTGTTCTTTACTTACTCTGAGGATGAGAGAGAATGACTTGCCCATGATTACCAAGTGGACTGACTGGGGATCTGCACCCTGGTTTCCCAGTGATCTAGTGCAACACTACATTACTCTATCTCTCGGTCAGTATCTGGTTGACAAATGAGGTTGTTGGTGAAGGCCCTCAGCTGCATCCAAAGTACAGTAATAACCCAGGCAACTGCATGCCACACCACATGGTGGTCATGGCACTCCTCTGCCACTGTGTCTGCATGATGCAGCACTGAAGGAGCCCCGTAAAGCTGCATCACTGCAGCTATCCACTCTGCAAAGGCTAGATTGATGCCAGGGCATGTGGTTGCCATGGCCTCGATCTAGCTGTAAAAGAGGCAGCTGCAGGCCACCCCTTAGGGGCTGTCTGCACAGCCTCGTAGTTTTATGAGACATTTAGCCTTTTCTATTAGAGAGCTCTGGTACCACAATAAACTACAGTTCCCAGAATTCCACAGCAATGAGACATGGCAGTTAAAGTCATGTCAAACTGGATTGTTTCCATAGTGTGGATACAGCCCTTGCCTCAGTCTCAACACCCTCAGAAGCATATTTTAGTGGGCACAACCATTTAGAGTTCTCAACCAAGATGTTCCAATGCGTCACCAAACTACAAAATTCAAAATTCTGCAAAATGGAACCATGGCCTTTAAAATGGAATAATTACCCTATAATTCATAGTGTGGATGGTCCACACTATGAATTATAGTGTAATTATTCCATTTTAAAGGCTATGGTTCCATTTTGCAGAATTGTGAATTTTGTAGTTTGGTGATGCATTGGAACATCTTGGCTGAGAATTCTAAATGGTTGTTGTGTGCCTTCAAGTAGTTTCCGACTTATAGTGACCCTACAGTGAACCCATTATGGAGTATTTTTGGCAAGATTTGTTCAGTGCACTTGGGTGATGGTGGTGCCATTGACCTCCTTTGATGCTGAAAGAATGTGACTTGAGTTTCCATAGCTGAGTGGGGATTCAGACTCTGGTTGACAGGGTGAAACACGCTAAACCACTACACCACACCAGCTGTGCCCTCTCTAAATTGCCAGTCCTAGGATTTTGTGGGATGTTGCCATAGCAGTAAAAGAGGAATACAGCAGTACATTTTCATATTGTGAACGGGCCCATGGTCACGAACCTCTCCATAAATACATACTCAAATGCCAGGTGCCTATTCTACAACCAGGGCCATACCTGAGGCCTTACTAGCCTGGTGGAAACCTGCCCAAGCTTGCATTCAACTGGAAGAGTCTTTGAGAACCCAAATGCACTTCCACAGAGTTGAGGAAAACAAATCAGCAATGAATTTCTTGTAGTAGCAGCTTTATGTTGTCGAGGTTGATTGGTAACCCGCCACCTAACACACATTATATGCTACATTATATGCTACAGTCTACATTTCAATATAGGATAGATATTATCACACAATTTTTGGAGTGGCTTTTTGTTTTGTTTTGTTTTCATTTTGTAGAATAGATACATTTGAAGTGGCGGAAAAAGTGACAGAAAATATATTGCATGGTTAGGCTGCTGGGAAGTAAGAAATGTCACCTTGACTGCTCTTCTGGTAGATTGCTGCGGTGGCCCCTGACCCACTGCAGCTTGAGGAAGCAAAAATGAAAATTACAGCATTGGAACCTATTAAAATTGAAGCAATATAGTTAACAAAATAATTGACTGATCCATTTAGAAATAGTTTTTATCAGAAAAGAGGAAGGGAAAAAATGAACAATGGCATTGGCTAAATCATTGTAATGCCTCCTTTACTTCCTTTGTACTACTTAACCGGGAATAAATTAGTGTAGAATTGGCAGCAGTTGGAAATAAAGTTTTAACATCCCGAATAAATGCTATAATGATTGATAAGTAGCGGTAGACTCAAATGAGACTTTTAGCAATAAAAAAAAATTGCTCCTAACACATTGGTAGCTAATTATCTGTAGTAATGGAGACGCTACTCTGATTTCAGTGCATAAGAGATGTAATAGTGTTTGGGAAGACAAGACAGGAGTTTTGGCTTGACATCACCATCTATGTCACTACTATTCGATCCGAAATTGTTCCTCCTGATTTGCCCCCTACCACTAATCTTCTGGTACCTTCTACTAATAAATTCTCTGTGTTTCCACCTGTTTCTCTGGATGAACTCTCTACGCTGCTAAATTCTTCCAAACCTACAACTTGTTCTCTTGATCCTATCCCCTCCCCTCTTCTAATCTCTATAACCCCTTCTTTTCTGCCCTCGCTCCTCTATATCTTTAATCTCTCTCTCTCTTCGGGTTCCTTCCCTTCTGACTTCAAACATGCTCTCGTTTCCCCAATTCTGAAGAAACCCTCTCTCGACCCCTCTTCTCTGTCTAGCTATCGTCCAATCTCTCTTCTTCCTTTCCTCTCTAAGATTCTGGAACGGGTAGTCTATTCTCGCTGTCTTGAGTTTCTTGAAGCCAACTCCATCCTGGATCCTTTTCAGTCTGGTTTCCGCCCTCGGCACTCTACAGAGACAGCCCTCACCAAGATCTCAAATGACCTCTTACAGGCCAAGGCGAATGGACTCTACTCCATTCTCATTCTTCTAGACCTGTCTGCAGCCTTCGACACCGTGGACCACTGTCTCTTGCTTGACCTACTTTCTGACCTCGGGTTCTCCGACTCTGTTCTCAACTGGTTTAAATCTTACTTGTCTGACAGATCTTTTGCCGTGGTCACAGGTGGTAAGACCTCCTCCTCTGTTCCCTTATCTGTTGGAGTTCCCCAGGGCTCTGTCCTAGGTCCCCTTTTGTTCTCTCTATACACATTGTCCCTTGGTAAACTCATCAGTTCTTTTGGTTTCTCCTATCATCTGTATGCTGATGACACTCAGCTGTATCTTTCCACCCCTGACCTTTCACCGGGGCTTGAACAGCAAGTCTCCTCTTGTTTGGCTGCCATCTCTCAGTGGATGCGGCATCGGCGCTTGAAACTCAACATGTCTAAGACAGAGCTTCTCATCTTCCCACCTAAGCCCACCCTTCAGTACTCCTTTTCTGTTTCTGTTGATGGCACTTCTATTCATCCGGTTCAGCAAGCCCGCAGTCTCGGTTTCATCTTTGATTCCTCTCTGTCATTTATCCCCCAGATTCAGGCCACCGCCAAGACCTGTAGATTCTCTCTTTACAACATTGCTAAAATCCGTCCATTCCTCTCAGCCTCCACTGCCAAGACTTTGGTCCATGCCCTAGTGGTTTCACGACTAGATTACTGTAACCTTCTTCTGACAGGGCTTCCTCTCTCTCACCTCCATCCTTTAATCTCTGTCCAGAACTCAGCTGCACGTATCATCACTTCCGCTCGCCGCTTTGACCATGTTTCTCCCCTCTTGTCCTCCCTTCACTGGCTCCCCTTCCCCTTCCGCATCCAATACAAGCTTTTGTTACTGACTTTCAAAGCCCTCCACGGACTGGCCCCTCCTTACTTGTCTGACCTTCTTTCTCCTCACACTCCTTCTCGTACCCTCCGTTCTGGTAGTCAAGGTCTCCTGTCCCAGCCAAGGATTTCCACTGCCCTGTCCCGGATTCGTCCTTTCTCACTTGCTGCCCCTCACTCCTGGAACCTTCTTCCCCCACATGCACGCCTCATCACTTCCCTAACCAGGTTCAAAACTGAGTTAAAGACTATATTGTTTAGAGAAGCATTCCCAGATGTGTGACTTTGTCTTGTCCATTTTAACTGTGCATTATGAAGCCGAGCCCTCCCTCTAGTCCATCTGCATTGGTCCAGGCCTCAGAGGGAGAGAAGAATCATCGGACCTCATACCCTTCCCCATCACCTTTCCCTTCTCCTCTTGTGTCGTGTCTTTTAGATCGTAAGCCTGAGGGCAGGGAACCGTCTAACTATAAGTTTATCTGTACAGCACTGTGTAAACCTACAGCGCTATATAAATAAAGGTTAATAATAATAATAATATGATTGCTTTCTGTTAGGGTTGGTTTACTAAGCTTGTAATTCACACCAGCAACGTGTATAACTCACTAAGCAACTTGAAATATTTCACTGGACCTTTGAAAATTTCCTTTAAAAAAAAAACAGCTCTCAGAATTTCACTCCCATCATTGAATATGCTGGGCAGAAGATTCTGGCAGTTGTCTTCCCTATAAGTAACTTTTCTAAGCTCTGCTGAAAACGGCAGCTGGCTTGCTCTAGTCATATACGAGGCAAGACTCATGTATTTGTATCGGTCTTCTTCCCTTTGTTAATTTTCACTTTAATCCTGAATTGGTTTTTGTACACACTTCTTCCAAACCTATATGCACAGAATTGCTGTGATGCTTAGTGACAATGTTGCCAAAAATCTGTGATCAGTAAATGGCATAAGCATGCATCATTTAGGTTACTAGGTCAGGGCTATCTCAGGCCCCGAGAAATAGGAATGACCCCTTGTGATGTCACAGGAGGTAGACTTTGGTGGTGTTGCAAAGATGATGCTATTATTTATGATATTATTCATTTATATCCCACACTTTCCACAATAATGGGACTCAGGAGAGCATACACATTGTTAAAACCAGTACAGTAGATATGTTTAAATGGGGAAAAGAGTGGGAGGATGTGATATGTTATTTATCAAATTTCTAGTAAGGGGAATAGATGTATAACTTAGTTCTATACAGATAAAAGAAATAAACGACAGAGAGTTAAGGATTGTGTGGTTAGACAAATGATTGTGCGGTCTCTGATATAGGTACTTATAGATATATTAAGATGTCAATAGGGGTATAGAAAGACAATATATGAGCCATATGAATTATATGCATTTATTGTATACAAATTCCAACGCACCAAATGTAACACCCGAATGTAATATTTGAATAAATATTTTTTTTAAAAGTTTTTTTTTTTTAAAAAAAAACCAGTACCAATTGTAACCATATGGAAATTTCAGTGTGTAATGAAATAATCTGTGGAGTTTGATCCATTTAAAGTTGGTTAAAAAATAGAATATTAAAAGTCAACAAAGTAGGACACTTCACAGGCAGTTCTTAAAAAAAGAAAGTTCTTGAAAAAAGAAAGGACAGCCAAGAATGAGTAGTCTATTCTCCCTAGAGAAGGAGTTCCAAAGTTTGGGAGCAGCTGCAGAGAAGGCCCTCTTGTACATTCCCACCAAATTATGCTGGGAAGCTCATATAAGCTTACATAGGGAGATATAGTCCTTCAGATAGAAAGGAGTGTTTTCTCTAGTAATTGCTAGCTCTTCCAATGCAACTCTGTGGTCAACGTCCAGCAGAGCTGTGCTGGAGGACCTAGAGATTCCTAGGGAGAACATATTGCTCATAGCTGCAAATAATCAAATCCACAAAATTCAAAGCCACAAACATGGAGGGCTGACTGTATGCACACCTAGAAATTCCTTCCCACTTACCCTGAGGACTACAGAAGAAGGGCCAGGCTCTGAAATGTAGTCAATCCTAGTTCCATTCATCCTCTTTTATGTAGAGTTTGTTGTGTCAAAAGTGCATGCCTCCTGCATTTTATTTTTGTACCTAAAGAACTGAGGTGTGTCCCATTGCAGAGTTTCAACTGGGCAGGACTGTCACATGGTGAATGGTAGTGTCTTGTCTGATAATGGGCAGCAAGTGGGGTTTTTTTTTGGGGGGGGGAGAAGTCCCATTCATGCTGCTGCTTGCTAATTTCCTGGCTGGCTTCCAGAGAAATCTCTTCACTGACCAAACTCCTTAATGAGAAAGGAGAAAGAAATTGTGACAGGTTCCTTCTCTAGTCAATTGTTTCTGAGCTAGGAGGCTTGGCTATTTAGCTGAGGGAATAAAACGGTCCTAACAAAGGAAAAAATAAGTGGATCTTGCTTGGTGAAGATGTTTTCTGTCATGTGTTTTCCTTTTCAGAGAACAGACCAAGGAGAACCATGCTTATCATGTAAGGCTGCCCCTACCATAAGGCAAAATGACATGGCAGCCTCAGGTAGCACATTTTGATAGGACAGCAAAGGGGTCATTATTTAGTGTGCTGTTACAGGTTGACTCTGCATTATACAAAATGTTTGTAACTAGAAATGTTTTGGATTTTGGAATTTTTTGCATTTTGGAATATTTGCATATACATAATAAGATATCTTGAAGGTTTAAGTATATACATAGCCTGAAGGTAACTTTTCTAAATAGTATTTTTAAATAATTTTGTGGACAATACAAAGTTTGTGTACACAGAACCATCAGAAAGCAAAGGCATCACTATCTCAGCCACCCATGAAAATTTTTTTTTAGTTTTTGGAGTATTTGGATTTTGGAATTTCGGACAACTGAGATTCAACCTGTATTGTATTTTACTGCAAAGGATTGGGAGACTGTGGGACTTTCTGCTTCATCTGCCAAAATAATTTGATTGCATCTTGACTTGGATGAGTCAGGAGGGTGTGTATGCCACTTACTTTTCTATCTCTGGCCAAAAAATGTTGTGATACCTCCCTGATAGCATCAATAGGTAAAGTTTCCCCACTTAGAAGTAGCATACCCATTTCTTAGCTGGCACAGTGTGTAATGTCAGAGCTCTACACATACTGTGTGTAACAAAGGTGTCAGTGACCAGTGGGTCAGTAAAAAATATACACTGCTTTAGTGACACAGATTCCCCGCAGTGTTGGCACACATTACCATGGCTTGTCCTCATATTCCATCAGTCTCTATGCTGCATCCTTAACCATTACTTACTGCCACCACTAATTTGGCACCCAGCTGCTCCTGGGATCAGACCATCAGTCCCACTGACATAAATGAGTTTAATTTGGCACTCCTTTACATTTAATTTTGTATTCATTAATTTTTATTATCCATGCACTTATCCTCTGAATAGTTTGGCTAAGATCCAGAGAGCCACTTTAGGTGTGTCTAAGGACTTGGGTATACCCAGTGGGATATTTGGCTTGTATCTTTTGAAAGAGGCTATTGCGTCTCATCAAAATCTGTTTCTGGAAAGCCCTGCAGTTTATGGTGTAGCAATGGGAGCTGCAGTTTGCCACATTTAACTGAATTCCCAAATCCCTGGGCACGTGAGATTTGTTGTGTGGTTCTTTGTCTTGATTTTTATTTTATTTTTTGCAGTTTTCATATTTTCTTTGACACTTTAAACACCCAAACTGCATCACTAGGATGGCTAACAGCTCTAGAAAAGACAAACATTCAACATGTAGAATATTCAAAATAGTAAAGACAGGAACAAAAGTCAGGGTGATAACACATCAGTGTGGTGTAGTGGTGTGAGTGTTGGCCTATAACACTGGAGGCCAGAGTCTGAATCCCACTATAGAGACCCACTGGCTGATCTTGGGCAAGTCACACTGTCTCAGCCTCAGAAGATGGCAAAGACAAAGTTCCTCTGAATAAATATTGCCCAAAACCCCTTTGATAGGGTTTGCTTTAAGGTCAACACAAGCCAAAAACAATGTAAAGGTAAACAACAACAACAACAACTACTACTACAAAAACCTAGGGATATAAGAAAGTTTTTTGCTTGTTGCCTAAAAAATGTCAATGTCAGTCTTTGCTTCCTGAGCAGAACACTCTGCAGGCAGACAACCACCACTAAAGAGGCTATGTCTCAGGCCTCCACTAACCTCAGTTAGATAGTGGTGGAAACAGGGAAAGTTTGTGATGAAAATCTCAGTGTGTGGCCAGATTAATATTGGAGAAGGCAGTCAAATGGTGATTTCAGTCCAAAACAGTGTAGGGTTTTACAAGATAAAACTAGGTGTTGGAACTGAGTTTGAAAACAGTGGAGCAGGGCTACCCAGGATATCATGCTGTCTGAAGCTGAACTGCTCCCCTCAACCCTGTGGCATCACTAGTGGTATGAGGGGGGTTCAGACCACCCCAGGTGACACCCTAATGGGGGGGGGGGGAGTGACACCACTACTCCTCAAATACCTGCCCTTTGACAGAAACTGGCTGTGGCATTCATCTGCTTCCCTTTAAAATGCTTTAAGAGATGCTGGGAATGGGGTTAAGCTCAATGAGAGAAAAAAGGTGAGGCCCCAGAATTTTAAAAATTAAAATTTTTGAAATTTCTTAAAAATTTATTTAAAAACATCACATTTTAACCAAATATTCACTATGTATATGTAAATACATTTAGGTTGTGCATATGATATTGTAATTTGAAGAATTTTTAATAGATGTTTATGTCACAACAGTTAGTATTACATTCAGTGGCATATGACAATTATGATTTACGAGTAACATTAGTGCAAAAAAGCATTACTAAGGATTCTGTATGGTGTGCAATGGAAAGAGGTCAATACGGGGGTGACCCCTATGAGTTACCGCACTGGGTGACACCAACCCTAGTGATTACACTGCCTTCAACCCACACCTTTTGCTTCCCACTTGCATTTACCTGCCATCTGTTTCGCTCCTCATCTTTTGCCTTTACATCATCAGTCATGGTAGCACCAATCCCTTTGGGTCACCAAGCCTATATTGACACTTTGCTGGTTTGCTATGCTCACAGGAAGAAATCTTTCCATGAAATATGGTACTGAGGCTGGTCACCCCAGATAGTTGTCCACACCACTGCCACTTTGCTGTGGTGGCAGCAAATACTGTTTGAAGTTCAATAGAGACTAAAAGTAGAATTTGCCATTGTCCCCCAGGGCTGCTCTTTAACAGTGCTATCTGCAGTGCTTCACAGCTTGCTAACAGCAGCTGCAGTGCAGAGTAGTGAAAGTGATGGTAGCAGAAATGGATGGTGCTTTCTTTGGTGGATGGGAACCACAATCCCCTCCCCCTTCTTGATTTATCGCCTGGATAATATGGCTCATTGTGGCTCATGGCAGGGTCAGACTTGCCACCTGGTCCCTATTAGCAAAGCATATAACTTTGGCATTGTGAAGTCCCTGCTGTTTCTGATTTGTCTCGTGTCAGTTGTTTTGTGCCTTCAAATTGAGTCTGACTTATGGCAACCCAATCTTATAGTTTTCCTGACAAGATTTGTTCAGAGAGAGTTTGTCATTGCCTCCCTCTTAGGCTGAGACAGTGTGACTTGCCCAGCATCACTCAGTGGGTTTTCATGGCAGAATGGGGACTTGAACCCTGGTCTTCTGTAGTCCTAGTCAAAGAATCAAACCACTATACTATACTGTCTCTTTCATTTGCCCCCCCTTATTTACACTCACTTGTTGTAATTTTAGATTAGTCAGATTTTATTTCCCTCCTCTCCCCTTGCTGAATTGAATGCATTATTTTTGCATTTTGAATGCAGTTTGCAGCAAGAGAAGTAAAGTGAGGACAAAAGGAGAAAGTGGGAGGAGGCGAGTGAAAGTGGAATGTTTTCCAAGCAGCAGCAGAAGAGGGATGACAGAGGATTAATTGAGACTGTCCCTGCCAAAATGAGACAATTGGAGGTTATGGACAAAACATGACTTTCATGCTAATCAGCGCTAGGAATTATAGTTTTAAAAAACAGCAAACCTTTTGTCCTTACTGATTATCTTTTCCCCTTAGAGGTCTATAAATACCACATAGCTTTCACTTTCAATTTTAAATTCTCTGTTGTCAGCGCTTTTAGAAGGAAAATACTTATTTATTTCCTATCACAACAGATCAGCTCTTCTTAATTGGGCATGGTTGAAACAATTAAGAAAATGTTCTTCTACTATACTATATGTACTACAAGGTTGTTTATATATTCAGTTTGAACAAACTTCCCAGGTAGATCTTATAATGTTTACTCTTTCCATAGTCTTCCTGACTACATTAACCAAATTACTGTTAAGATGTCCAAATTTTATGTTTGACACTTACTTTTTTCATCATTGTGGGGCAGTACAGACTACCCAAAAGGGGTGGTCTGTATTCGCCCAGAGAAGCGGCGAGATGGGGCCAGGGCTGCCTCACCGGCAGCCTCAGAGGCCCCATTTCGCCACTTCTCCAGGCCATGGAGAAACGGCAAACTGCCACTTCTCCGTGGCCTGAAAGTGGGTTCAGCAGGTGCCCTGGATGCCCGCTGCACCCCGCAACTGACAGCGGTTCCGAGGGAAGAACCTCTTTTCCCTCAGGATCTTTGGCAAGGTCGTGTAAAGGCTGTGCCAAGGACCAGGTGCAAAAAAGGAGCTCCGTTTCGGAACTCCTTTTCGCGCCATGCCTCCTACGGCGCCATTACATCATGGCGCATGCTGCATGTCTAAATGAGGCACACGCCAAGACGTAATTGTGGCATGCGCATATGGACGGCGCGCAAACAAGATGGCGCCATCCATATACACTAGGGTTCGGGAAGGACTAAATGCTGCATCCTCCCAAACCCTAAACGTACTTCACAGACGGCCGTTTTGGGCCATCTCTATCAGCCCTGTGTGTAGCAGAAATATCTTCAAATATTCTACTACCTACAGTTTACCCTTATTTTATAACCTTAGAGACTGGTCTTAATAGTAATAAAGTCTCTTTCTCTTCCCTCCTTCCCTCTCTAGAAAGTGATCAGGCATCATTTCATTAGTGATCAGGCATCTCTAGATTAATCTAGTAGTCTTTCATCATCTTAGAAAACTTGTTGTAGAGGTTATATGTGGGAAACTATAACAAGAAGAGAATAGTGAGGAGAAATGCTGGTTTATTTTTATACTTTATGGAGCATGGATTTCAGTGTTTACCGAGAGTTCTGTTTAAACTGTGAAATAAACCAATTCCTCAGGTTTTTTTTTTTTTATTTTTAGTTTTCTTTTTCGATCTGAAATTTGCACTGAATATTGTGAAATTATAGTGAAGAGAGCTAGAGGGCACTGCGGCTAAACGTTTTGCATTCTCTTATTTTAACACACAGCAAGACTGGCCAGAATGTTGCAGCAGCTTAGAAGCAATGCTAAGTTAAAACTGTGTTTGTGGAATCATCTGATCCATTGTTATTCAGGGTGTGTGTGGAGGAATAATGAGGAGAAAGCCAGGAAATTAAGTTTTGCTTTTCTCTCTTGGCAGAGCTTCCAAATGTAGAATTAAAGCCACATATAGAATGATATTGTTCTACCTGCCCAAAGAAGCCTCTGCAACAAATGAATATTTAGCACTGCCATCTGCAAGTGCCGAATGCTCCCATCCATTAATCATATTTGTCTAATTATTTTTCCATATAAAATAAATAATTGATAAGAAACAACGGCACCCATATGGCTTGAGCAGGCGTTTTGGAAATGTTAACTGGGAAGCAGATGGGATTTCTTGATTGCTTCTGCCAAAAAGTTGAAGATAGTTTCTTAGGACAACCAAAGCAAGTGGAAAGCTAAGTGTTTTGAGACGTCTATCCTCGCTGTATCCTGTGCCTTAGGATTGGTTGCCTAGCTACTGAGAGTGCTCTGTTTTTTTAAAATGAGATCCTATTCTTGAATGGCTTGCAATCTAATGTAGCATTCATGGGACATCTAGCTATCAAAAGAGGGCTCCAGTACAGCAGAACTTGGCAGCTCATGTCTCTATAGATGTTGATGAGCTGTTATATCTCAACATTAGTCAGGATGGTAAAGGCTGATGGTAACTGGAGACAAACAACATTGGAAGGGCCCCAGGTCTTCCAATCCTGAAGGCAGCACCACATTCTCAGAGTTTACAATGCAGTATCTTGCCCACTCAGCATTATGTTCAAACTCCAATATAAGAAGCTCTCTCTCCATAAATCAATCCTCTTCAAGCCTGATATACCATGTTAGCATTTGGTAAACTTATCTTGTCACCACATTCTTCATGCTTTTACAGACAACAATTTTACTTTTCCTTCAAAGTTGGGCATGTGCAAAAATCAAATTACATGAATAACATGTTTTGATAAAGTACTGGAAATTCTGGCTTCCTGTATATGGAATTCACTTGTAAAAAATGTATGTGACTTCATAATACTGAAGGTTGAGAATTCTCCTTGCTTTCATAAAAGCATCATTTATTGTTTGTCAGGTCCTCTTGAAATAAATGCTATGTTAAGAGGTTCTTGAAATATCATGATTAGGGCACCATGAGAAATACATTTTATCTAATTTGAAGGAACCTACATTTTCAAACTGACATGTTGCCCAGAAATTATATGAACATAGATTTATAAAACAAAAGGACAGTGTAATGGTTTAAGTACTGGTCTAGGACTCTGGGAAACTAGGGTTGGAATCTCTGTTCAGTTATGGACACACACTGAGTGTCCCTGTGAAAGTCACATACTCTCAGCCTCAGAAGAAGCAAAGGTAAACTTTCTCTAATAAATCTTGCTAACCCCCCCCCACCCCATCCTATAGTCCCTACACAGTGGTGAGGTCACCATAAATCAGAGTTGACTTGAAGGCATATAACAACACAAGATTTATAAACCATATAATCAAAACTAATTGAAGCTCCCAGTAAAACACCTGCAGCATTGGAACAGAAGTCTTGGAACACTTATGAATTAACACATTGTATTATTATATCTTTCATGTCTGGCTAATTTAAGCCAAGATCGGCCATATCCTGGAGGCCTGGAGGCAATCTTCTTGCTGGCATGGACTGCACATGAAGTAGAAGTAGTCAGAAGACTGGATCTAGTTTTAAAAAAAGAAGGAGGAGGAAGAGGAGGAGGAGGAGGGGGAGAGAGTAATATTTTGATTTAAAGTAGAATCACCTTTAACTGGTAGCTTCCAGGAATGAAAAGTCAGGCTAGTATGGGGACATCTTGGGGGATTCTGGGGTCCACAAAATAATGCAGGTGGCTTCATGTGATCTGTAGCACATTTCTTTCTCTCTGTGTATTAAAATACACAAGGCTATGTGCTAGGATAGATTTAATTGTGTTGTTGTTGTGTAAGTTTTATTTACATTCCATATTCTTTTCATCATATATCTACCAGAACATTTTTTATATAATTTAGGGGGAGGTTTTGGCTTGGTTTATTGTGCAAGAATGCTTTAATGATGAAATTTCCATCTGACATATCTAAATGCTTTTATCTGTCTGAATCATGTACTAATTACTAATTAGTCACTGTTATTTAATTAGACCATCTATTTGGTGAATTCTTCATTAATCACACCCAGTTAGGTATTTTGCCAGCTGTTGGTAAAAGCTGTGTTTCTCAGCTGGGATTTAAATGCATGTTGTGTATTGCAACTGTACCATTGGAACAACTCCCTCCCTTTTGTCCCCGAGCAAGATGGTGACAATTCTTTTAATGGTTATCCACTTGGTAATGAACCAAAATTCAAAGCAAGCACAAGGTAAAATCTTTTCTGTATGAAGCAGGTAGGAATTTGCTTACAAACAATGTTCAATAGGCATTGCTGTAGTGTTTTTATTTTGTAACAATTCTGAAAAATGTACACAGGTTTGTGGAACTGAGAGCTAAAGAATATCCTGGAAAACAGTGGAACATATAGTAAGTGCAGATTGAGTTTCCCTTATCCAAAATAGGAAATCTGAAGTATTCCAAAAACCAACACATTTTTCATTGGTGGCTGAAATAGTAACACCTTTGCTTTCTGATGGTTCAGTGTACACAAACTTTGTTTCATGAACAAAATATATTTAAAATTATGTAAAATTACTTTCAGGCTATACGTATAACGTGTTGTGGCATAGGAGTTTGAATGTTAGACTACAGCTCTGGGGACTGAGGTTCAATTCCCTGCTTGGCCATGAACCCCACTGGGTGACCTTGGGCAAGCCATATGTTCTCAGCCTCAGAGGAAGGTAATAGCAAACCTTCTTTGAATAAATCTTGCTAAGAAAACCCCATGAACCACCTGAGAGTTGCCATAGGTTGGAAACCACTTATGGCAAGGAAAGGTAAATGAATTTTGTGTTTAGACCTGGGTCCCATCTCCAAGATAGCTCATTGTGTATGTATATGTAATAGCAATTGCAATAGTATTTACATTTTTATACTGCTTCATAGTGAACTCAGCACTATGTGGTTTACACTGCACAGCAAGGGTTCCTTATGTAAATGTAGGTATTCTGAAATCCAAAACACTTCTGGTCCCAAGCACTTTAGATAACTTGGAGCAGGGTTTCCTATTCAGGATTGTCCCAAACCTCTCTCTAATGCCCCATACAGACCGGCAGTTTACACGGACTTGGGTTTGGTATCCACACAGCCAAGACCCCTAGTCCATTGTCCAGGTGCCATCATGGGGCACACCTGCTTACACAGGGCACTCCATGACACATGGGCGATGCAGCACCCAAATGGCATTGACTGGAAGGGGTATGACAACCCTTCCAGGAAACAGCTTCTTTTGGGGTGCGAGTCAGTGCAGCAGTGTGTGTCTGCTGCGGCATCGATCCACGACATACAGGGGCAGTGTTTAGCCGCCCGTCTGTCAAGCCTCTAAGTTTCTAGGCTAAAAACTGGGACCTAGGGATGGTCCCTTGTGATTTCTTTAGGTATTATGCATTAAGCAACACCCAAAGTTGTTCACTGCTTGTCATATACACCCACCCACAAGTTAGAAAAGTTAGAAAATCCAGACAGAAATATAAGCTAAAGGGACTATTCTCATATCTTCTCATTTATTTAAGGAGATGGGATAATGAACACTTAATCTAGCCTATTTGCTGCAGCCATAATATGGATGTAGACATGAGTGGAGGGTAAGCTTGAGGAAACTTGCTAAGTAAATATATAGACCTCCTGGAGAATCCTTGCAAGTTGCAACTACACATCAATTAAGCGTTGGAAATTATAGCAAGCTTCTGCTCTACTAGCTGATTTAGAGATCTGCACACAGATCTTTCCTCTTTCCTGGACCAGAGAATCAGAGAATGTGCACCCTTATATACTAGCTGGGGATGACCCACAAAAAATGGAAACTCAGGCCCAGGCCCCAAGATCTGGCAACTGTAGTAGGTAGGAAAGTAATAAAGGTAGAATTTTGGTTGCTATACTTATTTTTTGTTCTTTTCTATTAGTATTGTATAAAGAACATTTTAAGAGAATGTTAATTGGAATCTGTCACATAACTTTAGAGCAAGTGGTCATTTTTAAAGCTTGTTAGCTTCCTGATTTTTGAAAGATTTGTTATCCACTCGACCTTCAGCAAGCTTAATTAAAGTGGTTGATTTTTTTTTAATCTGTTACATTGTCCTTCCCTTTCAAGGTGCCTTACCATCGCAATATGCAGCTCATCCTCCAAAAAAGTTTTTTTAAAAAGCTAGAAAAGTTTGGTAGGCCACTTTCAGCAAAGAATGTTAAACTAATGGATGAGTCTTTTTTTTAATTTGCTCTTGGAATAATTGATTCAACGCAATTAATCACACTCCATTTTGGTATGGGTACAGAGAGTCCTTTCTATTATGCTAATATATACCACACAATTCCAGAAAAAAATTGTCTCAGCCAAACATAGAACCGAATATAATGATTATATTTTTGCCCTCTTTTAAACTAGTCTAGACCCATTCATCCTATTTCTAGTGTCACTTCAGCAGATGTTTACTACTATACCTGTTTTTCCCTGTTCCCAGATTAATCTGTTAATTAAAAAAAGAAAGAAACCGAAGAAAAGTCCTTGTTTTAAATACCATACATTAATCATTATTTAGATTTATTAGGTGCTGTATATATCAAACAAGGAAGAAAGTGCAAAACCAGGGTTACATTTGAAAATGAAGAAAGCTGACAGTAAGAAAACCAACTCATTTGAAGTGCAGGAGGAGAGTTCCCCAGATGCCCTGGACTGCCAAAAAGACAAATTAATGGTTTCTGTATTAAAACAAGCCTGGCCTTCACTAGAAGCCAAAATGGCCAAACTAAAGCTATCATACTCTGGCCATATTGTGAGATACAACTCATTAAGAAACAGGATAATGCTAGGTAAAGTGGTAGGCAGTACAAGTGGAGGAAGACTACATTATAGGTAGACTTGATTGACTCAAGCAAGAAAGCCACAGCCCTGAATTTGCAGGAAGTAAGCGGGGTATTTGATGACCCAGGACCTGCTACCACCAGGACTGAAAACTGAGAAACACTGTCACTATTGTTAATTGCTATCTTCGGCAATAGTGACAGTGTTTCTCCGTTTTCAGTCCTGGTGGTAGCATCTTGTCCTGAGTGCAGATTACATATCAGGACAATCCCTATCTCTTTTTCTTTTCTTTTCTTTTCTTTTTTCATGATCTACACTGTCAAAAGTTTTTCTATAATCCATAAAGCACAGTCTGATTATCTTTTGAAATTCTTTGGTGCACTCCATTATCCTAGAATAATAGGGCCATCAAGTACAACCCCCTTCCATGTAGCAATGGACAGATGGCCATATAGCCTATGTTTAAATACCTCCCAAGGAGACTCCGCATACTCTAAGTCAGGTTGTTCCACTGTTGAATAGCTCTTACTGTCAGGAAGTTCTTCCTAATGTTGAGGTGGAATCTCTTTTCCTGTACAGTCCTCCCTTTGTTCTTGTGGTCTTCGGATCCATGTCCCTTGCTTATGCGCAAGGGATGAACAGAGGGAGAATGAATGGGTGCCTGTGCCTATATTCAAGCCAATGGGGCTTGAATATAGGTGAAACTCCATTTTTGTGAGGGGGTCCAGAATGCATCCTCTATGAAAAACGAGGGGTGACTGTAGTTTCAATCCATTGTTCTGGGTCCTTTTCTCTGGAGTTGCACATAACAAACTTGGTCCATCTTCAGTAAGACATCCATTAAAATATTTAAACAAGGCTATCATATCATGTCTTAACCTTATCTTTTCCAGTGTAAACACACCCAGCTATTTGCAATTTGATCCCTATTGCCTCTTCTTTCCTCAACCCAGCTTGGACATCTGACATTTCTCACTCCATATATTGGAAACGTCTTTGCTGTAGAATTTTGAACATTACCTTGCTTACATGGGAAATTATTTTAATGATCCTGTGGTTACTGCAATTCCTGGTGTCTCCTTTATTGAGGATTGGAATGTATTTTTAGCATTTCCAAGTTTTTGAAAACAATTTGCATTGTTTTCTATATTTGGTGACAGATTTTAGTTAGAACTAGAGTAGGTTTGGTCACTGTAGCTTGAAGCAGCTCTTTTGGTATGCCATCTGTCCCTGATGATTTATTTCTCCTGTGTGTCTGAAGTGCAGCTTTCAGTTCACTTTCTAAAATTGTAGGTTCATCTTCAAATGGTTCTTCCTTGAATGAGTCTGTTATCTTTCATCTCTTTTTATATAGTTCTTCAGGGTATTGTTTCCATTGTTTTTTTTAATTATTTGTACAGGTTGAGTCTCCCTGATATAGAACTGGAAAATCCAAAATATTCCAAAATCCAAAATTGTCCACATGGATGACTGAGACAGTGACACTTTTGCTTTCTAATGGTTCAGTGAACACAGACTTTTTTCCAAGCACAAAATTATTAAAAATATAGTGTATAAATTACCTTCAGGTTACGTGTATAAATACATATGAAACATAAATGAATTTCCTGTTTAGATTTGGGACCCATCGCCAAACTATTTCAGTATGGATATGCAAATATTACAAAATCCAAAGAACTCTGAAATTCAAAATACTTCTAGTCCCAAGCATTTCAGATAAGGGAGACTCAACCTGTACTTGGTCATGTTGTTCCCTTGGTAATGTGTTCCCCTGTTGTTGTATAGCATTCTCACTCTTGATTTAAATTTCCCTATGGTTTATTGGATTGTGTGGAAGAGGTCTCTTGTTTTTCCTTTTCTTGTTGTCACCTTCTATTTCTATGTATTGATTATTATAGTAGATCTTTTTTCCCCAGTACACAAGTAGCTGAACAGTTGCATTCAGACCATATTTTGACCCTGTTTCTTTTGGGCTCTGGTCTTTTGTTTTTGCCTATTGTTTTTGCTTCTCAGCTGTTCTTAAGTGCTTGAGGAGTTTCATCTGTCTTCCATTGGGGCTTGATATTATTTTTGGCTGCAGATAATGTCTTTTTGCATTCCTCCTTGACAATGACCCTGGCTTCAGTCTAGAGTTCTTCTGGCTACCCATACATTAGTCTTGGTGAAGTGAGACCATATATATATTTCAATGTGGATTTATTTTAAGAGAAGATGCATTTAAAAATACAGATTTAAAGACATAGGGGCAAAGTGGACAGGCATGAAGGAGCCGCCTCTGGCCACTCTGCCCATGATTGGGTCCCTATATCTGGAGAAAGGCAGGATCTAAATAAATAAATAAAATGTAAACATTTCTCTCTCAAAATTTGCTTTTCTGTATGTATTATATGTAGAATCCAAAACTGAGCATTTTAGAGTAATAACTAAATTCTATTGATGTTTCCAGTCTTTATGTTACTGCAGAAGGAGAATGTCACGATTCTGTCACTACTCTACCAAAGGAAAGTGTTACAGATAATATTGTTTACTTGCTACCGTTATTTTGAAACTTAGCCCAGTCCATACATTGATCCAGGTGCTGCACATCATGATCACGGTTTCATGGCTTCGTTCTCATGGGAGAGTTTTATGAGTACCTCTTCTCTTGTAATATGTAATATCTAACTTGCATTTTACTTTGTTGGCAGTCTGGGATCTGCACAGTGTATAGAACATTAACGTTTTAAATAGGAAATGGTATATTAATAAGTATATGTAATTATCTATAATCTTGGAAGTCCATGGAGAATAAAATTTCATTTATTATTCAACTAATGCAACATGGTAGAGATTCATCCCTGCACCAGTGTTTTGTAATGTGCTACAGCTAAGCATTTACAGGACTAAGGAAACCTGAAAGCTACTTCTGTTTTCATCAGCCAAAATTACCTTAAGTAAAAATTCAGACTTGCTTCTCATAATAATATTTGTTTTTGTTGACATTCTAGTGCAGTTTTAGTTATTCATGACCAATAAAAGAGAGTACTGGAGCGTATTCCCTATCCAGATTTACCATGCAGTTCCAGCTCTTGGGATCCTATCCTGCAACTTGCCCTTTCACTCTTAGGAACCCTCATTGGATTTGGTACTTTAGCCTCAAAGAGACTAGTATGTTGGACTTGTGGATGTGTGTATCAGTGGATTCAGTATGGTAAAGTATAACTGGTCTTCCTGGTTAATTATAAAATTAAAGCATCCAGGAGCCAGTTGAGTGCTGGACTATAATTCTGGAGACCAGGGTTCAATTCCCTGGCTGGCCATGAAACTGACTGGGTGACCTTGGGCAAGTCACATGCTTTCAGCCCTAGGATGATGATATATATGGATTGTATAATTCTATGTTTTATTGATGTTGGAATCCCGCCTCGATCCAACAGAGAGGCAGGAAATAGAAATAACTTTATTATTATTATTATTATTATTAAAAAGCAATAGCAACCATCTTATGAACAAATCTTGCCACAAAAACCCATGATAAATTCACCTTACATCACCATAAGTCAGAAGCAACTTGAACGCATACCACAGAGAGAGAGAGAGAGAGATTTTTTGTATAAGAAATAAACATCTAACCTTATACTATTTCTGACACAGTACATTGTCACACTTCACTTTCAAACAAAGTAATACTTCTCCCTAAACCCTTTCCACACTCACTCTTCCTAACTGGCACTGGTCCTATTTCCATTTCGACTTGACCCTCTCTCTATTTCTAACTGGCATTATCTAACTCTTTTGCAGATAACCCTGCTGTTTTTATATCTCTCCATCAGCTTCCCTCCATGAAATCTAATTGGCTGGTTGTATACAGATTTTTCCAACTTCTCACTTTACAAGCATTGACTACCTGTTCCAATTATTCATATGTTTTACCAAATAAATAAATAAATTGCAATGGCCAGATTTTGCACTAACTTTAAAGAGAAATGTTAGTTCTGAGAATAGACAAAAATCTGCTGGCACCACATCTGTGACAATGGTTTCTATCTACTGTAGGGAGGCACAGTAGAATGTGGATGGAGTACTTCCTTGTGCTTGCTTTGTGTATATACCACTGTCTGTCAACCTTGACTTAGGCCAGCCAAGTGGAACAAATAAGTTTCTATGGAATAACAACAAATATTTTTGGTGTCCTGCTGGAATATATTTCAACTGTTATGGATCTTTTCATATGTGCCAAATTTGCATATAGTTTGCTGCCATAGCTGAATGTGTTAGTTCCTATTGGCTAGGAAATCTTGCTTGGAAATTTGCATTAATTTATTGTATTTCATTATGTGGGTGCACAGTCTTTTTAAATTTTTTGCCAGCACAGTGGTATAGGACCAGCAATCTACACATATGTAAATCAATATCTTATAAAAGGTTACAGATCCCTTTCAGAAACTGATGTTGCTCATTAAAATTAAATATGACAAGTAGCTGAAATAAATCTATATCTAGCACTTACCTATGGGACCTATACATGTTTTTTCATGATGTGGCCATAAGCAAGCCATTGTAAATTAGCCATAATTATGGAAGTGATGTTGTTTCATAGACATCCATTATATCAACACCCATTATATCAGTACCACCAGCATAATAGATAATAGTGGTATCATAAGAGACCAAAGATGGTAGCATATATAAATAGCTGATCCTTCTTAATCTAGTGGATTTGTAGGTATGTGAATTCTGAACCATGCAAGGTTTTCAAAATCTTCTTCTTTTTGAAGGTTGACAAAGCAAAATATTTCAATTTTAAAAGGTCTTGCTTGATGTTTAATGTAGACTGCCTAAAACTCCAAATGTTTTCTTTTAGCTATATTACAGTAAGGTAACATAGAATAAAGTCTTTATTGTCTTAGTGAAGTACGCGTGCGCGCACACACACACACACACACACAGGTTCTGTGCCAGAAAACCCATCCTTTTGTTCCATTTCATACTCAAGAAGAGCCTGGCTCCCACTGTTCCCATCCACTTCCTTCTTGACTGCCACAGCAATAGCATTGGAATGAGTCTTCTTGTCATAGGAAATTAGAGGTAACAAACCTTGTTTCATATTTCTCTGCTTAATCTTCTTCTTGACTGTCTATGTTTAATTTTTGTTTCCTGTTCAGTTGCATATTTTAGTTTGAAGGATTTTGCCATCTGCCATAAAAGGTCTCAGAAACATTCTTTTGGAAGTGCAGTAGATACAGAGGAAAGTGGCTGACATGTCCTTGTAGGTTGTGCCTTGCAGAGACTTTCATGGCTCCTCTGTCATGAGGAGGTCTGGTGGAGCAAGTCCTTGAGATGTACAGCTCTTTTGTGAGAAAACATGAGAGAAGCTGATAGGTTCTAAATGTGTCCCAGCTACATTGGCATGAAGTTGCCTTCACTTCTCTCTCCCCTCCACATTGTGCAGCATGTGGAAATTAAGTGGAATGGTGAATGTGCAGCAGAGCAGAAGAATTTCCTACCAAAATTCTTAGATGTAGGATATTTCAAAAGGAGCAGTGTACAGGCATAAAATCCATATGTGCCACTATGCATGACATCTGTAGTGAGTTGGGCGTCAATGTAATTATCACTCCTTCAAGTCCCCAACCACTAGCCAACTTTAAAGCAATGTGCATGGCCTCCCCCTTGTTTTAATCCAAAAGGACTGCTTTTAAAGGTGTCTTTTGCTACCACTGCTGCATGCCAAATCTTAGTGGTGGGGGGTTGCATCCCTGGTGAATCGGGTGGAAGTCCTCTGACCTTCACAGGTTTCCTATTCTGGGATTGCAGAATTCTCTTTATAATAAGTCTGTCCAGACTTTAATTGCATTGGAGGACTGCACAACTCTCTTACTCTGAAGACATGGGAGGTTCCTTGGCAATGTCCTCTTGGTCCGTTCCTAGAGCCTTTGCAGAAGTGATGAGGAACCTTGACCATCTGGGGCTGAAGGGAGTCCAACAACATTTCAAAGGTTATCTTTTACCAACCCATGTCAATTTTAAAGGGGACAAGAAATTGAACTACAGTTTGTCACACATGGGTCTGAAAAGTAACTAGTGTCCGTGACCTGAATAGAAAACAGAAAAGCACATTTGATTTTCATGTCATTTGCTGAGCTGTGTGACAGCCCCTCCTTTGCTTTACACACATGTCTATTTTGACATAAAAATAGAAATAGCTTGTGAAAATTTGTCTTGGCACTAATAAACCTGAAAAACAAAAGAAGTGCCAAGTGGGCTTTAGTTAATCAAAGTCCATTACACTGTTTATATGTAGTTTCCTCTTCACAAGGAGGCATGATGAGAATTTAATTTGTAATCCTTGGATAATGCAGTAGGTGGTTGCTGTCAGTTAATTGAGAGCAATTAGCTTATTTCATAGTGTGCAGCCGCGAAGAGGTGAGATCAGGCATTTTAAGTGTTACCCCGCCAGGGTTTTCTGTTGATAGATTCAGTCAGGTTATGAATATTTCAGGACCATGCATTCACTTCCCAGGAGTTAAGGCTCATACCAACAGCAGAAGCCACAATGGAAAGGTAACGGAAGAAGCCTCAGTGCTGACACTTCATTGATGCGAACCTGTTGTCTTTTTCTTAAGACTTGCAGTACAAGAGCATAATCAGAGCATAATTGTTCTGACAAATTAGACCGTCAGCTAGTATAAGATTAACAAGGATGTAATAATAGGATAAAGATCCAGTGGATCTTTTTATACAGATAAATGACCCTAACTTGCTGTTGGGGAATTAATTATTTTTGCCAGTTACTCTAGGGCATGCTGCAGCATTATGGACTAAGACCTCCAGAGCATCCTCTGACCAGGATGGCTTCTGGGATTCTGAGATTTATAAGTTTGTTTTTTTAAATCACCTTCCCATGTCTGGGTGCTAGCTCAGACATCTTGTCTATTATTAGTAGCACAAATCTTTAGGAAGGATGGCTAATTATGTCTGTTTTGGACCAAAGGGACAAAGTATGGCTTGTTTTTTTGTTTGTTTGTTTGTTTGTTTTTGCACTGAACAAATACCAAGTGAACACATCCATGCTTGGGCATACATGTGCACACATACACACACAGTTATCTTTATCCAATATAATCCTTTGCTGTTGTGGTATTTAGGGTTTTTAGAGCACGTGGCAATGGCCAATGAAACAATGACAGGATGACTTGGAAAATGCAAGCTTTTGCCTAAACTAGAATAAAGCTGTTAAATCACTTGGATTTTTTTCCTTCCAGTTCCTTTTCTAAAGAGAATAAGTCCATAAATAGTGCTGGCTTCTTTTAGAGCACAGGCAAGGACTTTGTGACTGTTAACCTCAAAGTGGCTACAGCAGAGTAGGGAAAACTTCAGCTGGAGGGTTAATCAACAAGTTCCAGTCTATTTCAGAAATCTGAATTTATCACTTATCACACAATGGCCTAAATCCTGTTGTTAGTCTGTGATTTTGCTGCAAAAGTAAAGTGACCACTTTGGGGGGGAAATTCCTCCCCTTTCACACACACAGTATAGCATTACTATGATGCCACTTTAATGGCATTCTATGACATCCTGGATTTTGCAATGTGTGCATGTGTGTAATGTATTCATATTTCCTGTCAACATGGTAACTCCATGAATTTTACATGGTTTTCTTAGGTAAAGAATTCTCAGAGGTGGTTTTGCCAGTTCCTTCCTCTGTAATATGGTCTGTCGTCCGTATCAGTGGGGGTTCAGTTCCAGACCCCTGGCAGATACAAAAAAAATGCTGGACTTCAAGTCCCATTATGGTCAATGGATGCTGATGTGCATGTGGCTGAGTTGGTGCAGCTGTGCACATGCACCACCATTGACATCAATGAGGTCAGGCCATCCATGAATGCTCCAGTCCATGGATGGCTAGCCGGCCGATACAGAGAGCAAACTGTATAATCTATAGCACCTGGTATTTGTTGGCAGTGTCCCATACAAGTACTAACCAGGGCTGACCCTGCTTAGCTTCCAAAATCAGATGGGATCTGTTGCCTTTAGGGCAGTGGTCCCCAAACAGTGCTCTTTAAGGGATTTTGGCTTTCAGCTCCCAGAATCCCAGACTATATAGCTGAAGCTTCTGGGAGATGAAGTCTAAAATCTTTTAAAGGGCACAGTTTGGGGAAATTTACTATTCTCTGCCAAAGAGCTCTCACCAAACTATACGCCCCAGGATTCCATACCATATCTATGACAGCTAAAGAGGTCTCATAGTGCTATAATTATGTTGTGTGGAAAAGTCCCATATGGTATTGGACTGTAACTGAAATTCACTCATCATTGGCTTTGTTAAATAGGATTGCTGGGATCTGTATTCCAGCAGAGGTGGGAGGGCCACAAGGTGTCTCCCCCTGTTCTAGAAGGATGTTAGAAGGTTTTAGGACACTAAATTCTCATAGGACCTTATCACACTAGGGAGATCCCACTGATAAACGGGATTTAAAATAGATTTAAATTTAAAAGAAACCCACACATGTGGGAAGTTTATCACACCACATTCCTGCTAAAGTTAAAAACCCAAAGTTAAACCAAAGGTAAAATAGGGTTGAGGCACTGTGCCTGGGCTTTAAGTCATATGGGATCCTTGTAGGGCCATACTACAGATACTTTGAGACGTTTAAAGGAAATGAGGGTATAAGTGTGCTAAATAAATTAATAATTGCAGAATACTCATTATAGGTAAATTAATAACTGCAGAATACTCACTCTGGTTCTGATAGTTCAGGTTAGAATCATAGAATCATAGAATCAGAGTTGGAAGAGACCACAAGGGCCATTGATGGGGTCAGTGTCAAATGGAGCATATTAATGCCATCTCTGTGTAACATGTATGCACAAGATAAAAGAGCCTTGCTGGGCTGGATCAAAGGCTGGTCATTTTCAGCATTCTTTCCACACTGTGGCAAATTGGAAGTCTCCCTTCTAATCTGAACCATTTTGGAGACAGTGGTTTAGAGCCCCTCTCTGATGTGGTCCATCCTCTCTGTTGCACTTGCTATTTTTTTTTAACTTCAAATCAAATGTATGATAAATCCCATATCAATGGCTTAGCCATCACTGAACAATAACAAACTTTTGAGTTAGTTGACATATATCACAACAAACTGCATATTAGACACTTGTGTCAGTGAGTGGGAATGCCAGCTTCCTACAGTTGAAGTTCTTTCCACATTGCTTACATATTAGCCTGATGTACCTTGTTCTCATTTTCTTATTTCCCCAGACTTTTCTCTGCCAACTTCACTTTTGAATCTTTCTATTCTCTCATTTATTATATCTGTTCTGCAGCAGGAGGAAAAGACAGTTTATCTCAAAGATAAGTCAGCACAGTTCTGTAAATCAGCCTGAAGGAGGGGGCATCCCTGGTGAATTACAGCAGTTTGGGAAATGCTGTACTTTTGGTGAAGAGTTGTCGGGTAACATTTGATAAGCGGAAATGAAAGATCCATTCTGTTGCCATGCCTTGAAGTCAAGGAAAATGAAGAGCATATTGCTTCAGAGACATGAGGCTCACAGTAATTACCCCCGTTGCTTGGAAAGGATACCTCTAACTTACATATTTTAATAACCAATCAATCTTTATTTACAGTCCACAGTCCATTCAAAAGAAAACAATAAAAGAACATGGCTTACTTATGTAACATACATTGACTGACATAATACAATGAAACTGAATGGCCTGTTAAAGTAGTAACAATCAGGAAGCAATCGTAGATCTGCTCGATAGCACAACATTTGAACATTTTGCAATTGTGATTAAAATATTGTGACCCTCAAAGTAATAAGGTCAACAGGGACTCGGAGGAATAAATGAAATATTCACAAAAGGGGGATGTTAACATCTCTCTAGCTTTCTAGGGAAAAACTATAATTAAAAAGAACTGCCTCTATCTCATCATAGATACAGGGCAACATCTGTTGTTTACAGCAAGGATGGGGCACCTGTGCCCTCCCCAAATTTTGTTGGTCTCTCATCAGTCTCAGTCAGCATTGTTATTTAGAATAAAAGCACATTTGGAGGGCTATAGGTTTTCCACTTCTGGATCCCCTTCACACTGCAGTTACAGCACTATGATTCCACTTCATCTGCCATGACAACATCCTGTGGAATCTGAGGATTTGTAGCTTGCTAAGGCACTAGAGTTCTCTGCCTGAGAATTATAAGTACAAATTCCTAGACTTCCTACAGGCTGCACTTTGCTCATCCCTGTCATAGAGGCTTCCTGGAGATGGTTCCCCCTTTGTGCAAAATCCCCAATTTTAGTGTGGACTGTTTTCTTAAGGTAAGGCCAATTCCAAACTGAATCTGCCCCCATCCCTCCCTTAAACCAGTTTTTAAAAACATACTTTTTCTAACTGATTTTGCAGGAAAATCTGAAGCACTTCCTAGTGATGCTTAGTGGCTATCTATACATATGTCCCCATTGTGCCTTTGCTGGTGTGAGTCACTCATTCTGAGGGCACAATGAGGTGCCCAGCTGTGTGATCCATGCTAGGCACTTTGTTTCTGATGTCAGAGAGAGCAACTCACTCCAGTGAGGGCACTTCTAGGCAACACAGTACAAACATGTGGAGACAGCTGTCTGGTGTCACTACATAGTGGGGAAGTAATGGAGGGAATCTGGGGCTAGAGTACTGTGGGAGCAGCCCAGAGTATTCCAGCTGTTCTAGATGAGCCCCTTTCTGGATGCTGATTTAGACCACTTTAAGTCCTGTTCTCTGGTTCTAAGCCAAGAGACCCTAGAAACTAGGTCTTTTGAGGACTAGGTTACACAATTATCCACAGATATATAAAACTACAAATCACAGGGTTCTGAAGGAGGCATGATATGGAAACAGTAACCATTTAACTGGTTTTATACAGATTTAGATTGTACTCCTAGATAAGAGGGTATAAGTCCCATATCAGTGTTAAGAGCATGCTGCTTGAAATGGTGGTGTAGCTGTGTATACAGTGCCTGAATATAGAGGCTCTGTTTTTCACTCCCTTATGTTTTGTACCAGGCTGAGGTGAAGTAAGGTTACTGGTGGGGGGAAATCTCTCTGAAGCCTTGGCAAGCTGCTCCCGGTCAGGTCTTACACCACTGAGCAAGATGGCCGATTCATTCTCACTATATAAAGAGAGTCAGTGTGGTGTAGTGGTTTGAGTGTTGTGCTAGGACTGTGAGAGGTCAGGGTTTGAATCCATGGAAACCCACTGGTTGATAGAGAACTTTTTGGATTATTAATGCAGAGAATCTTAATGATTAATATTCAGTTAAATTTGGAACTTTTTTTTAAGAAGGGGGGTGGTCTGATGGATAACGTTGGAAAAAAGCTATTCCAGTATATGAATATGACAACAAGATTGTTATATGCACAAAATGGAAGAATTTAACACTATCCATTTGGGTAAATCTAGCAGTTATGGACAAACTATATGGTTTGATTAAAGAAAAGTTGTTAGTGATTTAAAAAACAAACAAACTGGAGAACCCTTGTCAATTTTTGCAGAAAAGAAAACAATGAGGATTTCGAGTTGGAAAAAAATAAGTTATTGAATGAAGGAAATATGCTGTAATTTTAGAGAGAGAGGTATCAATACCTATATATATGTGTATGTGTGTGTGTGTATATATATATATATATATAGAAGTAATTTTTTCTTCTTTACTCTTCGTTTGTATTCCTTTTCTTTAATTTCTATCATTTTAATGTATTTTTAAATTTTTTAATTAAGATTTTTTTTAAAGAAACCCACTGGGTGATCTTGGATAAGTCCTGCTTTCTCAGCCTCAGAGGAGGGCAATGGCAAACCTCCTGTAAATACCTCTATGCAAGAAAATACTGTGATAAGGTCACAGTAAGTCAGAGTCAACATGAAGACACATGACAACAACAAAGACAACAACATTTTATAAAGGCAGTTGACACATTTAAATATATGAATAAATCATTCACTTCAGTGGCTTGATTTGCAAAATAGCTGAAAAGTCCACTTGTTTTCCAGTCTTCAGCAGTTTCATGAGGTCTTCTGTTTCTTTGCAAAACTGGAGTGTCAGTTTCGTACAAGTTCTCAGTTTTTCTTTAGGAACTTATGGTAACTTTGTCCGTAACAAGAATAAGGGGAAATAAAAAAAAAGTGTCAGTGAACTGCATCTAGTCTGATATACTTCTCTCTGTGACTTTTATAACTCATTCAGTGGCATCTGAAGAATCCTACTCAAAATAATCAGACCAGGAAGAGCCTACAGTGCCAAAAGTGTCCCCTCCCTAGAGTATAAGGGGCTATACAGAGGTCTACAGCCTCCCTGTTACTGGCCAGATCAGGGCCACAACAACCTCACACCATGGCCCTGATCTGGCCTCTGGTGGGCACAAAAGGAGCCACAAAAAGTGGCTCCTTTTTGTGACCTCCAGGGGGCATCATATCCATGGTATTGCAGCTTTTTGATGCCCCTTTGGCACTGCATCATGTGGATGCAGCGCTGTAGTCATGCCATGTGGCACCATGGGGGTGGAGTTAGGGCATCCAGTGTAAGCACTCTGGGCCCTGACTCTGCCTACAGGCCAGCACAAAGTACTGGTCAACATAGGCCCTATGTAGTCAAGAGCAGACACCAATAACACACATTCTCTGGACAACTCGCCTCCTCCATTCCAGGTTAGGAGAAAGGAGGCCTTTCCCCCTAGTACAGCAGTAGTGAGCCAAACAGAAACAGAGGAGGAACCAGTATGTCCTGTACAACTTTTAGTACCCGGTGGTGAGTACAGTGCGCTCTTGTCTTATGTGGGGGATCCATTCCCCCCCCGCCCGCGTAAGGCAAGTTCTGCATATGCTTGAGAACCATTGAAATTAATGGAGATCGTGCATGCAGTGCCACATGGTGCGCATACCACGGGCACGTGTGTCATTTCCTATATGTTGCATGATCACATAAAGGGCACCCACTTGTGATGTGGGTGCACTGTAATTGGCTACCTGGCTTTTAAAGTTAGGTACCTATAAATGTTGCAGAGGAGAAGGAGAGTCTTCAGTGCAAACAACTAATATAAGACCTGAAAGATTCTTTCTTTTGTGCTTTTGGATTTCTTGAATTTCTGAGCCATTATGCGGCCCTATAAGGTATAGATCTTATCTCTCTCCTTCCTTGCCTTTGTTCTGTTTGACTGCTTGTTTACTGTGAGATACTTTGGAATGATTGAGACCTTACCACCACTTCTTCCCTCACCACCACCCTACATGATGACACATGTAGGGCCTGGACTGACCTTCATTTTCTATGACTGCTTAGCCATAGTGGACCTGAGCTATTCCAACACTTTCTGCTGCATAGCTTAGGGTAGTGATCTGAAACTATTACAGTTCTCCTGCCACATTCACAGATTTAACATTTGTGGATTTGAGTATTCATGGGTTATTTGCTACTGCCTCTACTGCTGCCCTACACCATTTTTAACAGGGGCCTATTGTAATAGCAATAGTAGCTATTTTTTTATACTGCTTCATGCTGAACTAAGCAGTCTCTAAGCAGTTTATAATGTGTAAGCTAATTGCCCCCAACAAGCTAGAGGCCTCGAAAAGATGCAAGCCTGAGTCAACCCTGGAGTCCTTGGCTAGAATCAAACTCACAACCTTGTGGCTGTAAATGAGTGGCTGCAGTATTGGCATTTAACCACTGCACCACCAGGGCTACCTTTTATAAGTCTCACCTCATGTTTGCAGTCCCTCTTCAAGCCATGTGAGACAGTCTATGAAAGAGTGCAAATATGAGGTGAGGTCTATAAGACCCTATTAAAATGGCATAGGGCAGCAGTGGAGGCAGGCACCTGCTTCTACCTTGCAAAGGAACCACCTCCTCCTACCACAGATTTAAATGTATTTTACATTTGAATCTGCAGTGGGTTGAATCCATGGATCATCTTTTTTTTCCTATGTCTTAAATCTGCTTTGGGGACCTAGAAATATTCATGATTTCCTCCCATGTGAATGTGGAGGGATGACTGTAATTCCTTTTTAGAGCCAGAGAATAGGCAGAAATGTTATAGAGTATATGTAGAAATTATTGGAGATACAGGGAGTTGTCATCCCTGAAAGGTATTTTTTTCTCCAAGCTCCAAAGTAGAAATTTTTAAAATTAGCTGTGTCAGTTGCCTCTCTTTATATTCACTGCTGTTAAATTTGTTGGTTTCCACATGAAGGTTGCCAAGGGAGGGAATAAAACCATTACACTTATTAACAGGAGGGGGCACTGATTTAAATCAGCTCTTTGTATTTAATTTATTCCTAGTCTAGTTTATAGAGTAGCTTAGCATGGGTTCCAATGGTTTTCCATGCAGTGTAGCATCTGGAAAATTTGCTCTTTAAATCCATTATCCTTTCAGTTTCTGCAGTCGATAGACTGTTGGGTGTGAACATGGGGATTTCAGGCTCAAATTGGTTCTACGCAATGAAGCTCATGAGGTTAGCCTTGGGTGGAATCACTCTCAGGCTGCTTTGAAGTCCTTTCGGGCTTACAGTGAGGAGAAATAAGATAAAAGGTTGGACAGTACATATGACACAGCAAAGTGCAATAGAAACAATAATAACATTTGGATCAGCACTTGCTACTTTATCATCCAGACCTCAGAAAGAGACCGTGGGATTATGAATACAGGTAGTTCTTCAAGGAGGTCCAAGCTTGATTTTCTTATAAGAACATTTATTATTCCAGCTGATAAACAGGAAAATATTACAATATCTTACCTTTTTCAAAAGCAAAACAAGAATAAGATTCTGTCAGTCTACATCTGTCACACAAAAGGATGCTTTCAGAGCCAGCAGAGCCACACATGAACTATAGATTGTGGTTCTCATTGCAGAGTCATACGCTAAAAGCTTCTCCCCACTGTGCTTGTCTCCTTGAATGATGGTAGTCTTGTAAATACTGTCTTGCTACCTGCCGTTCAAAACAGCTGGAGATGGACAGAGATGTCCTTATTGGGAAAGTGACCTGTGTAGGAGTGCTACAAATTCTCAGGGACTCAGAAAAACTCAAGGACAACATTCCATATCCACTGTTTTGTTCCTCCAGTTCTTATGACCTTGTTGAACAAGGAAATAATTCAAAGTGGCATTATGTCAAGGCCCAGCGTTTCAAAGTGCTGTTATGTGGAGTCTGGTTTAGGCATTCAAGGTCACATCAGAGAAGAATCCATGACCTTGGTTATAACTTTCACCTACATGATGTTAAGTGTACATGTTGGATTTGAAATAAGCCCAAATCTTGAGCAGAATTAGTCTGCTTAAGAGTGGTTCTGGTGCTTCCCGAGGTAGTGGGCTTCATTCCAGAACCCAACTGGATCCTGGCTGAAGCTTTGTATGGATTTTCAAAAGTCATGGGGAAACAACAACAACGAAATCTTTCACATTTCATTTCTTTGAAAATATTCAGTGAAGGGAGAGGGAGATAATGGAGTTGAATGATGGACAGGTCTATCTTATATTGTTAGAGAATGTTTTTCCAAGTGTTTTTCATATTTTTGTGGAGGAGGTAGGATTCTGGTAATATATGCCATTCCAACTTGTTTCTTCTTTGCAAAGTACAGACATAAAAACTAGTGGATTAGTGATGTTGATTCTTCTATTTCTCCCCTTCCCCCATTTGCATGGGAGATAGCTGTTTATTTTCAATGCTGAGAGTTTTTGCATTTTTGAGAATGCTATCTATCTATCTAGCAAGCATAAATTGTGCAAACTGTACAAATTGCATTGTTAAACTATGATAGCTGCTGCCTTGTTTTTTTAAAAATAGTAGTATTTGATAAGTTCGGTATTTCTGTGTACACATGTTTTGTTTGACAAAGGGAAAAGGCACTAGTTTTGTGTAGGTATGTTTTGTGCAAATGGCTGATACTTCAGTTTTTAAAAGTGCTTGTTTGCTCATTCTCATCCTGGAGTTGAGAAATTTCAGTATGGTTACTGAACTCTTAACAGTCTGCCTTGAAAGTAAGTATGGTAATATGTCTAATTCAGAATAAGCAATTTTAGCAAAACATATTCACATTTTGGTTATTAATTTCCTTGCAATTAATTCTGTCCCTTATCTGATTGGAAGTCTGGTGTTGCTAAGTAGAATATAGAGAGAATATGGTATTTAGCTGGGATGGCATGATTGGATGGGGAGACGATGGAACTACTCTTCACTACTGAAAGAGTCTTGAACTGGCTCTTAAGTGTCATAACATCCTACCCGCTATACCTATCCTTCTGATATTATGAAGTTTTCTTGCCTGGAGACATCTCTATAATGTCAGTTATTTTCATAACACTAGCCCACTATTTTCTTACCACTAGTATTATTTTCATATCACTAAGACAGGAAAAGAAAGGCAAGTAAGTTTCCCGACCCTAATTTATGATACTCCTTAAACATAAATTGTTTCATACAACCTTCTGAAAATGCAGATTTCTTATTTAGGGTGACCTTTTTGATGTCTGTCATTTTTCAGAAAAAAATGGATCTACCAGAGACCCAGGCAGTAAATATGTGTTTTTCCTCCAAGTGAAAAGGCTATTGTTACATCTGCATTGATTCCTTTTAAACATGCTAGCTTTGCTTCCCTGAAAGAGGCAACTACAACTGCAACTAACTTCCACTTCTGCCAAGAAGTAAAAATGTTATCGAGTCTCACCATGCAAGGCTGCTCAGATCTAGCATATAGAAAAGAAATATATATGCTCTTTGCAGTATCTCACTCAGGTGTTTCCTCTCTTACTAGAAGAAAGAGGAAAAGGCAACAGCATCTTGCTCTCAGTAGATGTTGCAACAAATTCTTAGGGAAATAAATAGAAGTTGCTGTTGAAGCTCTGCAGGAGTCCAGCTTAATGCTCTTAACCTGTTGAGAGCAAAGTGAACTGTTCATTAAAACAGCTGTTTAACTGAGACACACCTGTATTATGTGCCTTGTTACTACCCTTGTTTCTAATCTGAGAAGCAAAGTATTTAAGTAGATAAAAGTGCTTTAAAATAGATGTAGAGTATTTTTGTTGTTGCCGTTCTTTCCCACCTGTCTCATTATACTACAGCCTCATTACCTTAGTGGGGCTACCAGAATAACACAACAAATATTCTTTCTCAGATCTGAGTGCAAACAGAACTACAATATAGTGATAAAAGTCAGCAGCAAAATGCTGCAATGTTCATCTTGAAGAACATTATTCCAACTCATGGGTGACAGGCATGTTCTTTCACTTAACTGAGATACCATGCCATTCCTTGCTAGAAGTGGCTTCTGGGTCAGGTGTTACTTAGAATATCTTGTTCACAAGCAATGGCAGTGTGCTGGAGAAGAAAGAGTGGTTATTGTTGCTACCTTGATCTGTGTTTCAGGACTCAATGCAGCAGGTAGAGGTTTATTTTCTCCCTTGTTACATGTGCTATCTGTCTCAGGATAGTAGAGAGATATTCCTTTTAATTTTCAGGTATTTCTCCCCCCCCCCCCCCCGTACTCCTCTCAATCTAAAATCTGTCAACAAAGATGGAAAATGAAACAATGGTCTGAAGACCAAACACACTCAATATACATTCCAGTTCCAAGAAAGGGGCCACCAGGGGTTGCAGTAAACACAGGATCATTGTGTGAATCTCCCATGCAAGCAAGTAATGCTCAAAATATTACAGCAAAGACTTTTGCTATATATGGAGTAATAAATGCCAGGTGCTCAAGCTGGGTTCAGGAAAGAAGAGACACTAGAAATCACATTGCAAACATACATTGGGTAATGAAACATACCAAAGATTTCAGAAGAAAATCAGCCTGTGCTTTCTAAATTATAGCAAAGCTTTTGGTTGTTTAGACCATGAAAAACAGCGGATTGCTCCTAAAGACAGCAGTGTGCCACAGCATTTTATTGTCTTGATGCATAACCTCTGCTCAGGACAAGAGGCCACCATCAGGACAGAGAATGGAGAAGGAGAATGGTTTCCAATTGGCAAGGGGGTCAAGTAAGGTTGTATTTCATTACTCTATCTGCTCAACCTATATGCTGAATATTATACATAAAGCAGGATCAGACCTGGAGGAAGTATGTGTGAACATTAGAGGAAGGCCCATCAACAATTTAAGATATACAGATGACACCATACTACAAGCAGAAAATAACGAAGACTTGAAATGATTACGGAATAAAATCAAAGAAAAAGGTGAAAAGGCAGGTTTATAGCTGAACATTAAAGAGACAAAAATAATGACTACATATGATTTAAATAAATTTAAAATAGATGATTAAGACATTGAAACAAAACAAACAAAAAACAGCTTCATTTATATACCGCTTCATACCCTTAAGGAGTGTCTAAGCGGTTTACAATTGTAAGCTATTTGCCCCCCAACAATCTGGGTACTCATTTTAGCGACCTCGGAAGGATGCAAGCCTGAGTCGAGCTTCAGCCCTTTTGCTGGTCTTGAACTCGCCACCTTATGGTTTTGAGTGAGTGGCTGCAGTACAGGCATTTAACCACTGCGCCACCAGAAAGAGTTAAAGAGTTTCCATACCTTGGCTCACTCACTCTCAAGCAGCCGAACGCCTTTGGAAAAATTCCAGGGACTGGGCCAATTTTATTTATTATAAATGTGTTCTTTTTACCTTCTACTAATAAACTCTCTGCGTTTCCACCTGATTCTGTGGATGCACTCTCTACACTGCTAAATTCTTCCAAACCTACAACTTTTTCTCTTGATCCTATCCCCTCCTATCTTCTAATCTCTATAACCCCTTCTTTTCTGCCTTCACTCCTCCATATCTTTAATTTCTCTTTCTCTCTTCGGGTTCCTTCCCTTCGCACTTCAAACATACTCTCGTTTCCCCAATTCTGAAGAAACCCTCTCTCGACCCCTCTTCTTTGTCTAGCTATCGTCCAATCTCTCTTCTTCCTTTTCTTTTGAAGGTTCTGGAAAGGGCCGGTTATTCTCATTGTCTTGAGTTTCTCGAAGCCAACTCCATCCTGGAACCTTCAGTCTGGTTTCCACCCACAACATTCTACAGAGACAACCATCACCAAGATCTCAAATGATCTTTTGCAGGCCAAGGCGAATGGCCTCTATTCTCATTCTTCTTGATTTGTCTGCAGCCTTCGACACAGTGGACCACTGTCTCTTGCTTGACTTACTTTCGGACCTTGGGTTCTCTGACTCTGTTCTCAACTGGTTTAAATCTTACTTGTCAGACAGATCTTTTGCAGTGGCCACAGGTGGTCAGACTTCCCCCTCTGTTCCCTTATCTGTTGGAGTTCCCCAGGGCTCTGTCCTGGGTCCCCTTTTGTTCTCTCTCTACACACTGTCCCTTGGTAAACTCATCAGTTCTTTTGCTTTATACTGTCATCAGTATGCCGATGACACTCAGCTGTATCTTTCCACCCCTGACCTTTCACTGGGGCTTGAACAGCAAGTTTTATCTTGTCTGGCTGCCATCTCTCAGTGGATGTGGCATCGGTACTTAAAGCTCAACATGTCTAAGACAGAGCTTCTCATCTTCCCACCTAAGTCCACCCTTCAATACTCCTTCTCTGTTTCTGTTGACGGCACTTCTATTCAACTGGTTCAGCAAGCCTGCAGTCTTGTCTTCATCTTCATCTTTCATTCCTCTCTGTCGTTTATTCCCCAGATTCAGGCCACCGCCAAGACTTGTAGATTCTCCCTTTACAATATTGCTAAAATCCGTCCATTCCTCACAGCCTTCACTGCCAAGTCTCTGGTCCATGCCCTGGTGGTATCACAACTAGATTATTGTAACCTTCTTCTGACAAGGCTTCCTCTCTCTCACCTCCATGCTTTAACTCCAACCTGTGAGTACCGATGACGTGGACAAGCTTCTTGGAAGTATGAAAAAGACGACCTGCTCCCTCGATTCCTGTCCATCTTGGCTGGTCGTCCAGGGAGGGGACACACTGAGGGTATTCCTTCGGGATACAATCAATGCGTCCCTCAGAGAAGGCTGTTTACCATCCTGTCTGAAGGAGGCAGCTGTTAAGCCCCTCCTGAAGAAGCCTTCTCTTGACCCCCTGGACAGGAACAACTATAGACCAGTGTCCTTGCTCCCTTTTTTGAGCAAGGTGATCGAGAGAGCAGTTGCCTCTCAACTTCAGGTTGTCTTGGATGAAACCGATTATCTCGATCCATTTCAAACCGGCTTCAGGACAGGACATGGAGTGGAGACTGCCATGGTCGCTCTGACTGATGACCTCCGCCTGAGTATCGACAGGGGTAGTGTGACCCTGCTGGTGCTCTTGGATCTCTCGGCGGCTTTTGATACTGTAGATCACTCCATCCTCTTGAGTCGACTGAGGGAGTTGGGGATCGGGGGCACCGCACTCCGGTGGCTCCGGTCCTTTCTCTCTGGAAGATCTCAAAGGGTGAGGCTCAGGGACAGTTGCTCCTCCAAGATTGAGCTTAACTGCGGCATCCCTCAGGGCGCCATTCTGTCCCCGATGCTATTTAATGTCTACATGAAGCCGCTGGGTGAGATCATTCGGAGGCATGGAGCTCAGTGTCTTCAGTACGCTGATGACACTCAGATATACCTCTCCATGACCAGATCGTCGGTTCGGACTTCAGATGGCGTCTCTCCTCTTAATGACTGCCTTGCAGCGGTAATGGATTGGATGAGGAAAAACAGGCTGAAACTCAATCCAGACAAAACGGAGGTACCAGCTGTTACAGGCCCGAAACCAGGTTCGGAAATACATCTTCCGGTCCTAGATGGAGTCACACTCTCCTCGAAGGACCCTGTTCGCAGTCTGGGGGTGCTCCTTGACTCGTCGCTTCACATGACTAGTCAGGTGAATGCGGCAGTCAGGAGTGCCTGTTATCAGCTTTGGCTGATACGCCAGCTGCGCCCCTACCTGGATCAGAGGGACCTGGAAACAGTGGTGCACGCTTTGATAACCTCACGTTTGGATTTCTGTAACGCGCTCTACATGGGGCTACCCTTGTGCCTAACCCAGAAACTCCAATTAGTTCAAAATATGGCAGCCAGGCTTGTTAGCGGTACACCTAGGAGAGAGCACATTACACCTGTGCTTAAAGCTCTCCACTGGCTGCCGATTAGTTTCCGGGCGCAGTACAAGGTGTTGGTTTTAACCTTTAAAGCCCTACATGGCTTGGGTCCATCTTATCTCAGGGACCGCCTCTCCCCATATGAACCCTCCCGCACGCTTCGGTCCTCTGGGAGAAATCTGTTGCAGCCCATGAAGACTAGGTTAGCGCAGACCTCCCAGAGGGCCTTTTCTGCTTCTGCTCTCAGGCTATGGAATGGCCTGCCGGACGAGATGCGTCTCATTACATCACTAGACTGTTTTAAAACAGCCTTAAAGTCGCATCTCTTCCGGCAGGCCTTCCCTGAAACTGTATAATCTACCTGGCTCCTAAAATCTTTCAGCCAATTCCCAACTCCTTATCCCCCCCCCCCCCCGTATTTTGTCACTACCCATGCTGTGGCCAGCATTGCGGTTTTGTGTACTATGTTGTATTGTATTTTTATTGTTAGTAATTTAATTTTAAACTTAACTAATTTAATCCTATTTTAAGGGGGGGGGGGAGGTTGGGATGGAATTCTTGAATTATTTTAATCTGTAATCTGTTTTTAACTTTGTTGTACCCCGCCTCGATTGTTTTACAGAGGGGCGGGTAAGAAATAAATATTATTATTATTATTATTATTAATCTCTGTCCAGAACTCAGCAACACGTTTTATCACATCCGCTTGCCACTTTCACTATGTTTCTCCTCTCTCATCTTCCCTTCATTGGCTCCCCTTCCCCTTCCGTATCCAGTACAAACTTTTGTTGTTGACTTTCAAAGCCCTCCACGGACTGGCCCCTCCTTACTTGTCTAAACTTCTTTCTCCTCACACTCCTTCTCGTACCCTCCATTCTGGCAGTCAAGGTCTCCTGTCCCAGTCAAGGATCTCCACTGCCCTGTCCCAGATTCATTCGTTCTCACCTGCTGCCCCTTACTCCTGGAACCTTCTTCCCCCTTCTTCAAAAGTAAGTTAAAGACTATATTGTTTAGGGAAGCATTCCCAGGATTGTGCCTTCTTCCCCAGGATACCTCCTTTTAACTATTTATTAAGAACACTAGCCCTCCCTGCAGTCATCTGCCTTGGTCCAGGCCCCAGAGGGAGGGAAGAACCACTGGACCTCATCCCCTTTCCCACCACCTTTCCTTTCTCCTTTTGTGTTGTCTCTTTTAGACTGTAAGCCTGAGGGCAGAGATCTGTCTAATTATAAGATTGTATGTACAGTACTGTGTAAATTTACAGTGCTATATAAATAAAGCATAATAATAATAATAATAATAATAATAACAATAAATCAGAAAGGAGACTGCAATAAAGAAATCAGAAGACTGACACTTGAATATGCATCAATGAAGGAATTTGACAAGATTCTGAACTGCAAAGATATATCACTGAAAACTAAGAGTTAGGATTGTCCATGCCATCCTATCTTCAGTTTCTATGTATGGTTTGAAAGCCTGACAGTGAAGAAAGTGGATAGGGAGATAATCAACTCATTTGAAATGTGGTGCTGGAGGAGAGTTCTGTGAATACCATGGACTGCCGAAAGTACAAATAAATGGTTCCAAAGGCAAATCAAGCCTGAATTGTTCCTAAAAGCCAGGATGAGACTGAGACTGTTGCACTTTGGATATATGTGAGAAGACATGACTCACTAGAAGAGACAGTAGTGATTGGTAAGATAGAAGGCAGTAGTAAACAGGGAAGACTGCATTATACGTGGATAGACTCAATCAAAGAATCTCTGGCCCTGAATTTGCAAGACCTGAGCACAATTGTTGATGACAGTGTGACTTGGAGGTCTCTCATTCATAGGGCCACCATAAGTCAAAGTCAGCTTGAGAGTAATTACCAACATATCTCCTCTCATCTCTTGATATCTAAGCAGTATATTTGGAATAGTGTTTAAAAGTGGAAGAGATAGAAAAGAAAGTGGTGACAAGACTTTCTTCTGACTTCCTCTTGTGACTGCTACTACCAAATGTCTTTTCTCTTCTACCTGTCTGTGCAGTGCCTGGACCTAGCCACTATTTAAATTTCACCTGATGCTCTTTTGCTGAATTGAGTGAGGTAAAGAACTGGAGGGAGTTGTTAGGCTAGCTGGCTGGCTAAATGGTATGGGTTTTAAAAAAAAAGAGTGGGAGACAGGAAGAGGCTTGTAAAGAGGAAAGGACATTTTGAGGGACAAGTGAAGAAGGCGAAAGAGACACTGCTTCCCTCTGCTTCTCAACCTCCTTTATCCAAATCTGTATTGGAGTCATTGCTGGTTAAAATCAAGTGCCATTTCTCTCTTTATGGATGTAGCAGTAAGAGGAGGAGAAGACAGCCTTATTGAGTACATGGTATTCATACATATTCATTTTCCTGGTTTTCACATTAGCTCCTTTTTGATGCTGAAGGAGATTTTAATATTTGATATAGTTTAAAAATCTTGGTGTTTCCCCAATCATCTTGATACACACTTCCCCCATTGCCTCTAAGTCCTGTTATTTTGGCTATGTAAGCCTCAAAATTTCACAATTAGCTGTGATAGACTTTTTCTATATGGAAGTGCCCTAAGTAGGGATGCAATACATTCCACTGGGATCTTGGAAAGCTTTATCTCATATTCTGATGGCTATGTAGGAAGGCAATGAGTTATACATTGGTCTAGATAATAGGCTTTGGAGAGTGCATGGATCCCTTGATAGAGCTGAAGAGAATTAACATATTTTTATAGCTCTGCAACTAATTTGATATGCCATCTGTTAGAAAACCATACTCTTTTTTGCAGTGGGTTTCTCTCCTCTAATAGTGGTTGTGTTACAGCCACTAAATTATTTTTAAAATTATTTGCACTTTTAAAATATATAGGTAAATTTCATGTTCCCAGTGTGCAAATGCTAGGATTCTTTTCTGAAGTTATTTTAAGAAATTTGTTACCATTGCATAAGGATGTTCAAGGGTGTCATGGGGTGCATTTACACTGTAGAAATAATGTAGTATGATACTACTTATGGCTCTTGCAGAATCCTGGCATTTGTAGTTTTGTGAGGTGCAAGCACTCTTTGGCATAGAAGACTAATGCTCTTGGAAAACTACAAATCCCAGGATTCAGTAGGATGGAGCTACTGCACTTAAAGTGGTGTCTGTAACTGCATTATTTCTACAGTTCAGTTTCACCCTTGTTTCCTTTTTCCTTTCCTTCTTCTTTCTTGTGGCTCAGGTAGTTATATAATGTAAGAAATACCAATTTATAATTCTAATTATTAATTTCTTAATTATATTGCCCTCTTAATATATTTAAATAGATCTCACAGATGTTTTGAGCACCTTATCACACAAGGCTGGTAAATCACAACTAGAGTAGGATAATGATGCCTTTGGTTGTGGCTTATCACATGGCCTTGCTCTTCTGCTGTTCTGCCATAGGAGATTGTTTGGAAAGGATTTCTTTTCATTATCACAAAAAATCCAGTAATGACCTCCTTTCCCACAACTATTCTGCTCAGATTTCCAATGTGATGCTTTAATGTCAATCCTGCATGGTCACTGGTTGGTCAGTGGGTGTGCTTTGGGGAGTGGCTTAGATGACCTAGTGATCACTGGAGAAGGAGAAGATGTTGAAATTTCAATTTGATTTCCTTTCAATTGGCAAAGTAATTGAGAAAGTTTGAAACTTTTTTTTAATCTATCTATACAAAAAAATTCCATTGGCATATGGCCAGGCCCCTTCCCTTACTGGGGCTTGGCAGAGCAGCCAAGAAGGGAAAACTTTACTTGCTACTCCTCCATCCTACCTCCTTTTCCAGCTGAGTATCCCTGTTATGGAATCTTACACACACACACACACACACACACACAGAGTTCTGGAAATGTAAGTGGAAAAGAGTCGTAGAGTTTATAAAAGCATTTATTTCATCACTCCCTGTTAGTTGCTGGCAGATTAATCTCTACTTTAGCTGCTGGCTTTCATCTGGTGGTGCAGTAGTTAAATGTCTGTATTGCAGTCACTCTCTCACAAACCATAAGGTTGCGAGTTCAATACTAGCTGGGGGCACAGGCTCTACTTAGGCTTGAATCCTTCTGAGGTCACTAAAATGAGTACCCAGCTTGTTGGGGGCAATTAGCTTATAGTTGTAAACTGCTTAGATGCAGTTGTTCTCAACCTTTGGGCCTCAGATGTTTTGTACTTCAATTCCCAGAAATCCCAGTCAGTATGCTCATTGTTCAGGCATTCTGAGAGTTGAAATCTCAAAAATCTAGAGGACCAAAGGTTGAGAACCACTGGCTTAGAGATTGCTTAGGCAGTATGAAGTGGTATATAAATGAAGCTGCTATTGCTATCTGCCAGTAATGAATCAAGTCTGTCCTGAATCAGGAAATTACCATTCCCGGGGGGGGGGGGGATCCTTTTTAAAACATAACACTGTTTTCATTTCATTTTATATTTCTATGTGGGGCATCTCTGTCTCTCTTCATGTGTGCCAAATTGGGAAAATGGGTGGGCATAATGTCTTGAAGAAGGTAGTGGCTGGGCAGTCCCAAATGCTGTGTGTCATAAGCTTTTAGCACAAGCAAAGGCTGCAGTGTTGGAAAGATTTTGAAGATGCAATAGGGAAGAGAGCAATCCTGATTGCATAGCATTTTTGAAAATGCTATTTTAGTGAAGAACCTCGTGTGATAAGCCTCTTAGAGATTGCTAGAGATAAATGTGGCATCTGGATTATCCTTCTGAGGATGTGACTGTCCTCTGGCACTAAGAGTGGTCTTAACTGCAGAAAACGAGCATTTGAACATGAGAAATAAACAATATATAAAGCAGGTTGCTTCCACCATTGACCCTGGAACAAAGGGGCTTAATTCCCTCCAAAATTGGAGTGGGAGGGTAAGCCCCCCCCCCCACATGATCTGGAAAGAATGGAACACTAAGACCAAGAGTTTACCCTCCTCAAGAAATGTCAATCAGAATTGTACTAAATGATCAAACACTGAGAAATATTAAGACAGCTTGTTGTTGTTGAGCCCCCCCCCCCCCCCCGGAATAATACACTGTGCCCACTTACTTGGTGGTAAGATACAGCAAGTGCATGGAGGGCACACATGAAGAAAGAGGGAGAAATAAATGAGGAAGAGCTGCTTCTTTGTTTTCCATGTATTCTCTAAAGCTGATTGGGATGAGAAAGTTGGAACCTAGGAATGTAATGGTGGAGGTGGGGGTCCCATACAAATTAGCCCAGTGTTCTGCAAGGGGTCCCAGGGCCCATGTCACACATATTTTTGTTTTTGAGGCAAGCAGCTCCAAGTCCCATTATTTTTTTAATTTGTGTGGACAGGAACAGTGGGTGTCAGCCATGCTCAGAGTAGTCTAAAATTTGAACTATTGGTATGCAGGAAAATGGCCTGAGATTACAAATGAAATGCTGCTGGGATCCATTTGTTGCCAATACAGTTGCATGCCCTCCAACATTTCATAGATAAAAACTTTTAACCAAGCAACATCAGATTATGGTTGAGATGGCAAAAAGTAATAATGAAGAAGAACACAATTGGCAGGAGAAGATGCAGCAATTGCTTTTGTCTGTGCCTGCTGGGAAGGGTCAGAGTGCATCCCTCCTTTCCTTTCCCCCTTGCTGACTTATTTGTGTGCAAACTAATTTTGCACTTTAAACTCCGTTTGCACCAATGGAAATAGTCTGAAGACAAAAGTTGGAAGTAGGAAGAGAGAAACTGGAACATTTCAAAAACAGCTGGGAAAAAAATGAAATGACAGAGGATCAATTACGGCTGTCCCTGACAAAATAGGACAGCTAAGGGGTAGGCATCTGGCACCTGCTTTTTGTGATTGCAGCTCTACAGGTCCAGGCAACTGAGGCAAGTAGCATGTGAAATAGGCCCATATAAAGTCTACCACAAGCCTTGTATGGGGAGGCCTTTATACAGGTTTCATGTGTACCAACTAGCTTAACTTGGCCACCCAATCAGTGGGGCCCAAAGTCTCAGGAGTGCCAAGTGGCAGCAGTGGGTCTTGATGCAAAATCTGTTAGAAAACAAGTAGTCAAGAAATATTTCAGCTCTCATCTTTCAGGTGTTAATCTATAACTGGTAGCCACCCACTGAACAGAGGTGTTGCTGGTGCTGCTACTCTTATTGTCAAACCTGGCAGCCTTCTCCCAGGAGTCAGGAATCTGTGTCATTTTGACAAGCGATTTGATTCCATAAATTTGTTTGCTCCCATGAAATTAGACCCTGCAAGTATGGAGAGTAAAAGCCACCAACTCCAAAGTGCACCTCACTTCTCATTTCCCTATCCATATCCAGAACCTGCATAACCCACTTCTGTTCACAAAAGCTGACCTGTCACAGTCTTGAAAAGATTGGTGCATGCTGAATGAATCATTTCCAAGAGGACCAAGCAAGTGATCCAAGTTACAATTTCCTCCTATCAGATCTTTCCTACATGATTGATGATCAGGGAGTTACAATCTGAATTATCTGGAGGGAAGAAGGTACAATAAATCCAACTGTCTTTTGCATCTGCAAGTCTGCTTTGGGAGGTTACATGTGCTCTACCTCACCTAGAGTAGGTGAGGGAGATGTCATTTGATGCTTCACTTTAAACATTGGTGACATATTTTACAGTACTGCATGACCAGATGTTACAGGTAAATAAATTAACAGTACCAGCCACTGTCTCAAAAATATGACAAAAACAACTAAAGACTTAGAAGAGTTACAGTTTCATTCCAAAAATGATGAAATTATTCTTTGTTAAAGTCTAACCGTAATGCAATTGTGCTAATAGTTGTATCTTAAATATTGCCAAAAATAGTTATAAGGATTGATAAATTACTAGGATAATTACTTCCCTGAGGATCTAGCATAAAATTTCATGCTCATTACTAGAAGAATCTGTTTTTTTTTAATTGGTTTAAACCAGCCTCTTAAGATTACCTCATTTTAATCAATACATGCAAAAGTGCATTCTGAATGTTCAGCTTGATTCAAAATAGAGCAAATCCACAGATGTGCAGTTTACCCCTATTTCTCTACTAATTTGGCATCTCTTTTAAACTGTGAAAAAATAAAATCACATGTTGCTGAATTACATCTTGACTTTTCCCTATTATGCCACCCTCCCCCAAATTCATATATAAACTAGTTTCTTGGAATTTTTATTTTACAAAAATGAGAGCTTTGAAGTAACCTAACAAAATGTTCACAGTGTCAAAGAACAATGCCTTCTTAATTTACATCATGTACTGTGAATAGGCTAGCTTTTGAAAGAATGTTTAAAGATCCTTTAAAGAGAGCTTACAACCTCAGTGTCAACATGCCTGGCATTTTGTTTTCTCTTGAATATTCAATCCAGAGCTTGGGAACATTGTTTTGGGACATTAGCTACCACAATACCCCAGTCTAGGAGTCATAGTCCAAAAAGGATGTTGAAAAGGATACAGTCGGTCCTCCATATCCATGGATGCTTTATCCGTGGTGTTAACTATCCACAGCATGAAAATATTTTAAAAATATATAAATTCCAAAAACAAACCTTGATTTTTTTTTCATTTTATATAAGGGACACCATTTTACTATTCCACTGTATTTAATGAGACTTCAGCATCCAGGGGTTTTGGTATCTACGGGGAGTCCAGGAACCAAATCTCAGTGGATACCAAGGGCCCACTGTAGTTCAAAAAATCAACTTGGATTAAATAATTTTGATCAATATGGGAGTACTTTGATGGGAAACTGCTAGCAAATACCAAGTTTAGGCTATATTTCAAAGGAAGGAACTGGCAAAACCACCTCTGAGTATTTCTTGCCTAAGTCAACAGATGACTTGAAGGCACATGCATACACACATTCAGATTTCACTTTTTCATTGGGTATTTGGGATTTATAATAAAATGCCCCTTCAGAACTGGTTATAGATTTTTAGTGTTCTGACTAGAGCTAATTAAACAGAAAGAGTCCTTTATCTTCCTTGAAAAACTGGTTTTGAAGGAACTTATATTGAAATTAATTCATTTTATTTATGTTTATTTTACTATTTAATTTATGTGCCATGATTCCTACATAATCTTCATTGTTGATGTGTGCCTTCAAGTCATCCCCAACTTAGAGTGATCCTAAAATGACTCTATCATGAGGTTTTCTTGGCAAGATTTATTTGGAGGAGGTTTATCACTGCCTTCCCCTGAGGCTGAGATCATTTGATTTACCCAAGATCACCCAGTGGGTTTCATGGCTGAGCAGGGAATTGAACCCTAGTCTTAGAGTTGTAGACCAACATTCAAACCACACATGATGCTGCCTCCCTACATAAACTGCACATACCTAAAGGGCTCACATGGGCCCTGCAACAACCTTAATCCAGCCTTTTATGTTTCTCTGGCATGGTGGAAACCATTAATCCCTCCAGAGATATGATTCTGTCCCAAGAAGACAAAGTGAAGCTAAAAACTGACTGTGAGAATATTTCATTTTGTTTTTCAATCTGTTTTCATGAGGAGAATTCGCTGATGTGTCATTGTCTCCCCTGCTGCTCACCATGACATTCTGCATCCTTTTGATCTATCCATTTGCACCTCCATGTTTCCTCACCATGTTCCATTCTCTCATTTTCCTCCTCTGTCTTCTGCCTGAGAGGTCAGGTAGATACTCTTAATGAAAACACAGAGAGAAAATATCTAAGAAGCTGCTTCACATGGAGAGGGATCAATGGTTCATCTCACACAATAATGCTCTGAATTTCAATATAATTCTAGAATGCCAGCCAGAACTTTGTACCAGTTTGTTCCCTGAGATCCTTCAACTGAGGGCATCCGGTTTTGACACTGGGTTCCTTTATGTACACAAAGCTGTGTCCCCCCCCCTCCCCCGACCCAACCACCCATTCAGGACATGGTAGTAACAATGTCTGGTTCATATAGAAAAATTAAGATCCATAATATATGTGTAACATTAGCCAAAGAGGTGGCCTTAGGTGGCTTTCAACAAATGCAGTTCCCAGAAAAATAACAGCTTTGACCAGTAGCATCTTGTGGCTTACATATCAGTGCAGCGGTGAACCCACCAACCGCTTCATCTGCACTAAATCTCTTGCAGTCATTTCTTTTACACCTCCCGTATACTAAGGTGAGAAAATGTTCTCTGTGTTTCTGAGCTGCAGAAAAACTGAATAGAATGGAGAAACCATTCTGGGGTGTAACTAAAATCTTACTGATGTGATGAAAATAGCTGATTAACAAAATAGCTGAGTCTGTTCCACTAGGGAGTCTTGTACAATACACATGCAGGATACCTTTGGCTAACTGTTTCTGAACATAACATAATGCATATTGGTAACAGTCATTTAGATTTGCAAAGTTTCCTTACAAAGGCATTGGAAAATTAAAACTTGGCATGCTATTTCACCTGAGACTCCAACACTCTCATTCTGTGTTTAAAGGTCTGTTAGATTAAGTTGGCCTGAAGCTGCACAATTGGGGTTGGGAAATTATTGATTATAATTGATATGAAAATAAATAACTCTGACTGAGACCTCTCTGGATGCCCTTGTAAGATTCTGAATGTGGACATCAGTTCTTAATCTCATCAAACAGGTTTTTTTAAGGAAGCAGGCAAGATTAGTAGCATGATGCCAATGGAATGAATTAATGAATTGCAACAGATGCTTTACAGATTATAGAGACCACATTTCTTTTTAAAAATGTAGCAGCAGTTTGGTCGCACATTGTGCCATGCCATACAAGTTTTCTTTGTGATTAAAGCCTTTGGAGGCATTTAGCCTGTTCACAAGAGCTGGCACTGCAGAGTGGATGTAGCTTACATAAAACATTTCAGCACTTTGGACAGCTCCTTTACATTTACCATCCTGTTGACATAGGAGCTACCACATGGTTCACCTCATCCTCACTCCCAGTTTCTTAGCTTCCCCACATTAAGGAGATAGTGCATAGCCCTCACACTGAGATGTTTGTATATGTTTACAATTATCCATTGTGTTTAGTGACTTTCCATTTGATTAATAAAGCAATATATTGGGCAATATACAATATGATTTGTGAGAAGCTAACAAGTCTAATTACTTGGAGATAGGTCTCATTAATTTTGGTCGATTGTACACTTAAACTGCGTAATACTCCAGTGTCAATATCTACAAAACTGCAGTAGTTACTCAGAAGGAAAGATCAAGTTTATAGTTCTCAACCAGCAGCTCTCCACTATTTCAAAGTAGAAAGTGTCATGATAAACCCTACTGTATGGAATCTGTGCAAAGTAAAGGAAATAATAAGGAGGAACTTTATAAGTAGTCTAGCCTTTTGGTGGAAAAGATAAGAAAAGCATTTCCCAGGTCTCAACTGAAAGGGGAATTGGGCAGTTGTCATACGAGATTAGGCTTGGTAGCATGCACTCCTAATCTGATGTTCCAAAAGCTGTGATGAATCAGGAGACTCAAAGGTGCAGCCTGAGCGTATAGAGGATTCTAACTCCCATTAATAATAACCAGCTATTTTCCCCTACCTGCACTAGGTCATAAGGCCAGCATACATCAAGCTAATTTAAATTCAAGTTCACTCAAAGTCAACTTCATTCCTTCTTCTCAACCACGGCAGCACAGATAGTAAGAACTAAGACTGAATGACTTGAATGGAATGAAAATTAATTGGTGTTTGTTGTGCTTATGCTTATTCCTTGTTATTTTAGGAATGTATAACCTGCTTTCCCACCCCCATAATGAGTTGCTTGGAGTGATTTACAAAACAGAAAAAAAAAATAATTTAAAAATAGCTGCTCAGTAAAATAAAGCAAGCTACAGTAAAATACAGCAAGATAAAAATAGCAACAAACACAAAATCACACAGAGATAAACTAGCAAACAACAGATCAGTAAAATAAAGCACCAAGTGAATCAAATGATTGTTTAAAGAGAAGTGTTTTCAGTTATGAATGAAATACAGACAGGAAAGAAGAAAATGCTCTTGAGCCAGGAAGTTCTAAATAGTGGGTGCTCCCCCCAGAATCTGGGAAAGTAATTCTTTTGGTCTATAATTTCTAAAAAAATTCCTCTAGACTCCATGATGGCTACGTGGTTCTGACAGTTGTAGTTTAAAAAAAAAACCCTTTTAGCTGTGTTGCCATTAACCATATTTCAGAATGCAACAACATAAGTAAGATGGGTGCAAGCAATGGTGATCAGGTTCAGGCAGGAGGAAAATGATCTTCAAGGGACTAGATCCTAAGCCACATATTGCTTTATTGGTAATAGCTACCATCTTGACTTGCACTTGGAAAAAAGTGACAGCCTCCAAAGCTGATCCAATAAAAAATCTAATATGATTCCAGTAGCCTGTCCCAGTCAAAATCTTAGCAGGAATATTCGGGACCTGCAGTTTTCTGAGTAGTTTTCAGGAAAATCCCTGGCTAAATTATATCACAGCAGTCCAACCAAGATGTAAGTACAGTAATATATATAAAGCAGAATGAACTGGATGAAGTTTGCACATGACACAAGCCAAATCAAAAGGAGAAAAAAACACTCCTACACAGGCCAAATAAAGCTGTCTTACTTGGGCTGAATCCAGAGCTTTCCAGCACCTTAAGGTTTTAATCCAGATGGGAAAAAAGTAGGGATTTATTCTAGATTTGAGTGCAAAATCCAGATAATCACTTACGTGGATGGATTGTGCTCTATTGTGATGTCAATATGGATCCAGGATAAGGAAAAGTCCTTGGTGGGTGGGACAGGTTGGATCCACCAAACCTGGTGTGTGTCACCATGTTTACAATAGTGTCTATTGCAATGTATGACCAGCCATGAGATCAGTATTAAGAGATTAGACTGAAGCACCCTCTCCCTTTCAATACATGAGTGTCATGTTGATATTTTACTGCTTTTACTCTTTCTCCCTCCTCCAAATCCCTAATGGAGACCCCCACATTCCCTCATCCTATCCTCCCAATACATACATTGCAGATCTTCACACAAGCAAATGAATTAATGATTTGGGGGCGGGGGGGGAGGAGGAGGAAGGGGGAAGTAAAAGCAGTAAACAGGAATGTGACACTTGGGCAGGAGAGAGGAAGAAGTATGGGATGTCTTAATCCAAACCCTCACCATTAATATCAATACATAAAAGGTCAATAAAAGACAATTTTATTTTACACACACACACATTTGAAATTCTCTCACTCACTCACTAGGGCAGCAAAGGAGAAAATGTGACTGGATGGGGCAGCATCCAGTCAGAATGTATCCAATAGATTGAGAGGCAGACCATAAGGACTATTGGCTGATGAGCTGATGCATACTGCAAAGAGGAAAAGAAGTGAGTTCATAAAGGAAAAATGTATGCCCAATTCTGCTGGTGTTGCTTCAAAGTGCTGTGTATGTGTTTGGACTTAACAGGGTCACTGCAAGCCAGAAAAATGCATGCTGTTAGATGTGCCTGTGGTGTTGTGCGTTGGACTAGGAATGTGGGAGACCAGAGTTTAAATCCCTGCTAGGCAATGGAAACCGAGGGGGCAAATTACTCCTTCTCAGCCAAAGAGGAGGGCAAAGGCAATCCTCTTATAAACAAATTTTGGCAAGAAAATCTTGTGATAGGTTCATTTTAGGGTTGCTATAAGTTGGAAACAACTTGAAGCCATGCAGCAACAAAAAATAGACAGCTGATGCCTGAGTACCCTGTAAGAAACCAGGGTCTAGGGAAAAAACCCAGGGTATAAACCTGATATTTTAAGGGGAGTGCAACCCCATCGAGACCAGGCTGACATAATGTGCCTAGACCGATAAGCTTCTGAACCAATACCAACTCTATATTATCCAAGCTTTAATATCAGTTTGCTTATCCTCAACCAATCCATCAGTGCCTTGAAAGAATGATTCAGAACATCCATGCCTTTCCTAGAATGTGACATAGAGGAAATATCAAGTATCATCAGTATATTGAGAATGCAGAACAAGATAACAAGTATACACTGTCCACAGATCATCTATCCTGGAAGATTCATGAAAACTACAGAGGACAAAATCAAACCCTGTGGGACCCAGTAGGCTAAAGACCAAGGGTTGGCCCAAGTATACCATCACTGTCTACTGAAATCTGTCCTGAAAGAGGGTCCGAGACACTGTAAAATGCCTCCCGCCCCCCAGCCACATCCCTGCAAGGCAGCCCATAAGGATACCTGAGATCAGGTGAATGGTCTAGCAGAACCAACAGGGATACACATTCCCCTGACTGAATGCAAGACTGGAGCATGAGTGAAAAGGGATCAACCATTTCTGTTCCTTCAGAATGAAGCAGTAGTGAAAGTGGGTGCTGAACAGGAGATTTTTCTGGACCAAGGAATAGGGAAGAGTGACACAAACTGCTTAGAAGCTAGGTTTTTTGACACTAATTTATAACCTCAGCAATTGCCATGGCCCTTAAGGAGGCAGACTGGTTCAGATAGTGAATGGGTCAGGGATGACAACCAGGAAATCAAAAGGGAAAACTGGCTTACAGATCACAGACAGGGATCTTGACTGCAGGAGAGGGCCCACATGGTTCACTTCACTATCTCTGACATCTGTCTGTGAAGTCTCAAAGATACCAGAAATAAGACAGTATACCTTTGGGAGGAGATGAAACAACTTCAAGTCACTTAGATTGCCAGCAACCTCTGTTTAATGAAGTGGGAGCTATTTCTGAGTTAATACATATATGCCATACCTGAACCATCCTGGCCTTCTTATCCATTCCCTCATCACTACTTGTCAGTATCAGATAAGGCCTATTCATTTAAATTATTTATCTCCCAGTTTTCACTTGTAAAAATGTAGACAGAGACTTCCTGACAATTTTTTAAAAAGAAAAGGAAGCACCCAAACGTTTGACCATTCATAAAAAGTTTAGAACAAAACAAATTAACCCGACAATGGAAGAAGTTGATCAAGAACACTTTAAATTTGAAGCAGTTGAATTAGTTAAAAAGAATAAATTCCTGGAAAAAATAGCATTTTTTTCAGTTGGTTACTTCACATGATTCTGAATAGGTATCTGATTTGGTAACAGGAGCTCCTTCACACTACACTAAGGGCTTGGCCACAGAATCCCCCCATTTTCAGTGCTCTCTTTGCAGTGATGGACATGTGCCTTCCCATGCAATCCCTGTTTGTATCCCAGCACTGCCACTGAGGTCACAACGAAGTGCCCAGCCATGTTATCCTGATGTACAGTATGTTATCTTCAAAGTAGACATCTCCTCAGTGAGTAACTCTCTGAATCAATATTCTGGGAATAGATAATCTCAAACAGGATTCTGGGTAATATGCAAGCAAAGTAGTAGAGGTTGTCTCAAATAGTGAATTAAAAATAAAAGTACTGTGTATTTTAATGAGGCAAAGTCATTGCTTAAATTTACTGCAACTAGAGAATGAGCAAGGAGAACCTCCATATCACTAGACTGTGTAGTGAAACAGCCAATGTTTAAACACACACACCCAGAAACAATGATATTTACATAGCAAAAATCAGGTTCCTCCAAGAAGACTCCTGTCTCCTGCCAATTTTAAGCTTAACCTTTTCAGAAATCAAAGGCACTAACACAGCATGATACATGGTTTGCGTGCACAAACTAGTAAATCAAAGGGGCCAGGGTCATAGACCATTCTGTTTCTTCTGATCTATCAGATACCTGCATCTTCTCAAATATTTTTCCTGCTCACTTATTTCAAACCAGACTTTAACAGAATAAAATATTCTCTTGAAATTCCATCCTACAAGCAGCTATATATCTGGCAACATTTTATTATCAAATGCAGTTACTGGAGTGGTAAAATGTCATATTATTGATACTGCATCATTCTTGTTCCCTTTCAACGATGTCCATACACATGTCCCCTTAACAAAGCATTAAATGGCAGGTCCTGTCCCAATGAGCTTTCAATCTAGAAAATTATCTAAGGAAACAATCAACAACAACAATAATAATAATAATAATAATAATACACACACACACACACACACCACCCACCTCAAAATCTGAAAATGGGACTCAAAATAGAGATAACAAAAGGCCATGTGGTTATTGTAATTCTACCCAGTTGCAGTTTTAAGATTCTTTTATTGACAATAAATGGATATTATTTATTCATTTATTTCATTTTTATGCCTCCTTTCTCCCAAAAAAGGGATCCAAGGAAGCTCACAAAATGAAAACATTTTTGAAAACTATACAGTAAAAATTTAGAAACAGTTAAAATCATCTAATCAAAACAATATAAAATTAACATTAAAAACGTACAAAAAATTAAAAAGCAACTAAAACACACACGCATATAAAACCACCCATCACAATTATTATGTTGAAAAGCCTACCTTTAAAAAAATTGCTTGTTGGTGACAGGCAAGCAGGAAGGAGGACAGGCTTGCTTCCTGTGGAAGGGAGTTCCAAAGGGTGGAGCAGCCACCTAGAAGATTCTCTCCCATGTCCTCACCAGCAAGCCTACAATCTTGGCGGGACTGAGAGAAAGCCTTCCCCGGAAGATCTTAGGGCTCTAACACATTTGTATGGGATGATACGTTCTCTCAAATAGTCTATATCCAAACCATGTAGGGCTTTATAGGTCATAAGCAGCCCTTTGAATTGTGCCTGGAAATGAACCAAGGGCAATAAATGTAATAAAATAATTTTATAATTTTTCTAGCCTAAATCCAATTACTAGTCCTGTTTAAATAACTGCTGAATAGTTGTTGTTGTTTTTTAAAAAAGTGAAGTTGAAGGCTTTCATGGAAAGCATCCATAGTTTATTGTGGGTTTTTCAGGCTATGTGGCCATGTTCTAGAAGAGTTTATTCCTGACAATTTCACCCGCATCTGTGACTGGCATCTTCAGAACTCTGAAGATGCCAGCCACAGATGCTGGTGAAACATCAAGAATAAACCCTTCTAGAACATGGCCACATAGCCTGAAAAACCCACAAAAAACATTAGATAAATACAAATGATTCAATTGTAGGCCTGCTTTAGTTGGGACTAGCAGTTCATCTTAGGCTTTTAATATTAACACATTTATTTTGTATAATAATTAACAGTAGCACTAAAGTTTCCAGGATCCAGATATGTTTTTTTTAAATAGAATGTTTCATTGCGTTACCTTTTAGCCAGTGCTTTTCCTTAGAAATCCAAGCCCTGTTCAGGCATTCAAAGGAAGATTGATCTGAACATGCAGGCAGAGGGAGCAAGCTGCCCCCTTTTGATTTTTTTCATATTAGGAACTCTAGTCTAAAACTAGGCATGCAGCCTCTTCTCACAATCAGTATCCCTTTGTGGAAAAGCTATATGCATAGTGGGTGCTCTCCTTTTTAAACACTTGCTTTCCTTGTGAAGAGTGTAACAACAGGTCACTTGAGGGTAGACTTTTCTTTTCTTTATGTGCTCCCCCCCCCCCTTCACACTACACAGTCATAGTACTATGACTCCACTCTGCCATGGCTGCATTTTATGGAATCCTGGGGTTTATAGTTTGATGAGGCACTAGAGCTCTCTGGCTGAGAATTTTTAATACCCCTCCTTAAAATGCAAAAGCAAGGATTTCATACAATGGGGACATTACAATTGAAGTGGAATCATAGTACTGCAATTGTACAGTGCAAATAGCCCCTCTGGGTTAATTTGTTTTGGAACACCCAAATAGGGCATCAATCACAGTTCTGTGCCCATTAAAGATGATAAGTTCTTGCTGAGCCGCTTTTGGAAGAGAGAGGTCCCACTCTTAGTGTTTTGTTGTTGCTATTGAAAGATTTACTTCTGCAAACTTTGAGGTTCCCCCAAGTGTAATGATCCCTCCTTCTTGGATGGTGATACTGCTGTTTTGGCGACATATGGAGAGTACTTGGAGAATGAGATCACCATGCCTAAAAAGGAAAGGAGAAGAAGTACTTTGTTTTAAGGGATACAAAAATACCCTAATGTTAGGGTACAAAAATGTGAACTAAGTGGCTGTACTGCTGTGTTACTTTACAAGTCACCCTGCATCCCTTTATTATACCGTTCTGCTCTCAGATTTTGTCTGAGCTCTTCAAGGCAAAAAGTTATTTGACTGCTGAGTGTGGATCTAATTGGCTGTTACTTAGTAAAATGGCTAACCCCCATGTCCAATTAATCTAATTACATAGTTTAACACTAATGAATATAATTAAGTGTGTTTTTCCTTTCTTTTATTAAATGTCCCGAGGCTTTTTTTGGTGGGGGGAAGCAGCAGAAACTCCAGGGACTTGTTTGGTGTACACAATGGCTGGTATCAGTAGGAGGTTATTGGCACAGTTACACGTTGAGGTTTCTATGGCAGATACAAGGCATGCTCTTTCAGTGTTTTTGATTCCTGAAATGCATTTCAAACTCTTGCTGAGCCCAGGCGGGTGTATTTTTTTCATCTGATCTATAGAGAGGGAGTTGGGAGCTGAATGAAACTGGTGCTGTGTGAAAAGCCAAAGGGTCTTTAGCTTTTTGTAAGCTGGCCAGAGAACTTTTGTCACTGGGCAGAGGAAGGAAGGGAAGGAAGAAAAGAAGATTGGGGAGTGTAATGATTCCAAGGTCCTGATCCAGCTAGGCCAACTTAGGCTTGAGAATCTGTCAAAATGAAATCTAACCACAGATGCACCAAAACAGTGGTTTATTGATCACATGCAGATATCAAACAAGGTGCAACAATAAAACACAGCTCACATCCCTCGGTGGATCAAAGCTGTCTTTCATCACTGCTGCTCTCCATGATGAATAGAATGTTGCCCCAATGGACCATCTCCCAGCAAGACTGATTGTCTGATCAATTGTTGTGTTTAAATACCTTCCTTCTCTTTTTCTAGAAGGTGCTGACACGTTCTCATGTTGGGAGAGGGAGAAAAATCACCCCATCCTAGCTAACCAAATAACTGTTTCATTGGCATTCTATGATAGAAACATTCTTATCTTTCTCTCCAGCATGAGCTGAACTTGCTCAGCCTGCTAGAGACAATGCAGCTGCTGAAAACAATATTATAATAATAATTATTATTTTGCCACAGGGCTGCATGATTAACTAGAAAATGCCCAGTTACTACATTATTCATCCCTCCAGTCAATAAAATACATGTATAGGGAAGAAGTGAGAGCTACATACACTCCTTTCTAATTATTATAGAAATTCCAACCCCCCCCCCCCCCACAGGGAGGGAGATTGTACCACTCATGGGTGAAGCCAGGTGTGGAATAATCTATCTAGTACAGTGGTATTATGACTTTTTGCCATTGTTACCCCTCTTTTATATTTATAGGCTGACATCTCCCCTCCTCAATGTAGAATATGAATAAGTGTGCATATTTTCATTCATGACTCAGAATAAGAGGCTACTGTAGAACAGAAAATGGAGAAACAGAATGGTTCCCAATTGGCAAAGGGGTCAGACAAGGCTACATCTTATCAACCTACCTGTTCAACTTAAAGAACTAGAAAAGATTTTAAAATTCAAGGATACACAACTCAGCACAAAAGTTAGAATATTCTCTGTAACCACATATGGATGTGAGAGCTGGACAGTAAAGAAAGTGGATAGGAAGAATATCAATGCATTTGAGATGTGGTGCTGAAGAAGAGTGCTGAGGATCTCGTGGATGGTCAAAAAGACAAACAAATACAAAGAGTACAAAGAGAGGAAGGCCACATGCTAGATGGATGGACTTTATTAAGGAGACCATGGATATGAGTTTACAGGACCGAAGCAGAACAGTGGAGGACAGGGAGCCTTGGAGATGTCTCATCCACAGGATCACCATGGGCAATTATCAACAAACAAATTTTCATTCATATATTTGTGTATATTCATATTTTAACATTTTAAAAGGAAATAACATCTTTCAAATTAGAACAGTTTTATTTAAATAAATTCAGTATTCAACTAAATGCATTTGTAAATTTTATACATAAAAAAGTTTGGAAGAGGAGGGGGAGGGATCAGAACCTCCAAGTCTCGCATCCCCCTTGAGCAACTCTCATGCCCCCCTGGGGGTCCTGTCCCACCATTTGAGAACCTCTGATCTAGTCTCTAGGTCATCCTAAATTAGATGAGGTATAGATTAGAGGAGAGATGACACTTTGAGAATGGTATTGCTGTCTCCAGACACGTTGTTCAGTAGCTTCTTGTTTAATAGGCAGACCTATACCCTTGGAAAGCCAATAAAATAAAATATTTCACAGCATGTAAAGTTAAAGATCTAAGCCAAACTAAACTGCAGTTTGCTTCCACTGCCTCTAGAGACTGGGATTTATAATATCCTTAGGTACTCTTTGAAGTCCTTCTGTCTGAACTGGTTCAGAGGATTGTTTCTGTGTTGTTTTGTGTACCTAGATAGAGAAGTGTGTCTGCCTAATTAACACCTTGGGGACTTACTGTGCTTGGTAAACATGGTTCTAAGCCCATATAACCAAGGGAAAAATATACTTGGACTGTAACTCATCAGTTTTGCACATCAAACAAACAGGCCAGTGTATATGGTCTATGTGCATACATGCATGTATGTGTGTATTTATTTATTGTTATTATTAATCCTATCCTATCCTGAAGGCTTTTAAAAAGCAATTCATAAGTACTTGGTGGCAAGCTAATTCAGGAAATTGTGAGTTCTGAATGCCATTGATATTTCTTTTTATAAATCACATTATATGTTCTGGTGGTTAAGGAGATCCTTGCCATAAACTCTCACTGCATATAAGTGTAGTTCATCACATAGGTTCAAGAGAGTGTGATAGGAACTGTTATGTAGATTGGAAGTCAAGAAGCCTTTCCTCACAAATCTCTCTCAGCAGACTTTTTCTGTTTTTCCCCCACTTAGTTCCTTTGCTTATTTTTTCTCCTCATTTCTTTTAAAAAAGATACAGAGATCAGATTATAAACTAGTTCAATGTAGGCTGTATTAGTGAAATTATCTAAATTGTACATGGCTACAGTTCATTAGTTTTTAATCCCACGTCTGCTGAGATGGTGATTTTATAAATTTATATCTACACAGTTCTAGTACAAAATCAATTGCTCTTGTGCTTTCCAGCCCAGAAGGTACCCACATCTTTCTTTTCCTTTTGTTTTGAACTTATTGACACGATGATGATGATGATGATGATGATGATGATTTATTTATATAGGACCATAAATTTGCACGACACTTTACAGGCATCATCAAAACAGCATGTAACCTGCCAATGGCATACTACCTAAAAGTCATAAAATATAAACTATACAAAATTAAGCAAGTTATGCAGTTACAATACAAACTGTAAAAATAACTAATACATATAATCAAATATAAAAATGTAAAACAATGTGAAAATACAGTTCCAAATGCTTTACAAATAAGAAAGTCTTTAATTCAGATTTAAAACTAGTAAGTGAAGATGTTCAGGGAGGCAGTTTCAAGAGTTTGGTGCAGCAAGTGAAAAAGGACAAAGCTGAGCCAAGGAAGAAGAAACCCTTGGCTAGGTAAGAAACCCTGAGCTCCTGGGCCACAAATCTAGAACAAGATGGTGAGATGAAATAAGGACTGACAGATCAGGGGGAGCTAGGTTGTGTAAAGCTTTAAATGTTAAAACAAACAAACAGCTTCATTTATATACCTCTTCATACCGCCTAAGGAGTGTCTAAGCAGTTTACAACTGTAAGCTACTTGCCCCCAACAATTTGGGTACTCATTTTAGCGACCTTGGAAGGATGCAAGCCTGAGGCAAGCTTGAGCCCTTTTGCTGGTATTGAACTCGCCACCTTATGGTTTTGAGTGAATGGCTGTAGTACAGGCATTTAACCACTACGCCACCAGGGCTCCTTAAGAAAAGAAGCTTGTACCAGACCCCAAAAGGAATGAGTAGCCAAGGATCCTGTCCACATCCCAGGGCTGCACTAATTGAAAGGTATCCATCAGTGCTGGACAAGTAGGGGCCAAGGTTACATCCCTCAAAACTGTTATCAACTCTGGCATCTAAGTCAAAGCAAATCTGAGTGATTTTATCAGCAAAATGGTGGGCAAATTCTTCACAGCAAGCTGTTGATTGGCTTACATTCTCCTCAGGACCAGATTGTAACACATCTCTGACCACTCAAAATAGCTCAGCCGAGCAGTTCTATGCAGTTCAAATAGTTTTATTTTATTTATTTTTAAAAAAGCCTTTTCTGCTTTTTTCTGCATCACCATATGATTTCAGGTAGTAGCTTTTCATACAAGACATTGTTAAAACTATAGTATTCACCACCACAAGATGTAATGATGGTTACTAACTATAATATTGGCCTTTATTGCTATTGGTTTTACCTTGATTTTATCATAACCATCCTCAATGGTTATTTTAGTATTTGTGTTGCATATGATTGTGTTAAAAATTTGTTGTTATTGGATGATCTAAGATGAATAAAGTAAAAGAAAACAAAATATTACCAGGAGTTAGTTCAAAGAACTAACTTGCATTCCTTGCATTACTGCTGATCGGGGTGGGGGTGGGGGGCTGGGGGGAGGCTCTAACCTTTATATCCACATATTGAGACTCCCCCTTGAACTTGAGTATATTCTGGGCTCATCCTGCCACTTTCTTGTGTACTGATAGCTATATTAACTGGCTTGCCTAATACTAGTAGCTCCATATACTAAACAGAGAGGGCTTAAAAAGACTTTGGCTATTGACAATTGTAATGTGAGAATAAACCCTTAAATGTTTGCAGTAGAGTAAAAAATAGTCTGAAATCATTTTTTTCTGGTATCACAGCAGATTATTACAGCCATACAGACCCATTTGGAGCAATCTATCAGCATGACACTCAGGAAGATAAAAACAGAGGTGGCAGAAGTGTGTGCAAATGCCTGTATTTTCACCTGCATTCTCATGATGAGAAACAACATAAGTACATCTTGAAACCTAAACAAATTACTTGCCACCCCAAGCATCACTCCATAACATCATTTGGCTTTATTGCATTAAAATACTGAGACTCCACAGTCATGTGCATACTCACTGGGGAGTATGTTTTTGCGCTGTGCACTTGATTCAGTCAAATTCTGAAAAGACTCAGCAGCACCTAGATTGAACTGGATCAGGTATAAATTGGTTCATTCTGAATTGCTTTGGACTTAATCAATAAAATGAAATAAAAGAAGGCTGACAAGTATGCCTCCATAATGTTGGGAAATATTAGGCAAAATCCCAGGGCAGAGAGAGTGAACTAGATTGCTCACTCACTTGAAAGAAAGAGACAAACACACAAATGTATGGGTAAACTAAGGGTCACTTTGTTAACTATTCAAACCTGATCTGCAATAGGGCTTCATAGTGTGGAGTGCTTTGAAATAGGTGTATACCTACTTCCTCTCCAGGATATCAAGAGTGACCAACCCAAGCAACAGAGCCAAGCTGATAAACTCAGCTTGTCTCTGGCCAGCCTACTGCCAGAAATCTGCACTTGCTGAACTCTCCCCAAGCCCTAGAGGAAAAAGCCAGTTGAATCCAGGCCCAAAAATTGTTCCCTTCCTCACCCTAGGTCCCAGGACTCAAAGGGCAAGTCTTTAGATTCCCTTTTGCCAAAATGTGCCTGCAGGTGTTTACTTACAACTCCACAAAAAAAAAAAACCAAAAAAACCCTTTCCTGCACTAACCTTCAAAAAATGATCTCAAAATGTCAATTTTAATTTCCAATTGAACCAATCCAGTTAACAAATAACCCAACCACTCACCAGTGAGTTTAATAAAGGCAATTAAACCAAGTCATTAAACCAAGAACACCCAAAACCAGTTATGCCATAGGAACCAAGAATAGTCAGCACAGGGTAGGCAAACACACTTTCCCCTCTGTGAAGGACATCAGGGAAACAAAATTCCTACCTGGCCCCTAACTACAAGCACTTGAAGCTTATACCACACTCCTGGTCCTATGTGTGGTATAAGGCATGAGGAAAGAGGAGGGATGGAGGACAGAGTGGAGTTTGATACTCACTCACTCTGATTCCGCTCCTCTTGTATTGCCATCCAAGTGGGCAGATAGAGACCCCCAACTCCATTGCCACTGCTATGGGTCAGGGGATGTATTTTGGTCATTGCCAGTTCTAAACTTCCACTGAGGTGGGGGAAGAACTCTCAGTAGTATTCTCCAATCACAGTGCTTGTGGGAAAGGATCTACTTTGCTCTTTTTAAAGTTCTCTTTTAGAGGAATTTGAGGGGGAGGGGCTTTCTAATTTTGTATTTTGAATTTTGTGTTTATAGTTTTCTACCTTCATCTTTCCACTGCCAATCTTCAGTCCTCCATTCCAAACCCTTTCTTGATAACGTTCCATTCATATATATTTTGTGTAGCAGTAGTACTGCTACTAGTTGTTGTTGTTAAATTTAGTGAGCCTCTGTAGGTCTACATATTAGATTAGAGGTCATTTACTAGATAGTGGTACTTCTCTTCTGTTCCCAGTTCTGCCTGTATTTTTAATTTAGATAGGGGTTTGATGATATTATGAGTGCTTTATTGATCTTCAAACTGAGGCTGTTGTACTTCATCCACATCATGAGAAGGCATGACTCACTCGAAAAGACAATAATGCTTGGAAAGGTAGAGGGTAGAAGAAAAAGAGGTAGACGGCATATGAGATCGACAATGAAAGAGGCTATGCTAGGAGTCTGAGGGAACTATGCAGAGTGGCTGAGGTCAGGAGATCTTGGAGGTGTCTAATTGACAGGGTCACCATGAGTCAAAGCCAGTTCAAAGGTACTTAATAACAACCTTAAAAGCAAAGATAATACACAGAGTAGCATCTATGCCTTCTGTATTTCCAGAAAAGAAGAAACATTACTCAGGGTATATATATTTTTTTACTCGAAGGCTTTCATGGCTGGCATACATAGTTTTTTGTGGAACTTTTGGGCTATGTGGCCATGTTCTAGAAGAGTTCCTTTCTGACGTCAAGACTCAACTTATGCAAATGAAAAACAGCCTAAGGCCAGGGGCTTTTCAGCAGACAACGAGCACCAGTTAGCAGACATTAATCCTTGCTTGCATATCCTCCCACCCTGAGGACTGCCATTAGCAACAGAACAATACATTTGCAAATTACTCCTTCCTTCCCAGGCTATCATTCTGGGATGCCAGCCACAGATGCTGGCGAAACGTTAGAAAGGAGCTCTTCTAGAACATGGCCACATAGCCCGAAAGCTCCACAAAAAACTGTACATTTTTTTTTGTTTAAAAATGTTAGTGCGAAAGAACCCAAATTAGTGCTATTAAAGTTAAGATAAATGTATGTTAAATTAACATATAATTCAGAGTAGTGGTTGACGTTCATTTGACTACTCACACTGATTGGGCAGCTACACAGTCCCTTATTTTATTCAGTATGGATCAAAGTGAATGCTTTGGAGCCGTTTCCTCCTTTTGTCCCCAGTGACTAGAATAGACAAAACATATTATTAATGAAACAGGTTCAGCAGCTAGTAGAGATGTACTGCGAAGGCATACGATTGTCTGAGATAACATTTAAATATAGAAAACTGCATGTGTGTGTGTATGTGCGAGCACACACACGGAAAGGGAATACACTTATTAGCATTACTAATTAATGGCTTGGTTAATTAAACTGAGGATTTTTGTTTTACAGTCTTGCCCTAAAGGTATTTTTACATGCACAGTTTCTTCTGTGTTAGCTAAAATGTGAGTGTGAAAGACAGACATAAATATACACAAAGGCCAATTTTTGTGGTGCTTGGCTGTTACCTACTTCACTCTGAGGGCTTTCTGTGTCAGAAGCCTGGATTTTGATATCAGTTCATGCAACTAGGATGGTGAGTTTCACCACCTTTTCCTTCCTATGGCAGCCCCTAATAATGGTACACCAAGGGGGCTCTGCTGAGTAATCAGAGATGTAGTGTGGGAGAGAAGAAGGGATCCCTGGAAACTGGGTGGAGATAGAATCTAAGAAGAGGGAGATTCCAGCAATAGAAGGCAGACCTTGGGACTGGACTTGCACACATGAAATCCATAATGGAAGTGATGCTGTTGCATTTTGTGCTTCTGTGTCTATATCCCAGTATAAAATATATTTTATGAGGCAGACCTGAATAAGTACCTGTTGTTCTGTTGATGAGTGTGTGGGCTGTAATAAAAACAAGTAGTAATATGATTTAATAAGAAAAGTAGTAAGTAAAGTAAGTAAAAGCAGGAGTGGGCAACTGGGAGCTCTCCAGATGTTGTTCGATTACACTCACATCAACCCTCACTACTGACTCACTCACTAATATCTAGAGAGCCACATGTTGCCTGCCCCTGCCCTCAGGCAAACTGCCCTTTCACCATCTCTAAAAAATCACCTGAGGTCCATATCCATATGAGGCAGGTCCAGCTCCATCAGGGCTTGCCTAAAGAAAAGAACCTTCCCTCCATGCCAACTGTCATCCTCTGGCTTGGGAGGGAGTGAAGAGGCAGGCCCAGCTCCATCAGGTCTTGCCTGAAGGAAGAGAGCCCTCCCTCCATGCCATCTGCCCTGGTCCACGCCTCAGAGGGAGAGAAGAACCACTGAACCTCATCCCCTTCCCCACCACCATCCCCTTCTCCTTTTGTGTCATGTCTTTTTAGAATGTAAGCCTGAGGGCAGGGAACCGCCTAATGAAATAATTGTAAGCCGCTCTGATAGCCATTAAGGCTGAAGAGCGGGGTAATAATAATAATAATAATAATAATAATAATACAGTTTCTTTCTCCATCCCTTGTTTGTGAAATGTTGAATTGTGGTGTCTCCCTTTTTTTTCTGTAGTCATGTTTCTCCTTACCGTTTAGAGTACCAGCAACTATCTGAACAAGGGTTGTACATCACATAGGCTAAATACACAGTCTGTATTTTGTAACAATGAATCCATAGCTAATTTGCAGAAATGCAGCAAAATCTTGTTAGTGAATTGTGAAGATATGCATCCAGCACAGGCAAAAGTAGTCCAATGTACATTAGGCACTTCTGATTTGCATTGGGAACTTCAAGTGTACATCAGTCACTTGGGCTCTCTCTTTTGCTCTGGCACTTTCTAGCTGGTGTCTGGATGCTCAGAGCATGGCACATCAGTCACTCCATTGCTACCGTTGTGCAAAGATGCCCATACGTTGCAATGTCATGACAGACCTTTGCAGTTTTCCACACACTTATGGCCATTTATATACACATAATCCCATAGTGAATCCCAGCCATAGTTCTTGCATCCTGAATTTCAGTGTCAAGTGGCATTGCTGGTCTTAAAACTGGTGTCTTTCCCCCAGCTCCATATATTATTAGACAGTAAGGCATTGATTAACACTCTGCCAGGAAATTGAAGGTCATATTTAACTTTCTGCTGTGTCCCCGTTTATCCCTCATCTAATCTCCATGGAGACACAGCATTTGCAACAGTGACTGGTTCTTCTGTTCTACTTCAAAATAAAACACCCCAGTTACTCCACTCCAAATGTAAGCTTAGGAGAAGAGCTTGGGAAAGTTATTTTTGGATGACATATTCCAGAATCTCCTAGATAGCATGGTCATAGTGAATGGGATATTTTGGGAACTGTTATTTAAAAAGGTAACTTCTCCAAGCTCTGCCTAATACTATGGCATGTGTGCCAGAGCTGATTGTTGGGGGAACTTCATCAACAGTATGTTTATTGGAGGCTTTCGTTCACCCCAGGATCTCATACATATTTTCAGGAGCTGGAATCTGACTGTTAGATCTTGCCTTACAAAATCAATGCCTTACTAAATGGGTTAATCAATGCCTTTCTAGATGGGTATGGGCAAACATTTTGGTACATTTGCACACCAGAGGAATCATAATGGACTTTTACTTCAATTATCTGCCACTCTGAATATGTTTAGAATGTATAGTCTATGATTTACCTTCCGTAGACAAGCTGCAAAACTATGCTTATCATCAAACTGAATGATATTGTTGCTTTGGTGATCCCTTCCATTAGGAGAGAAAGGAAATTGTTCTGTGGGATTGTTTTCTCTTCATTTTTGATGAAAGAAGTAAAGCTTCATTACTCTATGTTCTAAAGACTAGGTTTTATTGTATGCAACAGAAAGGGATGTTTTCTATGCCATTGTAACATATTATAGTATAAGTTAGATAAAACTGGAATGGAGTGCCATTTGGTTCCATTATTCTAATTACTAGACTAAATTGGAGCTCAGTTCCATTTGATATTTTCCCAGACTGCAAAACAGGGCTCATCTGCATGCAACAGGTTCCCAGGTTCTAAGCAGTATATTTCCTCCTATATAAGAGAAGAAAGAAAGAAGTTTGCAAATGGATGGGGCGATCCTATTGGCCACATCTAAACCAAGAGTGGAGGTCCTCATACTTCCTCTAAGAGGTCTTCAGGTTTAGTAGAAACAAACCTTTGATATATGGTTCTACCAAATCTGAGAAACATTACATTATAAGGAAACCGGGAAAAATCTTTCTCCATAATTTTTCTGTCTAATGGGGCTTTAACTTTCTTTCAACAAAATGCAAATAGGTAAAATAAGGATTTCATAGTCAATCTTTTGTGTGTATCTGATGACATAATTTGGCTGCTTATATGATGTCTCACACATTGGAAGTTTCAACATACAATTAAATTATCTAAAGACTATATGCAAATACCCGTTACCTGTTTGCCATAATATATGTGAATCACCCAAAGCTAAATCACTGTGGGTTGGCTGGCAGAAACAGACCATCTGTTAATGAAACCGTGTTGTTGCTAGAATCATAGAATTGGAAGAGAATATGAGGGCCATCCAGTCCAAACCCTTGCCATACAGGAAGACACAATCGAAGCACCCCCAACAGATGGCCATCCAGCCTCTGCTTAAAGACCTCCAAAGAAGGAGACTCCACCACACTCTGAGGGAGTGTGTTCCACTGTCAAACAGCTCTTACTGTCAGGAAGTTTCTCCTGATGTTGAGGTGTTGTGTAACTTGAAGTCATTTCTGACTTATGGTGATCCTAAGGCAAACCAATTGTGAGATTTGTTCAGAGGAATTTTGCCATTGCCTTCCCCATGGCTGAGAGCATGTGATTTGCCCAAGGTCCAGTGGATTTCATGGCTGAGCTAGGAATCTACCAGTCTGACACTCAAACCACTATGCCACACTGGTTCTGTGTAATGAAAATACTTTACTTCAAAGCAAGACCATGGGGGGAAGAAAGGGATCCTAGATGGTGGGGTTGGGGATGGAGGAAGAGAAGGCACCATGCTGTTGGTGCTATGGGCAAAAAAGCCCTAGGAAAAAGCTTGAGGAACAGTGTTGTTTGGATTATGGTAGATACAAGAGGTGGATTTTAAAAGGGGACGGGTAAAGGAAGATTTTTGTTTGTTTGTTTTTAATCTTGAAAAAAAATCATATTCTGACTAAATAACCGGGACTGGCCTTGGAGAGGTGATGAGTTTTGTATATTTTCTCTTGACATGAAGAGAAAGCCAAGCAAAGCTCAGAATTTGGCAAGTGTACTCTTTACAGTAAGCTGGGGATGGGGGAGGAAACAATAAGTACCTATAACCTGAAGGCTTAAAGGTAGATACCCTAAAGGCACCACATGCGAGCCATCTAATTTTGGAAGCTGAGTAGGGTCAGGACTGGTTAGTACCTGAATGGGAGACTGTCCATGAATGTCAGGTGCTGTAGGCTATATTTCAGAGGAAGGAACTGGCAGAACCACCTCTGAGGAGGTTATCACACATTACTTCTACAGCATAGCAATTGCATTTTTGGGGCACACAGAAACATATCAGTATTCAAGCAATTTTTTGCACACTTTAGCTTCAGTATCAGTATGGTGCTGCGCTGTACAGTTCACCAGTGTCTGCACTGCTCCCTTTCTTTTTCTTCCCCGTTATTATAGATCAGTTGGGGGTGGGGAAGAGAGATCAGAGGCTAGAGGCAGGGGGCAGGGGAGAGGAGCAAGCAATCCCAGCTGCCAACACTTTTTGAACAGCAAACAGTAGCCAGCTTGAGGAAAGTATTGGCAAGTGGAAATGCAAGGGGGAGGGGGAGAGGAGCAGGGGTGCAGAATCACAGCCACTCACACTATGTAACTGCTTGGGAAGCAGGACTGCCACAGAAGGGACCTACTGCACCAAAGCAGTCATGGAAATATAGTGAGATTGAGAGTCTATTGATGGGTTTTGCCCCTCATTGAAAAGGTATGCAGCTGTAACAATTTTAATGCAAGGCGGAAGCAGGATAGACACAAAGTCTATGAAACCCATGGGGTTGTCATAAGTTGATAGCTCCTATACCCTCCCACTATCATCTCTACCACAAGGATAAAAACAGGCTGCTGGAGTTTGTGTGTGTGAAGAAGGAAGTCAATTAGATTTTTGTGGGTTTTTCGGGCTGTATGGCCATGTTCTAGAAGAGTATATTCCTGATGTTTCACCAGCATCTGTGGCTTGCATCTTCAGAGAGTGAAATGTCAGGAATAAACTCTTTTAGAACATGGCCATATAGCTCAAAAAACCCACAAAAATCTATGGATGCCAGCCATGAAAGCCTTCGACTTCACAAAGGAAGTCAATAGGTTGGGCGTAGAAAATTTCTGCAAAATAAGCACAGAGCTTTCTACAAAACAAACACAGACCAGAAATGTAAAGATTAAGGCAAGACATTGGATAGCCTTCCCTTACCTGATGCCTTCCATCACTGCCATACTTGCTGGGCATGAGAAGAATGTTGCAGAATACAAGTGAAGATCACTGGTTTAGGGCAGGATCTGGGCTGTATTCCAGCATTAGCCATTCTGCATTTATTTTATTATTCACACAGGAAGATCTAGGAACAATAAATTTTCTCAGTGCCTCACCAACTTGTAGAAAATGTGTTTCCCCTTTTGTAAGCTTGGGTTAAAGCTGACTGTCAGCTTACATGCTTTCATTATTGTAGCCCAGGGTTAGTAATTAATTCATTTTCTTTTGAGTCAATGATATGAACAAATGCAACATGTGGTAAGGGCTTCTGGTTAGGATCTTGCAAAAAAAAAGTGGTATTTTGCACAGTTCTTTCCAGATACAAGCCTGTATCCTTTGGTTGGTCACAGGTCAGTTATTCCTATTTCAAAGCCTGACCTAAACACCTTCATTTGAAAGCCAGCTATTCAAATGGCAGAACCATTATATGAAGGTCAAGCCATAAGAGTTAGAGTTTTTCTTCCCTTATGCAGGCTTTGAGTTCAAGGTTCCATGCTATTTGCTGCATGGAAGATAGATCTTCCTGTGACATGGTTCTTTATTTCTTTGGTTATATCTCATTATTACTTCCTGCAGCCATCAACAACTTCAATGGGGTCACTTTTTATCAGGCAAATGGTGCAAGGGAAAGAATTAATTCTTCCTCCCACAGATTATCAGTCTCACCTCAGCTTTAAAAAACACTATGAAAAAGATGTTGGCAGATTTCATTGCTGAGATCCATGTTGAGTCAGTACAGAGTGCAGAGATCAGAGCTCTACCTGCATATCTAATTTTATTACTCAGATTGAAGACACCTTCATAGTGTTGGATAGTGTTGGAAAGAAGGCCAGGTAATCCAGACACTTGTTAACACTGCGATCCCTAAAGCATCCCCTGAGAGGCAGCCATCTAAATACTGACTAAAATTTCCAATGAAGGAGGGTCCACCATGCTCTGGAACAGACTATTCAGTGGCATCATTAAGGGGGGTGCAGGGGTGCGGACAGCACCAGGTGACATCCTAAGAGGAGGTGACACCACTGCTCCACAGACATCTGCATTTTGGCAGAAGTAGGCTGTGGCATTTACCTGTATGTCTTTGAAATGTTGAAGAGATGGTGTGAGTGGGTTGAGGGTCAGTGGGAGGAGAAAGAAGAGGCCCCAGGTTTTTGTGTGTGTGTGTTTTTTTTTAAAAAAAAATAGAATGTAAAATTTCAAAAAATATTATTTTAATTTTTTTTAAAAAAAATTAAATTAATTATTAAAAAAAACACTTTATAAAATATTTTTAAAACTCACATTTTACCAAATTTTAACCTTTAATCACATGAAACTGTATATGTAAACACATCTATTCTGTGCATATGATATTATAATATAAAGATAATTTAAATTTTGCCAGTTGTTTATGTCACAACTATTATCATTAGATTCAGTGATACAGTTGGCCCTCCTTATCCGGTGATTCAAGCATCCACGGCTTGAAAATATTTGAAAGTACCAAAACCCCCATGTAGCCCATGATAATCAGTACCGGGGTTTTCCCCAAGATTTTAAAATTGATTTGCATCATCAGCAGTGTGAATAATGATGTCAAGAAACCCATATTAAACTCAAGCATACCTTGAATACGGTTCAAATACGTTCACACTGGCGGCTCCTGGGAGGACGAGGCCCATCCTAGGTAGCTTTACAAGGAGACATTCATCTTCTTTCTCTTTTCCTTCCACACCTGTTGCTATGGGCTGGCTTCCCACAGCTTCCTGGTGGGAGAGCAACATCTCACCCCAGACCATGGAGGTTGAACTGGGACCCCTTGCCCTGTCTAGTTGCTGTCTCCTGCTAAAATCCTGAAGAGATGCAGATTGATGTCATCTCACAGTGTGAATAACACACAGTGAGGTTATTCACATCATTCCGGTACAAAAAAACGGAATGTGAATGACCCCCTGATCCTGTCTTTGAAGGTATTCTGTCTTCTATGGTATCAATGATTCCCAATCAGGTATCATTTAAAATACCAAAGAGTGTGCCTTCTGTTCTGTCATGCAATGTCTAAACATGTTGAAGAAAATCAGCCAGAACCTTGCAGCACTTCAATTTCAACTTCTGTCGGGGACGAATGGGAGCCATTAGTGAAAACTCTTTGGATATACAAATCCACCTAACAGCAGCACTGTCTACCACACATATTACAGGCTGGTCTGCAAAAGTATCATGAGATACCTTCTCAAAGAATTAGTGAAGTTATATATATTATATCCAGAGAATTACCCCAGAATAGCTTCTACAGGTTATATCATTGGAAAGCCAACATGGGTTCTACAGATGCTGGGATGACTCTGGAGCAAAAAAGAAATCACATCAGTCATATAGTTAGTATACCAAAGCAGTGTGTGAGAGATGCAACCCCAAGATGACTACTATTCCTGACTCCTATCTTTCCCGTCACTTTGGTTTAGTCCTAAATCATTCTATTCATTTGGATAGTGTCCATCTGCAAGCTGACCCATTGACTTTGATTCTATTGTTGTCTGTATTGTTTGCTTTCAAGTCATTTCCAACTTATGGCAACTGTAACGTGAACCTATCACAGGGTTTTCTTGGCAAGTTGCTTCAGAGGGGCATTTGCCATTGCCATCCTCTTTGACTTGCCCAAGGTCACCCAGTGTGTTTTTGTGGCCAAGTGAGGATTTGAACCCCACTCTCCTGAGTCAAAGTCCACCACTCAATCCACTACACCATCTGGGTCTCCGATCCTATTGTTAGTCCATAGTAAAGTAGATCCACTGTGATTTATTTACATGTTGCCTCACCATTCAGCACATCTAGTGGAGATAAACCATTAGGATCCATGCCTTTGCCTTTTCACTTAAAAAAAGTATCATTGTGCCTGTGTCACAGGGTGTGCTCTGGGCCAGCCCTGACATTAGGGGAGAATGAGGAAATCACTGGCAGCTGGTGTTGGAGAAGGGCACCGTATACCACATAGATTGTACCACAGCTTCTAAGCCAGCCTGTTTGCTTCAGATATGGGAGAGGACGCTGTTTTGTTGTTCATGTTGAACTACCAAGCCATTTGGCTTTTTTATATGCCATGAGAAGGGATGCAATTTTCTTTACATCAGGTAGCAAAATATCTTAGACTGGCTCTGGTTGTATGCTGCCTTGAGTTCTCTGATGAAAGAAAATCTGGATATAAATACAGCAAGTAATCAGATATCAGGGGCCTTTTCAAGCTACACAGTTATAGTGCTACAATTCCACTTTAAGAGCCAGGGTTCTCCTGTGAAATCCTGGGATATGCAGTTTAGGGAGGACTCTATAAAACCATCTTCCATGGAGCTCTTTCACCTCACCAAAACCTAAGATTCTGTAGGATGCAGCCATGGCAGCAAAACTGGAACCATACTGCTATAACTGTGTAGTGTGAAAGGGCCTAAGAAGTGGGAACACACAGCCCTCCAAATATTGTTGGAGCATCCTTTGTCACTGGTTAAGACTGCAGAGACTTGTGGTCCAGCAACATATGTTGGGCTATATTTTATTATTTATTTTATTTTATTTATATAGCACTGTAAATTTACACAGTGCTGTACATACAATCTTATAATTAGATGGATCCCTGCTCTCAGGCTTACAATCTAAAAGGGACAACACAATATGAGTCACACCCTGATCTAGACTGTAAAAGAAAAACAGAGCTGATGCTGACAGCTGAAATATTCCCTCACCCTGTCTTCCTCATGTCAGAAAAGCCAAATCATCTATAATTCTGCAGTAAATGACTGGCTGTAACTCACAGTATATGTGCTTGCATTTACAGGGCATACATTGTAACAGACTTCATGGGCATCAGGAATGAAAGTTTTATGAAGGTAGCAGCAGTGGGGACTTGGATGGGAGACTTTGTCACAGCTTGGATGGTAAGAGACTTTGTGTGTGTTTTTTTCTTTTTCAAAAAAACCAAACTGAAAGTTAAATTGGAAAAGTGTAATTGGCGACTGAAATCCAAAATAGCCTGAAGGCCTAGAAAAGCACAATTCAGATGAAATAAGCCCCAAGGTAATAGTGGCATGATGGATAACAGCTGGATACCTTCCTGTGGTGGAAATACAAAGCTGAAATAGTTAGAATGACTAAGGTGCTGAATGGTTCCCTTGATGTCAATAGAAGTCTTGAAGAGGAATCTAGAAGCCTGTTTCAGATTGGTTGTGAAGCTGAATAATAAAAAGGCCATGAATGTTGTCAGTGACTAGATTTTTTAAAAATATGTGGAAGGTGAACGGGGTGTAATGCAATCATTTTTCTGTAATTCATAGCTCCAGTTACCATTAGGAAGGGGTTGGTATGCAGTCCTTTGGGTGTTGCATACCCTCCAATTGTCTCGATTTGGCAGGGACAGTCTTGATCAATACTCTGTTTGTCTCAATATTGAGTCGCTTTTAAAATTGTCCTAGTTTCTCCTTCCTCCTCCCACTTTCCCCCAGCTTAATTTCAGTTGCTGAAAACTGAGTGCTTAAGTAATTTGCACTGAATGTTATCAGCAGAAGGAAAAGGAGAGGAGCGGTAGCGTCTTGCCATCCCTGGAAGCATCAGACCAAAGCAAACTGCTGAACCCTGTTCTAGTTTGTCCTTCCTCATTAATAACTTTTGCTTTCTGAATCACACTCTTTTCTTGGCCCATCCCTCTGTTAGAACATGCTATCTCGCTTTGAGGATATAGCCACACTTTACAATTAAAGCAGTTTTATAACACTTTTAACTGTCATGACTCTATCCTACAGAATTTTGGGATTTGTAGTTGATGAGGAACAGACAGGCCAGTCTGAACACCTCCTATGCTCCAAATGCCAGGATTTGTAGGATAGAGTTATGAAAGTCAAAGTGGTGTCAAACTGCTTTAATTCTGCAAAGTGGATACACCCTGATTAGCACAAAAAGCATTAGATTAGGGGATGCGAGCAAAAGACTATTGTATTCCAATTCCCATCAGCTGGTGACTATTGTACTCCAATTCCCCTCAGTAGGCTGGCAGATTCTCATATGCTTTGCGGTGAAATAGCAGTAGGAAGGCCCCAGGTTCTCCAGTTCTGCTTTAGCTCAGATTCAGTAGACAGTTCAATGTTGTCATCTCAGTTCATTTTTCTGCTTTGACTCTATGGCATTTTTCTCTGAATATATTTTATCAGTTTTCATTAGGTGCTTTGAGCTATGGAAAATCAGCATAAAAATAAGGTAAATAAGTAAATATGTAAAATTTGTGTCATGCCTTTATTGCTTTCTGCAACCTACTTTTGAAGGCATTACCAAATATATATTATTACACCACAGAATTAATGCTTTGTCTGAGATGATTCTTGCTAAAGCCACTTCATTTATACAGTCTATGCTTCTAACTGCCCTTTGGGACTATTGTGCCCCTAATATTAAAATATAAGCAGTTTTCCAGTTTGTTTTTTTTTAAAAGGTAAACATATTTGCTCTAAAAACAATCTCCCCCAAAAGTTCAGGGAGTTTTCCCCCTAGTAATTTATATTTATGATTGCAGTTGTAATTGATTAATGGTTGAAACAACTACCGTAAAACCTGTAAGATTAATCAATTAAGATTTCTTTAACTGAATGACAACACTAAAAGGAAAACCCAATTTGAGTAAATACACATGGTCATTTAATCAGAGCAGGAATTCCTCTGGGAAATTTAGTATGTAATCCAGGGCATAAATGGGAAGAGAGATGATGAGTTGTTGGCCTCCTGCTACAAAAAGTAACATTAATATTTATGAGGACATTCCATTTGCTTTAGTAAGTACAGTTTCGAAAGGTGGGGGAAGAGAACTGTCTTTTTACAAAAAAACATTGGATGAGGATGAACTAAATCATGTATTTACTGTATTTCATTGCTTTAATACTTCACTTGGCTGATGGAAATCTCAGGAAATAATTTTGCTTTCTCTGGTCTCCAGGTAGGGAGACAAATCTCAGGATGAGTGGCACTGGATGAAAAAGAGATGATGTGTATGTGTGTGTGGTATGTAATGTGTATGTATATAGATGGATCTCTACCCATTCCCAGAACTTACTGATTCAATGGGATGTGTTTGCATGTGTTGTGGTTCCACAAGGTCATTGCACCAAAAGCCAGGGCTGAAGGGAAGGGACAGTAGAGAGAAATGGTGTATATGTGCACTTGGGCTCATCATGCCATTGTGGAGCAAGTCAGGGTGGCATGTGATTCCTGTGCTATCTTGATTCCTGAGCTTTTTCTTGTTGCATGGTTCCTGGCAATGTGATGAGCCCGGTTTAAAACTTCACAAAATGAGCTGGTGGTAAGACTTTCAGAAGCCCTGGCATTAGTGTAGGACCTGTAAAATCTCCCCAAGTGTCTTGTGTTTTATAGGTACATTTGCTTGAGATATGAGAAAGGGAGAGTGGCAATTAATGCTGTTGCTGGGCATATTTGTTGTGTGCAAAAATGGGGGGGGGGGGGGTATTGGATTGGCTTTGGGTTGCCATATAAACTGGTTAGCCAGATCATACCTCGAATCTATTCCTGTTTACTTTGTTTCTTATTACACCCTATACCAGTTCTACTCTCCTTCCCAATCCTTATCTTCCCCAGCCCTTTGACACCACAAAGGCCGGACCCTGATCTTGGGTTTTGGCCCATTCAGAGTGCTGCTGATATAGTAACTGGCATAACAAAGATATGTGGATCCCACTATTTTGGATTATAGGTCTCACAGTCTCCAATATTCCATTCTTAGGTAAAGTTCTGGAATGAGTGGTGGCTCCCAGCTTCAGGGGTTTCTGGATGAAACGGAATATCTAGATCAATTCTAGGATGCCAGTATACCCTGTTTCCCTGAAAAAAGGACATCCCCTGAAAATAAGATCTGGTAGCGGTTTTACTGAATTGCTAAATATAAGGCCTCCCCCAAAAGTAAGGCCTAGCAATGTTTATATATATATATATATATATATATATACAGTATATAATAAATATTCATTTTTTTGTTCAACAATAAGTGTGATTTCTTCTTCATGAAAAAATAAGACATCCCCTGAAAATAAGACCTAGTGTATTGTTGGGAAAATTAATATAAGGCACTGTCTTATTTTCAGGTATATGTCCAGAAATTTGTCTATTTATTGTCTTCAGAAAGTCTGATTTACCTGAATGGTGTCAGGAATAAGAGAAATAGAATTTATTTAAGTGAACATCAATCTATTTTCTTCTCCCTTAAGCAATCACTGGAATCTTCAGCTCAAAAATAGGAACTCCCTCATCAAAGATTGGGCCATCACTTAAATGCACTAAATTTTTTCACCTCTTTGGTCAAATATCTAATACAAATTGCATTCACCTTTCTGTTTGGCAGAGTGTAGGCAAGCAACGTTTTGAATTATGACTCCCAGAATCCCTCACCCATCAAGACCAATGGGAATATTCTGGGAATTGTAGTCCAAAAATTACTTTTCCAAGATGTGGTGTTTGGAAGTGGAGCTTGTTATATTATGAGTGATGGGAACTTGTTAGAAAACTTTGTGCTTCCTTCCCTAAAGCTGGTCCCTGAGTTAGTTCCATTTTGTAACTTGGAAACCAGTTTGTTTTGTGTGCCTCCAAGTCATTTTTTTTTACTTATGGCAAGCCTAAGGTGAACCTATAATAGGGGTTTCTTCACATGTTTCTTTGGAGAGGGAGCTTGCCATTGCTGTCTTCTGAGGCTGAGAGGGTGTGACCTGTCAAGTCTTGTACCACAGAAACTGGAAACAGAGACAAACATGGCCCTAGCTCCCAGAATTAAAGTATGGGCATACCTCTGTTAACAAAACCACTAGCAAAGAAGCTCTTTTTACAAAGTCTTTTTAGGCCTGTCCATCTCCCCCTTTCCCCTTGGTCCACTGTCTAGCTGGATGCTTTTTTAGCAGCATCAGCACTGAGAGGAGGATGAAAGAGGTTTGGACAGATTTTTAGTTTCAGGTTGCAGCAGTGTATCTTCAGTCATCAGTGCAATTAAGTTTGAACTGAGAAAGAATGGGATTCTGCTGTAGCCAATCCTACTGTAGCTTTGTGTAACCATCTGCAACAGGCGAGATGAAAAGCATCACCATGTGTAAACAGAAAACAGAAAGAAAATGGGAGCCTCTCTAAGTACTCCCCCCTCCCCCCCGGCTGCATTTTTAAAAAGTATAGGCCTATATGTTTGGCCATCAAAAACAGAAATAAAATATGAAAAAGAGGAGGCTGGTAAAAGCAAACTTAATCACTGGATACATTTTGGGAGAAGTCTTCAAGTGGTTTCAAGAAGATTCAAAATGTGCTTATTTACTTATTTGTTTACTTATGCAGGTCTTAACACAGTTGCTTCATTTCACATTGTGCAAATTGTTCGTTTCAAATGAAAGGTTTACTGAAACAGGTTGACCTAATCTTCTTTTGTTGCATAGTATAGTACCATGTTATTTCTGGTACCAACATTTCTGTTAAAGAAGTCATGCCCAGGAACATATGTACTTTGTTAATTGAGATATACCTCAGGAAAGTGTTAGGAGTTATTTTCCATTTAAGCAACTGATCATGGCTCATAAAATCTGGGCCCACAGTGATTATCTGAGCCTAATTTGATCCTGGTTTGGTTTAACAAGGAATAAGGTGTAATTTGTATGAAACATGGAATTGTCTTTTAGTGGATTTAAAGTCAAAGCATTCTATGCATTCTCTTTCATGTAGAGTAAGAAAAAAAGGGAAGAAAGGCACATACCCTGAATGTGTCCTTTACCATCTTCTTTCTAAACCACTTATCTCTCACCTATGTCCTCCAGACATTTCTTTCTAAAATTTCAATCCATCAATAGTTGGTCCTACTGAGATTGGGCTATGCTGCCAATGTGGTTGATGGGAGTTTTTGTCTAAAACATTTTGAGGGACTGCTGATTGAGGAAGGTGATTCTAACTCCAATTAGCCTCCTGCTTCCTTTATCTTGACATACAGGTTGGAAAAACATAGCACGTATGCTACTTTTCTTTTTTGCATCACAGTTTGGCATTTGCTCCAGACAAAGTGTTCAGCTATAACTTCCACAGTCCTCCTGCCAAAATACCTTTGGGCTAACAAAAAAATAAGGTAACCTTGCAGCAAACTCCCAACTGTGGCAAGAAAAAAGAAAAATAGCCCAAATGTGTTTTATTTAACTTTGAAATCTGTAGCAATATGTCAGTGGCATGTCCAGAACAGATTACTATATTTTGATTCTGAAAAACAAGCAACCAGCAAATCATCCATTTGGGCAGATTTAGACTAAGAAATATAGAGTTGCTCCATGGATAGATGCTGGCATCTTGCATAGTTATCTGGCATCATTCATCATTTTAGGTGCAACTGAATCTTTTTAATCTATGATCTTCTTTTGATGGCGTTTATTTTCTAGCCTTTTTAGAAAGAAAACAGTTGCACGATATAAAATTTATCAAAGAAAATCAAATGTGAATATAGTTCATTCAACAAGCTCAGATTTTGGATGAATGATTAGTTGTCATCCAAAGTGTATAAGGCAGTATTGGGTAGTGATTAATAAATAGCTAATAAAACATCAGTAACAAACAGTGCCATCTTCTCTTGTAACTAATTAATCCTTAAGAAAGTGGTCCCATGTGTTTCTTTGGTGAGTTTCCTGATTTAATTTGATGAATTAGACATCTGTGCACACCACCTAGCAAATCAATACCAAGACTGTATGCACTGAAACACATGGGAACTGTTGTTAACAATCAGGAATCATGGGAGCTGAAGTTCAAAACATCTGAAGGACCAAAGGTTGGGCACCACTCTTGCTAGTTCATGCAGAAAAGCTTTCTATCCGCACAAGACTACCATGGAATTTTGCAGGATAGTGACAGCTTTGACAGATGATCCTACTGGGGCAACATTAAAAATGCTTATAATATGTGAATGTGCTTGCCATCATAGAATAAATATTTTCCCTTTGCAAATGAGAATCCTAGACCAAAATAACAATGGGCTCAAGTGTGCCTTATTATAAGATTTTAAAATTATTTACAATAGAGTACATGCAGGATTATAAGAATGTGTCTGATTTTAACACACTTCAAAGAGGTTAAGTGTAGAACCAGATGCATTTGAAACCGTGAAGCTCCAAACATTCCTATATTAATATTCTTAATATAAGTGCCAGATTTATGTCCCAAGTGTTTTCATCTGGCCAATGCATACAGATGCATTATTGCCCACGCTTTGAATCTAGAATGTTATCCTTATATAATGGATATAATAGAAAAAGAGGATCCTAAAATTACATGGTTTCAGAAAATAATTGTTACTGCTATAAGTGGTATTAGAGCATCTATGGATATCAGTTTACATTTCAGAGTAAAACATCAAATCATAAAGACTTGATTAGACTCTTCCTTACTACTGATAACCATGAAGGTTTATGGTATGATGTTTTGATCATAAAAAGGAGATCGTTTTACACATTGAAATTTTTATTAGATAGAAGTTGGACCAATAGAGTGGAAGGCTTCATTAGTATAATGTGTGGAAGCAAAGATACATTCCAATTTTCTACCCCTTTCTACTTCTTTCCTTTCAAGATCTACAATGAAAACAAAATTTGTGTCCTATGTATTTAGTGTTAATATGAATATGCATGTTTTTTGTTTTACTTCATGTATTTTTCTTTTTTAAAAAATCAATATTTTTTTTTAGAAAAATATTGTGTCTTTTGCTGATCAGATGAAGATTTCAACTTATAATTGCATTTCTATTGAGCTTAAAGGAGCAAGAAAATCATCCATGGGGAAAAGGGGTCTGTGCGTATGTTACCAGTGTGCTTGCATTTTGTTTTGGGAAGGAAGAAGCAGCTGTATATTGTGCTTTGTGGAGGACAGGGGACCGTAAGGAAAAGGGAATGTTCTGTGTAAAGTTAGCCAGTGGTTCTGTTTGTTTGGAATGGTGAATCCACACAAGATTTTAGAGAAGCATTTGGGGAGCTATCCAAGGTGCTTAACCTTATCAAAAACCAGCTGCAGGACCTTGGATAACTCCTAGATGAGGTAGTATGCTTTTTTCCCCACTTTCTCTTTCTTTTCTTTCTTTTTCTGCTGCATTTTTAGCATAAATTAACATGAAAATATCAAGGGTGAGGGGAAACAAATATGCTCAAACTCTCTGGAAACAGCCAGGAAAGTTTCTTCTACTATAGGAGTGGGCAAAGTGTGGTCCTCCCGTTCTTGTCGGACTGCATGAGTCAGGGCCACCTCGATGGCAGAGAATTGTATTATCTGTGCAGAAATGTTTTATGCACAGACAATCATGTTTTCTGTGTAAGAAACTTTGTTTCTGTGCAGAACTATGCAGAAAATGCTGGGTTTTTTTTTCAAATTTTTATGCATTTCCCACACAATATACGTTGTAAACTGGGATTTTCTTCATCACGGCTTCCTAACAGCCAAGAAACCCACTTTTGATCTGTGATTCAAATATTTATGAATATTCTTTCCATTCTATTGAATGGTCCCTACCCCTTTTTTATTTCTGCCTGCTTTTTATATTATACTTGGGTGACCTCTATGTTGTTATTCTGTGAATTAAATATGTGTGTAGTATATATATCTGTACCTTTGCTTGTCTCATCCTTGTGTGTGATGATGAAAAACAACCACATAACAATTTTACTTTATATTGAGATTAAAAGATAATATTTTTTGTGCAAAGACAGAAATCTCAACAAAAAACAAAACTCTTCTTGTTTCAATCTTATATAAGTGGTCAAAACTCTGCCAATTTTGCTGCAAGGGTGGCAGTTTCTTGGCAGATGTCTGGACATGTTGGCATTGCCTTTCTTGCTGAGAATAAGAATTGTTGTGAATATTCTTTACATGATTAGTGTAAGCGCCATGTCCCTTTATAGTTTTAGACAGGAACCACTGATAAATGAATGTCCTTCCCCTTAGTTTCCAAGGCTTTAAACAGTTATGGAGTAAATCTCACAGTGGAAAACAAAGGTGCCGATATATTGTACAGTCAGCAGGTACCCTGAAGCATGGATGAAAGCATCATGCCTGTTTCTGAATGGCATATACTATGAAACATAACTATTCATAGAAGGCCCAGGAAATTTTCTTGTTCATTTTTGTCAATTCAGCTTTGATTTATAGTGGCTTTATGAATGAGAGAACCTCGTCACCCTGTTATCAACAGCCCTGTTCAGGTCTTGCAGACTCAGGGCCATGTCTTCCATGACTCAAACTGTCCACCTGTAATGAAGTCTTCCTCTTTTCCTACTTACTGCCTTCTGTCTTGCCAGGCATTGTTGTCTTTTCTAATGAGCCATGTTTTTTCATTATATGTCCAAAATATGACAGGTCAGCTGTGTCATCTTGGCTTCTAGGGTGAGTTCCGGCTTAGTTTACTCTTGAACCTCCCTCCTCTTTTGGGGGTCTTTTTAGAAGTTCTTAATGTCTGTAGAATTCTCCTACATGTAATTATTTTTCTGTTAATCTTTGCAATTTTAACTATCTGGTTCGTTGGCTCTCATCACCTTCTGCCTTCCAAGCAAATCTTTTGAACAGCTTACAGGTGCTGCATCGCACTTTCCACTGGCTTGTCAACAATTTTGTGGGAGGTAACCACAGTAATGAAGATACAGTATATTGAAGCAGTACTTTATATTCTGTATTGTCCTCAGACCAAGGTGAAGTGATATAGAGGTCAATTAGGAATTGTTCTGGTTGTTGTGATAGGTTTTGTTTGCAGGAGAACATTTTATCAAAGTTAAGAAATCATCTGAAGTAAGTTAACTCTACAAAAAGACTGTCCTTTTATCTCTGTGGAAAACAATAGTCCAGTACGCAGATCATGGAATCCTTTAACTGCATTTCTTTTGAAGAACACAGGAAATAAACAAAAAAGAATTCCAAGTAACCAGCCTGGATGCTGCTATTCAAAGTACATCTGTGTTCACATAAAGTGATCAAGATTTCCATTGTGTCTAAAGCAGCTGGAGGCATATTGGTCTCCATTCAGCTTTTCTGATTAGTTCATTTTCTGGTTATCACAAAAGACTCTGATTTGGCAATTCATAATAAAGAAAGGAAGTCGTATGGCTTATGCTGGATAATTGTAAAGCTTTATTCAGAATTGTATATTAATTAAATATTTAAAATATCTGTATATCCTCCTTCAAGGTGAAGGCCCCTCAGTGCTATCTAGAAGTTAAAAATTTAACTAAAGAGCAGCATCAATATTTCCCAAAATAACAGGAGAAGAAAAAATGCACCCATTTATAAAATGGTTTAACATCTAATCATTTAGAAACAGACTAGAGCATCCAGGTTTTTATGGTTCACTTAACATGGAGCAAAATAATTCTGGGGTAGGGTATGGAATATTCACACAGAACAGTAACAGTGTCTGCCATTTTTTCTGAGAATTTCATGCATCTGCAGGATGGCAAGTAGGGAAATCCATATGTGAGTGACATTGCCACTGACTCACTATTTTGTCAAGAAATTGGGCGTGACAATTTAGGTTATGATCAAAGTCAGTCTTCCTGATTATTTTTCTTCGTCTGAGATATAATTGAATTTCCAGTGGCATCTGAAGTAGTACCATGTAGCTAACAACTCGGCTGTACTTCAGAGGTGGAAATGAAATTAAACTGTGAAGCGTGAAATGGAAAGAATGAAATGGATAAGATATATAACTAAAGTTGCTTAGTGCAAGCAACACTGCACAGGGATGTAACGAATGACCTCATTAGAGGCAGTGAGATGCTATTCATAGAAGCAAGCAGAGTGTCTAGAAGCCTGTTCTTCTGGGAGATTTCTTACACATCTTGTCCCACTCTCTCGCTCTCTTTTCTTTCACCTGTTCCAGTGGGATTTCTGTTTAGCTAACAGTTTAATACACTCTCACAGTGTTTCCCAAACTCTGTAAAATCTCACAACAAACATTGATATATCTTCAGGCTAGCACTTGGAATTTATTATATTTGTCCCTCCACATTCATGGGGGATGAGGGCTCAGGACCCACCCACCTCCCCCAAAAAGTGGAAAAATGCAAATATCTCCAGGCCCCACCAAACCAGATTTAACGTATCCAAAAAATAAAATAAAAAATCCACAGATTCAACCCACCTTGGATTTGAGTTTACAGTACATACAATGCGTTTGAATCTGCACCAGAGAGCACACTAGTTTCCACTTGGTATGAATGTGAATGGATGACTATGATTATTTGTAATGTTTTTTATTTCCAGTTCATTCTTTGTTTAGTAATGGAAGTATTACATGATAGGTGTAACTTAACAGTTTGCCTCATAAATGTAACATTTAGTTGTTTTTCTGGCTATGGGGCACTAAGTAGCCCCACAAAATGGCATAGAAGGAATACTGCATGGTTCCAGTGCTAGCTTGTGTTCATTGTGGATATGGGGGTAGTAACAAGGAAAACAGGAGAGTGTGTTTTTGTACCACAGGCCAGTTTCTTGTAGTATTCAGTTAAAAAGTGAATGGATAACTCTTTTAGTTACATTTGAGAAAGAGGAAAATAAATAGTTACTTTAACCATTATAACTACAATGTGAAGTAAATACTTTTTGGACCTTAGAATGAGAATGAAAATTAAATACTTTTTAGAAGTAAGTGGAATGTGAATGCAACCCTATTCCAGAAAAGTTTGTGGGAATGCTTCTTTCCTTGTTGGTAATTTTATTAACCAGGAGTACTTTTGAGTGTTTAGTGCATAACCCAAAACTTGAAAAGTAACAATACTTACAGAAGCCACCAGTGGGTAATTCAAACAGGTTAAGGCATCAACAAATCTTACAATTCCCACTACATTTATGTACATCAGGCTCTCCATAAATTTAATTACTGTCAGCCCCTCTTATCAACAATTTGTCATCAACAGATTCAACCATCCACTGTTTGAAAATATTTAAAAATATGTGTAAATTGCAAACAGCAAACTTTGATTTTGCCATTTTAAGTAAGGGACACCATTTTACTATGTTATTGTATTTAATGGGATTTGAGCATCCACAGATTTTGGTATCCACAGGGAGTACTGGAACCAAACACCAAAGGCCCACTGTACAATGGTGGCACAGTGGTTAAATGCTAGTACTGCAGCCACAAGTTTATGAGTTTGATTCCCAGCAGGGCCACAAAGTCCACTCAGCCTTCCATCCTTCTGCAGGTTGGTAAAATGAGTACTCAGTTTGTTGGGGGCAATAAGCTTACAGATTATAAACCACTTAGGGAGTGCTAGTTCACTGATAAGCAGTATAGAAATGTACAGTGCGGCCTTCCCCATTCCGGACCCCCCCCCACCCCGCATGAGGGTAATAACATGTATGCTCGAGCCCCATTTAAATGAATGGGGCTCATGAACGTAGTGGCACACACACCGCAGGCACCGTGGACACACATGCCATTACCCTTCTGGGGCATGCTTCACCTTTTTCCAGCGTGGCTTCCAGTGTATGTTGAAAGCTGTGTAAAGTGCGCCACGTATGATGCTTGCTATTACTATTGCTATAGTGCCATCTGAACATGTATATCATTCTTACTGCAAAGGGGTCTTGTACCACCTTTGGGACCAGTAAGGCCTAAGAGCACTCTGGCTGAGAATTCTAAATGTCCCTCCCTAAACTGGCAATCCCTGAATACAACAGGAGGCAGCTGGAGCAGTGGAATAATAGCACTATAAGAATGTAGTGCAGGAATCTACTGTGTGAAAGAAGTTGTAGCATGAACATTCGTAGACTCAGGGGCAAAACACAATGCAGAAATAATCCAGTTTGAGACCATTCTAATTGCCCTGTCTCAGTGTTAGGGAATCCTGGGAATTATAGTTTAGTGTGGCATCTGAGCTCTCTGACAGAGAAGGCTAAATGTCTCAGAAAACTACAGTTCTCAGAATTTCCTAGCATTGATCCAGGGCAGTTAAAGCAGTCTCAAACTGGATTATTTCTGCAAGTGTATTTTGGACCCAAGTCTACTTCCTTGGATGCATCTCAGTATTCTTACTGTGATAGATAAACTATAGTTTGTAGGAGATGGCAAGAAGCTAAGGAAGAAAAGCTTTGGCGGGTGGTGATGAGGATGCAGGATATTCTTATAAAAAATATTATTACTAAGCCCTTAAAGAGAAGCATGTTTAAACTGACAGTGTGAAGTAATTGTTACTATTATACCTGCAAAGTGTGATTAATCCATTTATTATCATGAGATAAGAAGCCCTCAGCTGTCTTCAGCCTGTTATTTGTGTACTTACATGAGTAAACAAATGACAGGCTGAAGACAGGCTGTGGGTGTCTGATATCATGATAATAGATGGATTAATCATACTATCCAATATCATAATGACCATTACCTCCTATTCTCAGATTTTGTTTATTAAAATTTGCACCAGATACCCCATGGTGGGTATTCCAGTGATGGAATTGTGTGCTCCTGAGAAACAAGAGGTTATGCTGATGGTGACCAGTAGCACCTTTACTGGCAGGATCTTACAAGTCAGATGGGCTTTTATTGACAACCCAGCCAGTGTGCCAAACTCCTTAATGAAATGAGAAGGACCTTCTGGGCAGTATGGAGTGGCACTGGCAGACAATCTTTTCGTAGCATTGTAACATTTGTTAGTATTGTATGGGAAAGCTCGAAATTGTAAAGCAAAAAATGCAGGCATAAATATTACAATACTTGGGGTGAGTGGGCTAAAGTGGACAGGAATGAGACATTTTCCATCCATTATTACATAGTGCTCCCATCCCCACCCCAGAAGTGAGAATCTTAGAAGAAATGGGATGGCATTAATAGGGAGGCTACATGTAGCAAAAGCTGTCAGCGGGGTATAATGCAAATTGAGACTGAGTAATATCAATAACACTTTGTGGAAAATGTATCAGTATAATCATATTCCAAGTTTATGTTCCAGCTATGCTAGGGCAGCAAGAGACTGAATGGTATCTGTTGGAGTACAGGAGGAAATGGATGGCATCCGATACCGGACATGTTGATAATGATAGGCAAACTGGACTGCAAACAGGAGGAAACAGAGGAAAACCAAAAACTGATGGAGAATTTATTTTAGGATTTAAAAAAAAAAAACACAGAAGAAAAGTGATATATCAAATTTTGTGAGGCCAACAGTTTATTCATTGCAAACACATTCTTCAGGCAACTAAACTGACAACTGTATATGTAGACATCCCACATGACCAATATGGAAATAAAATAAACAAACATAATGATGCTACGGTGTGAGTATGTGGATAAATAAATTAATAAATAAATAAGAATGCTTGGCTAAAGGTGCATTGCAAGTCTAAAGGGGTTCAAGATCACTGCTCTAAAGATAATCAACAAGCCTTAGCAAAATAAATGATTGCTCACTCACTTCTCTTTCATTGTTGCAGAAGTGCTTGTGGAAAACACACATATACACAAATGTAGTCTTTGAGGGTTTCACACCCCAGAAGCTCTCTGGACATTATACAATGTGGATGTGGAAACATAGGAGGGTATCTTATAGTAAATGAAATAATTGGTGTATTGTCTGCACCAAACATAGCAGGGCATCTAGATTTTACACAGAATTCTTTCAGGTATTGGATCTGACACCTTCTGCATGCAAAGTGTGCACTGTATCACTGAGCAATAGTCTCTCCTCACCATTGAGTTATGGCTGCTCCCCACAATACAAAGCAGGCAGATGTGGACAGGAAATGCAAGTGGAATGTGTTTTCTGTTTCCTACACTTCTTTAGCCCTCTTTAGGTATTACCATGCTTTCTTCAATATGGGAAGCATCTAGATGAAATTCAACATGGAGAAATGTAAGGTACTGCACCTTGGGCGCAAAAATGAAATGCACAGATATAGGATGGGAGACACTTGCCTGAATGAAACTATGTGTGAAAGGGATCTAGGAGTCCCAGTAGACCACAAGTTGAACACGAGCCAACAGTACGATGCAGCAGCTAAAAAGGCCAATGCAATTTTAGGCTGCATCAATAAAAGCATAATGTCTAGATCAAGGGAAGTAATAGAGCCACTCTATTCTGCTTTGATCAGGCTTCACCTGGAATACTGTGTTCAGTTCTGGGCACCACAATTGAAAAAGGATGTTGAGAAACTGGAGCATGTCCAGAGGAGGTTGGCGAAAATGGAGAAGGGTCTGGAAACCATGTCTTATGAGGAACAACCTAGGGAGCTTGGGATGTTTAGCCTGGAGAAGAGAAAGTTAAGGGATGATAGGACAGCCCTATTTAAATATTTGAAGGAATACCATATTGAGGAGGGAGCAAGCTTGTTTTCTGCTGCTCCAGAGAACAGGACCCAGAACAATGGATGCAAGTTACAGGAAAAAAGATTCCACTTCAACATTAGGAGGAACTTCCTGACAGTAAGGGCTGTTCGACAGTGGCACACACTTCCTTGGAGTGTGGTGGAAACTCCTTCCTTTGAGGTCTTTAAACAGAGGCTGGATGGCCATTTGTTGGGTATGCTTTGATCGAGAGTTCCTGCATGGCAGGGGGTTGGGCTGGATGGCCCTTGTAGTCTCTTCCAACTCTATGGTTCTAGACTCTTTTATCCTCCTTCAGGTTAAACATGAAACTGAAGAAGAATTGTTTTCATGGTTTCTCTCCACATGAGGAAGAATCCTAGAAAACCTCCATATGACCCGTAATCTCCAGATGCATTGTTTTCCTTGTAAGAAAAATGATGATGGAGGAGAAGGAGATTCTAGATGTTTCCCTTTCTCTTGTATTTAGGAAAGCATGATGTGTAATGCTGAACAAAGCTTACACTTGAATAGGAACTTTGACATCTTCACCCACAGTTAAGACACACAAGTTCTCAATGTGGGGGAAGCTTAGACATCTCACTGCAGGAAAAGAAAGTTACATTTCAGAAAGAAACAGTGAAAAGGATTCGTGAGTCATTTGTTCCTTGGCTTAAATTTTACAGAATATATGGATTATTTTTCATTGTCTAAGCCCCTTTGAGTCATGCTTTTTAATGTTTCTATTTCATAGTTAAGGTTTCTAAAGATACCCTTGTATTTTAGAGCTGCAAATATTTCCATTGGAATTGTGCTCTAAAGAATAAAATAAAAAGCCACCCAAAACATAGAACACTTAGTATCAAAAGGTACCATCAAGAATATATGATAATTATAAAAACATAGGATTCTGCACTCGCATGTGATGTGTGGCTTGTGGAAATGGAGGATGTGTGGGTGTCCAGTGTTAATCAGAGGTGACACTTGAAATAGATTTCAGCTTGGAAGGTTTCAGAACAGATGGCTAATTTGTTCTTTGCAGCTTCCCACAGAAAATCTATGGCCTTTTTCAAACATGATGCTTAAATCAGCATTTGCATTTTATACATCTGTGACTCAGATGAAAAAGTCCACATTGAGTAGAGTGACCATTCAATTTACAAATGGCTTTCTTCTGTTTTATGACTCCCATTAATTACCTTAGTAAGTGATACATTTTAAGACTAATAGGCATTCCTGATGTCACTTATGAGAATGCCCTATAATAAGGACACTGTTTATTTTGAACTGCCTCCCCCACTCCTTTTCCCTAAAAGATTAGTTGAGGAATTAATTGTTCCATATTTCTTACAAGAAGTACAAATGACACATTTGCCAGCCTCTCCTACCCAGCAAAATGTAATCAGATGCATAATGTGGGCACCTGTTCCCTACAGCAGAACTGGAAAGCTGGTGTTATTATAAGAAAAAGGTTCTGTTGACCATGCCAATTAAGAAGAAAGTTTCATTAAAAAGCTGAGGCAGAATAAACACATTTCATTGTGAGATTTAGATATTTCTTTTTTTGCAGTGTATTCATAGTTTCCTGGTAGAAGTCTTGATCCACATGAGGTGTCAGTTTTAGCAATGGTGTGACTGAAATACAGACATAGCTCAGTTAACAAATTCTCTCATAAAAATCTTTTAATCCTTTTCTTTATTGTGCTCTGTCTAGAATTAGGTTTGTTTTTTTTTAAAGTACATTGGTATTGGGAGGATGGTGAGGAAGGGATGGAGACGCATAGACTTTTGGTTTTATATTGCAAGACTCTGTCTGTAGTAAACAATTCAATAAGCAATGAGCTGGGAATGAATGAAATTTTACTCTAGCTGATCCCATTTAAGCTGTGTGTACCAGCCGACAACAGGAAAAGTAAACAGTAGCTGCGTCCAACATCCCTAAGCATGTGTGAACAGCAAAACAGAGAGAAAAGAGATGCAGACTGGGTGCAGTTGGGAAGACAGCTTCAAGTGTTCTCCAGAAAATTCTTTTTTTTTCTTTTATGTCTGCAAAGTTTACCTGACCTGGTTGTTTCATATTGTTAATTTTGAATAAAAGGTTTGTTTAAACTCATTGACTTCCCCTCTCCTCTTCATCCATTTGTGGTGTAGGGCCCTATCTCTATTCTTTCCATGTTATTTCTGCTTCTGTTACCAAGTTTTATGATAAAGAATTTACATGCTTTGGACCTATACATCATCTTTGTTAACTGAGGTATACCTGTAACCAGAATGAGATGCAACTGGTTTTTGGTCACTGCAATTTAGAAATGCAGTTTAGTCTTGACAAGATCTTGAGATGCAGACATACATCAAGAAAATGAATAAAGAGAGGTTGGCTCCATTGGGTACGTACTTTACACACACACAGTTACCTTGAGGATGCCACCATAGTTGGTGGCCATAGAAGGAGTGCCTTACATTGGTGGTACATGTGGGTACAAGAGGAAGCCCTCATTCTTGTTAGTAACAATGGTATTTGTGGAAGTTTTTACATTTGGTGGCACTAGAGGTAGGCAAAGCTATCCACCAGGTGCAAAAGCAGTGGGTTAAATGGTAAATGGTAAACCCTCACAACACTCTCTCAGCCTGAGAGGAAGGCAATGACAAACCCCCTCTAAACAAATCTTTCAAGAAAAGGCTTGAAGGCACACAACCACAAGATCTAAACAACTGATAAATGGCTTGTACTTTTTATTGAAAACCAGCAAACTCCAAAATTCATCTACCTTTATTGGGCCAACCCAAGAACAAAACAATCATCATGCTAGTTTTCAGAGCTTCACACAGAGAGAGGGAATGTGACAATGATGGGGCCATGATGTCTACATTCTGAGATGCCTTAGGAAGTGTATGGAGATGAAAAGTGAGGCCTTCTATGCTCATAAATTGAGTGGGAACAAAAGCAATAAAACAGAGGCAAAAAAAAAAAAAAGAATTCTCCTTTTGAAGTTACAAAGCGGCACCTTCTAAGAACTTTCTTCTATCCAGTTTAAACCCTCTGCCCACTATGATGAAAGACTGCAGTTAATCTCTTGAGAAAGTTTTTGTATTCTCAGGTATGGAGATTTAGCCATTGAAGCAGGGAAAACATACAAACTTTACCTGGTATTGGAGGAGCTAAATCCTCAGGAAACATGCTTTGCCGCATAGGAATACACAACATCTACTTCATGAATTATAGAGTTACCTACTATGGCTATATTTGGTCTTTGACCTGAAGAATTGGAGAGGTTTCTGTGATAATATTATTTTGAAATTCCGAATGTTTTGTCAAAAATAACCTTTCTTCCAGTTTGTTGGTTCTTGGTTCAGGTCTTTCTTTTTCTGGAGCAACAGAGAACCAACATGATAGCCTTTGCTATATTTTGGAATAGCAGTCAGGTGGGGGATGATTTTTCAGCAGAATACTGGCAAGTCTATGGCTCCCTTGCCACTATTTGTATAAATGGCCAGGCTAAGGAACAGTGTGACTGGTGCTTCCAGTGTCAGTAGAGTGTTATTTCCATGTTCAGTACTGAAGGTGCTGAATTTACTGGAGAACTAGTGTTCAGAACATTGTATAGCTTTTTTGAAGTTTGAAATAAAAACCAAAATGGATTTACCACCCCACTGATGTGGAAACCACCAGCCACCATTGTCAAGCAGACAAGTTTAAACATAGGCTAGTTTAGCCATAATTGTGTCTTGTCTATGATATTCCATAGAACTTTGGGGTTATTTAAAGTATATTCATGTGCACTACAAAGAAAACAGAGTATGGAGGGAATCCTCTCTGGATTATTTAAAATGAGTGAAATAGATGGTGGCAAGTACAAATGGATTTATACTGAATCCCTACTGAATTTTGCATTTGATACAATGGTCTAGATACAGAGTAATCTAATCTTGTCTGCTCAGTTTTTATTATTGTTTTACATGACTTAGAATGGGAATTTCTAACACTTAAACTGATAGAATTGCTGTAGAGTTCCTTTGCAGCATTTCCAAGTACCTTTTGAAATCTCCATTAAAAACCATTTGTACCTTTTCTTTAAAGCACCTCTGTCCACCTCTGTCAATCATGAAATATATTGCTACCTCCCTACACTTATAGAAAAAAAATGGGTTTGCATTTCTTCAGGGATGATAAATAACTGAGCTGAAGAAGGCCCTGAAATAAGTAGAAGATTCAGAACATACAATTTTATCACTATGGGAATACAGTAGTCTTGTAAGTCAGTGTGTGCAGTTCTTGTCTCTGCTCGCTAAACATTTTCAGTAGCTTAGTTTTTTCACAAGGGACAGACAATATATACATTATATATAGTGGGTTCGATATTAATTTTATTGGGAAGCCTGTTAAAGGGAGCTTGATGACTGTTAAAGGAATTTTCTTCAAATATCAATGCTCATGATTATTTGGGGAAGTTAGTGCAAACTGTAGTAATTCTATGACCAGAGTGAATCAGAAAGAGACAGAAGTTCAGGCTAGATGTTAAGGAGAATGCCCAGTACTTAAAATTAGTAAATTTCTCCTCCCACAACAGAATTTCCTCAGAGAGATAGCCATTAGCAGTTTCACAAAATTGGGCCTGGGCTTACTTTCCATTAATCAGTCACAAAGCAAAATATGCTAAATGCAAGATACAACAGACATTTTTTACCACTTGCAGGAGCAACATACAAAAACCATGCTAAATGTGTCATCCTGTTCAACCTTGAAGCACATCACGCAGGAAGTATCTAGAAAAGCCAATATAAAAAATAAATAAAATAAAAGCTATAATCTCTGATTTGCCTTTGGAAGAAAACGCTAACCTGGATCATGTGACTGGAAAGAGGAGTGGAGCTTGCGTACATGCCACAGGTTTCGCTATACAATACACCAAACTTGAGAGGTGGGTAGATGTTTTTTCTCCCATCTTCTTAGTCAGGTACCTTACCCAATATTTTGCCAGCTTTGAGTGTCAGTGCCTGATATTGGGCGTCCAAGGCAAGACTGGTAGTCTATCAATGCGCTCCTTTAATAGGTGCAATTTTCTGGCAATTTGAAGCTTGAGTGAATGTTGAGAGGCCTTGAAACAACATGTTAAACTGAAAACTTAAAACTGAATTATGTTTGTATGTTTTTATAAATCGTTAAACTTGTATAATTATAAGCTGCCTTGCAAGAAAAATGTTGTTAGCTTAGGAATCCATTTCCTTCTTAATGTTTGCAATCACTTTGTTTACTCAGCCTGACTCTTACAAAGATGAACCAACAGATTTACATACTTAAAGCACATCTATAGTAGGATTTTCAAGCAGCATAGGTTCATCCCCCTCCATTGAGTTTGTCATGGAATATCTGGCATATCACTGTACAATTTATGTTTCTTGCAAGCCACACATGAACATGCTACCATCATGTCTTAGTATGTTTATTTTTTGTGTGACTTTGTTTGTTTATTAATCATATTGTTGCCATAAGTGTTGTCCCTGTTCCACATGTGCCTTGCATTTTGTCTTTCCAAGACAGGCAGCTCATGAGATTTGAACTCTCACAACCCCTTGGTGCCTGTGAGTGTCGCTAGCTGCTCAACCCTTTTGGAGATGTCTTACAGTCTACTGGGCTCTTTGGCAGCCCAATGAGGTCCATGTATATGTCAAGGCTGTCAATAAAATTTAAATGGTCGGCTAAATTGTATTGAGCTTTTCCTCAGAGCCGCCCAAAAGAACAGAGTGGGGCCTGGGAGAAGCTGAAAGACTGACAGGAAGCACAGCGGGGCATGACCACACTTGCTGTCTAGTCAGTCATGAAGACTATAATTTCACCAGGCTATTAGAACAAATTACAAGCTCACAGTGGGCCAGAATAGGTGGTTGCTGTAAGTCCATTAACGTTGACTGAAACGTGCTGGTGGGGTGTGTGTGTGTGTGCATGCACTAGCCAATAAGATGCTTTTGAACATGATAAATATGCTTCTGGCCTTGTTTTTGTCAGATAAATGTGACCATTTCCAATTGTAGGAGAAAATGCATTCAGTGTATATTACAACAGGGTTTGCATATATTATTTTTAGCTGGATCCCAGTTAATTAAACCTGGGTATTAAACAACAACAACTGGCAACCATTCTTAAAATTATTTGGAATAATTGCCTGAGCTATCCAAGGGTTTCCCTCTCCGAGTCTGGATAAACATTATATAGATAGAGCTGTTTCCCATTGAAGACAGAGTAAAATGAGAGCTCACCACTCTGTTTTGAATCCTTCCAGGACTGCTATATTCCAATATATTAAGGCATAATGCTCTGCCTCTTCAAATTGCTGTGGATTAACAGTCAATAATAGTTACAAGTCACAGAATGGTCACACAGCAATGGAGGGCAAACAACAAAAGACTCTGAACCTTGTGGCAGAGATTGAACAGAGAATAAGAATTGTCTTGCTGAATGGCAAAAAGGTGGTTGCAGACAGAGTGAGCAACTTTGCAGAAGGTGTGTAGACAGAAAGGACTAATTGAAGGGAGCTAAGCTTCTGCTCAGCAGAGAGAGCAAAAAGGAAAGTAGGAGGCAAGCGGGAAGACAATTTCAAAGGCAATATGGTAGAAGAGGGCATAGAAAGTAGAAGCTTTGAAATGCCAGTGCAAAGATGGAAGAAGTGTGGAACTGCTGGGAGGCAAATGACTGTTCAGGTGAGGCATTTGAATCAGTGGTGGCAGGAAGAAGAGCTAGCAGAGAGAAGGCTGGAGGAGGTTAGGTGGTAGATGTGTGATGCTTTGGACAAGAGTTTTAGCCTAGGGGAGGGCAGAAAGTAGGTCATCCAGTGGAATTATGCCATTGGGTACTATTGGAAATTCTGGAATATGATGGCAAGGCAAAGTTTTTTTCCCCCTAAAATGAGGGTGGGGGGAAAGAAGAAAAATTGAATCTACAGTACAGTACTGGTAAGGCTTTTTAAATTTCCCAACTCTCCCAATAGCTTAAGGTTCAGGGCCAGCCAGAGGTTGGGTGTCTTGAAAGGGAAGCATTCATTATTTGCTAAACAACAAATGTAAAAAGTGGAGAAATCTCCCAGCCCAGGTTCAGCCACTGGAATAAGAATGTTTGACGTTCAGGAGTGAGTTTGATGCAGGATTGGGTATCACTATATGTATACAGTACATATCTCCTAAACTGAGCATGTGCCCCATTCATTAATTTTAATTGCATGTCTGGTCTCTGAGCTACATTTCTTCATTTAAGTATGTTTGGTGCATCATGAGATTCTGTCAAAAAACAAACTAGATTTTTCAAGCCTTAAATCAGCCCACTCACTGTAGCAAAAAGGGCTGATATTTGCAAAGATAAGAAGGACGAAACAGAAAAGCTGGGAACAGCTTGGATGGGGGAAGAGGAGAAAAGTGAGGCATTCAAACAGTTATAAGCTTGGAAGCTTCTGAAATATATAGCTATAACCCTGATCAGAACATGGGAAACAGGTGGAGAAGGGTAGAAATCTTGTTCCTGTGAAGATGCTGACAGGCTGCCCAGTGTGAAATACCAATAGGTTGGGGCGAGGAGACAGATGGCGTGTAGTCAGGGTACCATGGGTACTGCTCCATTTGTTGCATTCTCTTCCCCTGCAGTGTTCATGTATTGCTTAAGCAAGAATGCTGATTGTGGTATGATGTAGTGGGTGGTCACAGGCTGTTGTGGAAGAGTCATTCATGTGAATCTGCCCTGAAATAAAGAGCTCCCCTCCCAGCCACCCTGTGTAACATTTCTCTTTGTGTCTCAGCCACTTCACTATTGATCTGATACCAGCATCTTTTCATCCAGCCTGCCAAAGAAAGCAGTAAAGTATGTATTTATTTCATATTTAAAAGTGTCAATTTTTTCCAATTTCTACCAATTGCAGTGTCTGAAAAATTAATCATTCAGGGAGGGGGAGAATGATTTAATCCCCCCCCCCCTTGCATTCATCTGCTTTTTCATTAAAAGCCTGGCCATTATTTGTACAGTTGAAATATGTATTTTTATTCATTGCTGTTGGACATCTTATAGATTTTGAACATGAGCTGATGCCTTCATTTTGAAAGCCTTGTCAGCTCCATTCTAAAATGCTGTACCATAGCCTACAAAAGAGTCCCAGGCTTTTTAATTTTTGATGGTATAAAGAATGATGAGGAAAGTATTAAGGCTGTAACCTCTTCCGTCTATTTCAGACTCATAAATGTGTATGACAGGACTCATCTCTTCCCCCTTCTCTTAATATTTTCTCTCAGAGGTTGCTTACAGATAAGTATGCTTTTCTAAAACAGAACCTCCTCTTTCCTCCTCCTCAATTAAACTCCTGAAAAAGTGTTGACTAGAATAGCAAGTTTGATATTGTGGAATAAATCAACCTTTTGTGTCAAAAGAGACATTGAAAACACTAATCAAATTAAAGGTTTCCAAATTCCTACATTTCTTTTAAAAATCAAAAGATTTTTCTGAGTTCCTCAACAAAATGCAGACATGAAAATGCATATTTATCTTGGAGCCCTTCACTTTTCTAAGAAGGACTGGGTTGTATTCTCCCTGGTTTTTGCTTCTACTGACAACAGCTTGAATCATGATTGTAGTTATGAATGTGTAAGTTAGAATTACACATTCATAACCAATTCATATTTATGATTCATACCTGATTCATATTCATATAGAGAATAAATTGGGAGTGTAAAAGTTCCCCACTCCCGACTTACTGGGTGGCAGCTGCCGCAAGTGACAGAGGCTTGTTCTCCTGTTGATTGGGATGCAGCAGACTGATGTTTCCATCTCCCTCCTAGATTCTTGCTCTTAATTTTAGAAAACACACACATCTCTTCAACTCCTAGCCAGTATAGGCAATGGTACAGAGTTGATAGGTCAGGTCTGTCCCAGGCCCTGAGATTTCAAGTTCAACACACAGAGACCTGCTTTTCAAAGTAGCATTCAAGGTAGCACCCTAAAATTATTTTTCTGTCGCAAGGACTGGAGAAGAAGGACCAGGATAAGAAGGTCTGGGAATACCGGAGGTTTCTGTCCAATATAATCTAGACTAGAGGATTGTATGGTTCACATCCCTCATTTAACAGCTAACATTTGAGAGCACTTGGATGGACTTTTAGGATGAAATGCACTGCTAATCATTTGCTCTCCTGATTTTTTTCTCTCTCATCAAATAAAAGGTTTTACTTAGCAATTTTCCCAGCCCATAAAAAGACACATAGTCAGTACACAGCATCATGTTAAAAATCCATTTGATCACCATGGGTAAACTTAAACTGCTAAGAAGCATATGGAAGTGGGTGTCTTGGCAGGACAGTTTTGGGTGAGTCATTTATATATAAAACCTGACAGAGTCCAAGATTTATGAGGCAGACAGCATGATAATGTTCCATACAGCCTTGCTGAAGAAATGAATTGTGCTACTTCTTTCCACCCCAAAAGGAACAGAAAATGGACTGACCAAAGTAGGAAAGTTTTGTGAGTCACAAACTTCTGACCTGAACTTCTGCTTTTCTTTTCAGCAAAATACTGAGCATGGTCTTATATTGTAATGCACCCTCATTACAACTGGAGACAAATACACTGGATTGCATTTGGAGGATTCTGAATGAGCTAGTTTGGTAATGCATCACAACTTCCCTGTGTCCTTGTTGTTGTTGTTAGCTGCTCTTGCATCAGCTCTGACTCATGGTGACCCCATGGATGAGATATCTCCAAGAATCTCTATCCTCCACTGCCCTGCCCAGATCCTGCAAGCCCTTGCCCACAACGCCCCTGATTGAGTCTATCCATCTGGTTTGTGGTCTCTCTCTTCTACCCTCTACCTTTCTTTGCATTATTGCTTTTTCTAATTATCTATGCCTTCTCATTATGTGGCCAAAGTACGATAGTCTCAACTTGATTATCCTTGGCTTCCAAGGAGAGCTCTGGTCTGATCTGTTCAAGAACCCATGTTTGTTTTCTTGGCTGTCCATGGTATCCTAAGTACTCTTCTGAAGCACCACATTTTGAATGAGTTAATTTTTCTTTCTGTCTGCTTCCTTCACTGTTCCTCTCTTGCATCTGTATATGGTAACTGGGAATACAATGGCCTGAATAATTCTGACTTTAGTGCTCAATTGTATGTCTTTGCTCTTCAGTATCTTTTCAAGTTTTTTCATAGCTGCCCTTCCCATTCCTATTCTTCTTATTATTTCTTGACTACAGCCTCCTTTCTAGTCAGTGTTTGATTCTAGATACGGGAATTCTTTAATTATTTCAATTTCCTCGTTGTCTAGATTGAATATGTGTATTTCTTCTGTGGTCATTATTTTTGTTTTCTTTATGTTCATCATCAGACCTGCCTTTGCACTTTCATCTTTGACCTTCCTTATTAACAGTTCCAATTCCTTAATGTCTTCTGTTAATATTATGGTGTAGTCCGCATATATTAGATTGTTGATGTTGCTTCCTCCTATCTTGTCTCCTCCTTGTTCTGATTTTAATTCTACTTTCCTTGTGATGTTTTCAGCATGCATAGGTTAAACAAGTAGGGTGATAGAATGTAGCCTTTCCCCTTTCTCTATTGGGAACCTTTCTGTTTCTCCAAATTTTGTTCTGATAGTGGCCATTTGTCCTTGGTACAGATTCCTTGTCAGGACTAACAGATGTAGTGGCACCCTCATGTCATTAAGTGTATTCCATAGTTTTTCATGATCTATACAAGCAGATGCTTTGCTGTAGTATATGAAACACATGCTGATTCTTTTTTGCTCCATTAGCTATTGTATATTTTCAGTGTGGTCTGTAGTGTCCTTTCTTTTCTGTAACCAGCTTGCACCTCTGGAATTTGTCTCTTATGGTTGAAGTCTATGCTGCAGAATTTGGAATATCATTTTGCTTGCATATGAGATGAGCACTATTTTCTCATAGTTGCTGGAGTCTTTTGTATCTCCTTTCTTGTAGATTGGTATGTATATCGAGCATTTCCAGTGTATTGGTCACCTCTTTGTTTTCCATATTTGTTGGCATATTTCAGTTAGCACTAAAGTTGTATCTCTCTATGGGCATAACAGCAGTTCAATTTGAATGTCATCTGTTCCTGATTATTTATTTTTTCCCATTTCCTTTTTGCAGATTCCACTTCACTTCTTAGAATGTTGGGTTCATCTTCATATGGCTCCTCATTCCAAATGTCATTCATTCCCTCATCTCTTTTGTATAACTGCCCTGTGTATTGCCTCCAGCGTCTTTTTATTTCTTCTTGTTCCTGTTCCTACCATTCCTAAATATATCAGTTTGTTGAGTTGGCACGGTCTGGAACTTCCTTTTTAAGAAACACACTACTGGTCATCATTGCTTTTTAGAAGTAATTCATAACATGTTACCTTTACTGAAGCATGATCATGTTGTACATGGGCAAGCATCTAAAAGAATCACCAGAGATCAAGGAGGCAAAATGGGGAAAGAGAAGGCAGATTTCAGTATTCCAGGTTCTAGGAACTTTTTAAACCTAGATGTCTAACAACTAGAGCCACATGCTATAAAATGGCAAAGATATAGACATAGTGTTACCAGGTGTCCTTATTATATGGGGTGTACAATATCTGAGAATCAGAAAGTTAGTTCCTTATATTACTATCAGGTGTACCTTATTGTAAAGGATATCTCCCATTTGAGGCTGAATAAAATGCCCCCCATGGCATATTTTTGGGTCTTGGCCCTTCATAATGATAGAAATATGTGCATGATGTAATTTATTAATATAAACAAAATGACAATTTTACAAAGAAACACCTAGCTAAGTGAATTGATACTTTCATTTGGTATTTAGGTAGAAAACGTAAGCTTCTAATAACTACTTCCTGTTTATCAATCCTGCATGTCCTGAGTTTCAACTGTCCCTTCTTCCTATTTTAAGAACCCTGGCAACATTCATTATGACGAATGAATGAATTTGTTGCTTCTGAGCAAGTGACCAATGCAGGACTTGTGAAATTTAAATGGTTTCACACACACACACAAATCACTTCTAGTTTTCCTGCCCAACCAAGGTGGGAGGGTTGAGGGTTGTATTGACTGGGGAATGTATTTTTATTACTGTTTTTGTAATCACTATTTGATATGCTGTTACCCACCTCGGTCCTCTAAAAGAGGGGTGATACAAATAAATATTTTATTATTTATTAATAGTAGTAACGAGAGCTCTCTGATTTTGAAAGGAACAAAAGATAACCCTGATTGTTGCTGTTGTGAAACAATTGGGTCTTTGAAACCACTGCAGATTTATTGTGGATCTATGGGTGCATCTACACTGTAGAAATAATGCAATTTGACACCACTGTAAATGCTGTAGATCCATTCCATGTAATCCTGGGGTTTGTACTTTTACAAGATCTTTAGCCATCTCTGATTCACAAAACTGCTCAAGATTCTGTAAGATGGAGCCATGGCAGTTAAAGTGGTGTCAAACTGCGTTGTTTCTGCAGTGTAGATGCATCCTACAAGACTTTTTCAACACCTTCCGACAAAGGACTCTAAGTCAGGGAAAACAAAAAGAAGGCTCTGCGTGCTGTGTATGTCCATTCTATGTGTATGTGTATGTGTGTATTTGAATACCTGTGTTATTTGGACTGCCACAGTTATATCCTTGGTTTCTCTACAATAATCAACTGTTTTTGAGTATGCATATGGCTATGACTTCCACAGCAGAGTTTGCTTTAGCACTCACCTGATATGTAATTATTTACACACAAATGTGTACCTTAAATAGATGTCAAAGTGTTAACATTGACTTGTACAGAAGGTTGGCAGGTGAGGGCAGGCATTTTTCCAGCCTTTTGCGCAGAGCTTCCAGGAGGGTATTTATCTTTCTTCCCCTCCTTCTAGTCAGAGCTGAGATTCAAAGCCAACAATTTGCCTTCTGTTGTTAAGCTCTGGAAAATTTCACGTAATGACCCTTCAGTAACATGGTTGCTATGCATTCTTTCTAGCTAATGGGTGTATTGCTGCCAGGTCAGACAATAGATTATTCTTTCTGCTTAGTGTAAAATGTAAATTTACTTGAAAGCAAAAGGTGTCATCCTATCTAGACCTTTCCACATAGAAAATCTAGTAATTCAGGCACTTAAACAAAAAGTCTACCATTCTCCTTTCACGTGTTAAAAAGCAAGAGATTTGTGCTCATTAGAATGATTGACATTTGGTCTGAAAACTCATAAATTTTAGATTGTGAGCCTCTCTCTTTTCTATAACTTGGGTGACAAAAATCTTTACGAGGTAAAAATGAAGAATCACATAGATGAAGAAATGTTTGCTTTGTAAAGGAAATTCAGGCATGGAGAAGTTGTATTCCATATGCTGAAAATTCACAAATGCACTGAATAATGCCTATCAAAAAGTTCTAAGTAGCACAGAGCAGAATTTGTTGGTTTTGTTATGTGCGCCATAACTTAGGAACAAATTAATTTTAACTGTTTTATTGCAAAGATATAGCCGTGTTAGTCTGTGAAGTCAGTATATAGAGAGATCTTGTACCATAGCACCTTTGACACTAACTGAAAGAAAGAATATGGCAGCCTGAGCCTTCGTAGACTTAAGTCTACTTCCTCAGATGCATTTGGTTTCCACTCCACCTAACGCATCTGAGGAAGAAGACCTAAGTCTACAAAAGCTCGTGCTGCCAACCTCTTTCTTTCAGTTGGTCTTAAGATCTACAAGATCTTTCTACATACTCATTCCACAGGCTGTCTCTACATACTGTTTTATTTCAGTTTGCTTTTACAGTATCAGAAATTAAAGAACTGGATCTCCTTCCCTCCACTATTGTCTGTTTATTGGGTCTTAAGATATTGGGTCAACCAGTGAATGAGACAAAGATTGTCATTAGGTATTCCACAAGACTCAGATGTAATACCAAACACAAGATGTAAATCTTCATGAATTTTATTCTCATAGGCAAGAACAAATAATTTTACAGTTTTTCTCACAGCTGTGAGAAAGTCCTTGAAAACTGGGCAGCTACTGAAGACTTTTTGAGGAAACAAATTAATAAATATTCACAGTTCAGAGTTCATGCTATTAAAAATATTTGGTGATCTTCTGTTCAGGGATGTTTTCAGAGCATCCAATTTGCTTTCTGCACAAATAATGCTGTTTGTCACACAGAATACATCCTGAACTGTGAAAATTCTGATCTATTCAGGATTTTTCTTGTCAGTTTCCTGACATACAGGAAAACCCATTGTTTAACTCTTATTTTCATGTATTTTTTCTATCCTATGCTGTATCACTCTTTGCCATTTCATCCAAATTATAGTTTGTCATAGTCTTACAAAGTAACATTGAAACTGAGAGTTTGATCTAACCGTTTTTAATGCTAACATGCATTGGTGTGACACAGAGGTGCAATTGTTCAGTATAGGTTTGTTTGTTTGTTTTTAAAAAATGTCATACTCTGGCTCTGATTGGCCTTCCAAAATCCTATTTTCTCAACACCCATACAGTATGATTGACCAATTTGGGATTGGTTGATATCATTTGCCACTACTTGGAACTTTAATATTTTTTTCCTCCCAAGAACAGAGATTGGTCCTGGCCGCTCTCTTTCTATATTCCTCTCCTTCCCAAAAATGGTTTTTGAATAAACTACACATGTACTGGATGATGTTTCTTCAACAAGCATAGTTATCTACAATGCAGATAACTAAAATGTGAGAAATTACATAATTTTGAATTTTTGAACTAAGTAATTTTGCTTAGGATCCATTTTGATAGAGCAAGGTTGCTCGTGACAGAGCAGGGTTGCATCTTGATAGACCAAGGGAGGCAGGTTGGCAGAAATCCTTGGTTGATCCTAGGAATAGCCTTACTGGTAACCTCTTCAAAATATAGTGGAACAATTTTTCTTGAAGAGACAACCAAAGACACAGTTCAGATGATTGAAACCGACTCTCAGTCCATGAAGAATTCAGCTAACTCACCATCTGATTCCTCTGACTGCAAAAGGCAACATTTCCTAGAGATTGATGAGGATGCATGCTTCCCCCCCCCTTTTTTTTTCCCCCTGTTCACCTCAATGCACACATGAAAATCATCCTGCTGTGAAAGAGTACTTAGATGACAGGTTCACTACACTGCCAGATGTAATATTCCTTGAATTGCTTCTTGTTGAGTGCTGATCTTTTGAATTAGCAAACCTAGGTGATTCCTAGTTTAATGAATGGCAAAGGATGGAAAGAAAACATACTTTGTTAAACTGAATGTTCTTCTCAAGATGAGCCAGTAACTAGTAAGGATATTAGGAAAGCAAATGGCAGAATAATTTTGAATAAATTACCACCAATCAATTCAAAGGCAGATGATTTGGGAAGATTTGGATAAAACTTTAAGATAGGACTGCAGCAACTTTGGCCTCTAGATATTGTTGAACTACATCTGCCAACCCTCGGTCACATGCACTACCTCTTCTCCTTTGGTGTACACACAAGGCGTTTGGAAACATTCACATCCCATTTGTTCTTTTCTTTTTTTCTGTGTGCATCTAATGAGCTGAGGTCAATTTTAGCTTTGGTTTGTTTGAAAAAAGCCGACTTCAGGTTATTATTCTAGTTTATTTGGAACTAATTGTATCTGTTATTAGCCACAATTCATTATTTGGGTAGCCACATGATAAACTACAATTAATCTAATTAAGTAGTGAAAGAATCCAATCTCACTATTGAAGTGGGAGAGGAGGTGCAAAGAAGCTCAAAAATCACTATGGCTTATTATAGTGATACTGACCCATCAGTTAAAATGTTTTAATCTGTGATCCATCAGTGTTTTAATCTGTTGCCAGCCCTAAAAATATATCTGGAAATACTCATATTCCACTTTCAAATGATAAGCTGATATAAAACCACTTTTAGAGCAGTAGTACTTAACCTTTGGCCCTAGAGAGGGTTTGGACTTCATTTCTGAGCATTACCCTTGCTGGCTTAGACATCTGGGAGTTGAAGTCCAAAATATCTGATGTTTGAGAGATGACAATCATTTAACAGCAGGAGGCAGAGAAAGAGTCTATAGTCAGCCATCGTGCTACCACAAAATAAGCAGATCTGTTCATTTTGCATATAATATCGTCTTTAAAAAAATTAAATGATTGGGAAATGTTGAGTCAATAGGAAATATTGACTCAATTTTAGCTTAAAACGGAGAGCTTAAATAAAAAGCTTTTAAAATAAAATTCTAAAATAACCTGCAGTGTCTGCAATTGATTTTAATAATACACAATGAATAATCCTGATTCGTTCTGCACTATTTTAGGTTTAGAGGGGAAAATCAGAAATAGAACATTGTTACAAATGATGATCAGACCATGTTCATTTTGTGAGAGAAGAATAATGATACAGACATGCATAGCTAAAACATTAAAGCCTAGTAAAAGTGACATGTTTAATCCTACTGTTAAATTACTTCCTGCTATTTAAAGGACTGAGTTTACTAAGGTGAGCCATTCTATTGGGGAAATTGGGTGCCACAGATGTAGGTGAATCAATGGTACAGCTTGGAAATGTTACTTTTTGGGCCACGGTGTCAGGAATCTCTAGCCTCCATGTTTGGTGGTCATGTTGTCAAGAGAATTCGGGGGGGGGGGGGGTATCATGCAAAAGTACATTCTGCAAGTTCTGATTAATGGCTGTGAAGGCTGTCCAAGGGTGGCGAATCATTCAGCCCAATGTCACCTACAACATCACCTGTACAATCTCCAGGCTCTATATGTACATTAAAAATTATTTCATATTCTGACCTGCACATTCTAAGTCCTACAAGGAAACATTTCCTGTGTACAAATATTCTAATTATGGGCCATGTGTTCATGGGCCAGAAGACTCTGGAAATAAGGAGTATTCTGGTCCGAAGCTCCTCTGACTTCCCCTGTTACCCGGGCCCTCCAGAGTGATGCTGTGACTGTTTGCACATCCCACTGTACCACCTGGCAGTGCTAGTGCAGAGGGAGAGACGCATGCCAGCAGTGGTGGCACTGGGCAGCATAGCAGGCTGTGCATGCAAACAGCTGCCTGACATCTCTCCAGAGAGCTCCTGGAAGATCCAGAGCAAAAACTGAGGGTTTTTTTCCTAGCCATTTTAAGGAAGGTATACCACAGGTTATGTTTCTGAACTGGCCATACCTCATCCAGTTAGTTTACACCAGAACTGGGAAGTGGGCCCTGCATGCTCCAAACTGATCACCATGAGGATAGGGGGAGGACATGGTATTTGGCCTGTGTGGGCATGACTCTTGAAACATAGAGCTGGAAGAGACTACAAGGGATATCTAGTCCAAATTCCTTCCATTCAGAAATACATAATTACAGTTGGCCCTCCACATCTGTGGCTTTGATTTTTGCAGATTTGATTATTCACAGATTTGATTAATATGGTCTCTTCACGAATCCCTAGGTCCTCCAACATGACACTTTGATCAATGTCCTCTGATATAGTTGGAACCAGTAGATCAGATAATGGGAACTGTAGTTCAGCAACGTCTGGTGACCCAGGGTGAGGAATGTTTAGTTTAGTTTGGTTTGTGTGTGAATTGGCCCAGGGAAAATAAAAGATAGTCACAGTTCAATGAACAACTACTTCAAGGAAGCATCAAAATACATTTCAAGATAATATTAAAGCATATTTTGAGAATATTAAAAAGAGCATTGTTTGACATGATTACTAGGCATGATACCATTCATGTTCAGAGGCAATAAGCTACTAAATACAAATTACTGAGAAGAGTAACAAGTGAACATGGGGAAGTTACTGTCTTAAATTACAGTTCCCAGAATCTCCAGTTAGCACCACTAGTGGCCATGTTGTTTTGGAATTTTGGGAATAATTAAAAAGGTAACTTTTCCACATGGTGTCTTTTAATATGGTGCATCCTTGTTATTTGCTGGGGTTTGGTTCCATGACCCCTCATGGATATCAAAATCTGGATGCTCAAGTCCCCTTAAATACAAAAGAATAATAAAACAGTCTCTATTAACTAAAATGGCAAAATCAAGGTTTGCTATTTAGATTTTAAATTTTTAAAAAATATTTTCAAGCAGTAGGTGTTTGAATCCATGGATAAAACGTCCATGGATATGGAGGGCTGACTATACATCATTACAGGTTTTCTAGAAGCAACTAGTTTGTCTTTTTTCTGGAAGTGAATGCTGTACTGTTTGAGTCTCCAGTGATATACCTGACACATTTGACATTTGATGCAGATAATTTTTAACACACAACCCCAAATAATAATCATGAAATAAAACAGCCCATCTCCTTGGTGCTCTGTCCCCCCCCCCAAGAAAGAGTGGGCTATCAGCAATGGCGGCAGGGGTGACAGGCCAAGTCCACATTTCTGCCACCACCACAGCTAATGCGGTTTTCTTTCGGACTCTGCACCACCCCCAAGAAATGAGCAGAGGTGGTCAGCTGAGTCTATGCCTGCCTCCACACTGCCCGGCTGAACCACCAGGATACTGCTGTGGCTGAAGAGCTGCCACCACTGAAGAGTGGCTTCCTGCCTCCATTGGGCAACACAGAGGCAGGCAGGTTGGCAGCTCCTCTTCCTGCCTGCGTACCTGCCTCTGCATTGCCTGGCAAAGCTACCAGGCTATTTCGGTTACTGAACAGCTGGAGGAGGACGAGCTACTAGCCAGGCAAGAGAAAGAGGAGACTCCTGTTCTCAACTGGCCAGCAAAGCTGTCAGACTTGGAACTTGTTGGACACCTTTTCCCACCAGTGCACCAGGTAACATGCCTGGTGTGGTCTGCACTCCTGGATCCCCTAGTGATGTGCCTGTTAACCTCCAGTAGACTTTAGCAAGGTTGTTTGTTTATTTTATTTTATTTTTCTCCTAGCATGAGCAAAGCAGCTCTTAGCATGATTTGTTTTGGGGCGGCTCCTTTGTGGTTGAGAGAGTGTGACTTGCCCAAGGTCACCTAATGGGGATTCCATGGCTGAGGCTCTCAACTCCAGAATGCTCAAACCACTACACCAACTGACTTTCCAAAAGCATTGTGTGTGTGTGTGTGTGTGTGTGTGCATGAATGGGTATACAGAGGTGCCTTCAAGTCACCTGTTGACTTAACAGCCACCTATGAATTTAATAGGGTTTTCTTAGGCAAGGAACACTCGACTCCACCTTAACTGCCATGGCTCAGTGCTATGGAATTCTGGGAATTGTAGTTTGTTGTTGCACCAGAGCTCTCTGACAGAGAAGAATAAAAGTCCCTCAGAACTACAGCTCAGAGAATTCCATACCATTGAGCCAGGGCAGTTAAAGTGATGTCAACCTGGATTATTTCTGCACGGCAGATGCAGCATCAGAGGTAGTTTTGTCAGTTTCTTCCTCTGAAATGTAGACTACAGCACCCTCATTGGCTATCTCCCATCTAAGTAATAACCAGGGCTGACCCTGCTTAGCTTCCACAGTAAGACAGGATCAGGTACCTTTAGTGTATTTAGGCTTAGTAATATATGCTATTTAAAAAAGATCCTTCTGCTACAATAAGTTAAAAACAAAAGTCCAGCCTAAATATGAAAAGGTCTTTGCCTACTGGTGGAAAGAGAGCAGAGAGGGCTTATGTATATATCCTGGTCTTTAGATTAAATTTCCACAATATTTGATAGTTCTTCTAAAAGTAAAGTTTGCAGACAATTAAGGAATAATAACTACGGTGTTCTGCATAGCCCAGAGTATGTAATACTGGGGGTTGGAGGAAGCAATAGTTTAGAGGAAACAGCTGTGTAGGAATAGAGGCTTTGAAGCACAGTAAGAGAAGCTTAGATCCTGATACTTCAGCCTTATTCATTTATCAACATACAGAACAGACTCTCATGGGCTTAAGCAGATTCTGTAGCTAAAAATATAGATTCAACGCTTTTTTTGTGTGCGTTTGACAGGACTACACAAAGAATATTTTTATACATTTTATCAGCCATGAAAATAATTATTTTAAGACAGGACTCTGTTTGAGTTTGAATTTAATCTGTGCTCCAATGGTACCTTCAAAAAGTTTTAATTAGGTGTTAGTTTCTCTGTAGTTTGAATTTTGTTTTGTTTTGTTTAGTATTTTTTCCCCTTCAGTCTTTGTAGGCACAAGCACAGATGGTGACAACAAATCTGCTGATGAAAATAATTCTTCACAACTTTTCTGCCATTTTCTATCAGATGACTGCATAAGGGCAAGAAAATAACTTGTTTCAAGTTAATAGCAAACTTAAGTTTTGCTACCATCTTTTTTTGCCAGAAGTACTTTTACAGTTTCAGAATGATATAGAAATATTAAGCATATCTACTTTGAATTAAGTCCCACTGAAATAATTGGGATAATTTCTTCCCCCACCCCTTTTTAAAGAAAAGCCTCTTTGTTTATTGATCAAAGAGAGTTCAGCAAAGATTTTTATCTCCTTAAGCATATATATTAAATCTGATGAAGTAGCCAGCAGTCCATGAACATTTCTTCTAAATGAAATTTCTTAGTCTTTATCCGCAACTAGATTCTTTGTTGCTCTTGACACTGTGACAGGCTAAGAGTTACCACCACAAGGGTGTAGCTATGCATTGAAAGGCAAGAAGAGAGGATTGCCCCTGCAAATAATATTTCTTCCCTCACTGCCAAATGAATGCACTTTAACTTCCATGGCTCAGTGCTATGGAATTTTGGGGGTTGTAGAATCAGAAAGCTCTGGCGCAACAACAAACTAGAAATCCTAGGTTCCCAAAGGATGGTGCCATGCCATTTAAAGTAGTGTCAAACTGCTTTCATTCGGCTGTGCAGGAGCAGCCAGAAAGTGAATCACTGAAAATTGTTCACACCTAGAAATGTTTTATTTGCTGTGTCCACATTCCCTTGGTATCTTTCTCTTTTCTTTGGGTTCCTAAACTGTTTTTCTAAATGCTCACCAGATATTTTAAGTTACTGCAATGCTAAAAATTTGGGGACTGAGTGAAAATTTCTTTAGGGGACAGAATTCTCATGGAGGGTTAATTCTCTCATTTTGTCTCACTTGTAGCTGCTACTTTGTACTTACTTCCCACCCTCAGAAAGAATATATGAGAAATGATATCCAGCACACAAGAAGTGGTCATCTGAAACAAGTGGGCTTGAGTATGAACAAGTCCCTCTTCTTCTTTCTCCTTTCACTAACTACATTGTTTTTTCAGTTGGGATGTTTGAACCCCTATTGCAGGAACAGCTTAAATATACGCCTTAGGGAACTGGGGATGTTTAGCCTGGAGAAGAGAAGGTTAAGAGGTGATATGATAGCCCTGTTTAAATATTTGAAGGGATGTCATATTGAGGAGGGAGCAAGCTTGTTTTCTGCTGCTCCAGAGACTAGAACGCGGAACAATGGATGCAAACTGCAGGAAAAGAGATTCCACCTCAACATTAGGAGGAACTTCCTGACAGTAAGGGCTATTCGACAGTGGAACACACTCCCTCGGAGTGTGGTGGAGTCTCCTTCCTTAGGGGTCTTTAAGCAGAGGCTGGATGGCCATCTGTCAGGGATGCTTTGATTTGGAGTTCCTGCATGGCAGGGGGTTGGACTGGATGGCCCTTGTGGTCTCTTCCAACTCTAGGATTCTATGATTCTATGATTAGTATTCCCAATAGTGCATTGTTAAAGAACATAACCCATGTGAATCGTATCAAATGTCCCTTCGGTTCAATATCCTCAGAGCTCTCAAACAAGAGGATTATGACACTGCAATGAAAGTAGATGTGGCAATGATCTAATCGCTATTACCTTTGGCTGGTTGTCTTCCAGTGATGGATTTGATTAGATTTTTGCACCCTTCATTGATTGACCATTTATATAGCCAGATATCAAAAGTAGTGCTCATTGTCCTGATACGAACAATCTCACCATAGCCAAAGCAAGCTTTATGATTTCAAACAGGTCTGGCATTAGAAGGCAATGAAGCATTGAGTAGGGCCCTGAGGATTCAGTGATGCTCACCAGTGATATTCCCCATTTCCTACTAATGGTCCAGACCTTTGTTAATGGACTGTGTGGGACTCCAATATCTTCAGATTTTTCTGTGATGTACTTGTATTCACAGTCATTCCTGAAGCTTCCTGGATTGGGCGAGTTATACTTATTATGGCATAAGGGTGGAGAAAGATATGGTGTTCCTGGTAAAGTACAGAGCATGAGCCCAGAGCTTCATGATTTTGTTCACTGTTGGTGGCTATGTCTGTCCAAGAAAGAAGGTCAGAGGATTTTCTTTGGATGCCTTCCTGTTACAGTAGGCAGTTGGTACTTGTTGCCAAGACAACACTTAGCCAATATATATATATATATATATATAGGTATGGATGGTTGACTGGTTTAAATAGTATTTATGTTTAGAAGAGGGAAGAAGCTGAACATTAATTCTTCTGATTTTATAGGTATGGGTGACTATGACCAACAGAGAGTAACATAATTATAGCCAAAGGGAGAAATTTGTTTACTACATTGGCTGTGATTTCATTTTAAATGCTGTTTATGCATATTATGCAGGTGTCAGAGTGTGGATGCAACTGCCTAGGTAGTTATTGATTAAATTTATTTATTTATGAACCTGTGTTTTATTTTACCCTATAGAAAAAGATCTCATGGTGACATGCAGACAAAATAGTTTAAAATTATTTCAAACAAATAAACCCAGTTCAAAGAATTTGAAGCTGGGCACAGAGTATATGCTATGTCAGAATTCTATAACCTACTTAGAGCATGACCTGTAGGCTCCAAAACATTGGTGAAGAACTAGGTTTCAACTAGGATCCAAAACAAAGTCGGTATTGGCACCAATTCATCTCCAAAGTGAGATTATTTTATGACTAGGGATGAGAAGACTTTCTGTCATGTCTCCATGTAATATATTTCTCTCACTGTTGGATGTAGAGATGTGTGTGGCTCAGTGATAGACAAAGGTAGTCCTTTAAGTGTCAAGTTCCTAAACTGTTTGGGAATTCATCACCAGCACCTCAAATCTGTGCTGTCGTATTGGTAGCCAGTGCCAGCTTGTGTAGGTTGCATTAGCTGCAGCATCTATATTGTCTTCAAGGGTGGCCTCACTTAAAACAGACAACACTGTGATAGTCTAAATGGGAAGTTACTGGTACGTGAACTATTGTGGCTTGGTTGAATCTGTCCAGGAAAAGCCATAGCTGGTGACCTAGTCAAAGTTGGCCCTAGAGTCTATCTGAGCTTCCTTTGACAGAAGCAGACCCAAAAGTACTTTCCTGCACCTTCAAGGCAGGTTGCTTATCAAGTTCCTGGACATGAGGAACCCACAGAACTTTTGTATTCTCAGGGCTGAGCTTCAGTTTAGGGTCTTCATCCAGCCCATTACTGTACAGCTGTGACTTCCCTCTCTTTCTTTATTTGGTTTGCAAGTAACAATATTGCTTTGGGTCATGGCAGCACAGTGCTGTTGCAGTTTGGTGTCCCAAATAGGATGGGGCGCCAGTGCACTGGCATTGAAATGATATGTTTAGCTTTGGGTGGCCAGTGTTCCCCTCCTTCCCAGTTATTTCTATGCCAGTGCAAGAGCTCATCGGATCAGTGTGAAAGAAAAGCAAAGAAAGGCAGTCAAATCCGACTAGTCTCCAAGGCATTAGGTTAAATACTAGATGTAAACAGCTTAATGGCATCATCAGGAGCTGCTTACCAACATCATTACTGAAAGATTTAAACATGATTGGCAGGTCTATATTAGAGTGGAGTAAATAAGTAAAGTTTATGTTAAAGATTATTGATTCCAAGAGGTAGGATCAGGAAAAAGGGCATACCTAGATAAACTATCCATCAATTGGTTTTGCTAAATATCAACCAAGCATGATTTTCAACAGAAGGTACACAATCCTATGCAAAACACTGATTAAAATGCTTAATCAAATAAGCCAAGATGACAAACAAGAGCAGCTGTAAAGCAAAGATTGTACATATCAGCTCAGAACATAAGAAAAGTAATAATTGTCCAAACATTACTCAAGCAGCAAATCTCATAAAAATCTGACCGTATAACACTCTGGAAGGCAAGGAAAACACTTCTTTCTTTGGAAAACTGGGATTCTTTAATTTCTTAGAATTTTGGCATGTGTATATTTTTAAAATATATGCTGTCTTAACTGTAGTTATTAAGTGAATATGTATAAGACATAAGTCATTTTAATGAGCAGTCAGTGGTTGAATTCACATAAATATGCAGAAAACACTTCATATAACACTGGTCCAAAACACACTGCATAAACGTTTGAGACTGCTTTAACTGCCCTGGGCTGAATTCTAGGGAATTTTGGGAACTGTAGTTTTGTGAGTCAATTAGCCTTCTCTGTCAGAGAGCTCTGGTGCTGCAATAAACTACAAATCCCAGGATTCCCTACCACTGAGTCAAGACAGTTAAAATGGTCTCAAACTGGATTACAGTGGGCCCTTCTTATCATTATCATTATTAGCGCTAAAACTTGCCTATGGCTTACAATCTAAAATCACAAAATATAAAACATAGTAAATAGATAATTTAATTAAAATAGCAACAAAACTATGAGAATATAGACAAGGACTATAACCTTAGTCTGAGTTATCAGAAATATCAAGTTACAGCCTGAAATGCTTCCATAAACAAAAAAGTCTTTAGTTCAGATTTGAAGTAGCTAGAGAGGTAATAATCCACAAGTGTTTGGGGAGATGGTTCCAGGAATAAGAAGCAGCAAGGGAGAAAGGGTGAATCCGAGGTAGGGAAGAAGAAACTCTTGGCTGGGTCAGGAACCCTGAGCCCCTGGATCACAGAATGTGGACTGAATGGTAAGAGGATAAGAACTGACAAATTGGTTGGGGGGGGGGGGAGACAGATCATGCAGGGCTTTGAAGGTTAAAAGAAGTTTATACCAAATCCTAAAAGGAATGAGGAACCAACGAAGCGATGTTAATAGAGCGGTGACATGATCAAAATGATGAGCCAGAAAGGTAATCTTAGCAGTGAAATCTTGAATAGAAACCAAAGGACCCAAGTGGGACAATGGAAGCCTCATCAAAAGGTTGCTGTACTCAAGGCAAGAGATAACCAGGGCATGAAGCAAAGTCTTAGCAGTAGAAACTGGGGGTGGGGGGTGGGAGATCTGCTTTAGCTATATTGTAAAGGAAAAATTGGCAATAATTGGCTGTGGCCTGGATCTGTGGGATAAACGAGAATTAAGAATATAAAATAAATACAGTAGCTGTGTTTGCTTACAATAATTAAATATTGGGGGGGGGAGTAAGGAACAACATTGCAGCTACACAGGTACGTTAGAGTTGGAAAAAACCACAAGTCCAACCCCCTGCCATGCAGGAACTCACAATCAGAGCACCCCTGAGAGATGGCCATACAGCCTCTGTTTAAAGACCTTTAAAGAAAAAGACTCCATCACACTCTGGGGGAGTGTGTTCCACTGTTGCACAGCTCTTACTGTCAGGAAGGTCTCCTAATGTTGAGCTGGAATCTCTTTTCCTGTAGCTTTCCTCCATTGGTCTGTGTTCTAGTCTCTGGAGCAGAAGAAAACAAGCTTGCTCCACCCTCAATGTGACACCCCTTCAAGTACTTAAACAGGGCTATCATATCACCCCTTAACTGTCTCTTCTCTATGCTAAGCATACCCAGCTACCTCAGTCTTTCCTCATTAGGCATGGTTTCCAGACCGTTCACCATTTTGGTTGTCCTCTTCTGGACACACTCCAATTTGTCAACTTCCTTTTTCAATTGTGGAGCCCAGAACTGGACACAGGATTCCAGGTGAGGCCTGACCAAGGCAGAATAGAGTGGCACTATTATTTCCCTTGATTTGGACATTATACTTCTATTGATTCATCTTAAAATAGCATTGACCTTTTTAGCTACCACATCACACTGTTGACTCATGTTCAACTTGTGGTCTACTTGGACTCCTAGATCCCTTTCACATGTAGTCTCATTAACCCAGGTGTCCCCCATCCTATATCTCTTCATTTCATTTTTTCTACCTAAGTGAAGTACCTTACATTTCTCCCTGTTGAAGTACATTTTGTAAGTTTTGGCCCAGCTTTCTAATTTACTACGGTCATTTTGAATTTTGATCATGTCCTCTGGGCCATTAGCTCCTCCTCCTAATTTAGCAAATTTGATAAGCATGCCCTCTATTTCTTCATCCAAGTCAGAATGTCTTAGTGCTCAGTTGTTTATCTTTACATTTTAAGATCTTGTCTAGTTCTTTTGTGGCTGCCCTTCTCATCCCTAGTCTTCTTATTTCTTGACTGCAGACTCTATTCTGATCAATCTTTGATCCAAGATATAGGAAATCTTGATTTTGATTTGTTCAAATTCAGTGTGGTGGTGGTGATGATGATGACGACGACGACGATGATGATGATGACAATGATGATGATGCATGATGGTGAAAAATAGCTTAAATAAAATGGTAGGGTAGGGAACAGAATGACCGGAACAAAGTATAATGAAATATCAGTTTTTGCACTAAGGGAAAAATACCCACACATGCAGAATAGTAAAAGTGAATAACCAAATGCTTCACTTTCAAGACCTCTCCATAGGAACAATTGGCAGGTTGTACCCCTCTCCCCCTAAAAAAACTATTTCAGCATCCCACTACAGCTAATTAAATAATTCTGCTATGTAAAACAAGTATGGCAACATTGATGGGAGCCACCACAATTTGCTGGCATGATGATGAGAGAACTTTAATTGAAACAGAAACTGTTAGGTATGTTGTGACAATGTCAAGTACCTTCTTTGATGCACCCTAGTCTACAGTGACTGTCCTTGACAAGCACCAGAAAATGAATTTGATTCTGCTAATGTAAAAGGTAATTGGATTTTTTCTTTATTGAATGCATCTCTTTAATGACTACCTCTGCTTAGACCAATTTAGCTGCAAGTGACCTGACATTGATCTGATGATAGGACAAAATAAATGCTTGAGCTATGAGATGAAAAAGAGGGGCACTTGATATTGAGGAGTGGTTGTCATACCTTTTCCCGGTCTCATATAATATCCCCTACCTGAAGATCATCTTGTAAGGAACAGAATTGAAATAATTGATCATTCAGCAACAGATTGCATCTTTCTAGCATGTATAATAAGTGATTTCCAGAAAGTGCCTTAAAGACAACACTTTGAAAATTGAATGAAATTCAACAAGCTCCTTTCAAATGCTTATTATGGTTCAGGGTATTCCTGGAACAGAGGACACAATTCCCCAAGCCCTGATGCTTTGCAGTCTGTAATGACATCAGGGGAGTTTGCCAAGGGATCAGTAATGCTAAGTGGAGTGTCTTCAGTCTTTAAGGCAATGTCTTCATTGTAAAATCCTTTCCCTAGTGTTTTTTAACTGGGGATGTCCTGCCAAACTTGAGAACATACTCACTAGAGAACAGTCTTTAATGACAGCATTTTAATGCACTGTTGGTCCTCTGTAAGATTCTTTATCCAGGGATTCAATCATCCATGGCTTGAAAATAGTTTTAAAAAAAAGGGGGGGGGGGAAGCAAACCTTGATTTTGCCATTTTATATAAGGGACACCATTTTAGTAGACAATTGTATTTAATGGGACATGAGGATCCACAGATTTTGTTATCCACATGGGGTCCGGTCCTGGACCCAAACCGTCATATATACCAAGGGGCCACTATAGTAATTCACAACCATCCTGCTAAAGCCAGACTCATTTTGTTTTTGTTTTTTTGTTTTTTCAGGACTTGCCTATTAATACCAACTTCTGGTCCAGAAACTAAATGCATTTGGTGTCATATCACTGCTTTGTTCCCCCCCCCCCCCACACACACACACCTTATTATTAATGTCCTGCCTTTTGAAGGGAGAGGTCAGAGCATGACCATAAGGCCAAAGTAAGGGTGAGCAATAATGAAGGAAAAGGATCCTCAGCTAGGGGAATTTTTAGAAGCTGCAGAGTTATTAAACTCTGAGGAATCTCAAGGAAAAGCAAATTAATTATTTGAAGGACACGGTGACCCCATGATCAAATGACTGGCACCTTCTGCTAATAAAAATAATAATCGGGGGGAAAAAATCAGTTGGTGCTTGCTTAGTAATTTTCCATTCTGTCTTTATGTCTGCTGTTTAATGATTGACGAATATGTACAAAGTATATTTCTATATTAGCTGTATTTTATATGTTGTTGGTGATAAACTTTCAAAAACTGCTATAAATGATATGTTGTACATGTGCTTTTGTGCCTAATGGCTTAGTTAGAATGCGGATATATGGTCTGGCACAGTAACGTTAAATAAACTGGTCTACCCAATTTAAAGGTAACGGTGAAGATTTTCCTTTGACAAAATTGTCTAGTCATGTCCGACTTAGGGGGCGTTACTAAGCCGAAGAGCCAGCATTGTCAAAGACAATGCTGTGATCATGTGGCCAGCATAATTGCACAGAACATTATTATCATCCTACCAAAGTGGTACCTTTTTATCTACTTGCATTTTTACATGCTTTCAAACTGCTAGGTTGGCAGAAGCTGGGACTAGTGATGGGAGCTCACTTCATTACATGGCCCTTGGACCCCAAACTGCTGACCTGCCAATCCTGTGATCGTTGGACCCCGACTTGAGGCAACCCTGTGAATGAGACATCTCCATCAACCTCTGTCCTCAATTGCTCTGCTTAAGTCCTGCAAATTCATTATTTTTGTTTTCTTTATATAAAGGGCAGTAAACCTGCCCTTGCTCTTTCTTTTTTGACCTTCCTTAGACTTAGACTTAGTTCTAAGTCAGTGAGCTTTCCACTAGTAGTATGGTGTCATCTGCATATCTTAGATTATTGATGCTTCTTTTTCCTATCTTCACTCTTTCTTCCTCTGAGTCTAAGCCTGCTCTTTGTAGTATTATTATTATTATTATTATTATTATTATTATTATTTTGCATTCAATTTGAACAAGTAAGGTGACAGAATGCTTCTTTGTCTGACCTCTCCACCAATTGGGAACTGTTTCCCCATATTCTGTTCTAACAGTAGCTTCTTGTCCTAGCTACAGATTTCTTATGAGGACTATTAGTTGAATTGGCACTCCTATGTCTTTCAGAACATTATACAGCTTTGTGTGATTTATGCAATCAAAGGCTTTACTATAGTTTATAACGTACATGTTGATTTTCTTTTGAAATTCCTTGATGTGCTTCATTAGCCATCATATATTTGCATTGTGGTTCCTGGTGCCTCTTCCTTTTCTGAACCCTGCTTGCACCTCTGGGAATTCTCTCTCCATATATGAATTGAGACAATAATATACCCCAGCATAAAACTGATTAGTTTTTCATTCTCTGTGTGAAAGAGACAATCATAGCAATAAGCATGCATGAAAACAACTGCTGCATAAAAACATGGTAAGGTAGCAATGGCTCTAGGATCCTAGGCAGCATTCTCCTGTGTACCACCCATTGGAAAACGGTAACAGGAGATGAGCTGATGCTTTCATGTCTTGCTTGTGAGTTTCCCATAGGCAACCAGTTGACCACTGTGGTCAGTAGAATATTGGGCTTGGTAAAGGATGGTGGTGTGTGTGTTTTCCAAGATTTTACATAGATTAATCTAGCTGCAACCAACATATAATAGATAACTCTTCCATGTTTTTTTTTCTCATTATCATCATCTAACATACAAAGCAATAATGTAAAAGAAACATTCCTAAGACAGCATTGAAATAATGCACCCATACAAAATACACATTGCCCCATTCCAGTATTTCATATCCCTTGCCTGTGTGAACAAAAAGAGATGGGGAAAGCAGTCTGCCTGAATATGAAAGAATATTATGAAAGAAAACTTTATTCACGTCCCCTCCCCATATTTGATATTTTACCTGCTGTGTGGTGCTCTTTTACTTATGTCTACTGTTATCTTAGGCCATATAGGTTGCACTCTATCACCCTATTTATTCAGCTTGTATGCAAAAGATGTCATAAAAGTAGCGGATTTAGACTCAGAAGAAGGAGGAATGGTGATTTTAGATATGCTGAAGACATCATATTACTAGCAGAAAACATTACAAAATTGGAACAGTTACTAAAGAAGGTCAAATAAGAAAGTCTGCAAAAGCAGGCTTAAGGCTGAAGATAAAAAACAAAACAAAAATACAGTGGTTCCTTGTTATCCACTGGGGCTTGGTTCCCGGATCCCCCATGGAAAAAAATCCATAGATGCTCAAGTCCTATTAAATATAATGGCAGAGCAAAATGGTGTCCCTTATATAAAATGGAAAATCAAGGTTTGCTATTTGGAATTCATACATTAAAAAAAAAAAATATTTTCAAGCTGTGGATGCTTGAATCCATGGGTAACAAATCCCTGGATAAGGAGAACAGACAGTAATGACCATGAAAGAAATACATAAATTCAGCCTAAACAATAAAGAAATAGTTAAAGAGAAATAGTTAAAGAGTTCCCATAACTTGGATTCGAATGGGGACTGCGAGGAAGACAAGGAGGAATGGGAAGGGCAGCTAGAAAAGATCCTAAAGAGTAAATACATACTATTGAGCATTAAAATAAGAATTGTCCAAGCCATAGTATTCCCCATCACCATGTATAGATATAAGAACTGGACAGTGAAAAAAATGGACAAGAGAAAAAAATCAACTGATTTTAAATATGGTGCTGGAGAAGAGTGCTGAGGATACCATAGACAGCCAAACACACACACAGAGAGAGATGGGTTTTGGGACAGATCAAGCCTGGAAGCCAAGATGATGAAAGTGAGGCTGTCATACTTTGATCACATAATGAGAAGACATGATTCACTCAAAAAGACAATAATGCTAGGAAAGATGGAAGGTAGGAGAAAATGAGGAAGATCAGACACTAGATGACTAAACTGAATTAGGGAGTTCATGGGCTTAAATCTACAAGATTTAAGCAGGGCAGTGGTAGAGAGGGCATCCTGGCATTGTCTCATCTGGAGGGTTGACTCAAGGGCAGTTAACAACAACAACAACAACAACAACAAACAGTATCTTTTATTGTTTAATAATATTGTATTGTAAAATGACTTTTGGAAGCCTTACTTGGGAAGGTGGTGGACAAACATCTATAGTAAGAAAATAGAATATTTGCTTCTGTGTCTTTATGTTTTTGCCATAGCTTTAAGACAATGGAACATAGACTCTGAAGCTTGACATAGATATTAAATTGTATGCAAAGGAATCTTGTAGCACCTTTGAGACTAACTCCCCAAAAGAAATTGTAGCATAAGTATTCATAGACTTGATCTATTTCCTCAGATTCATCCTCAGATGTCTACTTCCTCTCCATCCACCTGAAGAAATAGACTCAGGGCCTATACAGACTGGCACTTTGTGCCAGCCTGTGGGCAGAATCAGGGTGCAGTGTCCTCATGCTAGACACCTTAACTCAATCCCCAGGGTGCCATTTTGGTGTACGCCAGTCCACACGGCATGCACCATCATGGTGCAACTCTGGCACTGCATCTACATGATGCAGTTCTGAAGGAACATCATAAAGCTGTACCACCGTGGCTATGGTGCCCCTTGGAGAGTTCAGAAAGGAGCTGCTTTTGCACTCTCCAGAGGCTGGATCAGGGCTGCGGTGTGAGGTTGCTGTGGGTCCAATCCAGCCAGTAAAGGGGTGGCTGCAGACCTCCCCGTTGGGGCAGTCTGTATAGGCCCTGTGTCTAGGAATCCTTATGCTACAACTTCTTTTGCTCAGTCACTCTCAAAGTACTACAAGATCTGTTTGTGTACTGATACTCCAGAATAAACAAGGCTATGTCTTTGAAATCTACCTTCATACAAAGCTGACACTTCTTTGAGTTTTAAATAAATAATTAAATAAACAATAGCATCAGGAGAAATTCCTGGCATTGCATTCAACAGTGTAATCCAAGGAAGTGAAGCCTGATAAACTTGCATCCTGATTGCCATATGACACCAGAATTCTGTTTTCCACCTCTGTTGCCAGTGAGAATTAATGAGATAGAATTAGGATTAAACCCACACACTGTTCTCTTACAAGATATTTAGAAAAACATGTAAATGCTGGCTCTACTTTTTAATGCTCACATTTAAATGAGCCACCTGTTAATCTTCATCCAAGTAATGGTGATTTAAGAGGGTGAAAAGTAACATCAATATTAGCCAAACTTATTTGATTCCCCTCATCATCCTTGGGTTGCTCAAAGTCCATATGTTAAGGGAGAACTTGTTCTAAAGTTTTAAACTAATGAGCATTACATTATGGCACACAGTTGTATGAGCCATAATTCTGGATTATAAAGATAAGATCCCCCCCCGCCCCGCCACCAAATCTTCAGATACATGATGTCATCTTTTTGCTTTTGAAATTTCAGCCACCTGAGAATTATTTATATGCATCCAGTGTTTTGTTGGATGGGAAAAACATAATGAAATATCAGTAGCATTTAAGTATATAATGTAATAAATCAAGCAACTGTAGATCATGAACAACTGTATCTCACATAGTATTAAAACACTGGATGTCCTATAATAATAACCATACTGATTGGGGGATTCTGGCGCTTGTATTCCAGAAACTTTCCCCAAACGCTGGATAAAAATAAGAGATTGATGAGCACTTCCACCCTACATGGTATCTACCAGAAGTTTCCAAGCTTACAACAAGGTTGCTGGTAAATGCAATAACAGGAGTTTCACCATAAGAAGTTAATTACAAGGAGTAAATGATGATGGTTGAATGAATGAATTATGATGGGGCAATGATGTAAGCTGTACAGAAAATGGGACCATCATTTTGTTAATGTGGCGTCAGTGTGGAGGAAAGTTGTATGATGACTAGCCCATTATTTCCCATATATGTGTACTGATATATTAATATAAAGAAGAAAAAGCTGTGAGTTCTGTTTGTCCTCTAAAGCACAATAGTGGCTACACTGGCTTGTAGCAGCTCTCTAGAAATCTTTGCCACCATGCCTGGAAATGTCAGGGTTGAACCTGGGATCTTTTACATGCAAAACATCTGCTCTTCCACTAATACATGTGTATATACTCTCAGGCAGAGAATTATGCCTATTCCCCTGAAGCTCCCCTGAAGTTAAAGAAGCAATCTTTGCAAGGGTTAACCTGCACAACTTCACACCAAAGCCATTAGAACTTATCATGATGCAGCCATATGTAAAGGTCAATTGGCAGCTTTATGCACACTCTGGGTTTATGGAACGGTCTCTTTCCAAAAGTGACCCCTGTATATTGATCTTGGAAAAGTTGCTGTTAAAATTACAAGTCTCAGATTCCCCAAGCCACCATGGTCACTGGTTGGAAGATTCTGGGAGGTGTAGTCCAGTTGTTGTTGTTTCTGCTGTTGTTGTTGCTGTGTGCCTTCAGGTCATTTCTGATTTATGGCAACCCCAAGGTAAATTTATCATGGTTTTCTTGGCAAGATTTGATCATTGCCTTTTCCTGAAGGAATTGGCTTGCCATTGCCTTCCCCTGAGGCTAAGAGCATGTGATTTGGCCAAGGTCATCCAATGGGTTTCATGGCTGAGTTGGAAGTCGAAGCCTCCGGAGTCATAGTCCAACACTCAAACCACTACACCATGCTGTCTTACTGTAGTCCGATCGTCCAGTCTTTTCCATGCCCTATTTGTGATAGGCTGCCTTTGGAACTTCAATACTGCCTGTGAAGTACCTACCAGAAAATACAGAGGTCCTGGATATTATTTCTACAATCTTGTGTAAACCTAAAAGAGTTATCCAAGGTATAGTTTTTGTCTACAACTGAAGGAATGATTGATGAATGTTACTGCCAAAGTCAGACTGGTGCACACTGCAAATATAACTCAACCAGAGTCATGTCCATATATATCCCTTTGGTCTGAAAATCTTCTTATCAGTTAGATGGCTGACTGATCCAATAATATCCAATTAACAAATTAAATCAGAATCATGCCCGAATTAAGGTAAATGCAGTGGCTCAGATATTAAGATGGTGACTCTTATGATTTGCAAGATTGGCAGGTCAAGCCTCAAATGACATGTGATGGGGTAAGCTCCATGGAATTCAAAAGGCCAAAAGCAAAAGGTACTATTAATAACCCTTTATACTTTTGCCTTTGGCCTTTTCAATTCAATTTCATCAAATTAATGCAAAATCAGCTTCTCCTTATTAGCATTGCATATTTGCCCCCAGAGTGGCTTAAAATAACAATCTGGGAAAGTTACCTTTTGGATTAAAACTTCCTGGATGGTATCCAGTGGATTCTGGGAGCTGTAGTATTCAAAGGTAACCTTCATAAGCCTTGCCTACAACTGCATCCCACAAAAACACAATCTAATAGGAAAATAAGTATATAGTTATGATAATCTCTCCTTGACAACTGAAAGCTGATGGTAAATATGCCAGACCACAGAAGCAACCCCTCTAATGTACAGCAGAATCTTATATATATATATATATATATATATATATATCCTTCTATTTCCTGGCAGTGGCATATTCCACATTCTAAACACTTCCCTCTGTAGAGAGAGCTGGCAGTAAGAGCTACAGAAAGAATTAAGTTGTACATTTGCCAGCTTGCAGGAACAGTCCATCCAAAAAACTGTAGAAGATATCTGTTCTCTTCCTGTTTGTATTTAATAATTTAAAAGCCAAGAATAGGCTGGATTCAAAGCCCAATAAAGCAACAGTGGCCTTTTTGGAACATATGTATGCCTTAGGGTCACCATAAGCCGGAACCAGCTTGAAGGCACACATTAATTGACCAGCAATTCCCAGCCTTAAATTTACCAGCACCCTTTTCTGCTGCAAAATTCTGAGGGAATGGCTAACACATTCTCATTGAGGAACAGAAAAGAAGTCTGAGGTCTGACTCAAGGGGAGAGTGCTGTCCATGGTGCTGATACAGTAGTTTGTAGAAGGGAAGTCTGCATTTGTGTATGAGGAAGTATAAAAGGAAAGCAAAGGCAAACACCTTCTGAATTGCCAAGAATATCTGTGATTATGGTTTTGTGGTCACCGTAAATCAGAAATGGCTTAAAGGTTCACAACAGCAATGAAGGGTCAAACTGTACACAATGTGGCTTGTTTGCTTGCACTCATGGCATCAGTATTTCTTTGTTTAATTACACATGGGCACAGACTGCATTGTAATGCAAGGGGAGAAAAGTTTGAATTCATGACAAAAATTCACCCCATCACTGGAGCTAGGCTTGGAAAAATGCTACCATGGCACCAATGACATCTTAAATGTCTTATGGCTTAGCATGAAATTTGATCATAATTTTTTTTCACTTGCTGTGGAGCAAGTGATGAAGAACACCTGTCCTAGAAGATGCATGCTCTAGTATCACTGGTGATATTGGAAATTAGTCCTACACATGCTCATTCTAAGAAGGGTAGCAGGATTTTTTAATTTTTCCACAAAGGCAAGTACAGACAAAGCTTTACAGTGATGTGATACAGGTGCAGGGATTATGATCTCAGCTGTAGGAAATTTCAAAAGAGCACATAATAGGAATCTGAAAAAGTTCTCTCTCCATGAGAGGTGTTCTCAGACAATTACAGCTGTGAGCCCATTTTTGATATCTCTGGAGATCAAAAAGAATAGAACCGATAAGTACAAAATGAAAGGAAACACTGTTCTTTCTATAAATTCCTTTTTTTTGCACCTACTGATTTTATTCTTTTTGAACTCAGTTGAACGAGTGCTATCCTTCTGTGGAATTGCTGTGCTCAATGGCATGTTTAGCTAAATGGTAATCAAGCCTATTCTCCTATTCTGCTCTGCCATAGCCATGGTCCAGATAGCCAGTAATCTTTTTGTTAGTGGTCAGTCATGCAAAATGGTACAATTGCACTAGGTTACAGCAAAAACACTGTCCATAACTGTTCATGCCCATTTAGCATTGTCCACATTCATCCTTACCATGTAATTCAATATTTTGTCCATACACAATTTAAAAAAAGGGGGGGGGGGGTTGGGGATGATTGTGGAGCCATGGGTCGCTGATGTGGCATACAGAGGCATGTTACTTTTAAAAAGTGCTATTATCTCTTTTTCATGTGTGCCTTGCTCCGAGAAAGGAATCACGATGCATAGTCGAAATAAGCTACCTTATGCATACCTATCTGAGATTTAGCCTTGTTGAGAACAAGGAAGGAGGCTTCTTAACAAACAAATCAATCCATCTGAATAACTGTATGTATGATCATGTATTGTGGATTTGGACAGTTCTCATGTGGAGATGTCAACCTTGGGCAAAATCTGACATCACAAAAACAATTTATAATTGAAATATTTTAACCTGGACTGAATAACAGCAGCTTAAATTGTTTTCGTTATTTTTCCCTGTTTCTTTATCCCAGGTTACAGATATGATGCTTCAGGACAAGCCCTATCCTCACTGGGGGAAATCTGCTAGGGCTTTCTGGAAAAGAGGAAACACCAGGATTGTTTTATTCTGGTAAGAGGCAGCATGTATTATTTACTGAGTATGTCTGTTTGCAATCATATAGAAAAGATCCAAATCTTTTGAAAGAGCTATTTGATTTTATGTGTTTGTCCAGCAGAAGCAATAACAATAATACATTTTTAGATTTGTTAACAGAGAGGCAGAAATCCCCTTCTGACCTTAGGCAGAAATAGTTTTGCAACATTATGGAGAGTGGTATCCAGCTGCTTCTTTTGCAACAGTATTGCTAGGCACCACAGTGGCTGAAAAACAGTGGCCAAATCCATTTCCTTTCCCTGAACTGAATGAACACTAACTGGCCACTAGAGTGTACTATCAAAAGTCCCTTGCACTGCCCCCTTTGTCCTCCATCCAGAGGTCTGGATGCTACATCCACATCTCTATGTAAGTACACTGGCAGAACTTTACATTTTTCCAGGTTCAAATATAATCTTGGCTAGAAAATTTATGCTGTTTCAAGAAATGACATTATGCACAGTGCTAAAATATTTTTTCTACAATATGTCCATTCAATAAATGAAGCCCAAAGAGTGTTTTCAAGATTCACGTATGCATCAGGCATTTACTTATAAATAACACATCGTTTTAATGTAAACCAGGCAGGCAACAGCTCTGGATGACCGCCTGGATGCAATCTATCTCAACAGGTCATAATCAGTGGAAAGCTCAGCACTTGGTGAAGGAGCAGTGTACATCTCTTTCTCCACTACCCACCTAGTGCAACATGTAATCTAGACCTTTAATATGGAGGATTACCAGCACAATATATGGAGGGCCATATACTGATAAAGGCCAGATAAATTGTTTTTTTCCCCTTTCTTCTCTAAAAAGAGTAGGAAAGTTTGTGCTGTTATGGTCACATGTGAACATTTCTGCATAGATGGTCACTAAGTAACTATAGTGTTACTTTAGAGGTGTGGGGCATGAATAATCTCTTTCCTAATCATCAGTCATTCTGGTAAGTTTCTGAACTTGTATTTCCTACAGGTCTTCCATCCAGGTTTTAACCCTGTTTAGCTTCCAAAAGCAGACAGGATCTAGCGCCTTTAGGGTATTTAGGCCTTTGGATAAAAATTCAATGAATATAAAAAAATAAATATACTACCACAGACTTTTCTGGTCCTCAATACACTCTGTCCCCTGCGTAGATTCTTTCATTCCATCATTACACAGGTGGCTTTGTTTTTTATATAAATTATTCATCTATTTGTTTATGAAAACATTTGTTTTGAAAAATAAAAACTCTCTTACATCCATTGATATCGAAGAACATTAGAGCCATATTTAAAGAAAGTATCCCAAACACATGAAATCAACTAAACATATATTTTAGTAAATGTTGGCAGGAGGAGAGAAGGAACAAGAGAAGTTAACAAAAACAAGCAAAATGAAGGAAAGGGTATGTTTTTATTGGCTTACTGTGTTCATGCAGGGAATATGGAAGCTATAGAACAAATCTTGGGGCCCTCCAAATTTTTTGCCCACAACTCTCATCAGCCTTAGTACACATGGCCAATAGTCAGGAACAGCAGGTTTCATGGGCTGAAATATCTGGAAGGACTCAAGTTGGAGAAAGCTCCTTTAGAGCATCATATGTAGAATGGGCATGTAGCATAGCACAGAAAATCCTGGACATGTTCACTGCTACACATGAGAAACCACATGCATAAAAAACACATTTCAGGTCAAGAAAAAAACATAATTTTAAAAAGACTACGGTATCTGTTATTACAGTCTTCATAATCTAGGATGATTACTCTGTCCCACATTGCTACTTGAGCTCCAATTGAAATCTCACATAATTCTGTAGATAGCAGCTAGCATATGCATATGTTTTGCACAACTGCAGCATTTGCCAGACCAAGTGGGCTTTTCATCTCATCATAACAGCTGCTCATGTTCATTTATCCATTTCCACTTGGCTGTAATATGTCTGCACATTCAAATCAAAGACCACTTTCTCTGTAGCTACCTGGTCTGAATCCTCACTTGTTGATTGTTGCTCCTCTTCCCTTTCAGCAAATGGCAGTGAATCAGCTCATGTATTTCAAGTCTCTGCAAACTACTCCCCAGTGGTGGGATGTGCTGTTTGGACTGAGATGTGGGAGATCTGGTTTCAAGTCCCCACTGAGACATGAATCTATTGAATGGCTTTGAGTCACTCTTTCTTTAGCCTGTCTTACCTGACCAGGTTGTTCTGGTGATAAAATAGGAAGGGCATAGGAGAGTTATGTAGGCTACCCTGTGCCAATTGGACAAAAGATGGGATGTGAATAATCAATAAAACATAACATGACAAAAAAGTCGAACTTTCAACATGTATGGAAAACTTTGAATCAGTTCCCTGTGCACCTTGATGTGGCTCATGGGAGGAGCACCATTTACAGTTTTGCCTCTTGGGCATTTGCCTCGTGCCTTGGAAACTCTCTTCCATGTCATCCTCTCAATGGCTCTGAGTTACTGGAGATTTCTTCTCTCTCTCTCTCTCTCTCTCTCTCTCTCTCTCTCTCTCTCTCTCTCACACACACACACACACACACACATCACTGAGAAATAAGGAGTAGCATCTCCTGCTGTGGGTCTGTTTAAGGAATGGTGTACAAACAAGGAAAACACCTGTGCATGAGATGGAGGAGAAGGGCAAAGCTCCTTCTGTTTCTTACCATTTTCTTAGAGATCCCAGTCTATGCAACTGCACAAAGATCCTTCCTGACCTTTGCTGGATAACTCTCTCCCTTGGCCCTCTTTCATCACAACTAGCAACTCTTTCTCCTCCTCCATGCTCAGCCTTTCTGGAACAAACTAACAGTGTGATTGATTTAAGGGACTTCCTCAGCAAGTCATTAAACATATAGTTGGGTTCAGACTACTATTGTGTTTTTGTAACTCGCTGTATTCAGGACCCGTGAAACACACAGAAGCAAGAAAGGAGAAATGTTTATTACCCACCTACTCTTGAGACAGATGAGTTTTCCTATCTTGGATTTGATAATATTTTCAAACAGTAGGTGGTTGAATTGGTGGATAAAGAATCTGTGGATATGGAGGGCTGGCTGTATAATCCTAAAAGGAGTATATTCATTTGTTCCAATTTTCTCAATTCTCATGGAGTTAAATGACACACTTCTCTGAAGTCTGATAATATACATCTCTTGTTCCATAAATAAATTTCTTCCGAACATTCCAGTGTGTTTTGCTTTGCAGTCTTTCCCAATATTTTTATGAGTTATCTTTTATGTTAACATTTCATGCAAAATATTTCTCTTCCAGACATCTATTAATGGCAAGTTTTTCCCTTATCCCAGTTCTTGGCCACAAATAAATGTACAGTAATAAAGCATATTTCCTACCATTTTACATAACTTAATATCATCTTTTCAGGTCTGCCTAAGAGAAAAACTTTAGGATTGATTTGCAATTTATATTTTAATCTCCTCCTCCTCCTCCTCTTCTTCTTTGGCAATGGTTACTGTTTTGCTTTATATTAGCATGGGTTTTAGATACCTATGGTTACTGTTTTGCTTTATATTAGCATGGGTTTTAGATACCTATTTTATATACCCTTGAAATAATTTGTCACTAAAATCTGAACACTACTTTAGGTTTAAGAAAAGCTTCTTTACATCCTCAAAAAGTTAGTCTAATTGGAATTTTAGACATGTTAAGGTAAACATAAATATCTTTATTTTTAGCTGTGAGAAACAAAATACAATTGCCCTAGACAACATCGGTTATTCAGTGGTGACATTTTTATGGACTTCATTTCAGGTGTTCAGTAACAACCAGTTTGACTATTCTAATAAGCAGAGGGGAGAGGAGGAAGGGGGAAATGATCATTAAGCATTATAATTAAGTCTTTAAAAACTAACAAATATATTATAGCACAGTTTTTCACAGATAATTTATTTTAGTAGTTGCATAGTTGCCAGGTTTGTACATCCACATGGTTTTAGTGTAGGATGTTGTTGTAGGAACTTTGATGTAGGAACAGAGAGCCATGTGTATATTATTGCAGTTACTACTTTCATAAGTCCAAATGATTTCAGAGGTTCTACTGTTGCTGGGTAGCATGGTGTAGGGCTTGAGTTTTGGACTCCAGAGACTAGAATTCAGACCCTTGCTTAGCCATGGAAACTCACTGGGTGACATTGAATGAGTCAAACACTCTCAGCCTTAAAGTAAGGCAATGGCAAGCCTTCTGTGAGTAAAACTTGCCAAGAAAACCCTAGGATAGAGTTGAAATAAGTCAGAGTTGACTTGAAGGCATAACAACAACAAAGTGAAATTGGAACTAACACTGGAAGGTGGGAATTAGATGTTATTGGACTGCAATTCTATCCAACATAGTCAGTGCCAAGGATTGTTGGGACTTATAGCTGAACATCATATCAAAGTCCATGTGATTTCCATCACTAATTTGGGCCAATGGCAGTAAATTGGAAGTGTATATATAAAACCTGTTATTAACAATAACAGAAACATGTTTCTTCTGGTAAGCTAATAGTTACATGTAGCCAGATCAAAAACCTGTAATAAAGAGAACAGAGACAAAGAATCTTCTCCTTCCATCTCAGGTGGTAAAAGACCTTGGCTTAGCACTGGCCATTACTAATCACAGCAGTGTTATGGAATGTGTCCTGTTCAAGGAATGAAAAATAGGTGCTAGTTATGAATTTTACCAGACTTTAGCTATAAACATATGTATTATTGGTTGTAGACAGAAATATCAATTGTTTTTATGGTTTTTTTGGGCTATGAGGCTGTGTTCTAGAATAGTTTTTTCATGATGTTTTTCCAGATGAAATATCAATTGTACCAGTGGCTCACAGCCAACATTACATTTCTCTAAAGCAGAGTGGGGAGACAACTGTTCCTTCTACATAATCTGAGTAAATAATTGAATAATAAACAGGTTTTATTTTGTGGATTAGCCCAGTCCACTTGACCAAAGTGTTAGTGTGGATAAGCTAATTGTGAAGAACCAGTTAGGAACAATTCTGTAAGTTGGAGATCTGCACAACTGTTTATTCCAGATTCCCGTGCTCTCAATTTATGTAGCCACATTTGTTTCTCTATAGATAGCTTTCTGCCTGTGAGCTTTGAAGAATAACTTGCTTCTAACCTCCATTTTGGCAAATTTAATTTACTTCACCGAGTGCAGAATATTGCTCAAAGAAGAAGGGGAAATTGATATGGTTTATTCAAAGGCATTGATCAGTGTTACCTCAGGAGGATCCATAATTTACATATTTTATATTTCTACACATTTTTGTCAAACATGTCTCGGTGTGTGATTTCATATTTAAAAGCATCATTTTGTACACACTATAATGGAGACGATCTCTCCTAAGATGAATAGCTTTGTCTTTGAAAAAATGGAAATTAAACATTGGAATGTAAAGCCATTTTTATGTACATAATTAATTCCATATGCCTGTTGAATGGGGAAAGAGATAAACTGAAAGTATGTGAATTTTACACTGAGAATGTCTCAAGAAGAGGATGGTTATTTAGCCATCATCATTTTTGGGGACCTCCTAACAGAAACAATGGGGCCTTTTAAACCTTGTTATTTTCTTCTTTCTTTGTTACATTTGTACCCCAACTTTCCATTAAAAATGCCAGCAATAAAATTTGCAATAAAAACAAATCAGTCTACCTAAAAGACACAATAGTTTAGTGATTAAGATGCCAATTCTCATTATCGTAAGGTCAGATGGTTGGCAGTTTGAGGTCGCATCATTAAAATGTGATTAAAATGTGACAATGGCAGAATCAGGGGGAATCACACCCCTGCATGCTTCTCCCATTTATATCCCATACATAAACTGTATAATGTGCCAGAGGACCTTTTCAACAGCCGCTCTGAAAATTTGGAATGACCTGCTGGAGGAGATCCACCTTATTACATCTCTCAACACTTTAAAAAGGCGATAAAGACAGATCTCTATTGGCGGGCCTTCCCAGACAGAACTATTTGTCCATCCAAACCAACCTTCCTAATGCCACTCCTGTTTTAATTGTTTTAAATAATGTTATTGTTTATCATATGGTTTTATTGTTATGATTTATAAGTGAAGATGGGAGATAGGAGGGTTGCGGAGATTAAGGGAATGTTTTTATTATTCATTACATAATTAGTATTTGAGTTTTGCTGTTACCCACCCTGATCCTCAAAGGGAGAGGGAGGATACAAATAAATATTTATTCTTATTCTTATTCTTATTGGATGCATCACTGGGTAATAAATGAAACTCTGTTACAGTTTACGCACAGGATACGAATGGGAGAAGCACACGGGGATGTGATAATCTTACCCCCGATCATGCTATTACCACATTTTAATCATGTTTTAATGACACTTGCCTCCTCTGCGTGATAGAGTCCATGACTACTGGAATCATTTTCAGACAACGCTGGATCTTTGGCTTAGTAACAGAGATGAGCGCTGCCCCCTACAGTTGGTTACAACTGGACATTCATGTCAAGGGGGAACCTTTACCTACCTAAAAGTAAAAAGTAGTATCATAAAACCATGTGAAAAATCTGATAAGGGCATCCAAATTTTGAAAAACAGGATCTAGTTTTAAAGCAGTTGGCTTAAAAAATGTGGATTAAAACACAGAGCCATAGAAATATACAGCTCAGTATATCTGTTTAAATACAAAGGCAGCCATCAGAGGCCAACAACAAAGAGACAAGGAATCACCTCTCAGCAGGGAGTTCTGAAATCTGAACATAGCCACTGAGAATGCTCTTTCATGGGTTTCCTAAATACCACATCAGGTGTAAAAAATAGAGAAAGAAGAGCTAGTAATCAATGATACTAAAAGATAGATGTATTGTCAGCTTCTATGGAAAATCCTCCATCAAAGCCTAACAGCATTAAGATCCTTATTCTTCACTGAACTAAATAAATTGGAAATGGCTTTATACTGAGTCACATCATTAGGCTGTCTAGCCCAGTAGTGCCTCCTTTACGTGGCCATGGGTGTTTGGAGTGTCAGGCAGAAGGGTTTCCAAGACCTGCCCCTTGATATTTCTCCTTGATATTAGAGGGAGTGTACCAGGAACCCTGAAGTAGGCAAGTGGTTCTCAAATGGTGGGGAAGGAACCGTGGGTGTATGTGCGTGAGAGAGAGAGTTCCTCAAGGGGGGGGCATGAGACATCAAAGTCCTGATTCCCCCCCCCTTACTGAATATCTTCTGTCCTAGAGGGGAAGAGAAAGGTAAGGAGCATGTTTGGAGCAGCTGCTTCTGCCTGAGGGAGGAGTAGGAGAGTGAGGAAGCTCACTGGATAGTGGCCTCTAGGAGGAACCATTCCAAACTGCTAATTTTTCTTACCCTACCTGTCTCATCACTGCTCCAGTTCTCCTGAAAAGACACTGCTGAAGCTTCAACTTGTTCTCTCACTACCTCGCAGTGTGTGAGTGACTTTGTCACACACTAGTTCTCACAAACAGTAATGCTGTTTCCCTCAGATCTCTTTCTCTCTCTCACACACACACACACACACTCATACTGTTCATCTCCTTTTTACATACTTGCATATACAATCATAGAATCATAGAATCATAGAGCTAGAAGAGACCACAAGGGCCATCCAGTCCAACCCCCTGCCATGCAAGAACTCTCCATCAAACCATATGTATGTACTTGTGTATACTCTCATCACCACATGAGAGCTGGACAGTGAAGTAAAATAGAAAGAAAATCAACTTGTTTGAGATGTGTTGCTGGAGAAGACTGCTGAAGATACCATAGGTGGCCAAGAAGACAAAGATACGTGTTCTAGAAAGATCAAGCCCAAACTCTTCTTGGAAGCCAGGATGACTAAACAGAGGCTATTGGACTTTGGCCACATCATGTACAACACTGTGCAAATTTACAGTGCTATATTAATATTAATAATAATAATAATGAGAAGGCATCAATCTTTAGAAAAGAAAATGATGCTAGGAAAGGTAGAAGGCAGCAGAAAGAGAGGTGGACCACATTCCAGATGGTTACATTCAGTCAGGAAGGCCACAGGCCAGGGAATAGCAACAGTACTTACATTTCTATACCACATTATAGTCCTAAGCACTCTCTAAGCAGTTTACAGTGTGTTAGCCAATTGCCCCTAACAAGCTGAGTAATCATTTTACCAGACTACAAAAGGATGGAAGGCTGAGTCAACCTGGAGCCCTGCTGGATTGAACTAACAATGTTTTGGCTGCAATACCAGCATTTAACCACTGTGCCGCAAGGGCTCCTTTTGTTTCTCTTCAGGGAAACTGCAGGAACTGAGCAGAGCTGTTGAGGATAAGGGAGAACTGGAGATGTCTCATACACAGGGTTACCATGAATTGAGGATGAGTCGAAGGTAGTTAACAACAACAATACTTGCATATGAGCAAGATAATGAATGTTTCTGTGTGATTGTATGTAAGGGAAAGTAAATATGCATGTGTGTGAGTGAAAAAAGAATGAAAAAGCATAACTGAGTGTGTTCATATCTATGAGCATTGATTTATGTGAATGTGGTTGGATGTGAGAGAGCATGTGTAAAATCTACACATGTGCTAAGTATTAAGTTTATTTAAAGAAAATTGTTCTAATGTGGACAATGTCATTTCCATATAACATGTTAAAATGTTAATATATATGAATGTACAAACAAAAATATAAACACTAAAGAAATAAAATATTTTTCTCATATACAACATCCCAGATTATTAGACACCCCCGTTGACTACCCTGTCTTGTCTCTTTTAATAATTTTAATGGAATTGTTTTATTGTTATCGTTTATAATTATAATTTATTGGCTATTGGGGGTGGATGTTGGGACACTGTATTTTATTGCATTTTAATGTTTTAATGTTGTTAGCCACCTCGATCTTAATGGAGGGGTGGATGATGATGATGATTATGGTGATGGGGCACATCCACATGTAGATGTAAAAGGGGTCAACAAGGGTAAAAGGTTTGAGAACCATTGAAGTAGGCTATTTTCTTCCACAGCTTGCTCAGTGTGACATTGGTGATTGCTACTAGCCCAAGTTTGTGAACAGGAATAAACCTGGGAAATGACAAAAGTGGCTCCAACCACAAATGGAAACTCTCAAACATGGCTAGTAACAGGTTTGTCAGGGTCCTAGGAATCACTTCCAGTTGAATGCTTCTCCCAGAAGATGATGTTAAATCCCACAGGCAGAAGAATTGGTGAAACTGCCTCATCCCAACAGTGGCAAGAGCACTAAAGCCCCTCTCCACCAGCTAAGGAAATGAAAACAAGGCCACCAACAGCTCCAAATTCCCTTGAACATTGTTCCTCTGGAGTCAGGTGGAAAAGGGATTTCTGAAACACTGTAGAAGAATCCAAAAATGTAAAGGATGATAGAGGACTTACAGGACTTTTTAAGGGTCCAAGCCTTTTGCAAATATCCAAGGCTGTCAATCCCTGATGCCAGACCTACACTAATACCATAGGATAACAGGGGCCAAGTTTGATGCTTTTGTTGCTAGGAAGAGAAGGAGTTGGAGAGGACCAAATGTGCACCACGTACCAAAGTGATTCTTTATATGACAGCATATAAAAGGACAATTAAAAGAGAATTTGAAAGTGAACCAAGACAGTTTATTCAAGATCTTCCCCTACCTTCTCAGGAAGAAGTGAAGATATCTTAAGTAGCAAAAATGTACCGTCCAGCTGACATTTAGTACTCAAGATAGTAAACAGCATAATTCCTAGCCCACATAACTGAATATGTGATAGGAAAAGAGCCATCATGCGCCAGGACTCATGCTTGTATATATTTTTCAGTTACAATTGAAATACAGTTCTCAGAGCATTAACCAGATCATGTGTCACAAGAACAACAACCTGTGTACCGTAGGTCAAACTGGACTTTTACTATTTCCTTTACTGCCGAAACCAAGTCTCCATGTAGCTAAAAGGTCAGCACTTCACACCAGTTTTCTTCATTGACTATTTCATCACCAGGAAATTTTTGTACTGTTCAGGTACTGACAGTAGCCTATCTTTGTCTCCACTGGAGACAACATTCTCAGCAGGACTTCTAACTTGCAAGGCTGAGATCTCCAGCCTCATTTAGAAACAGAATTTAGAAATATTTGTTGTTTCTACAACTTCCCACATACCACAGTATACATGACCAGTGGCTGTGGATTCTAGTAGTCCAAACAGTATCCTTTTCTTCATCAAGAATCCATTAAATCATGATGCTGGGCCATTTATTCCAGCAGTTACAACAATCCAGTTCCTGACAAGTTGAAGAGATTATCTTAAGGCGGAGCCAAGAGATTTTGTTTCCTGAAATAGTCAAAATGTTGTTCCAGGTACAGAAGTTGGGCAGGTTACAAGATAAATCTTGCTTCAACACTGGCAAGCAGATAATGTCCTGCATTGCACATGAGGGAAACAGGGCACAGGGATGGTTCCATGGCACAAGTTGTAATAAGTTTCGGTTTGTGGCAGCATGTCTGTTTAATGATGGATCACCTTATCTATTTGCAATACATTAATTGTACAGTGGGTCCCTGGTAAACACTGGGGTTTGGTTCCAGCTCCCCTCCCCCACCCGTGGATACCAAAATCCGTGGATGCTCAAGTCCCATTAAAACAGTTTAGAGTAAAATAGTGTTCCTTACATGGCAAAGTCTAGGTTTGATATTTGGAATTTATATATTGTTAAAGTATTTTCAAGACTTGGATGCTTGAATCCGTGGATAAAAAACCCCATGGACATGGATGGGTGACTGTAATTATTCTTCATTTTCAGTTTGTTGATGATTGAGACTATTAATTAGACTTGACCTGGATAAATGACAGGTGGGAGAAGGAGAAGTTCACTCAATTTTCAATCAGAAGTAGATTTTGGAAAAGTTGTTCTTTAAAACAATGGCTAACAGGATATCCCTGCCTGAATAGCCAATGTCTATGCAGTCTCGGGGTATCTGAGATTTCTGGTCGAAAAAAGTTAGTCCCCCCCCCCCCGCAAGTTCTAGTCGGATACAATAGGACTGAAAGAACAAGAGCAGAATTGTTATTCTACCTTCTTTTCCCTTCCTCCCCTATACTCCCCATTCTTCTAGTCTTGTCCTTGATCTACGGCCCTGTGATTCTGAAAGCTGAGCTCACTGAGAGGAAGAAATACTCTTTTTCACAATGCCAGTTCTGCAAAGCTTCTTTTCTATTCCTGCACTTAATGTCAACTTTAACAAACTCATATATGGTTGGTATAACTGTATAATGTAACAATGGCGAGTTCTTGCTTTGAATTTTTTAAAAAATATATATTTTATTGTAAAAATCAATATAGCTTTTTTTGCACAAGGATAATCTTCTGATAGTTGAGAAATAGCAAGACATTCAATTTTCCTTTGTAAGTGAGATGAAATAGTGAGAACAGTGTGCTCATGTTTTCACTCTGTAATTACATGTTGTCTATCCACAATTGCAACAATAAGAAAAGCAACAGATAGAACCTCAAATAGATTAAAATGTCAGTAAATCACAGTATGTTAACATCAGCTGCCATACAGGTCTCATTGTATAATATATACTTTGTCTCCCCACTTACTTTTCCCTCCCTCTCGATTTTGCTTTGAAAATCTATCACACAAAGAAAACATCTTTGAATGGATGTCCTGAAATTATTAGAGCTACAAATTTGATGTAAAACCTTTGACATGTATCAAGTCAAGGTACTTTATTCATGCCACAGCATTATGTCAAAGACGATTATGCAATTTCTTTATTACAATGCCCTCAAAGGTGTAGCTAAAAACCCTTTAATACGATGGCATTGTTTGTAGCCTGGAAGTGTCTCTTATCCTTTGTGCTATGGCACATTTACATTCTTTCCTTATGGATTGGATTAGCTTGCCTTGTGATGGACCATGACTCTAATATATAGATTGTTTTATATTTAGCACTTTCTGCACTACAAGTATTAGCCCCTTCTTAATGGGCAAATCCCTGTGAGCATCTGCAAAATGCTACCTTGGTCTTTGGCAGAAAGAAGGAAGGGAGTGGATTTAACACACACACACACACACACACACACAAAGAGAGAGAGAAAGAGAGAAAGATCTTACACTATTTGATCTGAAAGTGGCAAATATGTTTATTTTCTAGCTTTTGCATACCCTAGCAACATTTACGTTTTCTACTGTCATGTAAGCATACATCTGATTCCTTTCACTACACAAAGAGACTGGAAAGGAAAACAGGGTTGGAAGAAGTCTGCATTAAAATGGAGTTGGCGTGCATTTAAATTGCATTAGTTGCTCCCATAGCATTAGCTGACTTGAAGACACGTGGCTGTGATTGAGCATTATTACATACAAAGCTTTCCAATACCCTTCTTCTTCCCATTCTTGCTGTTGATTAAACCTTCTCCCCAGAATGGTTCTAATGGGTTGACTTCCAGAGCACATCTCTTTCTCAACTCCAGCTTTTAAGAAACAGACTTTTGGTGTGTGTGTTTATTTTTCAGGCATTTTGTGGAATTGCTTTCCCCTCAGATGATTTGTATGGAGCTACTTGCTTTAATTCTGAATTCACCTGCAGTTTACAGAATGTAAGATGACTTTATTTGCCACTATTTGTTTTTTTAAAAGTATTTTGATAATAAGTGTTTGAATTAGTACATTGGGAACATCTGGAGGTGCAAAGGGGCTTTGAGGATTCTACTCCTAATTCCAAGTGACTGTGCTCACTCCCCAATAGCAACAGCAATAGCAAGTACATTTCTGTACTGCTTATCAGTGATCCAAGCACTTCCTAATGTGTAAGCTAATGCCCCCAACAAACCCAACAAACTCATTTTAGTGACCTATGGAAGCATGCAAGGCTGAGTGGACCTTGGAGCCCCTGGGATCGATCTCACAACTGTGTGGCTGCAGTACAGGCATTTATTTAATCACTGCGCCACCAGGGCTCCCAAGCCACTACTCTCAAATCTCAGGAGTCCTTCGGGTACCACCTTTGGTACAACAGTGAAGTGCTGGAGCTTCACAAAACCACAAATCCCAGAATTTTATAGGATGGAGCCATAGCAGTTAAAGTGCTGTCAAACTGCATTATTTCTACTGTGCGGATGCACCCCTCAAAAAAATTGGGATAATGGTATATGAAGCAATGCTTTTCATATATTCATGAACAAGGAAAACAGTGAGTTTGTGTCTCTCAGCTAATACCCCCCCCTTTTTATTTGTTTATAAGTTTTATGGTCCATAATACAACATATATAATAAATCTTTACTAAATATTATCATTCTTATATCACATACTTCCCACCCTCTCTCCTCCCTCCTCCCCCCTCCCCCTTTGATGGCTATAACCAAGTGAGTTAGCACCCAGTATCCATTATGTGCAATTATTAATAATTATTAATTATTAATAACTTCTCTAACTCCGTCCTACCCCTTTTCAGCTTTAACTTTCTCAATCCAACAACCCCATTTGTCCCACCAAATCACGTTCTTTATTTGACCATTATATTGTCCTTTTCTCTCATTTAAATAATGTTTTCCATCCCAATGGTATTACAGCCTGTGCTGCTCTTAAGAAATTTTTCATGATGTAATTTTCTGTTTTATTCAATCTGAATTTTCTCATATTCAGAGTTAAACAATTCTCCTTATCTAATTTAAAATTTCTCTCCATCATCTTATCTTTTGTGCAACATCTAACCAAATATTTTGTATATAGGGGCACTCCCACCACATATGAAAGTATGCTCATTTTTGTCTACATCCATGCCAGCAATTTGGAGAAAGTATTTACTGTATTTATTTAGTTATTTATTTATCATTGATATCTGATGTGGTTTTGTATCATTTGCTAATGAATTTTAGTTGTTGTTCCCTAACCTTTATATTTTTAATTTTAGTTATCTGGGAGATCCAAAATGTTAGATCTTCAGTGTTTATCTTTAGTCAGCCAATCCTATGCCAACAAATGCACTGGTTGTGCACCCCATTGTGGCTGTACACAAGGGTTGTATGTGGATCTGAGTTAAGGTCATAAAGCTTCTCTGTGCGAAGGGCCATATTGGGAAAGCTATGTGGAAAAAATCCTAGGTGATAATAACTGTATACACAGAATAGTCCCTTTATGTTGGCAAGTAATAAGTAGCTGGTAGGATGTAGAGCCAGAAGTTGGGACCTAGACTAATATAGTTGGAGAATGTTCAGAGTCACACAACAAATCCCTTCACTGTTCCTTGACCCAAGAGTGCATCTACACTGTTGAGATAATGCAGTTTGATACCACTTTTAAGTGCTGTAGCTTCATGCTATATAACACTTGTAGTTTTACCAGATCTTTAACCTTCTCTGCCAAAGAGTGCTGGTGCCTCATAAAATTACAAATCACAGAATTATGTAGGATGGAGCAATAGCAGTTAAAGAGGTGTCAAACTGCATTATTTCTACAGTGTAGATGCACCCCAAGTAAAGCTAGATAATGGTATACAAAGCAATGCTTCCCATATGAGGCTTTTGTGCTCTCACCCACTGAAGTCCAGCAGATGACATCTCAGGGCCAGGCTTTTGAGTCGTAGCCCTACTCCACCCAAGTTGCAGAATGCATTTCTCTGAAGGGACCAACTATAGCCTACCTTTTAGTTCATTGCCAAACAAAGATGTTATTCTTTGGGTCTTTTTCACCCATTCTTCCTCCTCCTCCCCTCCTCCTCCTCCTCCTCTGCTTCTGACTCTGTTTCTTCTTCTTCTTCTTTGTCACCTGGAGTTTAGTTTTAACTCTACAATTTACATGGACTTTTTTTATTTACTGCCCGCGAGTTGATCCCGGCTCATGGTGACCCTGTGGATGAGACATGGATGTGAGCTCCTTAATGGAGTCCATCCATCTAGCATGCATTCTTCCTCCTTTTCTACATCCCTCTACCTTACCTAGCATTACTGTTTTTTCCAGTGAGTCATTCCTTCTCATGACATGACCAAAGTACAGTGGTCCCCCGGGATCCGAATCCCCCGGGGAACAAAATCCCCTGGACCCGAAACCGCCGGGGGCGAAAAAAAGCCCCTGGGATGCGAACAAAACCCCGGGATCCAAAGAAGAAAAACCGTGCGGCCCCTTTAAATTTGCTGTGCGGTCCGTCAAAAAATGCGGCCCCCCGGGAAACGAAGATTTCCGGGTTACGAAAGGTAATCCGGAACGGATTACTTTCGTAACCCGGGGGACCACTGTACAACAACATCAACTTTATCATCTTGGCTTCCATGGAGATATCAGGCTTGATATGCTCGTGGACCTATTTGTTTGTCTTTTTGGCAGTCCATGGTATCCTCAGTACTTTTCACCAGCATTGCATCTCAAACGAATTCATTTTCCTCTTATCCATAGAATCATAGAATCATAGAATCATAGAGTTGGAAGAGACCACAAGGGCCATCCAGTCCAACCCCCTGCCATGCAGGAACTCCAAATCAAAGCATCCCTGACAGATGGCCATCCAGCCTCTGCTTAAAGACCTCCAAGGAAGGAGACTCCACTACACTCCGAGGGAGTGTGTTCCACTGTCGAACAGCCCTTACTGTCAGGAAGTTCCTCCTAATGTTGAGGTGGAATCTCTTTTCCTGCAGCTTGCATCCATTGTTCCGCGTTCTAGTCTCTGCAGCAGCAGAAAACAAGCTTGCTCCCTCCTCAATATGACATCCCTTCAAATATTTAAAAAGGGCTATCATATCACCTCTTAACCTTCTCTTCTCCAGGCTAAACATTCCCAGTTCCCTAAGGCGTTCCTCATAGGGCATGGTTTCCAGACCCTTCACCATCTTAGTTGCCCTCCTTTGGACATGCTCCAGTTTCTCCACATCCTTTTTGAATTGTGGTGCCCAGAACTGGACACAGTATTCCAGGTGGGGCCTGACCAAAGCAGAATAGAGTGGCACTATAACTTCCCTTGATCTAGAAACTATACTTCTATTGATGCAGCCTAAAATTGCATTGGCTTTTTTAGCTGCCGCATCGCACTGTTGACTCATGTTCAGCTTATGGTCTACTTGGACTCCTAGATCCCGTTCACATGTGGTCTCATTCAGCCAGGTGTCCCCCATCCTATATCTCTGCATTTCATTTTTCCGCCCTAAGTGCAGAACCTTACATTTCTCTGCATTGAATTTCATCTTGTTAGCATCGGCCCAGCTATCTAGTTTATTCAGGTCATTTTGAATTTTGATCCTGTCCTCTGGGGTATTAGCTACTCCTCCCAGTTTAGTGTCATCTGCAAATTTGATAAGTATGCCCCCAATTCTGTCATACAAATCATTAATAAAGACATTGAATAGCACTGGGCCCAGGACAGAGCCCTGTGGCACCCCACTGGTCACTTCTTTCCAGGATGAAAAGGAACCATTGTTGAGCACCCTTTGAGTTCGGCCAGTCAACCAATTACAAATCCATGTAACAGTTAACTTGTCTATCCCACATTTTGCAAGCTTGTTTGCAAGAATGTCATGGGGAACCTTGTCAAAGGCCTTACTGAAATCAAGGTATACTATATCCACAGCATTCCCTTCATCTACCAAGCTGGTAATTTTATCAAAAAACGAGATCAGGTTCGTTTGGCATGACTTGTTTCTCTGAAACCCATGTTGACTTTTTGTGATTATGGCATTGGCCTCTAAGTGTTCACAGACTCTCTGCTTAATGATCTGCTCTAGAACCTTTCCTGGAATTGATGTCAGACTAACTGGACGATAATTGTTGGGATCCTCTTTTTTTCCCTTTTTGAAGATGGGGACAACGTTTGCCCTCCTCCAGTCTGCTGGGACTTCTCCTGTTCTCCAGGAGTTCTCAAAGATTATTGCCAATGGCTCTGATATTACATTTGCCAGTTCTTTTAATACTCTAGGATGTAGTTCATCTGGTCCTGGAGATTTATATTCATTTAGGTTAACCAGGTATTCCTGTACTACCTCTTTACTTATTCTGTGCTGAAATTCCTCTATTCTGTCTTCTGCTCCATTATCCTTAGGTTGAGCACCCTTTGCCTTTTCTGAGAAGACTGAAGCAAAGAAGGTGTTGAGTAATTCTGCCTTTTCTCTGTCCCCTGTTAGCATTTTGCCATCTTCTGCACGCAGTGGCCCTACCGTTTCATTCTTCTTCCTTTTGCTGCGGACATATCCAAAAAAGCCCTTTTTATTGTTCTTAACCTCTCTAGCCAGCCTGAGTTCATTCTGCGCTTTAGCTTTTCTGACTTTATCCCTACACGTACTGGCTATTTGTTTGAATTCCTCTTTCGTGATTTCCCCATTTTTCCATTTCTTATACATGTTCCGTTTAAAACTTAGCTCAGTTGAAAGTTCCTTAGTCATCCATCCTGGCTTCTTGAGACATCTCCCATTTTTCTTCCTCATTGGAACTGTTTGAAATTGTGCCTTCAATATTTCCCTTTTGAGAAACTCCCATCCGTCTTGAACTCCCTTCTCTTCTAGTATTCCTGACCATGGGATCACTCCCAGTATTTCTCTAAGTTTATTGAAATCAGCTCTCCTAAAGTCTAGAGTACGTGTCTGACTATGCCTAGCTTCTCCCTTCCACTGTATTACAAACTCCAGGAGAACATGGTCACTTCCACCTAAGGATCCAACCACTTGCACCCCATCAACTAGGTCTTCCCTGTTGGTTAAGATAAGATCTAAAATGGCTGATCCCCTTGTTGCCTCTTCCACCTTTTGGACAATGAAATTGTCTTCCAGGCAAGTGAGGAATTTGCTAGACCTTGAGGATTTGGCTGAGTTTGACTTCCAGCAAATATCAGGGTAGTTGAAGTCACCCATCACTACTACATCTCTCCTTTCTGAGTATGTGTTTATCTGTACTAGAAAGGCATCATTCAATTCCTCTGCCTGAGTCGGGGGTCTGTAGTAGACTCCCACAGTAATATCCCTGTTATTTCCCTCTCCTTTAATTTTTATCCAGATGCTCTCCACCTGGCTTCCAGTATTGACTTCCTGCATCTCTTCACTGGTGTAAATATCCCTGACATATAATGCTATTCCTCCTCCTTTCCTACTTGGCCTGTTTCTCTTAAAAAGGTTATACCCCTCTATTTCTACATTCCAATCATGAGACTCATCCCACCAGGTTTCAGTGATGCCTATTATATCATATTTCCATTGTTGTGCTAGGAGTTCAAGTTCATCCTGCTTATTTCCCATACTCTGTGCATTAGTGTAGAGACATTTAAGACCATGTGTCCTCTTTACTTGCTGCTTTTGCACATTTTTTTGCCTCCTACTGTTGGGTCCTTGCACTGTTTGCCTTGTTCCCTCTATGCCCCTTTGACTATTCTCTCCATCCCTTTTGCCTTCCAGAATAATGTCTCCCTCCCCCACATAACTCAGTTTAAAGCCCTCCTGATCAGATTCTTCAGACTGTTGGCAAAAACGTTTTTGCCAACTGGCGTGAGATGCAGTCCATCCCTTGCCAGAAGTCCCTCCTCATGGAACCGCAGCCCATGATCCAAGAATCCAAACTGTTCTTGGCGGCACCATCTACGGAGCCAGTTATTCACCTCTGCTATTTTCCTCTCCCTTCCTGGACCATGCCCTTCTACCGGGAGTAGAGATGAGATGACAACCTGTGCATCCATCTCTTTCAGCTTCCTTCCCAGAGCCTCATAATCCCTTTTGATATTCTGAAGGCTGTGCCTTGCAGTATCATTGGTTCCCACATGAACCAAAAGAAGGGGGTATTGATCAGTAGGCTTGACAAGTCTTGTCAGCCTCTCCGTCACATGATGGATCTTTGCCCCAGGGAGACAACACACCTCCCGAGACATCTTGTCAGGCCCACAAACCACTGCTTCTGTACCCCTCAGCAAGGAGTCCCCCACCACGACCACGCGCCTCCTCCGAGGCTTAGCAGTGTCTGTTCCTTTTCGTGATACTCTCAGGCTCCCCTGCTCTGTCCCTGATGTCTGTCCCTGCTGCTTTTCCTCATCATCTCTGACAACAGAGAGAGATTCAAAGCGATTCTGTAGCTGCAAGCCGCTCACAGAACGTTCCCTGGTTTCCTTACTTCTGTGTGTGACCTTCCTCCAAGCATCTACCTCTGTTGTATGTGGAGTGACCTCCTCCGCCCCAACAACTTCCTCTGTGTGTTTCCCACCCAAGACATTCTGGCCTGTTCTGTTCAGGAGAATCTCCTGCTCTCTATGATGCTGGAGTGCAGATATCTGCTCCTCTAGCTGCTGTACTTTCTCTTCTAAGAGGACTACCAACTTGCACTTGTGGCAGGTGTAGTTCGCCACCTCTGTAGGCAAGAAGACAAACATCCCACATGTGTTGCAGGTGACTGCTGCAGGGCCTTCAGTGTCCATACTGAGAAGTCTTAAGGAGGCACTGAAACAAGACTGTGGGCTTCCCTTGCTAGACCTGGCCTTTATTCCCAAGCTCTGTCACTGAGTTCAAGTCACGGGGCCTATAGTTAGGTAGAGAGCTCCTGGCTAAAAGCTCCTTCCAAAGGCAAGTCTCTGATTCACTTCCTCTGATGCTTCAGGCCGGCTCCTCTTCTATTCTCTAAAAACCTCCTTGATTAGAAAAGAAAAATCAAAATTCGCGCGCCGTCAGGCGCGCGCTTCTGCTAGCCTTGAGTAGCCTTAAGTAGTCTCCCAGCAATGGCTCCCAGAATGCAATGGCTCAAGTGTAAATTAAATTAGATCTCACCCAAGCACATGGACTACAGCCTCCTCCTTTTCTTTCTCCTCCTTAAAGGAAATGAAGCTTCTGCTAGCCTTGAGTAGCCTTAAGTAGTCTCCCAGCAATGGCTCCCAGAATGCAATGGCTCAAGTGTAAATTAAATTAGATCTCACCCAAGCACATGGACTACAGCCTCCTCCTTTTCTTTCTCCTCCTTAAAGGAAATGAAGCTTCTGCTAGCCTTGAGTAGCCTTAAGTAGTCTCCCAGCAATGGCTCCCAGAATGCAATGGCTCAAGTGTAAATTAAATTAGATCTCACCCAAGCACATGGACTACAGCCTCCTCCTTTTCTTTCTCCTCCTTAAAGGAAATGAAGCTTCTGCTAGCCTTGAGTAGCCTTAAGTAGTCTCCCAGCAATGGCTCCCAGAATGCAATGGCTCAAGTGTAAATTAAATTAGATCTCACCCAAGCACATGGACTACAGCCTCCTCCTTTTCTTTCTCCTCCTTAAAGGAAATGAAGCTTCTGCTAGCCTTGAGTAGCCTTAAGTAGTCTCCCAGCAATGGCTCCCAGAATGCAATGGCTCAAGTGTAAATTAAATTAGATCTCACCCAAGCACATGGACTACAGCCTCCTCCTTTTCTTTCTCCTCCTTAAAGGAAATGAAGCTTCTGCTAGCCTTGAGTAGCCTTAAGTAGTCTCCCAGCAATGGCTCCCAGAATGCAATGGCTCAAGTGTAAATTAAATTAGATCTCACCCAAGCACATGGACTACAGCCTCCTCCTTTTCTTTCTCCTCCTTAAAGGAAATGAAGCTTCTGCTAGCCTTGAGTAGCCTTAAGTAGTCTCCCAGCAATGGCTCCCAGAATGCAATGGCTCAAGTGTAAATTAAATTAGATCTCACCCAAGCACATGGACTACAGCCTCCTCCTTTTCTTTCTCCTCCTTAAAGGAAATGAAGCTTCTGCTAGCCTTGAGTAGCCTTAAGTAGTCTCCCAGCAATGGCTCCCAGAATGCAATGGCTCAAGTGTAAATTAAATTAGATCTCACCCAAGCACATGGACTACAGCCTCCTCCTTTTCTTTCTCCTCCTTAAAGGAAATGAAGCTTCTGCTAGCCTTGAGTAGCCTTAAGTAGTCTCCCAGCAATGGCTCCCAGAATGCAATGGCTCAAGTGTAAATTAAATTAGATCTCACCCAAGCACATGGACTACAGCCTCCTCCTTTTCTTTCTCCTCCTTAAAGGAAATGAAGCTTCTGCTAGCCTTGAGTAGCCTTAAGAAGTAGCCACTTTCCTTATTGTGCAGCTCTCACAACCAGATTATGGTGATAGGGAAAACAATGGCTTGTATGATTCTCACTTTGGTGCTCAGTTATATATCTTTACATTTTAGGATCTTTTCTAATTCTTTCATAGCTGCCCTCCCCACTCCTAGTCTTCTTATTTCTTGACTATAGTCCCCATCTTCATCAATGTTTGACCCAAGGTACAGGAACTCTTTTACTGTTTCAATCTCCTCATTGTCTAGGTTGAATCTTTGTAGATCTTCTGCTGTTTTAATTGATTGTTTATGGTACTTTTAAACACGCACACACACACACACACACACACACAGATTTTGGGGGGTTTATCTTCATTTTTTAAATCTTTCCCTGAAAGCTTTTTTAAAGGTTTTGAAATAATAAGTTTTATAACATAAAATATGACAAACCACACTGTGCTTTTCATGGCAGTTTAGAGATCAATATAAATAAAATTCTTCTTCCAGATGGTCTTTGGACAACTGATGCACAATTATTTATTTATTTTTGCTATTTTTGTTTTTGCTAGTCTATGACACTGCTCTCAGTAAACAAGTCAGAAACCAATTCCTTCCCTTCTCCCTCCCTCCTTTCCTTGAATATAAGACTTCCAAAGTGATAGAATATATTTTTCCACCATCTACCATGCTGAGCAAATGTGAGGAGCCAAGAAACTACATTTACCCTTTCCCAGCTTGTAGCCTCACAAAGGATTTGAGACAAACTGGATCTCAAAAACACTATCATTTTGTCTTGTTAATGGAATTTAAAATTTATTTCCTGGACTTTACAAATCTCCCAGTATCCAAATGACCACAAGGAGGAGGGGCCTACCTGCATTAATACTTCTCTATACCTTCTGAATTAAGGACAACAACCATATCATCTTGACAAAATGCTGGCCTATGGCTAACATTGTCATTTTCTTTCTTTCTCCTATATGATTTTTAACACCTTGGCCTGATGAAAAAGCCAATGAAGCAACAAAAGCTTGCAACATGTATATTGTGTATTTTGGTTGGCCCAATAGAAAGTATCACTGTTCGGTGGATTTTAGATGTTATTGTATAAATGCAGGCAAGCTTATTTTCATGTGCAAGGTAGAACTCATGCTTTTAGCACACCTGTACTACTGATATGATATCACTGTGAGATGGTCTCTGGCTTTTAAATAAAATCTTGCCTATGTTTTACATCAGGTTTTGGAGATTTATTTTCATATTTCTTAAAAGATACAACTGTTCTGGCCCTCTGGCTCTAAAGGGACTCCTCATCCAGACAAGCCATCAGACTACTGGCAAACATATACTGTTTTTTCATTCACCAGCCTAATTCCTTTGCTCCCAATGCTAGTTTTCTTATAACAAGGCATATGGTGCTACTGTAACCACCACTCCTTTGTGTGTAAGAAGTAGTAGGCAATAGCTTTATGCATACAAGAAGTCATGAGAAGAAACTGTGTGCAGAAACAATTAAAAAGTCAAAGGTACCAGAGTAAAATATCACCAGCAAAATGTGACATTTAGAGACAAAATATATGGATGAATATTCTTGATGATGCTTCAGAGCTGAGATGAGTGTGTTAGAGTGTCTTGCATGAAAGGAGAATGTAAAGATGGCAGGAATATCTGCAACCCAGTAGAACATTGGCAATTAGTCAGATAGTTTCATCTCTGTATAAAAACACTATGAAAGGAGAAAGGAGGTCTCATTGCTGCTGATGGTGACTTAGTGATCTGAAATATCATTGAATGAAACATCAGAAAAATTAGGAGTCCAAATTCAAAGAACCATTGCAGAAGAGATATTAAGCCAAGGCTGTCAAGAGGAGGCAGACTTTCATTAATTAACAGGGTTTCCACCCACTCTGCCATGAATTTTAAAGGGAAGGAATAGAAAGCCTGAGGGGAAGGATTCTTTGTTGTTGATATTGTGAAACTTCCACGGGCATAATATATACCTGGTTGTGTCAGACTGAGATCTGGGGCCTTACTTTGTATTCCATCAGCAAGGCAATGTATTATGTTAGGATATAGGACTCTTGTCTTCCAGAAGCTGGTAAGCACTCAGAGAAACTACTGTTTGCAAAATGTGAAGATTCTTGCTGGTTGAGAATGAAGATCTACTTGACCCAGCATCTTGTTTTCCACAGCATTTAAGCCTTTAGAAAATCTACCATGCACATAATCAATAGTTTTCTTCTTTTGTAGGCTATCCTTCCATGGCCATTTGTATGTCAATGTTCTACTGGATTAAGATAATAAGAGGCCTTGTGCTGTGCCAGGTTTAGGAGATCCTATCACATTAGCCCAACAGTGTTGGATATTTTTTTTTTAAATATCTATTATTTTCCTTATAATCTGAGGCTCTACTTAACTAGTATATGAATGCACTACAGCATCTTGTGGGTATTTATGCTCTTTTATTAACAGACATACCTTCCTCAAATTTGTTTCATCTCCCTTTAAAACCATTTAAACTAATGACCACAACATGTGAATTCTGTATGTGAATTATGTTTTGTGTGAAAAAAGTGCTTCTTCCTATCTTTCTGCATCTCCTCCTTCTTAGTTTCATGAGGTGATCCAAAATGTTAATTTCCTAAGAGAGGAGCACAGCTTCTATCTGTCCAAATTCTCTGTGACATACATCATGTTCCAGATTGTATTGTTTCTCCTTGATGGCCTTATGTTCAAATCAAAAATAACCTAACACAATCTGCGTAGCCTTCCCCAGTCAGTTTTGATGGAGCAAAATGCTCCATTTGAGATAATACTTGGGATCATCCAGCATGCCTCTTTCAACAGCTGCCTGTTTCCTTAATACTTGGTTGTAGCTTACCATATCTCCTTTGCCTTTTCAATAAGAATGTCTAACCATTTGAAGAATGGCCTGGTGTGTGAACCTTTTTATGTTTGTTATGTGCATTTGTTATATTTGTTTTGTGGGTTCACTCTATCACATCCTGGCCTCCTTTTCAACCAGTCATCCAGCTCAATGTTATCCTTTCCTGAGATGGCTGTCATCAGAAATGTACATTTCAAGTGTGGCCTTACCACAGAGGAGTATAACAGCTTAATGATACTGCCAGTTTTATTTTCAGTCATATTTCTGATGATCTGTAGCATGGAATTGCATTTTTCATCATTTCCATGCATTGTCACATTCTGTTTTTTCAGGTGCTAGTAAGCTTACCAGTAGGAGTTATTCAGGGGTGAACAATACTTTACATTACCTTACCAGCCTCATGTGAGAATTGGCAGGCTCTTCCCCTCCATTACTTGATCTTAGGACCTTAGGATCAAGTAATGAAGATTTTAAGAGGAGTCCCTTCACTTTTACTATCTTCCACCTGTTTTCATATAATCTTGTCTGTTGAAGAAGTGATATAGGGATCACAAAAGCATGCACAGATTTCTCTGTGCAGAAGGCAATTTATGAACCAAATTGAATCTTGAGGGTTTTTTCCCTTCTGAACAAATTCATGTTGTAGTTTTTAGACCATCTATCATGCAACTGACAAAGGCCCTGTTATCTTCTGGATAGTCATGTCATCTTAATAATATTTGAAAAATGCTCACAGTACAGAGGACACATGTCTACCATAACAAGTGCAAAAGCTGATAATTTACAGATAATATCCAAATTCAAATCCTGAAAGCAAGAAGAGCCCTCCCTCCATCCACCATCTTGAGGGAGAAAAAGGCAAACCAGCTCCAACAGGCCTTGCCTAAAAAGAAGAAGAGCCCTCCCTCCAATCCATCTGCCATGGTCCAGGCCTCTGAGGGAGAGAAGATCTGCTGGACTTTCCCCCTTCCCCACCACCTCTCCCTTTTCCTTTTGTTTCGTGTCTATTTTAGATTGTAAGCCTGAGGGCAGGGAAATGTCTTAATTAACAAATTGTAAGCCACTTTGATAGCCTTGGCTGAAGAGTGGGGTATAAATAAAAATTATTTGGTGGAAAAGGAAGGATTCTGAGCAACCTAGAAGGACAATTCCTATTTTAGCCCTTCAGATTCCAAAATGTGGTTCTGGAGAGCTTGAAAAACCTCCTAACACTTATTTTAGGCTGGTAGCAGCAGCTGAAAGGGGGGGGGGGGAGAGGAAAGTTCCTTTATAATCACCAATGGAACACCGAATTGAGTGCTAACATAGTTGAAGATTGTATGTTGTTTGCATGTTGTGTTTGTATGAGGTTTGTTAACATTTTCCTGTTAATACTGTATGGATTTAGTTAGTATCCATTTTCAGTTAATCCAGCAAATTCAGTTTTAAATGTGACCCACATTGGAACTAGGTTTTCTCCAGAGATATTCTTTTTTTGTTTGTTTCCACAGTCAAGAATGAATAATTCATCATTTTTTCCCCTTCCTTCATGAGGACAGAAGTGTTTCTCTATATTTTTTGAGAACTATTTTTATTTCAGGACTTCACTGGGGAAATTTCTTTTCATAACAATAAATGAGATTTTTTTTTCAAACAGAAAACAAATTTTTGTGGTTAAAAACATTTATTTTGTGCAAATTACAGTAAATTCCTGTGCAAAAATATTGGTTTTTGAAGAATTATTTTTATGTGGTTGATGGATATAACTGAAGGGCTGTTTTAATGTAATGTAAATATATGTTAATAAAGAGTATTTTAAAAGGGGGGGGAAGCACATGTAGGAAAACTTTCAGAATCTGTGTGTTGACAGAAATTGTATAGATGCTAACATAAACATGTGGATTCCTGTGCCCCCCTAAGTCCCATGTATAGTTTTTCTCCATATTTTTTTTTCAGCAGGAAAAAAAAATGCTAACTCTTTTCACTGGACCCAGTGAATTTTGCACAAAAAGCATGGGTTTCGAAGAGGCTTTGCCCAAAACAAGTTTACTATACAGAAAAATCTTTTGTGGTTTGTGTAACTGGATTTTCCTTAATGAAGTCCTTAAGGATTTTTGCAGTTGTTCTCCTTCTTCACAGTGGGGTGTCTTCAGTATCAAGGCACCCCCTTTTCATAGAGTTGTGACTGTAAATAAATATTCTTCACATCCCTAGTTGACACTATTGCTATTCTTCTGAGACAATATTTTGACGGGATATTTTGGCTGTGATAAAATAATTGTACACAGCACAGCAAAGTCTCTCTATTTAAACAAGACCTTCAGTGGTGTTTTGCTTCTCCTGAATAAATCCCATTGGTAAACTTATCTTAGTTTTTCAAAAAAGCTATTTTGTTTTTGTTTTGTTTTTTTCTGTTGAATGTTCAATATCATCCAAAACAAAGTAATTTACAAGATGCACAGATGAAAGAATCTGGAACATGATATTAGTGTTTCAAAGAAGGTTTAGGTCTATTTCAAAGTGCCTTTCTCTTTCAACTTCTCTTTATCAAAGGGTTTTAGAGATGTTGTTTTGCAAGCCTTCATTTTCATTTTTACAGTTATATCTTGGGAAGCTTTTTCATGGAACAGAAATACACTGGAAAAATGCCACTTCTGTCATCTGTCATGAAAGTTTTTCTTCATGTATGAGATGGGGAAGCTTTTTTTCCTCTCTCATAATACTAGAATCCTGGGGTGGTGTGCTAAGGTGATATGATTGAGCTGAATGGATTCAGAATAGAGAACACAAAGTACTTCTTTACACTCGTGTCAAAGTGAAACTGTGGAATTCACCGCCATAAAATGTAGCAACAGCTGCCACTTTGGACAGCTTTAAAACAGAGTTAGATCAGTTCACGGAGAATAGGCCCATGCATGCCTTCTAGTCAGAATGAGTACATTTGACCTGTGCAACCATTGTGAATAGATCCTGAATTCTGAACGAAGAACTAAATGTGAAGTGGGCTGGATCAACCCAATTCACATCCAAAGGAGATTGGTTTGGTTCACAATGATTCAGAGTGTTTCAGATCAATATAGAGGAAAAATATATATAGCCAATTGGTCTCCAGACGTACCAAACAGAGAAAATGCTATGGTTGGTTGAGGAGGTAGGAGAGGTGCTACAGTTATGTCTTCCAGTATGTAGTTAATATCTCACCAGCACTTTCCAATCACAGTTTGGGAAAGGGATGGTATGAGGTCATGCAATTCTCTTGACCAGGTTTATGACCTTTCCTAGATTTCGCTGATAAGGCTTGAGCCAGTTCAAACTAGAGGGCAATCTGGTTGAATGAATCTGCCTTTAAACTGAACTGGGACAAGGAGGAGGTTAATCCTAAATTTATCACTTGCTGGAGAATGTACAGTTGGATTTGCACTTTTGTTCTGTTGGTTGACTTCCTATAGTCAAATGGTTGGCCACTGTGTACAGAGAATATTTGCACTTGATAGTCCTTGGTCTGATCCAATATGGCTTTTATGCTCTTAAAAGATTCCAGAATTGCAGCATATTGTGGCTGTCTTTTGAAAACAATGCACTTTGTTTTAATCTATACACAACTTCAATTAGTGTTCAGGTCAGTAAGTGGTAAGACATTTATGGAATCAATCATTTTGGGTTAAGGAATATGCAGACTACAGGTTTACTAATGGAATGGAAATAATGCCTGGAACCTTTCCAAAACAGTAAAAGTCTCAATGGAACAATTAAATATGTATGAATAATGTTTGCAGTGAAGTTCAAACACATCAGCCTGAGGCTTATATTTTGGGTTTTAATTTATTCACATTTTTTTTCTTTTTGCAGCTCTTAAATAGTCCAAAAATATTTTGGAGAACTGTGCCTGCTGCATCGTTTGTATAAATTCTGACTGACGTATGTAGCAGCAGTTATTATTTTTAATCACTGTTTCAGGAAATAGAAATAGATCCTGAAATAGAGAAAGCATGGTTTAGCATTCAGGCAAAGAGAAACTTCATTCATTAGTACATTCAGTGTTAGTACATTATTCAGGCTGCAGTCCAATATATAGTTATAGTAGGTCCTTGGTATCCACTGGGGGCTGGTTCCAGGAGTCTCCTGCCCGTGAATACCAAAATCCATGGATGCACAAGTGTCACTATATACAGTGGCACAGTAAAATGGTGTCCCTTATTTAAAATGACAAAGTCAAAGTTTCCTTATGGATTTTTTTTTTTTAAAAAATTTCAACCCAGGGATAGTTGAATCCGTGGATGCCAAATCTGTGGATATAGAGGGCTGACTGTACTTCAGAGTGCTTTGAATCCTGTAGGTCTTACTTGTGACATGAATATCCACAGACATAGTAAATATGCATAGGCTTGCTCTGTCAATATATTTCCATACCTGAACTGCTGAATACTCAAAGGGAACAAAAGAATAGAAACCCACAATTATTGCATTTTCCATTCTTTTGAGGGGATGATACATGAGCATGAATCACTGAAGCTATTTGTGTTGAGTTTTTGTTGTTTGGGATTTATTTTTGATGAGTTTAAGTTGTTTGGGATTCCTTGGTCAACAGAGCAGAAGTGCATCACAAGCTAATCATATATATTGTTTTCTTTCTCAGTGAATTAAGCATAGCATAACCTGACTCATTTCAAATGCTGAAATTGGACAGTTGCTTAAATAAATGCCTTCTAAGGGTGAATCTGTCATGGCTCTATCCTATTGAAATCTGGATTTGCAGTTTGTTGTGGCACCAGAGGTTTCTGACAGAGAAGATTAAATATCTCACAAAACTACACATCCCAGAATACCATCTTGAGAAGTAGTGACTCAAACTACATTATTTCTGCAGTGCAGATTCAGCCTCAGTGAGATTATTAATACAATAAAATTATTTATATCCCCCCTCTCCCTGTGGATCAAGGTGGGTTAAAAGATACAAAATACAATTCAAAACAGAGTATTATATTTAAAAATATAAAATATACAATAAAGGCCATAACAGCAAAGTATAATCCTATATATCCCTCCCATCAAAGAACAGTTCACACATAAAAATAGAGATTAAAATAGTTAAATAATGGAGGGAGGAGAGCTAATATGGGGTGGAGATGACAATCAGTAACAAAGAAAGGGAGGTCTGTCTGGGAAGGCCTACTGGAAAAGCTCTGTCTTTATAGCCTTTTTATAGGCGTTGAGGGTGATAATTTGACGGATTTCATCTGGCAGGTTGTCCCACATTTTAGGAGCAGCAGATGAAAACGCCCTCTGGGAGGAAGTCAGCAACCTGGTCTGCATTGGCTGCAATAGATTCCTCCCAGAGGACCTGAGTGTGCAGGGTTGAATATACAGAGGAAACTGCTTCCCCAAGTAAGCTGGACCCAAGCCATGTAGGGCTTTAAAGGTGATAACCGACACATTGTACCATGCCCGGAAACTGAAGGGATTTTAAGATTGGTGTTATATGGTCAGCTCTCAATTTACCGGTGACGGTGACCAGTCTGGCTGCCATGTTTTGCACCAGTTGAAGTTTAACGGGTTTGGCACAAGGGTAGCTCCATGTAAAGCTCATTGCAGAAGTCAAGGTGAGAGGTTACCAGAGCAAATATCACCATTTCTAGGTCCCCCCAGCTCCAGAAAGGGTCACAGCTGAAGCTGATAACAGGCGCTTCTGGCCGTCGCATCTATCTGGGCTGACAACTGGAGCAATGAGCCCAGAAGCACTCCCAAGCTGTGAGAGCAATTCTTCAGGGGAAGTGTGACCCCATCCAGAACTGGTTGACATATCTCCATCCCTGGATGAGGAGTCCCTATGGCAAATACTTTCATTTTTTCAGGATTCAGCTTGAGTCTGTTTTTCCTCATCCATTCCATTACTGACCTAAGACATTCATTCAGAGGAGAGATGCCATCCTTAGTCACTGCAGCAGTCTGAGACATGGACAAACATATTTGGGTGTCATCAGCATACTGATAACACCCTGCCCCATGTCTCTGGTTGATCTCACCCAGCCAACTTCATGTAAATGTTAAATAGCATTGGAGACAGGATGGCACCCTGAGGGATGCTGTACTTCAGCTCCTTTTTAGAAGAGCAGCTGTCTTCAAGTGTCACCATCTGGAATCTGCCCAAGAGATAGTAACAGCACTACTGCAATGCAGTGCCCCCAATTCCCAATTCTGCCAAGCATTCCAGAAGGGTACCATGGTCAGTGGTATTGAAGGCTGCTGAGAGGTCCAAGAGCACCAACATGGTCATACTTCCCCATCGATACCTCGATGTAGATCATCAACTAAGGCAACCATGGCAGTATGAACTCAGTATACTGTCCTAAAGCTGGTTTGAAATAGATCTAGATAATCCGCTTCCTCCAAGATTGCTTGGAGTTGAATGGCCACAGCCCTCTCAATTGCCTTGTCCAAGAATGGAAGAAGAGAGACCGGCCTATAATTATTTTTATCCAGGGGGTCAAGGGAAGGCATTTTCAGCAGGGGTTTAACCACTGCTTCTTTTAAGCTGGCTGGAAAGCAGCCTTCCCTTAGAAATGTATTAATTATATTGCTTAAAAGCATCTTAGTTGTTTCTCCCCCTTGGATGGCCTGCTATGAAGGGCAATGATCAAGTGGGCATGTAGTCTTTTTCATACTCCCAAGAAGCCTGTCCACATCATTGGTACTTAAAGACTCAAATTGATTCAGTATAACATTAGTCACGGAGTTGCCATTGAGTTAACCAATTGTGGTGTGAGACAACTGAGCCAAACTGAAACCAGCTGTCATTACATCTAGAGCAGGCTTCTCCAATCTGAATCTCTCCAGATCAGATCAGGTCTGCAGTTCCTCCAGTATCAGCTGCCATGGGCAATGGTCAGCTGCAAAAGTTAATAATTTTGCTAACTTGTCTATTCTGGGTTAGGAACAAGGAAGTTGGAATTCAGCATACATGTAGAGAACAACATTTTGAATCGTTCTGTTACCCTAAAAGGGTAGTGTCAGCATCTCTTTGGTATTTTAGGGGAATTAATAGCTCAAAAAGGGGCATGCAAGGAGAAAGTAACGTCCGGGATATTTCCACCTTTATGTATCAGAATTAACTGCAGAGAGACTCCAGTGAATACAAAGGTTTTATTTTAAAATGTGTCTAGGAGCACAGAAACACACAAAATCACTGCAACCATACAAGACTAATAGAAAGAAAGGTGTGAAAGGTTGAATAGTGAGAGATTGGGATTTAGATGGACGATAATTACCAGTCCTGAAGATAGGGCCCTGGAAGAGGGAGAGTGGTCCAGAGAGCAACATGATGAGTGAGAAGGACCCTCTGTGCACACATGAGCTGTGGCTGATATTCATATCGTATTTTATAGCCTTCAGGGGTACTTGATACTAACATATAGTGTAACAAAGACTTGGGTTTCTCATGGAATTGACAAAATGATTCCAGAGTGGCTGATGGTTTTAACTTTAGAGCAATGGTTCCCAAACTTTGGCCCTCCATATGTTTTGGACTTCACCTCCCAGTGAGTTTGGTCAACATCCAGGAGTTCTGGGAACTGAAGTCTAAAACATCTGGTGACCAGAGTTTGGGAATCACTGCTTTAGTGTGAAAAAACATTGATAGGATTTGAGACAGTCTCTAGATGGGTGAATAGGCATACAGCCTGGAGTGAGGAAGAGGACCTTAACTGCTTTGTGATGGGACTCACTTAGTCTCCATTGTGAGAAGAAGTACGAAGAGCCTGAGGGGGGAGGGAAGTTGGAGTGGATCAGCAAACCCATTCAATATTTATTTTAGTACTGTCTAGGTCTCCCACATGCCCTTAGGTTGCATGACCCCTTACATAGTTTTCACAGGTCATTGTGACTGCTCAAAACATGCCTGTTGCTAGATATTAAATGTAAAACCCCATATTCACAAGAGGGGTGTAGGGTATGTCAACAGAACCTGCAAACAAAAAAGCAAACTACTTTTGAAACAAGACCAACGTTTTTGTTTTTTCCTCCTGCTCATAGTTGTTGAAAGGTGAGCTGCCTAAATTGGACCAGTAACACTTTCAGGCTAATATTTCTTCAGGGGTAACCCCACACAAGATGTGCTACAATACTTCAAGCAGCACTTTATCAACACTTGGTTGATGAAGGTAAAATCTTCATCAGCTAACTCCCTAGTCAAATTCAGAATAGTTGTTAGTAGTTGATGTCACACATAGAAATCAAGTGATGAAGCTGGAAACAGCCCCAGATGGGGCTGCTTCTTAACTCCTGAATCTGCTTCTTAACTCCTGAAATCTGTGACTCTATGAAACAGAATCAATGCAAATTTCCTTTCCTATCCCCTTCTGTGGGGATAGTCCTCTGTGCTTAGGGTATAAGACACAAGTTTTGCATGCAGAAGATCCTTAGTTCATTCTCTAGAGTGCTATATGTTAAAACATGGGATCCATTCACAACATACATTACAGCACTAGGATTTTGCCACTGCCATGGTTCCATCCTATGGAATCTGGGTTTGCAGGTGAGGGAGAACTATTTAGAATTCTTTGCCAGAGTGCTTGAGTGTCTCACCAAACTACAAACTCTGGAATTCCATAGGATGCAGCAATGCCAGTTATTATTAGACTCATAGTGCTTTGTGTGAAAGAGCCAGGGTCTTTCCAGATGTTGGTCCTGGTAGCTAGGACACTCCTGACGGGAGTGATAGTTCAACAACATTTGAAAGGCCACTCTGCCTGAATTGTATCAGGTGACCAGTAAAGGCAAGGTGTATGCCTGAGACTCTGGAGACCTAATGCCTATCAGAGCAGATGATAATGGGCTGGATAGGGTGATAGCCCAGCTATTAGTTCTGTGTTGATTCTACACTAATAGGAAATCTAAAAGGGAATTTGTTCCACACTAATAGCTTCCTAAATTTCTTCTTTATTTTTGGGTCGACCAGACCTTTGGTATGGGAAGCTATCCTGGGCCATCAGTACAGGACTGCATAGGATTTTTGGAAGAACACTTTTATGATTCACAAAGACAAACTTATCCTTCCATCCAATCCAGGGACTCTACCAGAAACCCTCAGAGATGAAGCAAGATCTTCAAAACTTTGTGATCATATTTCCAGATAATTGCTATTCTTGCAGAGCATATAATAGGGGCAGCTATTATGCTGAAGGTCGCAGTTCTTTTTGTGTGTGTGTGTGTGTTTCATTTCAGATGTTAAAGAGACTTTAAATAGATTTTGGTTTAGAACACAGTAGTTCTGGCATGTCACCAATATCAGATAATAGTTCCCAATGTTACTAAGGGAACTCGCCCGCAGGCAGTTTCCATTATTAGAAATCACTTCTTGTTGTCTCAATCTTGTCATCCTTTACTGTCCACTTCTCTCCAGTGAGATCCTCCTGGTTTCAAACCCATAAACTCCAACTGGTAGGAATCTTGACCATTCACAAATCACTCTTTTCAGGCAACTGGCTCCTTTGTTGTTGATTCATGCACTTCAAGTAATGGGATTTTCCAATAATTAGACTTAGTACTACTGGCAAAGTGTCTAAGCAAAAAAAAAAAAAAAAAAGTTTAAGAGGATTGCTGGTAATGTAATTACTTGTGGGAGATGTATGGATATTTCCCCCCTCATATGAAAACAATATCATCCTAATGTGTTATTTTAGTGATACCATTAGCAGAATGACAGTTTCAGCTCCAGTAATGACATGCACCACTGACTGATAGTGGCTCAGTGAAGCAAAGGCAATTTATCTAAAGTAAACAGTAAAGCTAAGCCAAGTATGTTTGAAAACTCAGTTTCAGGCTGTTGTTAAAGCAAAACCCATATGCTAGCAATCCTGCAGTAAATGTAAAGTTCTTTTATTGCCAATGGATTTGTTCCTTTCTTTCTTGTAGTTGGTTCTAAACACTGTTATATCTCTCTTACCTGTCATTATTTTTGTTCTGTAGTGCTCTGATGTCCTGAAAACTCCCTTTATATATATAAAAAATTTATTTCTATTTTCAAACAGGTACCTTGTGTATCACTATAGAAAGTCAAATGCAACCTCTGAAGAGTCTGTCCCTGGGCTAAAAATCTGGGAGGAAACTTGCCAATGTAATTTAGACTCTTGAGTATAATTTTGTAAATGTTGTTGTGTCTTCAAACATTGGTCCCAATGATGAATGCTAAGGTTTAGGTACCATGTTGTGGAATCTGAAAAATCAAACTGTGCTGGCAGAGCATGGCCAGGGTTTGCAATCATTGGCCAGTTGGAGAGATGGTAACATACCCAAACCCTTGACACTGGAGAGACTTCCATCATTGCATTCAGAGGATAGCAGGCCACCTGAAGGGGCACAGGGCCAGCTATAGAGCATGCAAAGCTCTTTCATTCAACAACTATTTTCCCTCTCTGAGGGTTCTGGTACATTCTTAGCAATCTGTCCCATCCTTTCAAGCTCAGCAAGAACCACAATCAAATTTTGCAATATTCTGCTATTGAAAGAACTGTAGATTATAAATTCAAAAATACTGAACTAAATCAGATTATTTAGATTTACTTATTTTGATCCTCTCTTTCTGCCTGTAACCCAGAGTTCAAGGCTGCCAACAAACATAAATGAAAACAGCTTAAACTATACAATTTAAATCATCACAGTAATCAGTGAACAGCAGAGCAATTTAGAAAGCCAGATTGAAGAGACTTGCCTTTGAATCTTCCTTAAAACAACAGCAAGACTGAGAACTGATTGCAGTTCTGAAAGAATGGTATTCCACCAATTGAAGCAATTTAGGAGAAAGTCCTCTTTCACATGTTCATCAAGCAGGCCTTCATGAGTGATGGTTTTCCTCAAGAGGATCTCTCCTCTAGATCCAGATAGATTTGAAAAGTGGTCCCTTAGCTAGCCAGACCCCAAACCAGTTGTGGTGTTAATGGTTAAAGCCAAACCTTTGAAAGCAAGTCAAGAATTGCAAGTGGGGATTTGTAGAGAGTACTTTGTTTGAGTTTCCTGGCAGGAACAATGCACTTTCCAAACAGCCCGTAGAAAAAAAGTTTCCTTTAAAGGCGAGACCTGTTCCCAGAGAACTGGCTTAACTTGAAGGCTAAGAGACTGAGAGGCTGTACAGACCAGCAAGAAAAGCTGGCCTGGGGGAGGAGTTGGGGCATAGCATCAATATGACTCATGCCCTGGTTCTGCACCCAAGTGGGTGTAATGCCGCATGCCACACTATATAGTGCATGGCATCATGGCGCTCCTCTGGCGCTGCATGAACACAGCATAGTGCTGAAGGAGCACCATAAAGGTGTGGCGCTGTGGCTATCTGCCCTTTCAGGGCACAAAAGGTCATTGCAGCCCCAGTCTGGCTGTAAAAGAGGCGGCCTGCATAGCCCCTGAGGTTGCATGTACACTGGAAAATTAATGTAGCTTGGCACTGCTTTAAGTGCCTGGCCCAATGCTATGGAATTCTGATATTTGTTGTTGTGTATTTAGCCTTCTGTGTCAACAAACTACACTTCCCAAAATTCAGTAGGATGGAGACATGACCATTAAAGTGGTATTGTGACAGCAGCCACTGTTACAAAAATCCACACTGTCCTGATTTATTCCAGGTTATTCCAACTCTTTTGTTCAGAATAGGAAAAAAAATCCATCAAAAAAGTTCAGTCACTATTACCTTAATGTTTCTGCTTATTTTTGCTCTTATTCGAAAAACATGAAATCCCACGCATTTTGCAGAAGACATACCCATTAGGGCAAAATAAACTTGAATATCTTGGCTGCCTTTAACAAGCTATACTGCAATGGATGTAGAAGAGATACCATAATCCAGAATTTAAATTAAGCTAGCCTTGGAACCACATTAAGCATAATGGGACATCTGTGCTGTCAGCCCATTAGAGACAGCTACTGGCAGCAAGGGGTGCAACTTTGATAAGACTATCCTGTGTGAGCACATTAGATGAATGTCTGACTTGTGGGATGTGACCCCAAGGGCTATATGGGTGGCTTCCATGAAATGGATTTGAGTACAAATGGTTGTTTACCTAGCTATGCTTTATTAGCATGTTCCGAAAGATAGGAACAAAAATTCAAAAATGATTAAGCAGGTTTGAAGGCTGCCTGAAAACAAGTTACCACATGGAATGCCCTGCAATGCTACATAGGGCAGTGTGTGTACAAAACATTTTTAAACATTTTTGTATCAAGCTGTTTTCATATATAGAGTTACAGAGTTGGTTTTTTTTTTCTGTTACAGTTTTATGTTGGAACTGTAAGAGTGGGAAGCTCTCTTATAGTGAATCTAGGTCAGTGATATTTATATCAGGGGTGAGGAACCTTCAATCCTCCATACCTTTGCACTATAGCACCCACAGATCCTTGCCACTGGTCATGTTGGCTGGGGTTTCTGGGCATAGAAATAATTTGGAAAGCCAAAGGAATCGCATAGGGGATTTACAAAAACTGATAGAGAGACAATTTCTTCTCAATTTCAAAAGAGAGGAAATGCATATTTTTAAAAAGGACAAAAGAGAACCTAGGTTTATGTAAAAGTTGAATAGGATAGTTTTCTATATTGATGCACATTTAGAACTAATTTTTATAAATTAAGCAGAGATACCACACATCTCAACATTGCAGGGAAGACTAAAGTCTACATATCTGCTGTCCAGATGTGAACTGTTGGTGGTACATTGTGGTTGACAAGGTTCTTACGTACAATTTGGGCTTCTCACCCCTTCAGAAATAAGGCTGTCCTATAACAGTGCTTCATACAAAGACTGTCCTGTATAGGTAGGATTCATGTCCACCCAACTGATGGGCAGATGATCTCTGGGCACTCTGAGTGCAGATTTTCCCAACCTTAATGGGATGCCATGGATTGCAATTAGGACCTCCTTTACTGAAAACCTGCTGTCTCTCCCCAGTACGTTTCAATGATGTCCATGTAATGATAGCAGATATAAAACACAAGGCAGTGAAGAATCTGAAGAGGTGGGGAGAAATCAAAGCAAACTGTTCAGATTTCAATACTGTTCTTCAAACATTCTATTTTTTTAAAAAAAAATCTACACACAGGAATTAAGGAGATTCAGCTAAGTGTTCTGGTCGATCCTTTTGCTAGCTTTTTTATGAGCAAGAGGGGCTTTTTGATTTTGGTTTTACTTTAGTTTTGGTTTTATTAGTGTGCCATGTGAGTTCCTAATTTGCAGTGTGAAGTAACACCCCTAGGAAAAGGTTCATTTCCTTGACTACTGTGTGGAGACTTGGCCTAAATCATTTGAATCTCATGATGACTGAATATTGTGCAAATACTAAGGTTCAGATATATTGAGTTAATTTAAATAAAGATGAATCTTTAAGTATCCAGGTTTTGCTAATGAGGATCTAGTCTCAAAAAAGTATAGCTATAGCTTACCATCCGTGTTCAGTTCCATTGTCAGAGGTGAGACCTAATAGCCATCTATGTAGATAGTGTTATTATATAGTTTATTCAGTAGACAGAAGTAACCTTGATTTTATTCAAATAATTTTTATTCATTTATTTAGTTTTGCCTTGCTTTGTTGTCAATTTAAGCTCTTAGTTGGAAGAAAGAATAAGAGGATCTGCTACCCCCTAGACTTTCCAACAGGAAACAATTAATGTGAGGAAGTGAAAGTGGAGAGAACCCTAATGGGAAGTAACCATGTCAATTTGGATTACATGGTAGTGTGGCTATGGAAACAAGTCATAGCTGGCTATGCACCTGAGATGTTAGGAAAGTTGGCTTCAAAATGCTCAAAGAGAAGTTGAGTAGGCTCCCACAGCCAGAAATTACAGTTCAAGAGGGATGGGAGATTCTGGAATATGAAATACTGAAGACACAGTCATAGACCTTTTTAATGACAAGAAAAAGTGGGAAAACATCTAAAGATGCCAGTGTGGTCATCAGAGGTATCTGATAAGCTGGGGCTTCTGAAAGACATGCATCTCTTCCAGTTTAGTAGGGACATTCTAGATTAAACTTTTGTCTTCTTACTTTTTGAGCTACTTCTAAAATGTCCCACTTTCCTGCTTTGTTCCCAACTTACTTTAACTGCTGGAAACTGAGTTAAAATTATAAAAGTCATGCCTAGTTAATTAACTTAAAAGAGAGGAGAGGAGGGAGTGAAATCTTATCTTTCCAGAATGCTCAGGCAAAAGCAAACTGTTGCATCCCCTCCTTTCTTGAGTGTTCTTCCTCATTAATAACTTTGCCTCTTGAGTTCACTCTGATGTGTCACATGTATCCCAGTTGTCAAGTATGAAACACTGAAGGTCATGGACATGCATGGGAGATGCAAGAAGGGATATATAACTAAGAAAGAGTACTGCAGAATATATATGAGAGCCAGTGTAGTGTCTTAGTTTGAGCTTTGGACTATAGCTTTGAAGACCAGGGTTCAATTCCTGGCTTGGCCATGAAACCGACTGGGTGACCTTGGGCAAGCCACATGCTCTCAGCCTCAGGGGAAGGTAAAGACAGACCTCCTCTGAATAAATCTTGACAAGAAAACCCCATGATAAATTTGGTTTAGAGTCACCATAGATTGGAAATGACTTGAAGGCATGTCACACACACAGTAGAATATAAGAGGACAACCCGAATTTGCAAATATCATGCTAGAGGGAGTGTGGGCTAAGAATAGGCAAAGCTATTAAGCAATGCTTAAAAAAACCAAATACGTCTTCTCTGGTTGTGACGTCCTGTTTTAACAGGTGACACAGAAAAGTGAAACTGTTTGGCCCAAAAAGCAACACTTATTTGGCTTCAGTTTTCAGTTTCAGAGAGACCGTATAAGTTATATAAGAAAGAGGTTACAACCCATGATAGTACAGAGATGTTTAAAAAGCAGCTAAATATTTTAAATGAGCTGAAGTCTCCAGGGCCAGAATGCCTAACACCATTTCAAAAGCTTTAGAATGTTACTCCAGAATCACTGGCTTTAGAATTTGAGAATTTATGGGAAAAGAATGAGATGTCCATCTGCCTTGGTCCTGGCCCCAGAGGGAGAGAAGAACCACTGGACCTCACCCCCTTTCCCATCACCTTCCCCTCTTCCTTTTGTGTTGTCTCTTTTAGACTGTAAGCCTGAGGGCAGGGATCCGTCTAATTTATGATTGTATGTACAGCACTGTGTAAATTTACAGCGCTATATAAATAAAGGTTAATAATAATAATAATAATAATAATAATAATATACACAGACAAGAGGCAGGCTAGTTTGTCTCCTTTTCCAGAAAATTAGAAAGAAACCAGACAAATAATATTGATGTCAATAGTAGGCATAGTTCTAGAATAGATTATCATGTGATCTATTTGTGAACTTCCAGAACAATATTCCCAGGCTTGACTGTGTATCTATGTGCCTTCAAGCCACCTGTTGACTTATGGTGACTTTATGAATTTAATAGGATTTTCTTAAGCAGGGAATATTCAGAGATGGTTTTAGCTATTTTTTATCTGAAATATACCATTCAGCACTTGATATTCATGGGCACTTTCCCACCTAAGTATAGTTGACATTCCTTGTCCATGGATTCTTTACCCACAGATTCAGCCATCCACAACTTGAAAATATTGGGGGGGGGGGGGGGGAATATAAATTCCAAAAAGCAAACCTTGATTTTTACCATTTTATATAAGGGACACAATTTTATTACACCATTGTATGTAATGAGCCTTGAACACCCATAGGTTTTTTTTTAATTCACAGGGGTCCTGGAGCCAAACCTCAGAAGATACCAAGGCCCCACCATAATAACCAGCCTGGCTGTGCTTAGCTTCCAAAATGAGATAGGATATGGTGCCTTTATTGCAAAATCTGTTCCTTTGTTGGCTGGGGCTTATAGGAGATGTAATCCAAAACGTCTGGAGGGCACCAAGTGGCTATACTAGACTGTGTTTGACACAAGAGATGAATCTTCCTCCCAACCTCCCAGTAGCTATTGTTTCTCATTCAACACATTTTTCTTGAGAATATGAAACCTAAGTATTCACATGCAAACCACATATTGTAAAATGAAATCCTCAAGTCAAGGAAACTGCCATTTGAGCTTCACCAGTTATAGTTAAGGAAAAACAAATTTAGGCAGTGAGCCTAATGAAATCCATTTATCTTAAGGAAAAGAGAGGGGTGGAGGGTTGTAGATATCATGCAGACACACAATATGTTCTAAAGAAGTGGAGGGAGCTGTTCTGTGGATGCAAATAGCTGTGAAATTTAAAAGTCAGTTCTGTTGACTCTGTGAATTGATGTTCAACAAAAGAAGTGGAACTTTCAGCCTCTTGTGCTGCACTCATTAGAAAGAAATGCTCTTTTCTGCAGGTAAAACACTTGAGACAAGACAACTCAGAAGAAGCCTTGGGGTAATGCCCTCACTTCTTACAGTGGACTGTTTAGTACAGTTTGGGTGTCATTCATTGAGGCTGCTAAATTAAAATCAGAATAGTTCTCATTTCTTTCTGAGAGTCATTTTTCAAATTGCTTTTGGCCTGATAATTATGTTTTATTTTGGCAGCTGAACAGGGGAAAGAGTACTCAAAAAGGCTATAATTTAGGTGAAGCCCATACTATTATGCCATGTATGTGATAGGTAATGATTGAAAATGTTTTTTCATAAGCAAAACTGTGAAGTTTCATAAGCTGTTTCACTGTGTTATAGATAGGCGACAGCCGTATTTGCAACTTAAAGCTTTAGGCTGATGAGTTTAATTTAAATGAACTGGTGTTTGTAACAGATAACACTTTTCATTTTGGCATATTACTGGCATGACCAATGGAAATTCAAAGACACTTGTACCTATGTAAAATATGATGCTCTCTAGAAACTAATATTTCACCATATAATTTTTCAACCTAACCTGATTTATTTTTTTGGTGCATAAAAATCTATATCTTATTCATAGTTAAAATGTTTCTCCAGTGAATTAACATAAATATAAATTTAGATTTTTATATGAATATTAATGGAAATAAGATAAAGTCATATTTGACACTTTGAGTAATGATAGCAGAATATACAAAAAATCCTACTGTACTTTGTTTTGATTGCTTATAATTTTAATCTCAAGTGGCCTACAACTTGGTACTTAATAATACCTGACGATGGAAAATTGTTGTTTTATGCCTCATTACTTTCTTATTTCATTTTTAAAAAGTGTTGAAGTGGTGATGTTCTGTCACTTAAATCAGTGACAAATTGCTTTTAATTTTGGTAACTCTAGAAGAGGCTCCAATTAATTGGATTGTCATTTAGGACCAAAATGATTTTCAATTAACTAAAAACTCAAAATAGGTTCACACATATTAGTGTTTATGGAAGACAAGTAAGCCATGAGTAAATCTTTCTGTAAATGAGTTTGACTATCAGCAATGAATTCATGCTATGAACCCTGGGAAAATGAAATGTGTCACACAAATCATGGCCCATTAGTTGGACTGTGGTATTTTCTTTCTTATCTCTATCCCATGACAGTCCTGGGGATGGAAATAAAATAAAATAAATCTACATCAGATGCAAATACTTTACATAAATACTACATAAATTGAAATATGAGGCATCCATTAACAATCGCCATTACTCAGCCTCATATCATGGGGGATTTCCTTCACCATCACACGCCAAAGCTTTTTAATTTGTGCAGTTTTGATTGCTACAGTTCTAAAATTTAATTTGATTTTTTTTTGTCAGCCAGATGGAATTGTATGAGCCTGTATTAGTCATTAGTATGCATACGTATAAGTGTGAATAGCACATTACAGGATAGACAAGAATAGGTGACTCACAATGACCTAACAATTCAGTGTAGTTTATTTCAGTGCAAAGAAAAGAACCAAGGGGGATTAAGCTGGAATAAGACTAAACACAAACATGACTAGAAGTTTTATGAGGCCATGGCTGATGTAATATTAGGGAGCCCTACTACAAGGAGCCATGGATGTATGGGGTTCTGGTGAGCAGTAGGGTAGGAGTGGGGCAGGGGGCAGTGAATACACTGAGGAAGGGAGACCTTATTTTGTGTGACCCAAAGCAAATTGCTCCTCCTCTCCTCATGGTGCCCCCCTCCCACAGGCAGCCCTGAGACAGTGTGTAGTTATTTTCTCCCATTGTACTTGTCTATGCTCAATCACTGTTTGAATTTGTGTGTGTCATAAAAACTAGGGGTTTACATGAAGATTTATTTTCTTCCCATTCCTTAGGAGAAGTGTTGACCATGTAGAGGTCTTCTGACTTCTAAGGAAACAGCACTGCCACCCCTTTTATAGCCTAGAAATCCTAGCAACAGTGCCTTAGCCCTTTCCAGTTCCACGTTTTTCCTGCTTGGGTAATCTTACCAGCAGAACCTCAGAAAACCTCCCCTGTTTTCCAGCCCTGAAAAAGAAAGTCCAGATTAGTTCTGGCAAACCTCCTTTGTTATTTCTAAGAAGCCCTTTCCTTTGGAATTATGATTTGAAACTGAGCGACGAAACCTGGGCAATAACCAAAAGCATTAAGTCGTTTTTTAAAGTATCTACACCTATGTCCCTATAGGCTAGGGTACGCTCCCCCACCTTGATGCCTGTCACTGCAAATGGAATGACAACAACATCAACAAAAATGGTATGTCAAATATTGTGACATCTGGTCACATAACTGCTAAGTTATGGCTGCCACAGAGAGACACATGCATGTTCTCTTTTATTATTATAGAGTTATTTGGTGCCTTGGGGAGAAAAGCAAAGACAATCAATTTCTTCCCCTCACCACATGAAATATTCTTCCTGGTGGGAGTAAGAAATGAGGCTTTGTGACTATCCTAAGGGCCAATCAGGCATCAGTCTGTGCAAGGAGTTTCACTTGGACAGGTGAAAATATCTGGTTTTGAGCTCAGTCTCTGAGCAAGATTGTACATCTGACCAAAGAGCATTGAATGTAAACCCATAGCACACTCTTTGCTCAAAATAATCCTCTGGTAAGGCTGAAGCACACTTTAAAGATCTCTCAGAGCTGTGCTTAGCCTTATGTTATACAGTACAAGCATTGGTCTGACTACCAACCAGACACTGTAATCCAGAAATCAGTGTGCACTCAGGTGCATCTGTGGAGGTTCCCTTTCCTTTCAGTGAAGTGAAGGAATCCATGCATGTAAACAAATGCGCACACATTGGCTTCTTTAATTGAAAAAGAAGCCATCCAGAACAGGAGAGTCTTGTACACATCTGGCTAATGCATAAAGAACTAACTACCGAATGGAAGTGGGAAAAAGTAGGAGTGGAGGATACAAATGGCAAAATAAGATACATTGGAATTTGGCTTAAGCAGTTGCAGCCCATTGTGTTCAGTGGTTATTGAACAATTTATTCAGTGGTTATTGTATCAGTGCTGTGTTCATCTGAGGTTTTAGTTCTGAAATGAATCCATGAAACATGAAGTTTCTTCTCTCAAGCTTGCAAAACATCGTCCAAAACCCAAGAAGAGTAGCATCAAAGTGGTCCTTAGCTACCTTATTTTCCACAGTGCATTCTGAATATTTTCAACATGTAAGGAAATAATAGTCATGATAAATCACTTCCCTCTTGATGTGGTCGATATTAATGTGCAATATTTTTCGATAGGAACTCAAATCTGGGATATAATAATTTTAGGACTGCAGATGCTAACTGAGTTAACTGATTGATGAAACATCTTTATTCGCAAGTCAGAATGCGTTCCTTCCATGTTTTTTCATCCTCTCAAGTTATGTTTGCTTAGGTGTGCTCTGAGTCTGCATTTCTTTGTGATTTTATTTTATTTTGTGTTCTGCTTTTCTCTCAATATGGAACCCAGTGAAACAAATGAAAAAGAAAATGATGAAAATAATCTTGCTTCATTGATTGAGTGACATTATTGTATATTTCAGTATCCTTAGAGAAAAGAACTTGTTTTGCTATTCATGTAAGATTAAAATCTATTGACCTTCAACTGGGAATAGAAATTAATTGAATAAAAGCCAGTGAAGTGATGATTCACTCTAAATTGGTTTCTAAGTTGTCCACACCTAACAATGCACCCAGCTATGCATGCAGAGCTGTCCTTCAGCTTTGATAGTGCTCATTTTTAGGTTCAGCAGCATGGAAAACTATAAATCTAAGCTTATTCTTATCTGTGTTCATGTTCATCCAGCAGAGAGAGAAACCTGTTTTAGGAGATTCTGCACTAGCATCTAGAACGTTCTGATCATATCCCAAAAATGCTCTGTAAATTACAAGATGGGAACGGGAGTAAATGTGATTGCCTGTTCAGAGGGGCTGGCTAGAAATAAATTATTATTATTATTATTATTATTATTGTTATTAAACTCATAATTGTGTGATGTCAATGGGATGACAACAAATACTATCACACCCCCTTTTCTGTTCTAGCAGTAATTGAACTCAGGTCATCCGTAACATGTCCTTTTTTGCACATGCATCCTTTTCCTGTGAGGTTTGTAGTACTGCACTTGTACATGATGCCATCATTCTGTGGTCCTATTACCTCATAGTACTACCTTCCAATGAGGTTTGTTTTAGGCTGGAATGAGGGTGTTCATTGTGGAATAACTGGGAAAAAGAACAAAAGTACCGGTGTCTCCCTCCTTGTGTCACCACCGGAAGAGCAGTAGTTTGGGGGTTGTTCTAGGACAGGAGGGGAAAGCGATCATGACAGCTATCGGCAGATTTTTCCTGGTTTTGACAAGGAATAGGAGAAGGCACGACTGGGTACAGGATGCATTGGAATGGGGCTGTGTGATAACATTTGTTCCATTCAGGTCACATTCTATGTCCACTCCAGTACGGAAATGCTGTGTGATAATTTCCTGCGTTCTCAGTCCTCGCCCATAAGTAATTGATATCCTGAGCTAAGAAGCTACCTTGCAATTACCAAATAATTGGTTACAGCTTTAGCACCAGGGTCCCCAAATTGGTTAGTTACTATTATAGTTTGTTGTTGTTGTTGTTGTTGTGTGACTTCAATTCATTTCTAACTTATGGTAACCCTAAGGTGACCCTATCATGAGGTTTTCTTGGCAAGATTTGTTCAGAGGAGGTTTGCCATTTCTTTCTCTTGAGGCTGAGAGCATGTGACTTTCCCAAGGTCACCCAATGGGTTTCATGGTCAAGTAGAGAATTCAACCCTGATCTCCAAAGTTGTAGTCCAACACACAAATTACTACTTCTAAAAATTGTCTCTTTACTTTCTCATTTCTCAAAAATAGCTAAACTAATGCCTTTTGAATTACTTTTTAAAAAACTTGACATCTTAATGCTTGTGGTATAATATAAATTTTTCTCCTGTCTATCTGAATATTACCAGAACACCCACAGCAGAACATGATGTAGCAGAATGAAACATGGTGCAAGTCATAATCTGAATCACTTGACATTCTGATAATATTTTGTAAGGCCTAACCCTATGTAATTATAAAAGTTAGCAGTAATACTGCAGAAGGAGTGTAACTAGCCTTCATATGATGTAGGGATGATATAACACAGTTATAGCTTTGTTTCTGAAGAGGGGAAAAAGCTGATTGCAAGTAACTAGTTACAGTATTTGTTAATAAATTGCTTACAAGATCAGCTGATATCAGTGAAATTGGAAGAGGCTTCTTTTTTGCTCTGGTATCTGAAAGTTGTAGATATAGTTCCATGTGGTAAAAAAAGAGCCTACATTAGAAATAATGTATGCATCAAATCTTTCTGAACATGATTTCTAATCTAGCAAAAGAACAAATTTCTGAGAGTTAGGGACATAAATTATTATCTAAGTATAAAAATGTTTATCAGTGTCCCTGTCTAAAGAATTGGTTGTTTTTTTCCTTATTAAATTTTCCAGGTGCATTGTAAACAAATTTACATGTCTTTTCTTACTAGTCTTTGCACTACATAGTTCTTTGCAGTATTCAGTATTCAGGTTGAGTATCTCTTGTCCAAAATGATTGGGTCTAGATGTGTTTTGGATTTTGGAATTTTTCAAATTTTGGAATATTTGCATATACATAATGAGATATCTTGGAGATAGGATGCAAGTATAAACATGAAATTAATTTATGTTGTGTGTACTCATTATACACATAGCCTGAAGATAATTTAAATATATTTTTTAATAATTTTGTGCATGAAACAAAGTTTGTCTACGGTGAACCATCAGAAATCAAAAGTGTCTCTGTCTCTGCCACCTATGAGCACAATTTTGGATTTTGGAATATTTCAGGTTTTGGAATTCTGAATAATGGAGACTTAACCTGTGTGCATATATGTGTATGCATATCTTGAAGCTGAGGACTATTTAAAACATATTTTTCTGGTTTTTAAAAATGGAATGCCTATGTGGTTAGCATAGAAATCACTATCATTTCTTCAAATAAACAAGCTTATTAAAATTATATATGTGTAGTCCTTGTTCAGTCAATCATAACAAGAACCAAATATTTATGTAATGAGAAGGAGCATTTCCACAATCTCAGAATCTGCTCCTGACACTGGATTTTGTCCCCAGCATTATGTTGTGTAAACATATCTGTTTTCATTTAAAGGAACATTTCTATTCCTTTATTTTCTTTCCTAGAGATAAAATTTAGCAATCATATTAAGAGAAGATAATATTTTTAATTTTATGTTGGTTATGAAAAATATATAATGTGGCCTACATTTAATTCATGTTGATAAAAACAAAAGTGAAACATTACACTAAAGATGAGAAAACTGGCCAAGCTCTGCTTTTATTCTTGTCACTTGATTTTAACAGATGATTAAAGCAACAGGACAAAGGATATTGGATATTGGATAAAAAATTACTGTCAGTTGGAGGAAATGATGCTCTCTGTCCTCTACAGAGGTCTTTATACATGTCTGATTAACATCTTGGTTGTTTCCAACTCTTCTATTTTCTCTGGTTTCACAGAATTCTATCATTTTGTTTTGTCTTTTCACAATGGGATAATGTTGCAAGACTACCCTATGGTTTCAGAGGCCACAAATCTTTTGGAGCCTACTCCTAGATTTGAAAGTGAACACTCAAATTTGCCTGTTTTGCTTGATTGTTTCAATTTCAGAAATTTTAAACACATTAAATCCTTGGGTCAGAGACAATATTCACACGTATTTAGAAGTAGCTTATCCTCTGATGGTAAAAGATAACTGTTGCCTTTTCTCACTCTTTGTGTCTTGCAAATAAGTTTTCTTTGGTTTCTGGTTTGTCATCAGGAGTTAAACACAATTGTAATTTCTGCATCTTGGTTACAGAGGTGTATGTCTCATGGAAAGTCCTACGCTGGAGTGAAAATGTAACTACGGAGAAGACATATATTTTCATAATCGCCCCTAATTTGTCATAGACCATAATGATTCCAATTTGTCATTTGACTCTTAATTACAGTGGTCCCCCGTTCCGGATTACTTTTCGTAACCCGGAAATTTTTGTTTCCCAGGGGACCGCTTTCTTTGACGGACCGTGCGGCAAATTTAAAGGGGCCGCGTGGTTTTTCTGTTTCGGATCCTGGGGTTTCTTTCGGATCCCGGGGCCGTTTTTGTGGCCCCAGCTCTTTCGTTCCCCGGGGTTTTCGTACCCCGGGGGATTCGTAACCCGGGGGACCACTGTATGTTTCATTTAACTATTGTTGTGCGGCTCACCCCTTTCTTTTCTGTCCTTCCTGTTGCTCAGTATTATTGGTGAGATACAATGGGCCCTTGGTATCTGCTAGAGTTTGGTTTCAGGACCCCCTGTGGATACCAAAATATGGGGATGTTCAAATCCCATTAACTACAGTGGCATGGTAAAATGGTGTCACTTATATAAAATGGCAAAATCAAGGTTTGCCTTTGGAATATATATATATATATATATATATATTGTAGCCATGGAAGGTTGAATCAGTGGATAAAAACATCCATGGGTATGGAGGGCCAACTATCACATGGACTCCTTGAAATTGTAGGTCATTTCAAAACATCAACAGACAAAGCATGTGTTTTTAGCACTGTGTATGAATTTGACAGGCAATCATGACCACCTCATGTAAGCATTATTTATATGTTAACAATGCATTAGTAGTTTCTACGGCTCAAATACACAGAGAAATCACACATCCAAAATAGTCAGACTCTCTACAAGAGAATGTTATTTTTATATAATGAGTAATATATCCACATGATATCATCCCTGGTGATAGTTTGGTATTATTCACTTGCTTCCAAAACATAAACATTAGGACAGTTATGGAAAACCTCTGTTAGTGATTGTTCTTCCTTCATCTGTGTACAGCCAGCAATTTCACTATTGTGTGATGGGGACAGCTCACTTTCAATTTTAATGACAACCACCTCTGCATGTCCCACCAGCCCATAGCAGCAGATCTTACAGAGAACTATCTCAGTGCTGCACTTATGTTAAGAATAGAGTATACACCTGGAGGAGTTACTAACATCTGGAGATGGTGGTGCAGTGGTTAAATGCCTGTACTACAGCCACTCACTCAAAAACATAAGGTTGCAAGTTCAATACCAGCAAAAGGGCTCAAGCTAGACTCAGGCTTGCATCCTTCCGAGGTCACTAAAATGAGTATCCAGATTGTTGGGGGCAAGCAGCTTACAGTTGTAAACTGCTTAGACACTACTTAAGTGGTATGAAGCGGTATATAAATGAAGCTGTTTGTTTTGTTTGTGGAAAGGGTGCCATCATCATCATTATCATCATCCAAACAACAATTAGATAGTCTAATTATAAAACTGTACAGCACTGTGTAAATTTACAGCACTATATAAATAAATAACAACAACAACAATATCTTCCCCACCTCTCCCTAAGACTTGAGGCAGGATACAGCATGGATTAAAACACATAAACTCATTTCAGTGCTGTAAAACACTGTTAAAACACAAAACCTAGACACAGTAAAATCATTCAGCATAAATTAAAATATCCTAATAAATTCATAGTTTAAAATCTATTGGGTTAGTCTGCTGGAAGAGATATGTCTTTAATACTTTTTAAAATTCAGACAGCATATTTACCTGTTGAATCTCCTAACAGGTCATTCCATAATCTGGGAGTGGCCAATGAAAATGTCCTCTCTGAATGACCAGCCATTGAAACTGAAAGTGGAGAAGCTGCCATGCAATAATGGAGTCACTGGTTGTGCTTCCTCCCAGCCCCAAACAGGGATACATTAATCAGTTTTGAAGTGTAGGTATTCAAAAGGGCAGACCTCAAAGCCACACCTCCATGAGAGTCCAAATATATGTCCCACTAATGTTCAGCCACATCACCAAGGTTATTCTGGCAGTTTTCATCCCTGGCAGTTTTTATTCCTAGCAAGAGCAGTTCTTTTGTTAAAGTAACAGGTCATATTTACCATTCAGGAAGAAGCTCGATCCAATACAGGGAGAGGCAGGATACAAATAAATATTATTATTATTATCCCCACCAAAAACGCCTTTGCAGTATGACAGAGATAGTTCTTTAACAATATGTTGTTGTCAGCAAAATTAATTTCACACCCACCCCATCCTGGCTTATGTGAGGATTTCAAGTAGGTTCAAAAGGAAGATCTTAAGGAGATGGAAGATTACATCAACACACCTACCAATTCAAAAGAACTGGAAATTGTAGTCCAATATCTGAAGATCAATATTTCAGAACCATTGTAATAGCCATCCAAGGCTATAATTCCCGTCTGCTCTATTTCTTTGCCAACATCTGTGTTTTTGTATATTCTTAGCTTCACTGATTACAAAGTGGATAGAATGCTGGTCATCTGTTTAGACTCTAGAGAAAGAATCTTTCATGTTCTACCCAACTGGAAACCAGAACAAATATTGACTTGCTTACTTGCTATTTACGCATATGCCCACACATTTATCTTCCCTGTGATAACACATGTGCATTGACATCCAGAATTATTGTTTTCGCTTCCACTGCCTGAAACATTTCTAAAGTGCATTTGGAAGGGAAATTCAGAGCTAATATGCAAAGACAGCCCAGAGCAAGCAATTTAATGGTTGTGTGGCAAAATGATATGAATTGCCTAAATTATGCTTTTCAAATAAATGTGGGTTTCATTTGTTAGGATATGTCATACTGTAATGAGCATGTTTACCATTCATTAATATTGGGGTGAAAGTAATATTATAATAGCATTTTAAGGCCTATATACTTATAAAGGTTTGGGCCAAAACAGACAGCTGTATAGGGGTGGCTTGACGCAGCCCCTTTGAGTGCCGGATCGAGGCCATGGTAACTGCAAACCCTGATCTGGCTTTTTTCAAGTGCAAAAAGAAGTGGTATAATGTCGGTCATTTTTGTGCTGGAAAGGGAGTGTTCTTTCTGCTGCTGCTGTGGCTTTTCCGTGCTTCTGTGGCATGCGGCATCTAAACGCCACACCGCCAGAGTGCTGAAAAGCTGTTGCCATGTAAATGGCTGGATGGCTTCATGGCAGTTTGTTTTGTGCATAAGCCACACCCCAAGCTGCTGGGAAGCCTGTTTGTTGTGTTTCTGCTTTTTGCTGCTTTGTTCCGGCCCTTTGTTAATTTTTTTTTAATTTGTTGAGATTCTAAAGGCATGCATGGCATACTTTCTGTCTTCTGGTTAAGAAAAACTGGTGATTATTAAAGAGTTCAGATTATTATAGCTGTGGAAGGCAACCTGTGTTCTTCTGAGGTTTGTCTTACCTGTGTATTTGTTTGTCCCATTCCAGAAATGGGTGGAGTAAGTCAAAATTTGACAGGGTCAGAGCCACAGGTGGGTGGGCCAAAAAGAGCAAAGCATGTCCTATTCTATTCTATTCTATTCTATTCCACTCTATTCTAATCATTCTAATTTACAGATTGCTTACTGTCCAAATAATACAACAAATCAAATAACAAAGATCATTCAAACAAAAAAGCAATGCATATATACAAACTGGAACAAAAACTAGGAAAAAGCCGAAGCAAACAAGTTCTTCATCGGCTGTCATCTAAAGCCACAAAACTGATGCTGTCTTCAAAACAGCAATGGGGAGCATGTTCCCATGTACAGGATTTGTGATGGAAATATCTCATTTTAGTAATTGCCAGAAGAGAGTCAGCTGACTATTGCACTACAAGCATAAGGACATACATCATCACATAATCACACATTTTCAGGAGGATTGATATATTACAATGGATTCTATGCACCATCTTCCCCATTGGAGTTACACTGCCCCACTAGCCCACCTAATAGGTGATTTCTGGGTGGATGGAAGCACAGTTGTTATTGGAAGGGTGATCCCTGTGACAACAGCAGTCCCATCAGCATAACCCTCTTATGTTTTCTATGTTCTGGAGAATGTGATTTGTAGCAGCAGAATGCATCAGTACTGGCTTGGGAAATCACATAAGGCCTGTTCAAATGCCCATAGGCCATGAATTGCCCACACATGTACTCAGCAATCTTGCTTCTGAATTGTTCTAGTCTATCATTCATCTCAGTTTAGATCATAGATATAGAATATGTGTCCCTCTAGATCAGGGATTCCCAACTTTTGTGACTCACAGTGCCCTTATTTCTATGGTGAAACCCCTAATAGGCCTACCCCATGTCTTAGAAGTTAATGGTGTTTCCTTAAACATAAATGTATTATTATTCTTTAATTTCCCTCAATTTTTATTTCTTTCATTTTTCTAGAGTGGCTGTGGAGCACCTGGGAAGTGCACACAGAGCCCTAACAGCTTCTTGGAGCACAGGTTTGGAAGCCCTGCTCTAGATATTGTTAGATATTACTCTTAATTGCATTGGTTGTGTGATAGGAGTTGTAGCTAGGGACAGCTCATGGTCTAATGAGGAAGTCATCTCACCCAAGCACAATAGAGTGAGGTGCCCTCTCCTCTGCCCACAAATTGGCAGTAACAGCAGCCCAGCAACATGCCTTGACAGAACTTATAGAAAGTTGTAGGATGGACCCTTCCTATTCTCATCATAAAGTTGCTGTTCCTACTTTTTGTTAAGTCTCACAACGCCTGCAGTGATTTCACCTCAGAGCCACATCTGCATGGCAAGATAACTACTCCTTCTACAATTCCACGTCAGTCCCTTTCAAAGGCTCAGTCTCCTGTGTAGACAAATGCCACTCTCTTATTTGGATGCAGTTCTGAGGAAAAGCCCTCAGAGGTGTATCCATAATACACAATTACAGAAGCTAGATGCAAAAAGTCTTTTGAGTGTATCCATACCACACAGTTACAGCTTTACGCTGCATTTCAGTCAAATTTGGAATGTATAGAAGTGTTGTCATGTCAAAACAGTAAAGCAGAATGCATGTTTCTCCAGGTGTTTTCAACATGACTCCTCGATATTGACTGTGCCAACTAGGACTGATGCAATCCAGCAAAATCTTGATGGCCACAGATTCTTCATCCCTGTTTCAAAAAGATGTATAAGCATGGTGTAGTAGCTAGAGTAGGGCTGTAGAAAATCATAGTTCAAATCCTTTCTAAACAATGGAATTCCACTTGGTGGCCTTCTGTAGGTCCTACGTTCTTAGCCTTAGGGGAAGGCAATAGCAAACTTCCTCTGAATAAACCTTGTCAAGTAAAGTCTGTGATATGTCTGACATAAGTCAGAGTTGACTTAGACACATAACAACAATCATTTCCAGTCATCTATTCTACAGAGTCAACATGGTGCAGTGGTTTGAGTGCTGGACTAGGTTTGAATCCCCATTCAGCTACTAAAACCTTGCACACTCTCCCAGATTCAGGGGACACAAATGTAACCCCACTCTGAACCAATCTTGCCAAGAAAATCCCTTGATAGTCTTGCTTTAGGGTCACCATAGGTCGGAAATGACTTGAAGGCACAAAACAATAGATAAATAAAAGAGACTTTGTAATTCTCTCACTATCAGCACCAACTATGAGATTTGATGACCTCTTTTCTGCTTTCCCTTTTCCAGGACTGTTCTGTTTACTTTGACCTCAGTGGTTGTTCTTGTCATCACAACTGACTGGATCAGCTGGGACAAGCTGAATCGTGGATTCCTGCCAAGCGATGAGGTTTCAAGAGCCTTTCTGGCTTCCTTCATCTTAGTGTTTGACCTTCTTATTGTCATGCAGGTACCTTGTCCCAATATTTCTTCCAGAGCGCTGAAGTGGCTTTTTCTTGCTAGATTTCCGCTCTGGCATGTGGTGTTCAGCCAAGTCATTGGAAAGTCAAATTAAATGTTTGTTTTGCAGTCGCTATTAATAGGCTCACATTACATCAGTGTTCTTAGGGAACTGTTGGAAAAGCCAAATGAGATTTTTGGGGGGAAAGACAGAATGAAAAAGGGAGAGGGGCACACTTTCTGATTTTCTCAGCTTTCTTTTGCCTGGTAAGAGTTTGGTGAATTTACAAATGAGGTTGCTCTCTTCCCAGATGGCACGGAAGTGAAAAAAGTGGGGGGAAAGAAATCAAAAGGAAGTCGTTTTTATAATGAAAAAGCTCCATTGTGAGACTGAAAGAACATAATGAGGCAAGGCTTTCCTAGCTGTAAATGTACAATATGTAGCTACCACACGCTTGCACAATGTAAGAAATTAAAAACCATTTTTGGAAAAGAGACTCTCTAGCTCTCTCACTCTCCCACTCTCTTGCTCGCTTCCCCCCACCCCTTTGTTCCAACATGTTCTCACCCTGTCAGATGGCAGCTTGTTATGTCAGATGTCTTCTTCCCAAGCAATGTTTATATGGAGATAATTTCTTGTAGACTGTCCAGCCTTTGCTCTTTTGTATCTTGCTTCTAAAATGGGAGCGCAGCAAACAAATCAAGATAAGGCCTAAGAGTTCTTTGTTTGGCAAAGATTTTATTTTATTTTGTTTTACTTGGTAGAATGAGAAATTTTCTAGCAAGCCAAATAAGCATGTAGTCTATTTTATGGGTGGCTTTTCAAAAAACAAATTAATCAACTGCACTTACAAATTGAAACTGCATGTGCACTCTCTCTCCCCTTTCCATTCATGTTAATCACTGTTCTTGTTCTTGAGAGTATCAGCAATGTTCATGATATGTGGTAGGAAGAGATGCCCAGTATTTCTTTTAAGTATGACATCCACATAGTGAGTAGGATTTTTGGCATTGTCATGTCATTGACTGGATTCAGCGAGATTGTTCACCGATAAATGATTTCATCACACCAGTTTACTGGCACTGCATGTTTACACTTACAAAAATCTTGGTTCAAAATCAAACAACTAAAGTCTCATTTATTTTAAAGGATAAATTATACATACATTTAATTATAACATACAGAAAGAACCAGGCTTAATAGTGTGGAACTTTGTCTTGGTTTGCCATATGTTGCTCAATTTTCCACTTTGATAGAAATATTAGAAAAGTGGTGCAGAAGAAAATAGTGCGGGAGGTTCAGTCCCTGACACTAAGAGCTGTAGGAGCAGGAACAGGGATGGAAAAGAAATGTCTTTGGTTCATATTTCTCATATATGTGTACCAACATCCCGCACCATTGTGCATACAAATGTGTACATTTATGAGGTTTACTATGGGTTTCACCAAAGGCAAAATGTGCACAAAACTATATATGCCTTTCCTAACTGTGAATGTCTCAAAATGTGTGTCCTTGAAAAATGTACAAAAGTAGAATCATGCTTACCAAAAATACATACCATTTGCCAAATGCACACACATTTCTCTGTTGGAAGGAGGGGGGGGGGACTCTTACAGCTCAGTACAGAACTGAGATGGGAGGGGAAAGCCAGTGGGATTCTGACAAAATGGAATGAAAATGAAACTGACAGGATTTCACAGACTTAACCAGCTATAAGGTGACATGAAGATTCAGGTGCTGAACCTTCATGACAGCCTGGAGAGCCACTATCAGTCAGGGTCAACAGTACTGTACCGAGTGAGATGGATAAATACTGTGGCCTAATATAAAATAGTTTTCAATATTCCTCTGGCAGAACAGGCTTGATTCTCCTGTGAACATTTTTTCCGGCGGTGAAGGCGGAGCCATCCTCGATGGGGGGTTGGTTTCCTCCATTTGCTCCAATCAGGTAGAAACTTCTCAAAACTGGGCGTGCCTTGGAGGGAAACCACCCCCTGCCAACCCAGTTTTGTTTCTGCCTTGCTCCTTTCAGGACCCCTTTTTCCTTTCTGCAAAAAAAAAAAAAAAAAAAAAAGAGACAATTAATTTTTCCCTCTCCCTCCCTCTCCCTGTGAGCAGGCTAGGGCAGATTTCAGGGATGGCTTCCCAGAGCACCCGGTCTGGGGAGTCAGACTCTCCGGGTATGTCCGGCGAGTCCGGAGCACCGCGGAGGAAATCGCGACCCAGGGACAAGGGCCTGGATGCGGAGGCGCGGGCTGGGAGCCGCGCGGCGGAGCCGGAGGAGGGATATCCCTCGTCTCCGCGCTCGAGTGCGTCCAACCGCCACAGTCTGTCCCGAAATCGGGAAGCAGCGGTTGCTCAGGAGGAAAGGGGGAGAACTGTGAGTACTGCCGCGTCCAGCGGAGCTGCACCCCAGGCCCTAACGCCAGAACTGGCATCCTTACTGGCCTCCCTTCTGGCTCAACAGTCCGTCTCTCCCGCGGCCGTTTTAAATGCAGAGCCTTCACAGAGGCAGGGAAGGAAGCCTCTTAAAGGGGCAGGAAAGGGCTTTTCTACCCTAAGGAGAGTCAGGGACTCCTCTTCTTCTTCCCCTGACTCCAGACCCAGGGATCCCATTCCCCAAATTGAGCGGGAGAGATTCGCGCCAAAACGGCCATTGGCGCGCAATTCAAAATTGGGCGGGAGGCTTCCCAAGGCGGGAAAAGGCTCCAGAGCACTTAAATTAAAGCGCAGAGCGCCATCTGGTGGTAGGTCTTCTAAATCAAAAAAGCCAAGAATCCACCAACATGCATCCTCTGCAGAGGATATTGGATCCCAGTCCAACTCCTCCTCTGCTTCTGAACTAGAGGAGGGGGAACTGTCTGAGGAAGAGGAGGTTGCGGCATCCCTCCCATCTCCGTCTTCTAGACTCTTTTGTGCAGATGATTTTTCTGTGTTGTTAAAGAAAGCTATTCGGGCATTGGAGTTAGATTCAAAACCCCAGGCTCCCGTTCAGGGGGACGACGACTTGCCCAAGGGGAAGAGGGATTCCTTTCCCGAGCCCGTCTCTGGTAGTGATGAGGTCCCATTCCCGGCTGAATTCATGAGGGTGATCAAAGAGGAATGGGCAAAGCCAGCCTCAGTCAGACCTTACCCTAGTTCTGTTAAGAGGTTTTATTCTCTCCCTAAGACTATTATGTCCAAACTACAAATCCCCCCTAGTGGATGCGCCCGTGGCTTCTTTGGTCACTTCTGCCATCTACTCTAAAGATGGAGAGGATTCCCTAAAACTCCCAGAAGACAAACGGGCTGACTCAGCCCTCAAAAGGTCATTTGAAGCTTCCTCTTCCGCTATTAGGGCGGCCTCGTCCTCTTCCATTTTAACGAGGGCCGCTCACCTTTGGGCCAAAGACCTCCTACTGGAGGTGCCTAGGGGCAACACCAGGCTTCGCCAGGGAATAAACAAATTGCTTAAGGTCCTGGCTTTTGCGGCGGATTCATCTCTTGATGTGATACAATTTAGTGCCCGTGCCCAGGCAGCCTCAGTACCGGTCAGACGGCATTTTTGGCTAAAGAATTGGCAGGTGGATCCGAAATCCAAACAAAATCTTTCCTTTGCTCCCTTCGGGGGTGGTAAGCTGTTTGGGGAGGCCCTGGATCCAGTCCTGGTGGACACTAAGGATAAGAAAAAGGCCCTTCCTTCTGTCCCACGGAAGGAGGATAGGAAGTCGTCCCGTCAGGGTCAATCTTCCTTTCGCTTCTCCAGATCTTACCAGAACTCCTTTCGAGGACGTGGTAGCGGGGGTGGCGGTTCCCGTTGGTCTGAGCAGAGACCTCTCTCCAGAGCCCAGTTCTCCAAACCCTTTGGGAAGCGTGGTTCTCCAGGGCATCTCTCTGCTGGGGCCCCAGCGAAGCAACGAAATTCCTCTGCATGACTGGCCGGAGAGCAAGGTGGGGGGCAGACTCCAGGCCTTTGCCCGGATTTGGACAACAATTACATCGGACAATTGGGTAATGTCAACTTTGTCTCAGGGCTACCAAATAGAATTCCTTCGCAAGCCAAAGGATCGGTTTTTGTTAACTCCCACTTCTCGAAGGCCACACAAACACCGGTTGATGTTGGAGGCCATCGATCACCTCCGCCAGATTGGAGCAGTCGAGGCTGTTCCGCCTTTGGAGATTTCGAAAGGATCCTACTCAAATATTTTTCTTGTCCCCAAAAAGGACAGGTCATGGAGAGCCATCCTGAACCTAAAAAGAGTCAACAGGTTTGTAATAAAGCGCAGATTTCGTATGGAGACCCTCAAGACCATCTCAGAGGCTCTTCATCGGGGAGATTATCTGACATCGCTGGATCTGACGGAAGCTTATTTGCATGTCCCGATTCATCCCTCCTCCCGCAGGTTCCTGCGCTTCTGTTACCACGGCTCTCATCTCCAGTACAGAGCCCTTCCATTCGGACTTTCATCGGCACCGAGGGTGTTTACGAAGGTTCTCGTAGTTCTGGTGGCTTATTGGCGGACCCAGGGTCTCCGAGTGTTTCCGTACCTGGACGACATTTTGATTGCCTCTCCATCACTACAACAGGGAATTTCAGATGTCAATTTCATTCTCGCTTCTTTGCGTCACCATGGTTTTCTGGTAAATCTTGCGAAGAGCCACCTGACTCCAACTCAGTGTCTCCATCACCTGGGTGTGACTATAGATACATCGGCCTACATGCTTTTTCTTCCCCAGGATCGAATCAAAACCCTACACGAGACCATAAAATTGATCCTCCAACACCCTACAGCAGACCTTCTCCTGTTGGCGAGACTTCAGGGACTCATGATTGCAGCTTCGCAATGCGTTCCGTGGGCCCGCTTCCACTCCCGGGATCTGCAGTGGTTGCTTCTGCCTCACCAGAGATTAATAGCCCATCAAATTCACAAGCAAATCCTGGTACCTCTCAAGGTAAGGAAGTCTCTCTCATGGTGGACATCTCAGCGCATCAGGCGGGGCCGTCCGATCCACCTTGCTCCGCCGGTAGTGATCACGACAGACGCCAGTTTGAGAGGCTGGGGCGCCACGTTGGACAATCTGTGTGCGCAGGGAAGATGGAATCGAGACGAAAGAACGCACAGTATCAATTGGCTGGAGCTCAGGGCAGCGAGGATGGCACTACTGGCCTTCTCTCAGCACATAAGGGAGAGACCAGTGCTCGTACGCACCGACAACATGACAACAAAGGCCCACTTAAACAGGCAGGGAGGAACCAGGTCTCTGTCTCTCATGCGGGAGGCATCGGCTCTTCTCAGTTGGGCGGAAGCCAACCTCGCCTCCATCCAGTCGGAACACATCAGGGGAGAACTAAACTCAAAGGCCGATTGGCTGAGCAGATCGGACATAGATCAGTCGGAATGGCACCTCCACCCGGAAACGTTCAACCTCATAACCCAAAGGTTCGGGATTCCCCTAGTCGACCTGTTCGCGTCTCCAGCAAACAACCAGGTACCAAGGTTCTTTTCAAGGTTCCTAACCCAGGGAGCAGAACAGATAGACGCCCTTCACTCTCCGTGGCCAAGAGGCCTATTGTATGCCTTCCCTCCAACAGCCCTGTTATCCCGCTGCATTCAAAAAATAAGGTGCGAAAAAGCAACAGTCGTTCTGGTGGCCCCTCGTTGGCCTCGGAGAGCGTGGTTCGCAGAGATATCAAGCCTGGCCCAGGAAGGATTCCGACTGCCCCTTCGCGACAGTCTGTTGACTCAGGGCCAGGTGTCATTTCCAAATCCAGGGTGGTTGGACCTACACGCGTGGAAGTTGAAAGGCGACTGTTATTAGAGGATGGATTGGCTCCCAGAGTGGCTGAGACTATCATCCAATCCCGGAGGGATTCCACTCGTAGGATTTACGAATACTCGTATCGTTCCTTTTGCAATTGGTGTGCTTCGCACAATCTCTTACCATCGAATATCTCTGTCGATAATTTGTTGTTATATCTTCAGGACGGTCTCGACTTAGGTCTGAGGCCCAATACACTTAAACGACAGGTTTCTGCGATTGTCTCAGCGTTTCCACCCAAGGCGGCGCTTAAGCTATCTAATCACATATATGTCAAGAAATTTTTAAGAGCCGCGTCCCTTTTAAAGCCTCCCACAATTCATAGATATCCAAATTGGGATCTCCATGTTGTCCTTCAGGCACTCACCAAGCCTCCTTTTGAACCTCTTGACAAGGTGGATTTAAAGTTTTTGTCTTGGAAGACCCTCTTCCTTACGGCCATTACCTCGGCAAGGAGGGTGTCAGAGTTGGGGGCCCTCTCAACTAGACCAGAGTTGTGCATTTTTAGAAAGGACTCAGTTCTCCTCAGATTGGACCCTACGTTTATTACCAAGGTCAGTTCTACCTTTCATAGGGCACAGGAAGTCATTCTCCCTTCTTTTGTCCCAGACCCTAAAAAGGAATTGGAGAAATCTTGGCATACTTTGGACGTACGTAGGGCTCTACGGATTTACGTCAAGCGCACCCGCCGGATTCGAAAATCGGATTGTATGTTTGTCTCCTTCAGCAAGGCGTACCTCGGGCGGAAGGTCTCCTCTTCTACTTTGGCTAGATGGATCCGTGCCTGTATTGCCAAGTGTTACTCTGCCTCGGGGGCCACGCTTCAGGGAAAGGTCACTGCTCATTCCACCCGTAGTGCCGCCACTTCCGCCGCCTTAGCTACTAATGCTTCTTTGTCAGAGATTTGTAGGGCCGCTACTTGGTCCTCTCCATCCACCTTTATCCGGCATTACCGAATTGATGTCTCCCAATCTGCGGAGGCTGCTTTCGGTAGACGGATACTGCAGGCTGTCCTGTAGCTCAGAGGTACCTTAGTTTCCCACCCGTTGGGGAGCTCTGGTATGTCCCCCATCGAGGATGGCTCCGCCTTCACCGCTGGAAAAACGGGCATTGGCTCACCTTGTGAGATGTCTGTTTTCGGCGTTGAAGGCGGAGTCATCCTGCCCTCCCAAAGCTGAGGAATATTTTCCCGGTATAGGAGGGTCATACAGTTTTATAGATCATAATCCTTGTTGAAGTTGTTAGTCCATTTTCAGTCTAGTTATAGTTATAGTTATAGTTTGAGCTAATTGTTCAGCTACCGTGCGGCTGTATTTTTACTGGGTTGGCAGGGGGTGGTTTCCCTCCAAGGCACGCCCAGTTTTGAGAAGTTTCTACCTGATTGGAGCAAATGGAGGAAACCAACCCCCCATCGAGGATGACTCCGCCTTCAACGCCGAAAACAGACATCTCACAAGGTGAGCCAATGCCCGTTTTTCATGCCTCACAACAAAGAGTAATGGAGAGAGGGGCAGCATGTGGCTTTCCAAATTCTGCTGGACTCCCTGTAGCCCTGGCATATAGTGGTGTGACTACCATGTTTCCCTGAAAATAAGACAGTGTCTTATATTAATTTTTGCTCCCAAAGATGCACTAGGTCTTATTTTCAGGGGATGTCTTATTTTTCCATTTATTATATACTGTATATATATATTTATATACAAAAAACTTTCCTAAGTCTTACTTTCGGGGGAGGCCTTATATTTAGCAATTCAGCAAAACCTCTACTAGGTCTTATTTTCTGGGGATGTCTTATTTTTGGGGAAACAGGGTAGGAGGGTGCAGCGGGTGCAGACCGCACCAGATGACACCCTAAGGTTTTTTTTTTTTAATTAAAATTTGTAAATTTTTTTCCATTTTTGTTAAAAACATCATCTTTTACCAAATTTTCACTTCAGCCACATGAAACGTGTTGGTGTTTTTCTTCTTCTGTGCCTTCAAGTCATTTCTGATTTATGACAATCCTAAGGTAAATCTCTCACAGGGCTTTCTTGGCAAGTTTCTTTGGCTGTGTGTATGATATTGTGATTTCAAGGTGTAATTTTAATTTTGCTAGTTGTTTATGTCACAACTATGACCATTGGATCCAATGGTATATGGGAATCATGATTCATGAGTAACATTAGTACAAGAAACATTCCTAAGGATTCTGTATGGTGTGGTAAAGGGAGGAGGTCAATGGCGCGTGTGTGTGAGAGAGACACCATGAGTTACCACACCAGGTGACACCTACCCTTGTGATGCCAGTGCTGGGCTACATAAGCAATAGCAAGGGATGATGGGAACTGTAGTCCAACATCAGACATGGCCCCGTCTCTGGATTTAAAAGATTCTAAAAATACTGCTTGATCTCTTTCCTTTTTCAGGATCACTGCCCTGTCTTGAAACACTTTGTTCTTTAGTGTTGTCAGTGTAGCTGTATACAAGTCATCCATATGGTAAATTTCATTAAACCTGGGAAGCAGTTAGAATATTGCCTGATTCCTTGTGTCCCTTTATGGAAGAGCTTGCCCAAGTTTTTTTCTGCAAAGCTGCTTACCAGTGCTAACACAATGCAGTCCGGTTGAGTTGGCTACGCAGTGGTGGCAGGTGCACAAACATTTTAAAGAGGAGTTGGTAACAGTGTCTCTACTCTATGTGGAGTATTTTTTGATGTATTGATTTATTTATCTGCCTTTCTCCTGGATTAGGACCCAAGGCATCTCATAAAAGAATCAGCTAAAAACACTACAGTCTTAAAATACATTTAAAATCATCACATTAAAATAACATAATATAATTAAAATAATAAAAATAATAAAAATTATTAACATAATTAAAATAATAAAAATGATGTAAGATAATTTAAAAACATTCAAAAGGCTTTTTTTAAAAAAAACCCTCTCTTCCCCACCTATAAGAAGTTTCCTTGCTTATGTATTAAAGTCCTGCTTAATTTTTTTAAAAAAACTCTGCCTGTTGGCAAAGAGAAAAAAGGGAGAGGGCCAGCCTAGCCTCCTGTAGAAGGGAATTCCAGAGGGTGGCAGCAGCCACCGGGAAGGCTCTCTCTTAAGTCCTCCCCTTGCAAGTCTGTGATGGTGGTAGATTTTAGTGTCCTGGCAGGTTTATATGGGGAGATACAGTGCTTCAAATAATCTGGACTTAAGCCATATAGGGCTTTATAGGTCACAATCAGAACTTTGAATTGTGCCCAGAAACAAACTGGTAGCCAGTGAAGTTGTTTCAACAAGGGAGTTACATGCTACCTTTAACAGCATTTTAGTTGCCATGTTTATGAATTTATGAAAATTCATACCTTATTTCATTTTCAGGATGGAAAAAGATAGATGTTTAAAACATCCAAATGTGGGGAAAAAAACTGTGGTTGACAGTCAGCATTCTATAACTTCCACAATCCTGAAGGGATCTGGAGGGCCACAGAGGTATCCACCTCCACTTTAAAGGTCTTCCTATCCATTCCATCTTTGTGATTCCCTGCACCCTACTCTAGTTTGCTCTTCTGTAAATGCCTGAGCAAGCTGTTGGCACCACAGCTGTGCCAACACTGCATTGTGAGCTGTTGGCTTAATAGAAACAAAAGTGCTTCAGTTATTTACACCTTCGTTTAATGAGGAAAACTGTAAATATGTGACCACCTCTTTTAAAACTTTGTACTTTTATTCCCCACCTTTACAATGTGTTTAATGAGATGCAAGGGATTTTCTAATAAATGAATCCACTCTGTGTGGGTGCAATGAGAAACATGAATAAGAATAGCCCATACATTATCCTATGCAACACTGAATATCATTATACTGAAGGCACTGGATGCTATTGTCCGCTAGCACCATTATTACTAAATCATTCTTTTGACTATGAAAAATGAAGTCACCACAGTATGACCTTGAGGGTATCGAGCTCAGAGGGAAACTTCATTTGAAAATCCATGGCTTCAATGCTCTTTTGTATTATTTTTTTTTAAAAAAAAAAAGCTGTGCAGAATAAGTCTTATGTTTAATTGCATTTTTGAATGATGTTTGCACAGCAGAATGGTTATTTATTTAAAGATATTTATCCAGGATGCACAACTAAGATGACTCATTTTATTTACAAGGTGGCTTTGACATCAGCGAATTGCCAATGAAATAAAATGAGATTGGCTCAGGTTTTCACTAAATTACAGGTGAAAATATAATTGCAGAAAGGGTCTTTGAAGGAAACTAAGGAACAGTTAGCCAGTTCACAGAGTGTAAGTTCTTTTTAAGAGGTAATCAGTTCAAATTATAGTTCTGAGTTCCCCAAAGCATGTTAGTAATCATTAAACTTGTAATTTCTGAAAAATAATTCTGCCTTTAGTTATTATGTTTGTGTTTGTGTGTTTCTTTTTTTTAAAAAAGCTGAATGTTACTAGCTTTTGGACTGTAGTAGAGCACATATTTCTCCCATTCATCTTGTTTTCATTTGAGTACTCACAACAGACCGGGAGGAACAGTTCCAGCTAGCATTTGAATCATGTGAAATTTCTTCTGGACCATTTCATATGTGCATACTCCAATAGTCAGAAAAGAAACTAAAAGGTTCAGTCCTTTCAAGACCTCGTTTTCCTCATTTTCACAATTGCAAGACATTCTCTTTCTGTCTTTGATCCAGTGTGGTGTAATGGTTTGAGCGCTGGACTATGACTCTGGAGACCAGGGTTCAAATCTCAACTCAGCCATGGAAACTCACTGGGTGACCTCACACTCTCTCACCCTCAGAGATAGGCAAAGGCAACCTTCCCCCGAACAAATATTAACAAAAAATTCCTGTGATAGGTTTGCCATAGGATCACCATACGTCAGAAACAACTTGAAAACACATAACAACAATAGTTATTGCTAACTAGATAAATCTGAACTAAGCCTCAGTGTGTGCAAAATACTTGTGTGAATTCTATTCAGTGGTACTGAGAATGGTAAATTCCACATGACAATTTAAGTGAATATACAAAGAGCTCTCACATTATTTCCTCTCTATTGGTTTTCTGCTGTTAGTATACCATCTGCATCAAACCTTTGCAAAATAATAGTAATAATGATAATATAATAATAATGCCAATCAACACTAAGGAGAAAGGTTAATCCCAATACCATTTTTCCTTTTTCATAATTCTTAGGAAAAGTTATTTCCTGAGTGCATGCATTCAGTACATTACTATTCAACTCAAACCAAGGATATTTGGTGTTGTCAGAGTGGTCTAAAAAATTGAATGCCACATTATTACAAAAAGCAAAGCAATCAATAAAATCATGACTGGGAGATTCAAGAGGCCAGAGAGATGGTAGCCTGATGTTGCAAGCTGCCTAACTATTGAAAACTGCCTTGGCTCCAAGCCTAAAGTGGAGGAAAGGCAGGATATCATAAGTAGTACTAGTAGCAGCAGCAATACACAACACACACATGTGGATTAACACAACCTCACTGGATCAGACTAAAATCATATCTAACCAGCATTCTGTTCCCACAGTTAGAACGCCATGGGATGTCCAGCCAGATATCAGCAAGCCTGGCATGGCCACAATACAATAGCACCCACATGCACTCATGTTCATCAGCAAATAGTATTCAGAAGCTTATTAGAGGTAACTATAGCCTCAGTGAATAGCAACCATTAATATCCTCGATCCTGGTCTAAGTCCCTTTTAAAGCTGATCAAGGTGCTTGTTATTTCATCATATATTTTGGGTTTGGTCCTATAGAGCTTTAGATAACATAGTTTGATATCCTAATATTTGATGGAGCATCACTCCTGACATCAACTCATATACATGCTGAACATCTGGAGATTTCCTCCAAGATAAAGTTGGAAAGGGGGGACAACAAGGAAGCAGGTCTGTTTAGTTTTTCTCACTCATCACCCATTTTTGGAATGCTCTTTGCAGTTAGACCCACCTAACCTCCAGATTGTCATCTTTTTTAAATGTCTTAAGACACCTACATATATTATTTTAGGATTATTGATGAAGGATATATCAGCAATCCTGCTGTACACTCAGCTGCACTCATACCTGAACTGCTGGAGAAAGCTCCGACAGATATTTGGTGGCCAAGAGAGGATGGGAAATATCAAGTAAGTGTCCAGCTACATTTCTGCAGCTAGGACACAAAGACATCCTTCCTCCCCCACACCATCTTTCCATACCAGAAAATCCAGGGGGATTATGTTTTTCTATAGTCCTGGTGGCAGAAATGCAGCCAGACTCTGCCAAGATGCAACTATTTCTTTCTGTGTTTGTATATGCCTTCAAGTTGTCTGTTGATGTATGGTGACCCCATGAATTTCATAGGGTTTTCTTAGGCAAGGAATAGTCAGAGGTGGTTTTGCCAGCTCTTTCCTTGGGAATATAGCCTACAGAACCTGCTGCTCATTGGTAGTCTCCCATCCAAGTACTAACCAGATCTGACCATGCTTAGCTTCCAAGATCAGACAGGATCTAGTGCTCCTAGGCATTAAATGGCTGTGGAGGCATGTGGTAGCAGGAAACAATTCAGGTGCTTGCATGAGACTGTGGAAGTGAAAAGGAGGCAGAGGTATACTTGGCTGACTTATACTCTGCCAAGCCAATGTAGGACTAATGAATTACTTCCTAAGCTGCTTTCTAATGATGCAATCCATTGGGTGTATGTGAATATTGCAGATGTGTAACAGGGGTCATCTGTGTGAGTCTTTCTCAGTCAATCAGCATACTCCTGTCCCATATGGTTATAATATCTTCACATTCTTCCCTGTATGTTAGGATTATACCTGAGCAAAATATCTCCCACAGTGCTTAATGAGTGTATGTCGGTTTTGTGAGGGGATCTTGACACACAGTTGTAGCTGTACTTACATTTAGCTGCCCTCTCCCCATCTCACTTTATAAGAATTATTGGCCTCCAGCGGATGAAGCCAATTGAAGAAAAATATATTAGTTGAAGTACTTGAAGTACAGCTTTACAGATATATGGGCCATATCTTTCCCCCTTCTTCTGGTTCATGTAAGATTGATGTAGTGGCAAATAAACTTCTGGAATTTGTGTGGACAGAAGCCATAGGGAATCAGTATTGACAATCAGAAAGACAGACAGCAGGGCTGAGGGATCTGATTGAATATTTGATAGAAAGCTGATCTTTGTTTTCACAGACTTTACTTAACTGCAACTGATGAAACTTATTTTGGAATAGGTCATGTCTGAAGACTGAATACTAGAAAACAGGAAATGGAGCGGGGGAAGCTGGACTGTAATTATTTTATATATTGTGTTTTTCTTTAACATGTACATTAAACATCAGTGATGGGCAGGACTGCAACATTGTTCTGTTCTCCTAAATCATAGGTGTCCTCTGTCTTCTCCATTCATAGCTAAAGCCTTGGTTTGAGACTAGTGGTGCACACAACATTGGAGTAACCTAGTTTCTCTTCCTCACTTTCCACATCTATAACATACACATGGAAATGTTTAAAATAAGCAGTGATTGACCACAGAACCAGCAACATTCAAAGAAAAGACAAATCCGAGAAGGAATCCAATAATTTCTAGGAATCTTTGATGGCATCAGTGGAGGATTTCCTCCATTTGCAACAGCATTTATCAGACCTGTGGCAACCAGAGAAAGGGTTGAACTTTCTTTTCTCAGAATGAGGAGTTTCCCTCCCTACAATCCTTTCAGCAATCTAAGTACAATAATTTCCTTCACCTAACCATTGGGAAGTATTGTAAGCTAAAGTCAGTCTCCAGGCTTTGACAAACCCAGATGATTGATAAGCAGTCTCACATACATGGCACGCTACATAACTCCTTAAGGAAACAATTATAGTGATTGGTGATCATAAATGGACCTTGCACACGTTCATCATGTGAATTCACTTGGATTAAGCAAAAACAATAGAAATAAGAAATGAAGTACAGTGCACCCTTGCCTTATGTGTGTGATCCATTCTGGAACACACATACACCCCGCATAAGGCAAATTCCACAAATGATTAAGCCCCATTCATCATATTAGGGCTCACCATTTGTGTGACCTCATGTCTACATATGGCGAGCCCGTATATGGTGCAGGGCACTGTATGTCCTGCCTCTTCAAGCAGTCCCCACCCCCCTTTTTGAGATATCTCTGCAAGTTTGGGTCCACCAGATCGTCTGCTGCCTCAGGCATTTGATCAGAGTGTGCTGTCCAGCAGAAAAGATGATGGCACAGCAAGAGTTTGGCTCAATGTCCCCTTCTGACTGAAGTTTTTTTTTTCCTCTTTAGGACATTATATGTTCATAATTATTAAAGTACAGTGGTCCCCCGCCTTACGAATCCCCCGGGTTGCGAAAACCCCGGGATCCGAAAGGCGGCGGACCAGCTTCGTATCCCCCGGGATACGAAATATCCCCTGGGATACGAAGGAAAAAAAGCCGCGCGGCCCCTTTAAATGGCCGCGCGGTCCGTCCGCGAAAGCGGTCCCCCGGGTAACGAATACTTCTGGGATACGAAGGTAATCCCGGAATGGATTACCTTCGTAACCCGCGGGACCACTGTATTTCTTCTCTGCAAATGTGGGATTAACTATACAGTCCTTTTCAAGAACAACGTGCCTTTGTCTTTTGATGCTTTTGAAGTAAGGGATCTGATATTAGATTGCTTCTTCACAGGAATCCTAGCATCTTTGTGAGCACAAAACCAGATTTTATAAACATGGTGAAAACTATTCCATTGTATCTTTTCTAACTCAGTCATTCATTGCTTTGACACTTACCCCTGTGGCTACCTCCATGCTCACTGTTCACTACTTTGACCTGTCTTGACATGCATTAGTCTAACTGACCTACCTTATCAAACTTATCTGACTTTTCCCATCTGGATTTAATTAACTGGGTGAAGGGAAGCAAAGTTAATTGTTGACCTCATATCAATCAGGAAGGGTTTTTTCCCTTAGATGTTTAGCTTATCCTATGACTTTCATATGTACCTTGACATTCCCTGCAAGCCTTCATATGATTAGTGGCATCTGTCAAGTCTGTGTGCACCTTACTCTACTCCATTCATCATTCAGAAAGCTGCAACACAAATAGTTGGTGGCTAAGCCTCTTTCCAATAGCATTGAGCTATATATATAGCACATATACTTTGAGGTTTGCTATAAGGGGCCAAAAATAACTTGCAGGAAGCTCCCTTCTTCCAATCAGGAAGTAGTTACCATTATCTAATTAAATAGTATCATTGTGACACAGTTAGCAATGACAGATTATGGGTCGAGATCACATTAATAAAAGTAACTGTGGTATCACATGGGAAGTGTTAGCTGGTGTCTTGATTCTGATGTCAGGAGAAACATTTATGGGCACTAAGACGTTAGATGGGTCTGAGCACAAATTAATACTATATGAAAGTCTATATGGAGAGAAATACATAGATTTATGACCTATATTGTAATTGGATCTCAGCTCTGAACAGTTTCTGCACATCAATTCCATTAATCAGGCACTGTGACACTTTTGACCTTACTGTAATAGCAGATCAGTTGGAGGTATAACTGAAGTTATCTTCTGAAGAAACGATTTATTACTGCTTAAGACCTCAGAACAATTGTATCAGAAAAGCATTTGAAATTCAAGTATATTTGGGTTTAAGACAGTATAAGATCTGAAACAAAAATGGTAAATGATGTCTTTCTCTTTTTCTAATAAATCAATAAGTTGGTAATGGATGGTGCATCTTTCCAACCTTCTGTACAAAAACAACAACCATGACCAGCAAATCACATAAAACGTAAGATAAGCGTTTCTCTTTTCTTTTCTTTTTAAATGTTGTGCACATTATGGTTTGGTTGTTGTCCTTCTGATTTTGACTAGAGCTCTTTTTATTAAAATAAAAAAAAATAATAATTGGAAAGAATGGAATAGGGCTGGACAATGGTGTTCAATCTGCAACTCAAAGCATTTGTTTCATGCTGTTGTATTAGCAGGTTGACACTGTTAGGTCTCCCTGTCAAGGACTCTTGGGGTTTTTTTTAGGATGGAGGCTCCTAAAGGTAGGTTATTATTGATTTTGCCTACTTGCAGGTCTTTGCAAAGGGAGGGCAAATTACTTTTCCCACCCACAATCTTTGAAACATGCTACTAGAATCCTTAAATATGAAGAACACAAGTACACAACTATGTAGTACACAAGCCCAATGTATACTTACAAGTGCCCTCCATGTGTTTGCTGTAGCTTACTCCCAAGTAAGTGTGCATAGAACAGATTGCAGGCAGCCATTATTATTCTCAAGTGGGCTAAATGACAACCGTTGTCTTAATATTTCTTAGAACTTGATCATTTAGTACACCTTTGACTGATAATTCTGAGGAGTGTCAACTACACACAGGAGGCTTGGTGGTCCAATTTTGTGAGATCATTTGAGAGGGCTCAGCCCCCCATCTAGCCTTACTGAGGGATCCTCTCCCCATTCTGGAGTCCATGTTTTATAGAAATCCTGTTCCTAGGAAGTCCCCCAGTTTCTAATTGTCTGTTTATCTTGTTCCAAGTTCTGTTATGTTTTTATGGCTTTATGCACAAGGGACACAAACATGTGTCAACCTCAGTTTTCCCCACCTTTGAATGTTTTAAACATCCATATTTTTTCCACTCTGAAAATGAGGAAAAGTATGAATTTTCATACATTCTTCAACAATGGACTAAACTGAAAACCTCCCCCATTTGCACTGGCTAACTTAAATAGGTTCAGCTGTTTCCACCATGGAGAGGACCATGTTGTACCAACTTGCCATTTTGGTGCTCAAAATGAGGAGCATATGAGCAGAAAAAAAGAGGTACCAACCATAATTCAGATGCATGAATCTGTCAGTTTCCTTCACTTAAAAAAATTTCAAGGGTTTTTCCATCCCAAATATGAACAAATTTGCAAATTTTTGTTAACTTCTTATCAAAAATAGACTAATAAAATTTTGCCTAGATTGCTGCAAGACAGTCAAAAGCGAGTACAAATGCTTACATTTACAAAGAGGCCTCTGGAGTTAGCATGTAGCCCTGTCACCATCACAGCGTTCTGTTTCCAGAATATAATTGAACCTGTGGGTGACCATATCATGTCAGAAAACAACTTCAGAAGAAATATTCAAAGTATGCATCTGGCACATTGCATTTCCAGACTGGGATATAACCCCTAGCACAGCAAATCTCCCAGGTATTCAGTAGGCACATAGCATAACTTTCAACTTTATAGGGGGAGGGAAGAATGGATATTGACTTAGTAGATTTGAAGAATAAGATAATATGCATCTGTCCATGCACAGAAATGTCATGTGAGTTAGACTTCAGTGGATATCAATAATGAAATAAAAATTTCAGAACACAGGAATGTGTATACTCCCTGTTGTCAACAGGTTTGGATTTAAGAAAGCTTTTGGAAAAGGTTAGCCAGTCATTTAACAACACACCCCTGTACTTCTACATTTTGTGGTAATTATATATAACAAAAGGACACCTGTTTCTGTGTAGCTGTGGGCAGCTACAGATTTTAAGGGCAGAGTGCTTTGAGGAAATGGGTGGAAAGGGAAGGTCTTCCTTCCACATTCCTGAAAGTTTTGTTGACATAGAGTCCTTCCACACTGCAGAATTGATGTGGTTTGATACTGCTTTAGCTGTCATGGCTCCATCCTATGGAATCCTGAGATTCGTCATTTGTTGTGACACCAGAGCTCTCTGACAGAGAGGGCTAAATATATTACAAAACTACAATTCCTGGATTCCATATCATTGAGTGATGGCAGTTAAAACAGTGTTGGACTGCATTAATTCTGCAGTGTGGAAGCACTCTATATCAACAAATTGCTGGCCACCTACTTTCAGGAATATGGAAGGAGAATCTTGCTTGTCACTATTACCTTCTTTTTACATTTCTCCAGGGCCAGCTCAAAACAGTTTGATGCCTAAGGCAAAAGGACAAAGTGGCACCCATCACAGTCCAAGTGCAAAAGCTGACTACATGGGCAATCTTTCTTCAACATTTGCTATTGGTCCACACCTGAAGGGATCAAGGTAGCTTATGTGAGCACAAAAATCTCATAGTTCTCTCTTCCAGCATCTTACAATTTATGTCCATTCTCTGCTGCCTGAAGTGTCTGCCTCACTTTGATTAATGGTAGGGCCAGCCCTACACCCCTCTTTCTCTTTGGGTTGGTAACTAAGCTGGTACTGGCCAAGAGCCTGTTTTTGGGGGGACTTTTATTTGCTGATCCTGACTCTATGGAAGAAAATCTGAAGCAGTTAGAATAAGACAGGAGAACAGGCAAAGTATTTCCTACTGCCTACTGACCATTCCCTGCTGCAGGTGGGGATAGGTTGCATCATTTTGTTGTAGGACCCATGCATTCCTTCTAACAGCAGTATACAATGACTGAACACCAACAGGGTTGGAATCAAGACAAATCTATTAAATAGTCTGCCAAGCCAACCTGCATCACCCCCTTCCAGTTCTTGTCTTGTTAATGCGTGTATATTGGTTTCAACTATGCTGGTGTGGAATCAAGGAGGACAGGGTGGAAGCCTGGTTGGAAGGCAAAACCCCAAACCCTTAAGTGGATCCACATCCACCATTAAATGGTGGGAGGCAACCATCTCTGGTGAAAGAATCAGGGGGAGCTGGTGGTAAACACTCTTCTCTGGCCATCCCTCCAATTGCCCTTGCCACTCCCCTCTCATGGGGCACAGGACTGTGTAAGCCAGTCACCAATGCTGAAGTAAAATTCAACTACCACTCCAGTTTGCTTTTGTACATAGAATGAGGAAGGTGACGGGGAGAAAATCCTATCTTGCTTTTTTTCCTCAAAGGAGGAATACTTCTTGGAGCAGCCATATCAAGGAGGCATCTGTTAAATGCAGCCAGGGGAAGATGAACAGCATGTAACCATCATTCTATTGAGAATTATCCTTCTCCAGTATATTTTAGGATATTTCCTGTGTAAGTAGAGGTGAATGACATCATCCGGGAATATTGGGCACTACTGACCATTCACCTGTTCTTATGGTCAGATTCAGACATAGAAAAGTTATTAGAAATGGGTACTTCTAGTTAATCATAAATAATAATTTATTTTATTATATTTTATCTAGTTAGTTCTCATTTCCTCCTAGATCTTGCAGTATGTATGAATTTCCTACCCGCAAGAGAGGCATATTGGTAAGGTGACTTCCCTCCTTTTCCTTTACTGGCAAGTTGTTGTTGCTGTTTAACTACTTTCCTCCTACTTTCACCAGGCATTGGTGGTACAGTGTGCCCATGTCATACCCGGGTGTGCCATATGCAGCTTTCAGCTTAAGCTGAAAGCCGGTACCAGAAGAGACCATGGCGTGTGTGCCACTATGCACCATGTGCATGAGCCCCATTGTTTTCAGTGGGGCTCAAGCATATACAGTATTTTCCTTATGTGGGAGGGGGGTGTCCGGAACTGATCCCTGCATAAGGGAAGGGCCCACTGTACTCAGTTTCACTATCTATATCTGGTGTTGCTCAAGGGAGAAAAACACTCTGAGCTTTAAAACACCACTAGCAAAATAATAAAAAGGTGCATGTGTAGATCTTGAGGAAAGCAAAAGAGCTTGTTTTTCTGCATTTTCTCAAAGCAATAAAAGCTATTCTGGTAAATGGGATTAGTCTCAGCAGAGAATATCCATCTGCAGTAATCTTTCTCTGACTGACTTCATTTTTCTATGTGGCAATGTCTATATTTTTTCATTTGTTCCCTATTGTTTCATGTATTACAATGACTGGCCCTCAGAATTCTCAGTGCCAGTCCTTTTTTTTTTTAAAAAAAAAAAGCTTTATGTTGACCATGGTTATATTTGAATTTTTGTTATATCCAAGCAGCCATATAAACAGCTAAACTTCTTATGATACCTATTAAGAAACTAGAAAGTGAGAGCTGAGTTAAGCTACATTACTATTATGTGTTTTGTGTGCCCTTTAAGATGCATCACTATTGAATTGGTGCATGGGGAACTCTTATTTTCATACTAATAAATAAACAAAAACAGTTATACCTAAGAAAAGTCAAGATGGGTTAGACTAAAAAACTATTTAGTGCAGCATCCTCATTCTCACAGCAGTCATGGCCAGTCTGATAACCCACAGTAGTCACAATGTGCTGTGGGTAAGCCATCCCACAGTTGTCCATAGTAGCTGTTTCCCAGATTTCTGTTCCTTCCTTCCAATTTCTCTTCATTTGGTTCAGTTCTTCTGAAGTGCTCTCAAATGTTCTTGATGCAGTAAATAAGCCTCAGCTTTAGAGCTAAATTGCTAAAATTAGACCATTGTTCCTAACAGCTGGAAAGTAAAGGAACCAAAAGTTTTCAAAGTGTAAAGCGATTGATGATGATTAGAAGTTGCTATAAAAATATAAGAAGAAATGAACACAACAACAACAACATTAACTGTGGTTAAAACCCAAGAAGTGCACTAAAAAGGAAGAAACAGCAAGAAAAAATTAGGCCATTTATACAACTGTGCACTCAATAGAACATTGGAGTCATTTTTTTTCCCTATGCCTATTTGCATTGAAATCATAAAAACCTGGCCACAGTTTCAGAATTTAAAGGCGATGAATTTGTAAGGCAGTAGCAAACTCTGGCTGGCATCCTGTTCAGTAGTTATGAGCTCATAAACTGGATTTCATAACCTTTGGGATTTATGTTTAAAGTCATAAATGACCAGGTGTGACCCTGTAAAGCTACATTTTCAGCCACGCAGCACCCCACCAATGGGGTTAGGAGGTTCTGCAGATTAAAGTGCTAGAAAATGATGATGTTAGCAGGCTTACAATCATACAGTGGATTCAGGGAAGCAGTTGGGACAGGATGAAGAGGAGACTCCTGTCTCCAATGCATCTCATAACTGGAAGAGCACTGTAGATGTCATATCCCAGCACCTTGATCTGCAGCTGCTCAAAAACCTTCAGTTGTGGTGATAGTTGAGGGCAGGTGATTTGCAAGGTGTCATTTTTAGAGATGGCTACAACAAGAGAGCAGCATGATCATAGTATCATTTCATAATCCAGGATCAAGTGATCAAGGCCCATATTGTAGAAGTTTCCATAAAAGGCTGCTAACAGAGGAGAGAGGAGGAACCATTCAACCTATATAGACGGCACAGTGCAGAAGAACATGCTCAACACTTTCCAGTGTTTTCACTCCGCACGTATTCACTAATTAGCTGGAATTTTATTAAATTGACCTTCTAGTAATGCTGCTGTTAACATACTGAAGCAGGCAAAAATAAATTATTTTCTGTATTTGGGAACAGTTAAAGAATGCAGATATTATTATATTATCATATCATCTTGTCTGGCTGCCATCTCTCACTTGAAGCTCAATATGTCTAACACAGAGCTTCTTGTCTTCCCACCTACGCCCACCCTTCAATACTCCTTTTCTGTTTCTGTTGATGGCATTTCAACCGGTTCAGCAAGCCCGCAGTCTTGGTTTCATCTTTGATTCCTCTCTGTCATTTATCCCCCAGATTCAGGCCACCACCAAGACCTGTAGATTCTCCCTTTACAACATTGCTAAAATCCGTCCATTCCTCTCAGCCTCCACTGCCAAGACTCTGGTCCATGCCCTGGTGGTCTCACAACTTGATTATTGTAATCTTCTTCTGACAGAGCTTCCTCTCCCTCAACTCCATCCTTTAATCTCTGTTCAGAACTCAGCTGCACGTATCATCACATCCGCTCGCCGCTTTGACCGTGTTTCTTCTCTCCTATCCTCCCTTCATTGGCTCCCCCTCCCCTTCCGCACCCAGTACAAGCTTCTACTGTTGACTTTCAAAGCCCTCCACGGACTGGCCCCTCCTTACTTGTCTGAACTTCTTTCTCCTCACACTCCTTCTCTTCCCCTCCACTCTGGTAGTCAAGGTCTCCTGTCCCAGCCGAGGATTTCCACCGCCCTGTCCTGGATTCGTCCTTTCTTACTTGCTGCCCCTCACTTCTGGAACCTTCTTCCTCTACATGCACGCCTCATCACTTCTCTAACCAGTTTCAAAACTGAGTTAAAGACTATTGGGCTTTCTAGATTGGCAGGAAAGTGTGACATGAAGTTGCCTTTTCCTAAAGGCTTAGCAGCTGCACCGCAACCTTTAGATGGAGCTGTGCTGTTCTGCAGTTTTTAAAAAAGAAGCTGGGAAAACCAGCACCTTTTTAAAGGCGCTTCTTCTCCCCTAAAACACACACACAAAAAAAGCATTTTCATGGCACACTTTCCCTTTTTCTCATCTAAAGGCTAGAGTTTCATGCAGCCATGAACACACTTCTTTTTGCCAATCTAGAAAGCCCCAATATTGTTTAGAGAAGCGTTCCCAGATGTGTGACTTTGTCTGGCCCATTTTAACTGTGCATTATGAAGACGAGCCCTCCCTCTAGTCCATCTGCCTTGGTCCAGGCCTCAGAGGGAGAGAAGAACCACCGGACCTGATACCCTTCCCCATCACCTTTACCTTCTCCTTTTGTGTTGTGTCTTTTAGATTCTAAGCCTGAGGCAGGGAACTGTCTAATTATAAGTCTATATAAACCTACAGCACTATATAAATAAAGATTAATAATAATAATAAACTATAAAAATGTTATAACCTGAAGGGTTAATGATGAAGAACAGGGGCCCCTGGCTGCAGATCTCGTCCATTGCAAGCCTGGGTCAACTAATCTTTGGACCACACAAAATGGGTTTCTGTAGCCCATAATTTTCCAGAACTTTAGCAGAAAAAACAAACTGGAATTTTTTCTCCTCCTCCTCATCCAGTAACTAGTAAAAAGTCTGAATGCATCAGAAAAAGCAACTTCCATATGCAATTAAAATATAACCATAGCCAGAGTTTCAGGAACTTGGCCCAAGCCTTACATCCAACAGATTGAGTACCAACAGTAGTTCCTGCACTGGAAACACATCAGAAACAAGGATAAACCCAGTAATTTTCTGAGAAAACCTGACAGAATTCTTTCCACTTGTGAGTTAAAACCTGCAGTTCAAATATGTATTCCATAAGGATGTTGGGTAGAAGAGATAAACACATATTTAAAATTGTTTTTACACCTGGAATGGGAGGGGGACAATATAGAAGGGTTATGTGTTTATACAAAACTGTAATCCAAAGCAGTTTTGCCAGTGCAGTTTCAGTCCACTGATATGAAGCTGAATTGAGACCCAAGTAAGTTAATTGTCTCAAGTGAAATATATAGTTTTACATTTCACTTGAAACAAGTAACTTACTTGGGCCTAAATCTAACTTCGTATCAGTGGAGTGAAACTCTGCATTGGCAAAATTGCTCTGGACTACAGCTTTGTGCAAGCAGTTTTACAAAGAAGTTGCACAAGAGATAGTTCATCCATTTTGCAAGACGGTGTCATCCATTGATTCAACCATTAAATATGTTATTAAAAATTCCAAAAGCAAAACTTCATTTTACCATTTTATATAAGGGACACTACTTTACTACCTCATTGTATACAATGGGACTTGAGCATCCATGGACTTTGGTATCCATAGAGGGTCCTGGAATAAAACCTCAGTAGATACCAAGGACCCACTATATAACCAATTTGCTCAGGAATTTGCTTTTACTGAGTTAATTCTGAAAACTCAAGTGTAATGTCATAACTGGATGGAGTAACTGGGATTCCCCCCCCCTAAAAATCTGAAGAATTTTATAGTATGATTGGTATGTAGGAGATAGATATTTGCAGAGCTTTTGTGGTGACCACTGCATCATATCTAGTTCTGCCAAAATCTGCTGAACAGAAGCTTTTTAACATCATATACAGTGGAACTTCAGCATCTACTGGAGTATGGTTCCAGGATATCCCATGGATACCGAAATCCACTGATGCTCAATTCCTGTTATATACAATGGCATAGTAAAATGGTGCCCCTTATATAAAATGGCAAAAACAATGGCTTTTTGGATTTTGAGGGCAGAGGGAATATTATCAGGCTGTGGATGGTTGAATCTGTGGATGCAGAATCCGTGAATACAGAGAGCCAACTATATGTAGATTAGGCACATTATCTAAATAATCGATATATATAATTTAGAAATGAAAATACTTCAAAATGCACATCACATTATGCATGCTGACTGATTTGAATACTCGTCTTACTCTCAGAGGATGTCTCTAGAAAACTAGCATGTCATGGAAAGTATTCTAGCCTGCTGTTTGCTGTTTTTTATGCTGAGCGGTGCTTCCAAATAATATGCTTCCCCACCTGTAGTGTGAAATGGTACAGTCTCTGGATGTTTGAATGATGTACTTTTGCCAAAACATGTAGGTTGGCTCTCAGATACCTGAAATGCCTCCTTTGTTCCAAAATGGATTGTACACGTTAAGCCTTTCTTTGTCTAGCTCAAGTCTTACTGTTACATTCATCTTCAGAACTGCCCTTTCAGGTGGTTCCATTTATTCCCATTTTCTGAACATTATCTTTTTTTAAAAAAATGCACATAAACTCTGATTCTAAATGCACTTTGAAGGCTTTCATGGGGTGATTGGGATCTTACAGACACCAGTGACAATAATCCTCTTTGGACATGCCGATACATATTAGCAGTAGCTTATTCTACAGTAAAGAAATGGTTTGCTGTTAGCTTTATTGTATATAGAAACAGCAGGAGAAAATATGACTAATGTCGTGCGTCTGATTGCTTCTTTCCTATATAGCCAATTAAATGGCAGTTGTTTGTGCTTTCTGGGAAAGTTTGATGGCTACTGGAGAGTATGTTACATGAAAGGCATACTTATTTTTATTGCTTTTGAGAGCCTTTGCAACATTTTATAAAGCTGCTTCTGTTTTTGCATAACAAAAGGGATATGCATGTTTAATCACTAGGTGTCTTATGATAATGAGTATGTTGGCTGTATTAGCATCTGTTATAATAATACTTTACTGTGGCCATTAATGGGTAATTTTGTTCCTTCACTCTGTGCAGTGGTAGGAAAATTATTTTTGCCCATTTTATTTACATGCTATAACAATCAGATGTTATTTTCTTCCTTCCTGGGAACACTTAATTTTTCCAATTTGTTCCATTGGAGTTATGCCTCTCAATGTTAAGAAATGGGTATTTTTAAGGCTTTTATAATTTAAAAAATGACTTGAAAACCATGAAAAATAAATGCGACTGGAGTCTTGATGCAGCAGGGTACCTGTTGTCTCATAGGTTGGAATCAAAACATATTTTAAAGTCTCTATGTTGGCTATTAGTGATTGTGTACTCATTGGTTTATGTTATTTAATTATAGTATTGAAATGGTTTTCTGTGGTGATGAATCAATCCTAGCTAAGCAGCCATTTTCTTAGTGTCTTAATAGCAAGAACAGAATTTTAACCCCTGTAAGTGGGCAAAACTTGTTGCATCAGGATCTTCCTTATACCCAAGAACTGGCCCAGACTCCATGGGTCATGAAAGGTATGAAGTCTGCACAGTAATGAAACTAAGAGCACCTTGAGATTGTCTATAGCAGTAATTCTCAATCTTAGGTCCTCAGGTGTTACTGGACTGCAACTCCCATGATCCCCAGAAACCATTTGGTCAGGGATGGTAAGAACTGGTAAGAACTGTAGTCCAACAACATCTGAAGAATCCAAGATTAGGATCCACTGAGTCACAATGCTATTCATTGGAATATAGCTGCTTGTATGTTTTAAGGAACTAATAGGAATGTTTAATTCACTGTTATTATTCTATAGTTCACAATTTGTATTATATCATATTTTTAAATGATGTAATCCCACTTTGATCCTTGGGAGAAGCAGGAAATACAAATAAAAATTAATATCATCATTTGAAAGGCACAAGAGGAACAAGATTTTTTATTCCCAGTTTTATATATAAATGTAAAGTCCCAAGTTAATTAATTCTGAAAAGTTCTCTTTTGCCATTCCTTTTCAGTCTCATCTTCTGATTTTCCATGTATCAAGTTTGTTAAGTGATCCATTTTGGCTATATCTTGTACCTTAAGTAACCATTCATCAGTGGTTGATATGTTACTTGTTTTCTGGTTCTGTGCCAGAAATGATCTTCTTGCAGTAATCTTATACAGTATTTTTTTTCCAGCGTTGTTTTTGCCAATTCTGTTGGTAACTTCTATTGCTAACTGAGACTAAGAAGGGATAGCAAATAGTTAATAAATACTGCAAAAATAGATGGAAATAAAGTAGAGAATGAATGATGAAATAATAACAGGATTAAGGAAACAACAGGAATACTGAAGTTAACCAGAGACATGGCAATAAGCGGAAGTGGAATTAATTTACAAGAAACAATCAAGTGTTACCATTAGAAGTATAAAATAAGGGGTGCAACTAGAAGAAGAAGAAAACAGCAACTTGTAAAATGTAGAAAGTTTATTTAATTTCAACATAGTTAATGTAAATAGCAAGACAATAATCATAATTTGTATATAAGCAAGACAAGAACATTAATCTATGTATATATAGTGTTATATCAATAAAAATATTTTAAAAAGAAAAGTTCTCTTTTGCAATTGTTGTCTATGCAAGCAAAAGTTATATATATGATTAGCAAAACTAAATATGTAGCTTTGGAGAGTTTTTTGTTGTTTAAAATTATTCTTTTGAGCAGATTCTTATCTGTCACATCGATCTGAACTTTTAGGCCTCAAGTGCTGTCAAATACAAAGCATAAAATAATAACCAATTGTCAAAAGAAAAATCAAAGGGACCACATATCGAGAAATATACTATGAAAATGATATATAATTACGGTTAGAGACAGAGCTGCTCCCCTCTATTCAGGCTTAATTGGGTAAAAAAGGCAACGTGCAAGGAATAGCTAATGTGTCACTCCCACAAAATTAGGTTCCATTCTGATGGCTGATTAAGGTTGCTGTAAGCAGGAGGAGTTTCAACATTACCTTCAGTTGGAGTAGCTACAAAATCCTTGTTGCTTGTTAATGAAAGGGGAAAACTCTGAGTGCTTTGACATTAGAGGAAAGGCACTGAAACAATCCTGCATAAATCTGGCTACCAGTTCAATAAAATGTGCATCTCATGCCTCTGTATTGACTTTCTCTTCATACAGTGAAAACACTGTTCATGTAATATATATGCAAAGTGCTGAACTGTGCATAATAGTGGGAAACAAAGAGTTCATTGACACTGGCCAGCATACTCTGGGCTGCTCCCAGAGTATTCTGGCCCTGGAACTGGCCTGGTTTCTCTATGTTATCTCTGCACCCTGTAGCAATGCATGTCATGTGTTCCTTTGCAATAGGGTAAGTGCAAGCTTACTTGTACCACAAGGCAAGAAACTAACTTTTTCTCTACAGGATTTCCCTGATCAATTTGGTGGTTTCTTATCTGTGGGTCAACCTCATACCAGAAGCCCCACACCAGGAAGCCCCACACCCCCATACTGGGTGACACCAGGGGCAGGACACCACTGCTTCACCATATCATTAAGAGCGTGATACAATACATGTCTGCTTAGCTACTCAGTGTCATCAATGGGGTTATGTCTCAGAGAAAAAAAGGTACAGTGTGGCAGCCTCACTCACAGTTCTGCACCAAGATAAGAAATTGGGTGTAGGTGCAAGAAGGCTTCTCTCCAGCATCTTCAAAATTTCTAATGTTTCAGCATCATGACAGGAAAGTATTTTTGGCTGAATATAATCTAATCACATTTGAAAGTCCACATAATTACCAACCCAGTAGTTGAGGGTGTCTTCAAAAGAGACCATCCTCTAAGAGATCTTCTAACAGAAAATTGTCTGTAAAGGTTGAGTTCTGGCAGCCAAACATTACTGAGTATAACAGTGTCTGTATAGACTGCTGAGTTCATTTGGATGTTCCACACTCTTACTGTGTCATAAGTTACAATCAGTGCAGATTCAAATGTTGATATTTACATAAATATATAATATATTTGAATAGTAAGGAGCCCCTAGCCCTCCAGATTTCGTTAGATGGCTACTCATTATCCCCAATACCAGCTAGATAGCAGAAGTTGATGGAATATGGAATTTAAAAATATCTGCAGGACCACTATTTTCTCTGCCCTGTTAGATTACTCTGCTGAAGAAGTTATCAGATTGGATCCAAAGACAGACGTACTTAGAACAGACTCACTGAAATCAGTAGGACATGAGTTATTCACAACTAACTTAAATCTCTTTGATTTTAGTGGATCTGCTCTAAGTTTGATTACTGTATATACCCATGTATAAATTGGCCTATGTATAAGTCGACAGCAGGTTTTGGGGCCAAAATTATGCATATTTATATAACCCTTGGATAAGGCACAGGTCTTTGCACAGAGAGAGGAAAGCTCAAGCATCACATCACCATTTTCCCATGCAGACATTCAAAAAAGCCTGATAAGTTAAGGTACAGTATTAACTCTTTTGGGAAAAAAAGAACTTTCCCCCTTTCTGGGTAGAAAGCCAATAGTCCATCCCAGAAGAATTTTTAAAAAGCACCCCATCTACTCTGTTGGAGCTCTTTTGAGCAAAATACCAAGAAGCCGCCATTGCCATTTTCCCTCCTGGGTATTCAAAAAGGCTGGAAGCAGCACCACAGCAGAGAGAGTAGAGGGGCCAGCATTTCTTTTAGGTTCTCCCCTTTCGCCACTCTCTCAGAGAAGGAGATGGTTCCTTTTTTGTGATAAAAGTTAACAGAGTCAGCATGGTTTAGTGGTTTGAGTGTTGGGCTACTATTCTGGAGATCAGGGTTTGATTCCCTACTCAAGCCTAAAAACCCACTGGGTAACCTTAGGGCAAGTCACAATCTCTCAGACTCTCTCAGCAAATCCCCTCTGAAGAAACTTGCCAAGAACACCCTATGAGAGAAGACGGTGCAGTACTTACATTGATTGACCCATGGATAGGTTGACCCAGGTTTTTTGGGTTGATTTTTCTACTAAAATTTCTGACTTATACATGAGTATATACAGTAAGTCTGGATCCACCTAAGTGATCCTGATTTAAATTGGATTTACTGTATCTATTAACATACTTTAACTCTGTTTCCAAATCTAAAAGTGGGGAAAAAAACCAATGCTTTAATGGCAGTTTTGAAAATGACAATTTCTTGGCAAACACAATCACTTCAGTAACCACATTTGCTCCGAAGACATGACAGAAAGGTTGCACCTTAGACCTTTGTGTCAGTGAGTGAAAAATAGGCAGATGTCAAAATAAACTCTGTATAATCTATGACCCACACAGTGACTAATTGTTTATAAATTTGTTGCATTGAGTAATCATACCATTTGCTGTATGGAGAAAGGAGTGGTAAGAACAAATGGATACAAGATCCTATTCATTATTCTGACTTGGAGAATTGCTCTTCCGATGAGACAATTGATTTATCAATTGCTCAGACATTTCAAAAGAATGACCCTTCCTTCCCAGAAATAAAAATGTTTTATTAAGTAAAGTACCCATATCAAGTAGTTTGGTTTTGGTAAAATAAGGTGAACCACATTTATGAGATACATGCACATATTTGCAGTGAGAGAGAAGTAATTGGACTGATGCAGATAGTTAGGATTGAACAGGACAGGGGTATAGCTACAGAAGGAGCAAAATGAGAACACTGCATCCTCCAGTAAGAATTCTGTTCCCCTCATGAAATTTTCATATATGTCCATTTCTCTCATTGCAGAGGGTGAGACAATAAAAATAATTTTTGTTGTTTCACTCTTGTATTTGCTGTGTTCACATTTCCCTAGCAATATACTTTTTGTAAGGATGCCTTAACTGTCTTTTAAAATGCTCAACTGAATTTTAAGTCACTGCAATACCAGCAATTTAGGTTTTGTTTGAATTTAGTTTCAATGAACTGATTTTTTGAAAACATAAAGGGATGTATCAATAGTCATAAAGTTGAGAAGAGAGGTGGGTTTGGTATGTTTTTAAAATACTTGGTCACAGTTATTGTCCTAATCCCCAGGTTCTTCCAGGCTGCAAATGTAGGTTTTATTAGGACTTGGCACTATCAGACATGCTGTCAGGATTATGGCCCAGATATGATCCTGCCATGCGTAATTGCAATACCAGTATACGTCTGTAGTAATACTGGATGATAGGATGTGCTACACTACTGGTGGTGGTGGATGGAATAATAATAATAATAATAATAATAATAATAATAATGTTTATTTATTTCCCACTTCTCCTCAAATCTTGAGGTTGGATACATGTTAAAACACAATCAAAAATACATAAACCCACAATTAAAATACAATAAAATAAAATCTTTAAAATACACTCTTAAGAGTTCATATACAGAATAAAAATCATCATTTAAAATTGACTGGATATTCCTGCCAGGAGAGATATATCTTTGGAGCCATTTTAAATGCAGTCAGCATTTTAAGCTGTCTCATCACTTTCTTTGTCTGAGGGCATCAGACAAAAATGTTGTTTAGGAAACGATTGCCAGTCAAGTCATGGGCAGGTGGAGCAAACATTTCCCAGAGGACCTAAGTATACAGGGAAGATTGTATGGGAGAAGGCAATCCTGTAGGTAACCTGGACAAAGTAACCAACACCTTCTACTTTGCACCGGAAATTAATTGGCAGCCAGTGGAGTAATTTTAAGATCAGTGTGATATGATCATTTCTGGATGTACCTGTAATCAGTCTGGCTGCCATATTCTGAACCAACTGCAGTTTCTGGACTTGGTACAAAGATAACCCAATCTATAACACTTTGCAGAAGTCTAGCCTTAACATTGCCAGATAAAATTTTCTGACTATGCTGAGGCTTGCATTTCTGAACTGGTTAGCCACTACACGACACATACAATGAAGGAGCTCTGTTGTCATAGTTACATTGACAATGAAAGGTCTCGGCCAGTGTTCATCATTGTCATGTAGCAAAAAAGCTGGCATCGTTATGATAGGTTTTAAATGGTTTTAATCAAACAGATTTTTGAATTGTTTTTAATAAGTATTATATAACTGACATTTTAAATCTATATTGATGTTAATATATAAGAACAGCCTTGAGTCCCAGTATTGGGGAAAGGGTAGGCTATGCATGAAGAAAGAAGTTGCATCTGCCATGGCTGAATTCTATGGATTTCTGAGATTTTTAGTTTTGTAAAATATTTAGCCTTCTCTGTCATAGAGCCTTAGTACCACAATAAACCCCAGGATTCCATAGTGTTGAGCCATGGCAGTTAAAGTGTTGTCAAACTGCATTAGTTCTGCAGTGCAGATGCAGCCCAAGGAGAAGGACACGGATGAGGAGATTTTTAAAAACCAAAATGACTGCACTCTGGTGTAAAAGACATTCTCTTGTCATATACTTCATGACCACCCCAACACCTACAATAGAGCAGCTGTGTTTGTGACTGCACCAGCCAGTACTTGATCCATATGATATTCCTCCTCCACCATTTAGTAAGGACACTTCCCAGTAATGATACCATGGGACCTTGGTATCCCCTGGGGTGTGGTTCCAGGACCCCCATGAATAACAAAATCCATGGATGTCCAAGTCCCATTAAATACAATGGCACAGTAAAATGGTGTTCCTTATATAAAATGGCAAAATCAATATTTGGAATTTATACTTTAAAAATTTTTTTCAAGCCGTGGATGCTTAAATCCATGGATAAAAAAAATCCATGAATAAGGAGGGCTGACGTAAAAGTAAAACTGCTATTGCAATGTTGTAACAATTACCTTCTGGATAGTTTAAGGAGAAATTTTTGTTCAGTTTCCAAATATCCACCATTGCAGTAACTTAAAAGTTTAGCCAAACATTTAGAAATACACTTTAGGTATCCAAAGAGAAGGGGCAAACAAAGTTGCTCAGGGAATATGAACACAGCAAGTGTAAGAGTTCAAGATGTTAATGGTAGAGCAGAATTCTTGGGGGGGGGGGGGGCGTCAGTGCCCTCCTTTTGCCACTCATTTAATGAATTTACAATTTATAACTTGTGAATTACACTTATAATTTAGATATACTTGCAGTATTGGAAAAAGGAACACATTACAAGTATTTCTTTCTTTGTAACCATTTATTCCAATGTTCTGGAAAGAAGGAATCACATGAGAGCTTGCATCCAAAACCTGTGGATGCTTCAGGAACACATTTCAATGATGAAACCTTATCTAAATCAAATTACTGAAGTGTCTGAAGATTTGCCATAATCTCTGTCCCATCATTTTTTAAAATTATACTACAGCCCTTACTTTTGAGAATAAGGCAGTGCTATAAATGCATTCTCCTCTGACTGGCAGAACCCATTCCTTCATTAAGAACTCACAAGCAAATTCCAATTTTCATCTTTTCTACTCTTGCTGCTGAAGAATATTTGATTTGTGCTTCTTTTTTTCAAAGGTAAAATTCTGATGAGTAATTATTTTGATATTCACAGTCCAATAGTTTTGCCTGTCAGAAACCAAGGCTCAGTTAGTGCAATTAGAAATTGGATGGGCTGTTTAATTTGGTCTCTCTCTCTCTCTGTCTGTCTCCCTCCTTCCGTCCCTCCCTCTTTTCTGAACAGTAGTCTTTCCAAGGGATTCCAAACAAAACAGCTTCATTTATATACCGCTTCATACCCTTAAGGAGTGTCTAAGCGGTTTACAACTGTAAGCTATTTGCCCCCCAACAATCTGGGTACTCATTTTAGCGACCTCGGAAGGATGCAAGCCTGAGTCAAGCTTCAGCCCTTTGCTGGTCTTGAACTCGCCACCTTCTGGTTTTGAGTGAGTGGCTGCAGTACAGGCATTTAACCACTGCGCCACCAGGGCAAAACAGTGAATGCCTTTTTAGGATGGAATCCATGGTTTTTTCCATGCGCTTGGCAAAGGTAGATTTATAGCTCTAGCATGAAAAAAGAGCTGAAATGGCACTTCTCAGCTCATGCATTCAATAAGGAAGCTTCCACATTGGGGTCAGAGGGAATAATGTAGAACAGATTTATTCTCCTCTCTCTTTTCGTTTTTAAACTTCCATTTGAAGCTCTATATTTGGTTTTATGAGTCTGTTCATTGGTTAAGGGGCTTGATTTATGTGTGCAGTATATATCCTGGCTATGCTGAAGACAGTTTGCTATGAAGTAAAAGGGACAGAAGAATGGTCTGTTTGTTTTTATTTGGAAAATAAGCTTATTTCATTTCCCTGAATTGCTATGAATGAGCAATGCAATACCTGTTCAGAAGGTACAGTATAATAAGCAAGGCAGCATGCTAGTTTTATGAAGCTGTCTGTTATTGCTAAAAACAATAAAACTGGTAGACCCTGAATTAATGGTGGGCAACTATGGCATCCTTATTGCTCTCATGACAAAACATTGAGTAAATGATGCACAATAAATTGAAATGCACTACTAATGGCAGAGATCTGGTTATATGTCCGTGATGAAAGTATAGAAGCTTCCTCTATAAGCTAAAAATGTCTGTATTGTTGAAATCAGCCAAGCTGTAGCTATCTTAGCTATATATTTCCATATAGCCAGCTCTACTTGCAGTAATTCCAGAGGTCATGAGGTTGCAGTCTGCTGGTCTGAAATATAAATTCACATAAATACTTATTTTTGATTAAACTGTTTCCTCCAATCTGACAGCTTTACATAATTTCCAAGGATACATTGATTCAAGGTTCTCTCTCCTTCCTGAGCATATCCATCAAACTAGTGGTTAATCATGACACTACAAAAGAAGTCAGTGGCTTTCATTAAGACATGGATCCCTAATGTCATTCTGAATTTCAAAGTCTTATAAAATGCAAGAGTATGCTATCAGTAGGACTGGCTAATTGCATTTAGCTGTCAACTTGACCCTTACTGCTCTGGTCAGTCTGGTCTACCCAAAATATAATCTGATTTTCTGAAATTGAGAGATGAGCCTCTTTTCAAAATTGGAAAGTAGTTATGTAAATTTCTCTCTTTATTCTTCCCCTTCCCTGGATGGAGGCAGGAAATTTTATTGTTATTCTTGCTCCTCTATGGAGAGTGAGATATTTCAACTTGGTTGCCCCTTACAGAAAAGCAAACTATTCCTGACAAATTCCCCAAGAATGAGGACCATAAAATACTCAGCTGGCTTAGGGAAAGCCTAACTCATCTTGCAATTAGCCATGTGAACCATAAATTCCATTAGCAGTATCTAACAATGAAGGATGGTCTGTGTTTATCTTTACAGTGGCATTCCCTCTTCCTACAGCCCAATGGAGTAATTCAAATTGCCTTGACTGAGATGAACACAATTAACTTATCTAGGTGATCATACTGTCACTGTGTGTGCTTATGTACAATCTCAGATGCCCATGAAATACAAAGGCATACATATACTTTTATGATTTGACACTACAATCGATCTTTTGATGGTGACTGGAGAGTGTCATAAAACCCTCAGCTGTCTTTCAATTCCTCAGTGTCTAACAAGGAAGGATGGGCTATGATTATCATTAAAATTGAATTCCTTCCTCTTCTTTCCCCTTCCCCTCCAGCAGTCAACTGGAGCAATTCAAATTGCCTTGACTGAGCCTCACAGAATTAAAATTAATGAGAGCTTGTAAACACTTGAGCTAAGCATTGAGAAACACAAAAATCTTGTATGGTTTAACAAACAACAAAAAGCTTTCATCACATGCTTAGTAAAAGGTATGCATTTTATTTGTATTTCATACTAATCTACGCTATAAACCAGCTTGGTTTTCATTCTGAGAGAAAAGTGAGTTATAAATTAATTAAATGAGATAAAAATAATTAAAATAAAATATTAAACTCTTTGACTTTCCTACAACTTGGAATTGAAATGGATTTAGTTGGCATTAATTGGCACTTGTTTTTTCTATAAGTATTTACACACACACACACACACACACCACTTGTCAGAAGCATCTTGGGAGCAATTATATCTATGAGTCTTCCTGGGTAAGTCTGCATCAGTATGTTTTTGTTTACTTCCTTCTTGTACCAATTTTGAGTTGTTATTCCACTTTATATATTTCCACCTTTGGACATTTTTCCCACCTTCACAGTATGAACATCTTGTGTCCATAAAGTGCTAACAATGCTAGTTAAATCCAATTTATTTCCAGGGTATAACACAACAAAATGTTAAAATGTCAAGAGGAAGGAGACAATGCTTCTTTAAGGCACTCTGTTTTCAGAGCTGTGATAGTGAATTTTAAAGTACAGGCTTTCATCATGATTGTCCCGATTGTGAGATTTCCAATGAGTATCCAAAAATACAGATACTGTAGCTGTGGTAATACGTATTAGTGAACCAGTTCTGTCAGTTTCTGTCTCCCTGGGTCTTAATTGCTATCCAAAATACTTTGCATTACAGTAACTCACAACAGTATATTACCTGTTACTGAAAAGATCATAGCTGGTGAATAAGAAAGTTTAACTTGGGTTTCAGTTGCCATAATTGTCTGTGACGGTCCACAAGCCTCAGTGCTTCAACACTCTGAAAAATCAGGAAAAATGTTCTCTGAAGATATTATCCTTTATCTTATCCTAATGGCCCAACAGAATGCAGGAAGATGGCTTATATTAAGATCATCAGACTATTTGTAAAAGTATTGCTTTGGCTGTTTGGCATTGTTGTTCCCCAGAATTTAAAAACAGAGGTCTTTCCCACCCCTACTTGAAGATGCCAGGGATTCACCTGTTTGAATGTAATGGATATGTTATTCATGAATGTCCACCTGTAGATTATACAGTGGGCCTGCCACATTTACTGGGGTTAGGAGCACAGGACCCCTGTGAAAGTGGAAAAACTGCAAATTAAAAAAACACTATCTTTGTAGGAATCTCTCAGTCTTCTGGGGCAATTCTATGGTCAAGATCTGCATTGAAGGGCCTCCACATGCTTAGAGAAGTGTTCTCTCGAGGAATCTCTAGGTCCTCTAGTGTGACTTTTGGTAGGTGATGACAATATAGTCACACTGGAGGACCTAGAAATTCCTAGAGAGAACATATTAATTAAATCCGCAAAAGCCATAGCTACAAATGTGGAGGTCCAACCGTTCATTTGTAAATGCAGTAGTGAATTTTAGCCATAACTCCTAAAGGGGTCAAGATGCTATAGTGTAATGGGACTTGTAATAGGAAAGAGAAGTAAGAATATGCAGCACCCTGGGTAAGTAAACCTCAGTGTCACTGAGAAATGGCACATGAATCAACATTTTTCGTTTTCTTCTAATAAACTCTTTGAGACTGTAATCTGGAGTCCTGCTGAGGGAAAGTGAATGGGGAGAAAAGCTTGCCATATACCCTAAACAAGGCTGGGGAATGCATGGCCTGCCAATTGGTGGACTGCAATTCCCTTCAGCCCTAGCCAACATAGACAATGATGGAAGAAGATGAGACAATAACATATGAGAACCATATGTTTTAAACACTGCCACCATGCGCAGTATTCAGTATTTTCTCCAGATCCTATAAGTGAGGCGTCTAGCGACTCCGTTGCTGTCACATTACTGGATGAGTTTCAATCTGTAAGTACCGATGACGTGGACAAGCTACTTGGAAGTTTGTGGAAGACGACTTGCCCTCTCGCTCCTTGTCCATCTTGGCTGGTCGTTCAGGGAGGGGACGCACTGAGAACGTTTCTTCGGAATACGATCAATGCGTCCCTCAGGGAGGGCACTTTACCATCTTGCCTTAAGGAGGCGGCAGTCAAGCCCCTCCTGAAAAAGCCCTCCCTTGATCCCCAGACAGAAACAATTACAGTGGTCCCCCGGGTTACGAAGGTAATCCGTTCCGGATTACCTTTCGTAACCTGGAAGCTTTCGTTTCCTGGGGGACCGCTATTCGCAACGGACCGCACGGCCAATTTAAAGGGGCCGTGCGGGGTTTTTTTTTCCGTATCCCGGGGGATCTTTTGGATCCCGGGGGATACGTTAGCAGTCCCGCCAGTTTCGGATCCCGGGGTTTTCGTAACCCGGGGGATTCGTAAACCGGGGGACCACTGTACAGACCAGTGTCCTTGCTTCCATTCTTAAGCAAGGTGATCGAGAGGACGGTCGCCACCCAACTCCAGGCAGTCTTGGATGAAGCCGATTATCTTGATCCATTTCAAACCGGCTTCAGGACAGGACATGGAGTGGAGACTGCCATGGTCGCTCTGACCGACGACCTCCGCTTGAGCATTGACAGGGGTAGTGTGACCCTGTTAGTGCTCTTGGATCTCTCAGCGGCTTTTGATACCGTAGATCACTCCATCCTCTTGAGTCGACTGAGGGAGTTGGGGATCGGGGGCACTGCTCTTCAGTGGTTCCGATCCTTTCTCTCTGACAGATCTCAAAGGGTGAGGCTCGGGGACAGTTGCTCCTCCAAAATTAAGCTTAATTGTGGCGTCCCTCAGGGCGCCATCCTGTCCCCGATGCTATTTAATATCTACATGAAGCCGCTGGGCGAGATCATTCGGAGGCATGGAGCTCAGTGTCTTCAGTATGTATCTCTCCATGACCAGATCGTCGGCTCAGACTTCAGATGGCGTCTCTCCTCTTAATGACTGCCTTGCAGCGGTAATGGACTGGATGAGGGAAAACAGATTGAAGCTAAATCCAGACAAAACAGAGGTACTAACAGTTACTGGTTCGAAACCAGGCTTGGGAATACACCTTCCAGTCCTAGGTGGAGTCACACTCTCCTCTAAGGACTCTGTTCGCAGTCTGGGGGTACTCCTTCACTCATCACTTCACATGACCAGTCAGGTGAATGCGGTAGTCAGGAGCACCTGCTATCAGCTTCAGCTGATATGCCAGCTGCGCCCTTTCCTGGATACGAAAGACATGGAATCTGTGGTACATGCCCTAGTAACCTCACATCTAGATTTCTGTAATGCGCTCTACATGGGGCTTCCCTTGTGCCTAACCCGGAAACTTCAATTAGTTCAGAACATGGCAGCCAGGCTTATCACAGGAACATCAAGGAGAGAGCACATGCTTAAAGCTCTCCACTGGCTGCCCATTAGTTTTCGGGCACAGTACAAGGTGTTGGTATTAACCTTCAAAGCCCTACATGGCTCAGGCCCGTCTTACCTTAGGGACCGCCTCTTCCCATACGAACTGCCCTGCACACTTCAGTCCTCTGGGAGGAATCTGTTGAAGCCTATGAAAACCAGGCTGTCGCAAACCTCCCAGAGGACTTTCTCAGCTACTGCCCCTAAACTTTGGAATGACCTGCCGGACGAGATGCGTCTCATTACATCTTTGACCAGCTTTAAAAAGGCTTTAAAGACGCATCTCTTCCAGCAGGCCTTCCCCTGAAGAGGGAATAATATATCACCAACCCCTGACCCTAATAATGCAAATGAAAATGTAAATGGCATCGGGGGATTAACTCTAGCTGTCCCTCTGTTCAAACCTTCTGATCTCACCCACTGGGGATTGCACTTGTACTGCTCATCAACTGCACTTTATTTTTATTATTTTAAAATTTTTTAACTGATGTCAATTTTAACTAGTTTTGATTTAATCTAGTCTTAAGGGAGGGAGGTTGGGAAGGGATTTGACTGCTGTTTTATTCTTGTATTTTTTAATTTGCTGTACCCCGCTCTGCGTATTCTATTAGAGAAGTGGGTTATAAATAAACATTATTATTATTATTATTATTATTATTATTATTATTTAGTATTCAGTATTCAATATTTAAATTGACCCTGCCATAACCACAATAGATACTGTTGCCTTTGTGAATGTAGTCATTTTCTAGATCTTAATAGTGCTGATAGGTAGCCAAGCTCAGCATGGTTGAGAATGCATATTGTAAATTGTATACAGACTTAATTAATCAACTTCACACTTTAGAAGTAAATGAAGAAATTCATTAATCTCTAAAAGTTTTTTTTTTTAAAAAAAAAATACATCTTCAACTAGATTTTTAAAGAGAATCTTGCTAAAAGGTATGTCTTCTGTAGATTATAATGACAATGAGAATGATCTTTCTCGCCATATCTCAGTGAGAAAATTCCATTCCATAACCTTTTCCCCCATGAGCCAAATCTTTTCTCTGTTCAGAAGAAAGATTTAATACCTTGATAGACTGTTAATTTATAGGCTTACTGGCAAGCAATCTTTAATCATTGATCAGTAATTAGCCTCCAGCCTAGGTTTTATACATAACAATAGGCTGTATTCTATTTTCCTTGAGTTTCCTGCATTAGTGAACAGATATGACATTCAAGGTTTACAATAAACATTGCAGGACTGAGGCAAGACATTTCAGCTAAGTCAGTTTGCCCTACATTGTAATACCCTAATCTAGTTTTATTAATATATTAAGACTAACTGTTTAATCCATTTTTAGGATTATTGGATTTTTTAGGATCATTGGATTACATTTATTCTAGATAATTTAAACCAAAGAGGGATTATAAATGGTCCCTTTAGAGAAAAACCATATGTCTATTACTCAGAGGTAAAGGGGGAATGCTTTGGGTGATCTGTTCATAGGATTGGAGCTGCAATCAAATGTTATGGGTTTTTTTCTGAGATGTTTTGAACTTTTTACAGATGTGGGACTCTTCCATTGTCCCATACATTCATGTTTGCATACCCCTGGAGGGTATATTCCTCTCCTTCAGTGTTTAATTTTAGTTTTAGAATATCTCAACAGGGCTATGGTTGTGGGTGGATTGTACAAAGTGAAGTCAATGGAAAATTCTGACATTGACAGTTACAATGCTAAAAATACGATTTCTTGTGAACTGATTTCTTTCTCAAAACCTTTGCTTTTTTAAAAAATATATATTGTAACTGCATCTAAGGGCATGATAGCCACCAAACATTTCCAAGTTTCATAATAATGTGATCTACTAAACTTGAACAGGTAAAGTAATTACTTTTTGCTTCCCTACAAAATACCAGAGGAAAAAGCAAAACTTCTGTCACAGTTCTTGGTGACTTATGGAAAAACTTAATGGACATGACAGGACTGAGTTATTTCCCAGGTGTGAAATAATATAGCCTTATGTCTCATTGGCTTCTTTAGCTCTAGAATTAAGTACAAACATTTTGCCCATAAAGGAATTGCCTGGGAAATGCTCAACTGAATTGAGACTGGAGCTAAAAGAAAGAAGCCAAAATTGGTTTGAGAGGGCAAATGGCCTATTCGTTTGAATTTTGTATTATGTGACATGTGTAAAAACAACAAAATGGCAAAAGATTTCCTTGAGGGTTGTTTTCCCCCCTCCTTTGAATAACTGAACAGACTTTAAACACATTTGGGGAAAAATGGTAAACAGAGTTTTAAACACAAATCTAGATGTAACAGAAAGGACTATGAAACAAATAGATTGCTTTTGTTTGTTTTGCATTTGTTCTGGGGGACAGCTTTGAATTGCAAAATACATGGCAATTGTACACAGCCCATCCATAGCCTAATGGGTCCCTGTGGTGATATCAAGGATGAAGAATTCTGCACTGTACTTTGGATGCTTAATTCCAAGGAGGAGGTGGTTTTTTTGTGCAGAAAACCATATGCCACATCATTTTAAAATTATTATATAGGTGCCGAAGTATGCTCCAATACTGCTAGAGGAATGGATTCCCCCACCCTGGGGGAGTGATAGCCAAGTGGCAGATGCTAGAGTGGTGGGGCCATGATGGAAGCAGTGTGATTCCCCAACTTTAGACTGAAGGATTTAGTGTTCTTTGTCATTTGTCACCTAACCTGTGTCTTTTTTCTCATCACCAAATGGTTACTTGGGCTCTTAATTCATGATCAACAGTTTGTTCCAAAAGGGCAGATTTAGCATCAATAATCCACTTAAGCATTCTTAAGGATGGGACTTATAAAGTACAGTAATTAGTTTAATAATCTTTTAGGCTAATTTATTAAAATGGACATTGTAGCAAATATAAACACACGCACACTCTCCTTGGGAAGGAACATAGATTTCTCATATGTAACTTATATATTGACTTTATATTTCATGTACATCATATTAACATCTCACATAGCACTGTCATATAATCCATACAGACTTGCATTTGCATAGAGTACATCACTTCCTTGGATGCTTATCACTTCCTTGGATGTTTCAAGAGGGCTCTTAAGACGGATCTGTTCCGGTGGGCTTACCCACCAGATCTACTTTAATTGATCAGGAATGGATAGAAAGAACTAGATCCACAATAGATATGGTAGCAATTGCTGAACTAAGGACAGAATATGTAGTTAGTTTTATTGATTATGTAATTGTTTTTAATGTTTTTTAGAGTGTATTGAATTGTACATGTATTTTTAACACTGTTGGAATCCTGCCTTGATCCGAAGGAAGAGGCGGGAAATACAAATAAATATTATTATCATGTCATCTAACAGATGATTCTCTATACATTAATATGTAGAGGAACCTAAACATGTATATGACATCTATGGATGAAACATACTAGTATTGCAATACACTACATCTGTTACATATTTTTTATAACAGGCATTTATCTGTCCAGATAAGAAGTATTTATTTAGTGTGGTCTATTTAATTGTCTATTTAATATTGAGAGAAGAGGTTCTCTCTTTCTCTCTCCTACTAGCATTTTAAGGGCACTTACCAGCTGATCTTGGAAACTAAGCAGAATCAGCTCTGGTTAGTACTTGGCTGGGAAACAAAAAATACCAGATGCTGTAGGCTATATTTCAGAGGAGGGAACTGGCAAAACCACCTGTGAGTATTCCTTGCCTAAGAAAACCTTACAAAATTCATGGGGTCACATGAGACAATTTGTGACTTGGAGGCAAATGTACATATATACACACAACAGCTAGGCACAGAAACAACAGCATAAAAGTTGAGAAAAAACAGTTGGGCTCACCCTCATTGGAAGCTGAATAAACAGCCTTACTCTCATGTTTTAGGAAATAGTTTTCTTACTAACTCCAAAATTTATTTGTCCAGTCAGAGAAGAATCCAGCTAATCCACATTAATGTCAACAAGAATTCTCGCATGTAAACTAAAATGAGATCTCACTAGCCATTTATGGTCACTTTGGACTTTTCACATGGGGAAAATTGTGTTTAAACATTGGTTATCCCATGAAAATCACACAATCGTGATTAGCATTTTCACATGATGTTGCGATTAAATTGCCATTATCCCGGGAATAAACTGACAATAAACAGCAACAAATCATTCATGGGGAAATCCCATGAATGATTTGTTACTATTTATTGCCTGTTTATTCCCAGAATAATGGCAATTTAATCACAATTTGTCGGAAAATGTTAATCGTGATAGTATTATTTTCACAGGATATTTGATATTTAATTCCCCTATTTTTCCCATGTGGTAGTCCTAAGAAACCAATCACTGACCATTGTTGTGCTGCCGGTCTGCCAACAGATGGTTACATCAAATATGAGTCAACCATTGTATCATTGCATCAGCCTGCTTAACACTAACATGTTGTTGTTGTGTATCTTCAGATTGTTTCCAATGTATGGTGAACCTAAGAAAAAACTATTATGGTTTTTTTTAGAAAGATCTGTCCAGATGGGGGTTGCCTTTGCTCTTCTCTGAGGCTGAGAGAGTTTGATTTACCCAAAGTCACCTAGTGGGTTTCCTTAACCAAGAAGGTATTTGAATCCTGGTCTCTAGATTCTTGGTTTAACCACCATAACAGACCAGCTCTCAACACTATCATTCCCATGAACAATGCTTTTTTTGTTGTTGTTGTTTCTTTTCCATACTCTGGTCAGTTGTTTACTACAGTATTTGCTCCATGGGATATTTTTCTCTTATCAACTTTGTTTTGGTTTAAGGAGCCCTGGTGGTGTAGTGGTTAAGTGGTGATACTGCAGCCACAATGTTGTGAGTTCAATCCCAGCGCTCCAAGGTTGACTCAACTTTCCATCCTTTTGTACTGTAGGTCAATAAAATGAGTACCCCTCTTGCTGGGGGCAATTGGCTTGAAGACTGTAAACCACTTAGAGAGTGCTGAGTTCATTATGAAGCAGTATAGAAATGTAAACGCTATTGCTATTAGGTGACTAAGAGCAGCTAAGCTGATGTTTCTTACACTGACATATTGGTTTTTACTTTACACAGACACATGCATGTTCATAATATATAGGCATCAGGGACTTACATTTTGCTAAACATATATCACAATAGTCCTCTGACAGTAATAGCTCTGTATACCTTATGGCATCTCCCCATCCCATATGCTAGCCTGCTGCTCTCAGGTATAATGGAGAACATCAGCAGTCCAAGCAGGCATGGATGGGACCCATCATGGCTGGCAGCTCCTATGTCATTGGACTGGCAAATCAGCTCTGTTTCAGGCCACATCCAAGATGCTGAACTTAAGGATTGTACAGACAGCCAAATTTGTTTGAGCCAAATCAGGGTCACGGTAACCACACACTGTGACCCTGATCTGGCCTTTACAAAAAAGTGGCTCCTTTTTGCACCCTGTAAAGGGCATTATAGCTGTGTTGCTGTGGCTTGGCAGCACTCCTTCAGTACTGCATCATCTGTATGCACCACCAGAGGAATGCCATGATGCTGTGCACTGTGTGGCATGGTGCAGTATGCAGTGTCATGCCTCCCTGGGGGCAGAGCCAGGGCATGCATCATGGAGACACAACGCTCTGACTCCATCCCCAAACTGGCCCAAACTGCTGGCCTGAACAGCCCCTTAATCTGAGATAGGGTTCTGCTCAGGTTTGGACTAAAATCTAGATTTACACCCCTTTCCAGCAACTGACAGGGAAGCCACCAGCCATTGCTCAGTGGGAGAGCAGAGTTTAATATGTTTGTGGCTCCAAGTATAATATGAGCCAGAGAAAAACTAAGGGGCAAGCATCATGAGTTGCCAGAATTTATATTATATGTGGACTATGAATGACATTTTGACTTCAAATGTTTTGATGCGGACATTTACAGGGTAAAATTGGTAAGGGAGTAAGTAGCTCCCTAGTAACAGTTAGTTTCTTCAGAGCCATTCATTGTTTCCAGTTTAATCATTTACTGTTTCATAATCTGTTGAATTTGTTTGATTAAATTGTGTCAAGGAATACAGACATTCATATTCTGTTAATTCCTTCCCCAAAGGGAACTAATTCAACTCATACTAAGGAATATGTGACTTGTGAACATTTTATTTGTTTCTTTTCTTCCTGGATACATTTATATTCTGCCTTCAACCCTGGAAGCTCAAGGCAATGAACAACCAAGGCAACATAAATTAAAAGTGGAAAACATCAGTTTCAGAAACAATAAATCACTAAAACAGGAGTAGAGGAAACAAAGACAACACCTCCTCCTTAGGGATGGAAAGAATGCTTGCCATTGTTAATTTCTTGCCTTAAAAAGGGTATCCTAATATTGAGGAAACTCAAGAATAACACAGTGGCAAGAATTTGGGCCATTTTGGCTAGTAATTGCATATGCCAGAGTATTACAAGAAATTATTCCATTATAAATACAGGGTTTTTTAATGAATTCAATGGGGAAGATTGTGCAAAAAAAAAGCCCCCACATTTGTCACACAAAGAACACTGACCAAGCTCCTGTGTCACATTCATAGCTATGTAAATGGAGTTACAAATGATCTAAAGAACCCACTTTAAACTCCAGGGAGTCTCTCCAAGTGATGGTATGTCTGTGGCACAGGTGAATGGGATATTTCAGGATGACATATCAAACAAACCAAGGACAAGAGGAATCTGTTCCCATCATCTTGATGTGCCCCACTCAACTGCTGTATAGAACTCTGAAACTCTGGAGTTGTGTGTCATGGTATGTGTTATGTTTACCATACATACAATACTATGGAGATTATCACACAGAGGCTTACTGTCCTTAAAATGTGGCTAGATTGCCTCTAAAGCACAAGGGTGTGATTGCTGATCGCAATTGTCTCCTGTGATGAATCGTCATAGAAGTGTCCCATCATTAAAGCATTCATGAAGCTGCCATTTCTCTGCATAATAGAAGTTTCTATTATGCAGAGGAATGATGGGATGCCTCCATGACAATTTCATCACGGGAAACAAGTGCAACCAGCGATCACAACTTCATGCTTTAGGGATGATCTAGGCACATTTTAAGGATGGTAAGCCTCTGTGTGATAATCTCCTATAAATCAACTTCACATGTAAGAGTTGGTTTTGGAGCCTAACTTACAAATTTTGATATGGGCCATGGATAAGTTGAGGGTAAAAGTTAGGGGCATGCAACAATGTATTTAAAGCTGAAGAACTTAGAAAATTCCAGTAGGCATAACTGCTTGTGCTCATAGTAAAGGCTGGCTGGATGAAAGAACGAAGTGGAGTGGACTAAGTGTTTCCAAGATAGCTTACAGTCTTGCCTTTCACCAGTGGATGTTTCCTTTTTTTAATACAAGAATTAAAGTACAGTACTTATGTTGGCCCATACAGTACTTAAATTGACTCAGATTTTTTGGGTCAATTTTTTTACTAAAATTTCTAGTTTTGTACATGAGTGTGTTATGTGTGTGTGTGTGTGTGTATGTGTGTGTTTTGATAACTATTTATACATACATTTCAAAAGTAAAAATACAGTAATAATGAAGTACATAATGCAAGAATTTGGAGCTCTTTCGTGACCCCTAAAATCTGCTGCGTGAGGCAGCTCCATCTCTTTGCCTAATGGAAGGGCTGCCCCCCTTTCTGGTTCCTCTTGTCATTCAAGAATGAAACCACAGGATACTTTCATTATTAGTGGATTCAAACAAGCTGTTCCTGTGCATAAAAGTGGGAAAATGTGAGCTGCCAGTATGGCAGTGTGCACTTATTTTTACAATTACAGGAGCTTATGCGCAATTTAGTTTAGGAATTCATTGTCCAGCAGCTAATATGATACTAGGCATATTGCACAGCATGATCTGAAGAGCTCAGCAAAAGTGCATGATTACTGACTGAAATATTCAAGAATACGTGATGGTCACAGTCAGTGATTAACCTTTGCTACCTGAGTAGATACCCAGAGTGAACACTAAGTGGGGCAGACAGGAATATGTCAAGAGATAAAGGGATGGCTATCAAACCTCAAAAACCTGCTTATAATTTGACTGCATTTGCAGTCAAATCTAGATTTTATGAACCTACATTTGTGACATTTGTAATTGGAAACTGTGAGTGAAGCTCAGAGTAATAATAGGACTGATTTCTAATGCTGATGTGTATGTAGAATCTCAGTTATGCATATTTAGAGCAAAACAGCAGCATATATCCTTTTCTTGTATGTTGTATAACTTATTAAATTAAGGCTGAGTTTTAGATGCCTGTGTGTATTGTATATTTTCATTCTGCTGGATATTTTGATTTTGCCATCTTTGTTTGTTTTTATGACATGTGGATTGGTTTTGTTGGTGTTATTCTGTTATGAACATGTTTTTTTCCCATGTGTGACTTCTCTTCTTTCAGAACAGGATGGTATTGAAGGGCATGCAGGTTGAGTATCCCTTAACAATAATTCCAAAATCCAAAATATTCCAAAAACCAAAACTTTTTTTATGGGTGGAAACTTATGTTTTTTGTTGGTTCCGTGAATGCAGACTTAGTTTCATATACAAAAGTATTTAAAGTAAAAAAAATTATATATATAGTATAAAATTATATAGTATATATTATATAGTATAACAAAATTACATATAGTATAAAATACCTGATATACAGGCTATTGTGTAGAAGGTGTATGTTGTTGTTGTTGTTGTTGTTGTTGTTGTTGTTCTGACTTATGGCATTGCTGTGAGCTGCCTTGGGTCCCTCTAGGGAGAAAGGGGGTATACAAATTAAATAAATAAATGCTAAGGTAACGTAATATGGCGGGTTTTTTTGGCAAGATTTCCTCAGAGAAGGTTGGCCATTACTTTCTCCTGAGGCTGAAAGCATGTGATTTGCCCAAGGTCACCCAGTGGGTTTCAAGGCAGAGCTGGGAATCAAACCCTGGTCTCCAAAGTCATAGCACAATACTCAAACCACTACTTGACACTGCCTTTCTGTGTTTAGACTTAGGTCTTATCTCCAAGCTGTCCTTATGTAAATATATGCAAAGACAGGTATATCTAAAACAAACAAACAAAAAAATCCAAAATCCAAAACATTTCTGGCATTTCAGATAAGGGAGACTCAACCACTGGTCATGTTGGCCATGCTAATGTTTTAACTTTCTTTTTTATTTTTTTAAACCTTTTATTAATCTTCATCTCTTCCACTTTGGGGCTGAACAGACTGCCCCTAAGGGGCAGCTTGCAGCCACCTCTTTTGTCATTGGATTAGGGACATAGCAACTACATGCCACAGCCCCAACCTGGCATTTCTCCTTTTTGCGCCACAGACAGGGCACATTTGCTGCTGCAGCAGCACTTTCTGGTGCTCCTTTTGGACGCAGCGACAAAGGAGTGCTGTGATGCTGCCCACTGTGCAGTCGGGCACATGGAATGATGATGGCATCAGGGCGGCATCAGGGCATGCATCGTGTGGATGCCACACCCCCACTCTGCCCTGAGGCCAATGTATAACACTGGTATGTACAGCCTGTTAGACTTCTATTTTAAAAATAACTCAGAGAGCACCCCAAAAGCCAGGGATTTGTTTTAGTCTACACACACTCCAAAACAGAGTGAGGACAATACTAAAGTTTACTGAGAACACATGTAATTCTCTCCAACAACCATTTCCAACCGGGGGGGGGGGGGGAATCTAAAAGGAAAAAGAATATGAAGCAGAGTGATAGGAAACAAGAGTGTTAATTTTTCCCATAAACTTTGCATCCTGCATTTCAGTATCTTTCTACTCTCAGAGTTGCAGAGGAATGTTGCAAGGGGGAATGTGGTTGGAAATGAAGAGAGGAATGAATGTGTACAATATGAGTGTGTAATCTGGAACAGAGTCACAGTCAGTTAAGCATTGTAGAGTAAGTACTCCCTCCCTTGCTATTTCTCTGCTACATATTGCCCCTTCTGCAGTCACTTAATTATTTTTAATGCAAAATGAGCCATTTTGTATGTTTCACACACCCATTTTAATATAATGTCTAGCACTATATTGATAAAGTATTTTACCACAGTGTTTTGGTTTTGCTCTTTTTTTAAAAAAAATACAGTCAGCCCTCAAAAGCAATGGATTCTGCATTTACAGATTCAACCATCTACAGCTTGAAAATATATTTTAAAAATTATCCAAAATGTAAACCTTGATTTTGTCATTTTATATAAGGGACACCATTTTACTATACATTGTAGATGATGGGACTTGAGCATCCATGGATTTTGATATGCACATGGGGTACTGGAACCAAACCCCAGCAGATAGTAATTGGAAAGTATTGGAAACTGCAGCCAAGGAATCAGATGACTATTAGGACTTGAAAGGGTAGCAATGGAAGAATTACCAGTAGATAAGATATTCAATAAAGTATAAAGATATTTTATTGAATGCTAAAGTCAGGCTTGTCCAAGTTATCACATTTTCCATTTCTATGTATGGTTGTTAAAGGTGAATAATGAAGAAAGCTGATAGGAAGAAAATTAACTCATTTGAAATGTGGTGCTGGTGAAGAGTTCTGGGGATACCATAGCCTGCTAAAAAGACAAACAAATGGGTTTTAGAGTATATGAACTATCCCTAGAAGCCAAGATGACTAAACTAAGATTGTTATACTTTGGTCATTTCATGAGAAGACAGGATTCACTAGAAAAGACAATAATGCTTGGAAAGGTGAAAGGCAGCGGGGAAAGAGAGAGACCACATTCCAGATGGTTAGACTCAATCAAGGAAGCCACATCTATGAGTCTGCAAGACCGGAGCAAGGCAGTTGATGACTGCGTGACTTGGAGGTTTCTTATTCAGAGGGAACACCACCATGGTGGGAATCCAACTCAATAGCAGTTAACAACAAGGTCAGGGAATGGTAAGTCTCTCCTTACCAGTCTTTCAAGGTATGAGAAGAACCTTGTTAAAGATGAGCTTCCATTCTATGTTCTGTTCTGTTCAGTGGCTGAACAGACATCGCTGAAGCATCTTCTGGCTGGGAGACCTTTTATCTGCTTCTTGAAGTTGACAGTTCTGTTGAAGCTGCTGACTGAGGACCCTCTCTCTTCATGAATAGTCTCTTATTTTCCATTTTAAATATCCAAAATTTATAAAGGGCTACATCATACTTGTCACTTGGAGAGATCTCAGTTTGAAGCAGGATGATGGAGCCCTAACAGCAAAAAGATCCCCTGGTGAGCAGTCATCTAAGCTACCTATTTCTTACCTTGAACACTTTGAAATTCCATTAATTGATCATGTTAGTGAAGAAAAATAGTCTCTCCACGTCAATATCAATCTTCTGGTGGCAAGTAAGCAATCCAAATTTTACTAGCTTGATGGACCCTGCCAGAACCTATATTCCACTGGCACAGTCTTTGAGAGCTCATGGCTATTGAGGCTTGCAAACTAAGACTTCATGGAGGATTCTACAGTTGACTATTGCAGAGACTGGAATACATGTCTTGCCAGCTTTGGCACCTTCTCTTTGTGTATCATTTTGTGGGATTGCACAAGATTTAGTGCAGGATTGGAGAATCTTTCTTAGCCAAATGGCTGGATTCCAGTTTGGGAAGAATCTTAGGGGATTAATTCCTGCAATGGATGAAGGTAAAGGACGGACAAAGGAAAATGGAAGTGACCAGCTGGCATATCAATGTGAACATTTTTCTACCTTGCATGAGATGTGTAGATCAATTCTATGCATATCTATTCAAGAGTAAGCCCCGGTGCAACAGCTTCCTAGCCTGCAATGTTGAGCTCACTTCCATGCATTAGTTCCCCAAGCTGCAAAGCAGAGATCAGTTCTGTGAAACAACTTCCAACAGGTGTTTAAAACCTATTATTTCTAAATTCCAATCATTGATAAAACATAAAAACAAAAGAAAGTTGTAGGCCACATCTCTGCAGGAAAGAGGCTGCAGTGCATTCAGTCACTTCTTCCGTCCCTTCCTCTCCCCTCCCCAATTTTGCTATTATGTACAAGCATTTAAACATACAGATACCATTGCAATGAAGTCTTCAAAATAAATGAAAATATCTCATTGATTAGAAAATAATGTTTTGTGAAGCAAAATACAGCTTGTCTAAAAATAATCACAACACAATAAAAATTGCTACAGTATTTCAGTACCTGGAGAAGTTGCTGCCATTCTACTGACATGGCCCCAACAGGACATTAAGGATGTCTGCCATCAGCCATGACTTACTGGGAATGGTGAGATATGCATTGCTGACAGAAAGAAAGTTTGAACAGGTAAAAAATAATGACAGTTTACAAGAACCATCCATGGAAAAGTGAATGGATGAAAAAACTTATAAATGCCAAGAACCTCAGAAGAATCAACATAAAATGCATTCAAATGGCTCACTAATCCTGATGTACATGGTTATTTATTGTGCCAGAGTCAAGCTGCCCATTACATTAAGAACATAGCTAAAAGGCACTGGGGATGTAAATCTTCATTTATTTCATTCCTACATGCAAGGACAAATCATTCCCCCACCCCTCTGAGAATACAAAGCTTTGCGCAGTTTTTGAGCACTACCTGTACCCCAGGACTTAGTTTAATCAAATTCATTTTTTTTTCAAAATACTCATAGGATTTTTGGTGCCAAAATTATTTTGCCAAAATAGACATATTTTTTCACAGAAGACTGTATTTTTCACAAAATACACTGATTCCTACATTTAAAAAATTACATATGTTTTTTCCCCCACAGGAATCAGTATATTTTGCACAGTTTACACAAATGCTAATGTATGCTGGCATCTCTTCTCTTATTCCAGCATATGTCCTTTTAAGATTGCAAAAGCTAATATCCAGTTTTTCCTTGTGCAATTTCCATGTGTAAACCAGGTGTACTGTCAATCAGTGGCCAGCGTATATGTGTTAGCAAGGAATGGGGATCACAGCTTATCGCACAGCTATGATCCATCTCCAATGTTGCAGTAAAGAGAGAGTGTATTTGGCTTCTTGGACCTGAAGCAAGTCTCCTGGAGGGTTTATGATTGCTAAAACTCACCTTCTTTCCCCAGCTGGAAAACTGCAGCTAAATGATGTCTAGGAACCAACTGATTATAGCAGTGTGCCCTAGTGCCATCAGCTGGGGTTATGAATTGAGGCAAAAAAAGGGAGCAATCATCTTGGACAGAAATTTTACATATAGTTTTTTTGTATTATTTGTTTTCTTTATTAAGCAATATTATTGCAAAAAGATTCAGTGTACAGTGGGCCCTTGATAATCACTGGAGTCTGCTCCCAGGAACCCTGGAATCAAATCCTGGTCTCCAGAGTCCAATGCTCAAACAACTACACCACACTGACTATTAGATACTACCAATATGATACAGTGTATAGGTTTAGTCTCCCTAATGCAGAATGCTTGGGATAAGAAGCGATTTGGATTTTGGAATATTTGCAGAAGCATAATGAGGTAGCTTGAAGATGGAACCTAAGGCTAAAGACTGAAATTCATCCATGTTTTGCATACACCTTATGCATAAAGCATGAAGGTAATTTATATACAATATTTTAAAAAATAATTTTGCACTTTAAACAAATTCTTTATACTGAACCATCAGAAAGCAAGGCTGTCACTGTTTCAGCCACCCATGTGAACAATTCTGGATTTTGGATATTTTGGATTTGGAATTCTAGATAAGGGAGATGCAATTTGTATGTTTTTTGGGATTTTACTTCTGCACTTGAGCATTCCTAGAATATGCTCAAACATCTAGGCAATGAAAACACAGACAGTAAGAGTATATATATTATAGGGGAAGCTTTGTCTATTAATGCTTCTTAGCACTATTAAGTAGGAATGGCACATCCATGCTGAAATCCAGTGTATTTCTTTTTCCATATAGTGGTTCTTAATTATCCTTCATGAAGGATGGCAGTATTTGCAGTTTGAGAGTTAGTATACTTGTTTTGGGAAGTCAAAGGGGAGGGTTCCATTATCCTGCTTTCCCATTTCCTGGAAACTTCCATTTGGCCAATGTGCAGGCAAAATACTGGACTAGATGTGGCATTCATAGCCTTGCCCTCTCTGTTCTTAGATTTAGGGATGACCCCTGTCAGACAGACCATGGCATGATCCAAGGTCTAGCTTCTCACAGAAAATTTCTTAGCAAAGCCAGCTGTGTTTGGGTAGAGGAGTAGACTTTTTTAGCCATCAAATAGTGCACAAGGACAATAGTGGCAGGCCGCACACCCTGATGGTCCTTCTAAGCCTTGCCGCCTTTCAGCTTCCTTGGAAGACTCTGCTGTTCACTGTCTGTTTTCCATCTCACAAACTAGTCTTCTATCTTCAGGGGTCTAAATCCTTGCCAGTATGGAAAGACAGTTCAAATCAGTATGGAAAGACAGTCCAGTCAGCATCAGCATCATGGATTAAGTGAGACCACCATCTTGTCCTTTACCTCAGGCAGAAAAATGACTTGGGCCAGCCTTGTCACTTGCCAATATATAGCAGCTTGAATGGTCCCTGTAGTAGCCTATCTAGAATATAAACTGCAAAACTGAATTGCTGTGTTGCTCATGAAAAATATATACATGTGAATAGAATAAGACCAATTGGATGCAGAAGGGGGCATGATCTTAGCACTTTCTCTTTTGTATTGTCAATGATCCTCTTTTGCCTCAAGCCGCAGCTCCACTTGTGCATCAATTGTGTAGCCAGGTGCTTGCTTGCTAAATTATCTGTCTGTGAACTGACAGTTTAATTAAGGCAGCAAGGACTATTACTGGAAATGAAAAGAATCAATTTCTGATTATAGTTTGTAATGAAGCTCTGCGGGGGCTCAAATTCTTTCCCCCTTTCCCCCTTTTTAAGCAATTGATGAAATCTAGCTGCAAAAGGTTTGGATGTTAATAATCCATGTTGCACTCAAAATTGCTCTTGGGTCACTGACCAAAGAAGAATATTCCCTGTTTGGCTAGGTGCTCATGGAGTGAAATAGCTTGTACTGTATGGATTTAAAATAAATATACAGGTTAAGTCTCCATTACTCAAAACGCTTGAGACCAGCAGTATTTTGGATTTTAGCTTTTGGGTTTTGAAAATTCATTTATAGAGTTTATCAGACAACAGAAATCTGAAGCATAAGCCAATGACAGTCCGAACGCAATCATGGGGTTTCACATTATTGCGTGAGAAACTACCACATGCATTTTCGGGCAATGGGAAGGCCTTCCAAATGCAATCATGGGGTTTCATGTTATTGCTTCAGAACCTATCATACGCAATTTCAGTAAATTTCAGGAAATGAGAAGTCATTCCGAATGCGATACAGCATCAATATACAGTGGTCCCCGGATTACGAATCCCCCGGCCAATGAAATCCCCGGGATACGAAAGAGTCGGGGCCGGAAAAATGGCCCTGGTCTCCAAAAAAAAAAACCCCGGGTTGCGAAAAAAAAGTGCCATCCCTTTAAATCTGCCGCGCGGCGCTACAAATAAAGCGGTCCCCCGAGTTACAAAGATTTCCGGGTTACGAAAGGGATTCCGGAACGGATTACTTTCGTAACCCGGGAGACCACTGTACTATCATGTAAATTCGCTGAGCTAGCAAATTCACTCATTTCTGAACTGGCCCCACTTTCATTTCTTCTGAAATTGAGTGAAATTCCTCCCGTGTGATAAACTCCTTTGTTTCATATACATGTAGCCTGAAGGGGATTTCACACATAACTTTGTATACATAGCCTGCAGATAATTTTACACATATTTTAAATAATTTTGTGCATGAAACAAGGTGTGTGGACAAATTTAGATTTCAGAATTCCAGATAAGGGAAACTCAACCTCTGATAACAACTGAATTTGAATTTACTAAATTTAGTTCTCTTGACAGCCAATGTGGGATAATGGTTTAAGTGTTGCACTATGACTCTGATTTGATTGCACACTCAGCCACGGAATCCCACTGGGTGACTGTGGGCAGGTTACATACACTCAGCCCCAGAAACCCTGAGATAGGTTCAACTTGGGGTCACTATAAGTCTGAAGTGACTTAAAGGTACACAGCAACAGACAACAGCAAATTTCCCATGAATGATCTTGGGATTTGGATCCCCATTGAATTTACAGAGCTTATCACACAGCTTTAAAAAGTGACTTACCACTCCCGAATTAAATTCTGTTTCAGGCTGCATCCGGATCCTATCACATGGATTACTGCCACTGTTGTCACCAGTCAGATGCAGCCCATGTAACTTTCGGATAGAATCCGAGTTGAGCTGACCTATTTGCAAAACTGAGCAGCTCCCAGATTTGAAAATCAGCTGGCTGAACTTGGATTCTGTCTGGAAGTTACATGGGCTACACCTGCCCAGCCTCGGCAGCAAAAATCCATGTGACAGGATCTGGATGCAGCCCAAAACAGAATTCAGTTCAGGAGTGGCAAGTCTATTTTTAAAGCTTTGCGATAAGGCCCTACATGTGATTTTCATACCCTGCCACTGCTCTTCACATTTACAGATTAAGCAGTACAATTCAGAGGTTGGAAGGAAAATAATCATCAGACTAAGTCTAGTTGCAAGTGCTGCCTGAAGCAGACTTGTTTCAATGGAACTCAGCAAATGATTCAGTGGCTGTTGTGACTAACAATTGGACTGAGGCCTATTGATAAGGAAATTACTGAGATAAAGAAATTCACAGAAGACAAGATATTACCACCAGTTGCAGTCCACCAGAATCCTTTTTGTGCGGTTGGAGGGCCCTCTTGAACAATGTGAGAATGGAATGTGTGGTCTGCAGAGGGAAATAGAATGGAAGAAACTTTAATCCAACGAATTTCCTTAAGTGAATTTATCTTGGGATCTCAGGCCAACATTGCATTGTTCTGCCAGTAGTAATTAACTCCCATCCTAATGCACACACTACAGCTCATATTCTTAAGGAGCCCTCCTCCTGATTTGTAGAGAGTCTTCCCAGAGGGCTGTGAGTACTTCCAGGGGAAGACAGGGATCAGATACTTTCTTTCTGTCTCCAGTGGTGTCTCGCTATCCATGGGCTTGTCATCCTCCATCTTGCCATCCCAATAGGGACAATGGGACTTGAGATCCCGCAGTTTTTTTGTATCCACGTGTGTGTGTGTGTGTGTGTGTGTATGTTCGGAACAGTCCCCTTGCAGATATGAGGTCCGATTGTATTTCCTAAAGTTGCCTTAGCTAATTTGAGTCTAATCTAAATTTGAGTCTGATCTAAGTCCCTCTATATCAGTGATACCCAAAGTGGGTGATACACATCCTCCCCCAGAAGTGGTGGAAAGATCCAGGGGGACTATACGGGGAAAGGGGATGGCGAGGGAAAAGGGGGTGACAGGGAGGCCTTCACACAAAGTATTGGTGCGCAAGAAAAACAAGGGGAACCAGCACCCTTTAGGCCTCTGTAAAACCCCTCACACACATCAGCTAAATCTCTCTCCACTCCAACAAAGGATTGCAAGTCCTTCTCACCAGGGAGAAGTTTCTCCCTTTGTACCTGGTCACCTTGGGAGCAGCAACTGGGCAGCTGGCTAAGCAAAGACCAAGAGGTCGCTTGCCTGCACTGGTCTTTTTTCAAGATCGTCATGGATGAGAGGCTGCTCAGCTGCTGCTCCCAAGGAGACCAGGAGAAAAGCAGGCAGCAACCAAGATTGGTTGTGTAATTTTCAGTAGAAAAGTAGACCTAATATCAAGAAATACAGATAGAGGGGGTGCTAGGATTGTCACCCAACAAGAAAGGGGGCAGTAGCTCAAAATAGTTTGAGGACCACTGCTTTAGGTGGTATTAAACCTCCTAACTCCTTTGCAGATCAAGGGATTAATATGATTTTATGGAAAGCAAGGAAGGGACCATATCTCAATAGCGGAGTGCATGGTTCGCATACAGAAGATTAAATGTACAATGCTTAGCATCTCTCTTGTTATTGTTGTTTTTTTAAAAGGACCAGGGTTCTAGAAATGGCAAAGCTCTCTGCTCGTGACACCCTGGAGACCTTTTGCCAGTCAGAATAGCTAATACAGGTCTAAATGTATAGATAATGGGACCTATATCCCTAGAATAATCTCTAGCCTATATGAGTATCCTAGACATTTTGAATAGCATCCTTGTTAATGGACACACTTCTCAGGCAGAAATCATCTTTGCCTGCTGTGAGTACTGCTGTGGAGATTCTGAAGGGCTAAACATGTAACACAGAGGCAGCTTGGGCTTACAATGTAATTTATTGCTTAGTGGAGGAAAACACTGAGATAGTGGTGCTCTGCTAGATTTTCCATTTGCTCAAGTGGTAGTGTATGTATGATGTGCTGACGAACCATTATGCTAGCACACAAAATAGTCTGTATCAGCAGTTCATGGAAACCTTGTTTCCCTAAGGGCTTATTCACATGATGAAAATAATCCAGGTTGAATTCAGGTTGAATCCTTGTTGTTCACACAACAAACAAACAAACAAACAAACAAAAAACACTTAACCTGGGTCAAATGAACCTGGGAGTTTTTCTGAGTTTTTAAGAAAGATTCACATCATCAACAGTGTGAATAACAATGTGAACAGACTTGGATTAAACTCATCATACCTTGAATAGGTTCTAAATACATTTACATCATCAACTCATTGGCAGGGTGAGGCTCCACCAGACTGGCTTTGCGAGGAAGCTCTTCCTCTTTCCCTGCACAACCGGTTCCAACAGGGGCTTCCAGGATCTCCCCAGGAGGAAAGCAATGTGCCCTCCATCAGACCATGGAGGATAAGTGCAGGATTGGCATTCCAAAGAGATGCAGGTCGATACCATTTCAAAATGTGAATAATAAAACTGGAATGCATTAGCTAGGATATTCTCATCATTCTGAGGAAAAAAAAAACCCTGATGTGTGAATGACCCCTTAGTTACAGGGAAATTCCACTGTGTGTGCATAAGAGAGAGAGAGAGAAAGAGCAATGCTTTAAGTGTGTATTACCAAAACCTTCATTTGATTTCTCCCTTGCACATTGTGAACCATAAAGCCTATAACTAAGCTTTGGCTATTGGCTACAATACCAGTGCTAGCAGAATGACTCAATTGGTTTATTGGCCCTGATACTGCCTCCCCATGTGTTTTGGATTACAGGCCAGCATTATTGTAGCTATAGTCCATCAGACTACCTACCATTGATGAAATATGTCCAGAAGCTTCCACAGTGGGGGGATTCTAGACAAAATGTTACTTAGCGAAATCCACAACTACTGGACATCTAATGTGTGGTTGTACTCTGTCAGGTATTTTTGAAGCAGTTTCCATAAAAAGAAAAAAAAAGGCTTTAAATGTTTTAAGTGTTTGTTTTATTTTAAATTGGAAAAAATAATTGTGTGTGGCTTTCTCTTCTCTTCTTTTTTTTGCAAGGACTGGGAGTTTCCACATTTTATGGGTGATGTTGATGTAAATCTTCCTGGCTTGCCAGCTGCACACTTCCAGTTTAGATTGCCCTATTTCAAAAAGATTTTTAAGGAAGAGTATCACATCCATATAACAGGTATGTAACTTTCCTTAGCATTTCCTTCTTGAATCTAAATCAGGATGGTGAGCATGAGCATGATATCCCAAAGTGTTACTAGAAGTCACCTACCTCATTCTGCATAACATGCACCATATTCCCAAAATATTACTTGGCAATGGTAAAATTCTTCATGGACTGTACTGTAGGTGGAAAGCAGAGTGGATCTATGTATCAGCAATATAGCTAGACTACAGTCCTTCCAGTTACCTATTTGTTTTGAGGATTTGGGATATATATCTGTGGAGCATCTTGTGGGAGTTGCTTAGTCATACAGCTTCCCATCACCAAACAGAAATGGTGCAGACCAAGAGTATAAATTGATTTTGCAATTTGCTTTGCATAAATCAGGTCATCCAAAACAACAGAACAAATAGGAAGACATGGGTCCTTCTCTCTGTCTCACAAGATGTAACTGCAAGAGTGATGGGACAGAGCAAAGGGCCTCCTCTTCAGAACTGAGAGCATGGGCTGGTTCATAAGGGAGATACAGTCTTTCAAATAACCTGGACTTGAACCATTTAGAGCTTTAAAGGTTATAACCAGCACCTTGAATTGTGCCCAGAAATGGACTGGCAGCCAGTGGAGCTGGTACAAAAAGGGAGTTGTGCACTCCCTGTAGCCAGCACCCATTAGTAATCTGGGTGCAGTTCTTTGAACCAGCGGATGTTTGCAAACACTCTTCAAAGGCAGCCCCATGTAGAGCACATTACAGTAATCCAACTGGGATGCAACTAAGGCATGTGCCACCATGACCAGATCTATTGATAGCAACAACATCCAACCAATGTAGTATGGTAAACAGAGGAATCTTTGAATGCTCTGAAAATGACAAAACATCAAAACTGTCAATTTTAAAAGACAAATCAATGGGAATATGTAACTATCCCCAGGTGTTCCACTGAAATGGGTTTCCATCTCTCTCTTTCTCTCTCCTTCTCTTCTTCTCATAGAATTGCTTATAAATCCCCATGTATTCCTCATTTCCTTATCTTTAACAGCTAAATGTCAAGAGGATACGGCTTTGAATTCTCCATGTGGCTCTGCATTATCCATGGTCTACACAATTACAACATTTCCATTCTACTTTAACTGCTATGATTCCATTCTGTGGAATCCTGGGATTTGTAGTATGGCAAGGTTACTTAGAATTCTCTGTCTCACCAAACTACAAATCCCCAAGATTTCAGAGAGTAAAGCCATGGCAATTAAAGCAGGATCAAAGTGCTATTAGTGTGTATGTAGTGTGACAGAAACCAATGTCAGATATAGATGTACATATTGAATCTGGCTGGTACAAATAGAGGAGAATGTTATTTTAATTCATTGCTATTCATTGTAACTTTGACAAGTTTCACCCATTTCTTCATATATGGGTTGAAAAATACTGATGGTTTAAAAAATTCTACACCAATCCTTAAACACATAGGGCTCTCCATCCAAAAGGGAATTGTTTCTAAAACGGATTCCCCTTTGCAGAAAACAGTCCTGCTTCTCAGTGTAGCTGGACATGATGGAGGCAGACCTCAGGCTGGCCCCTTACCAAGAACAGGGAAGGAATGGCCAGTCAGTGTGTCAGAGTGACAGTGTGTCAGCATAGAGCAGGTAGGTTCCTAAACACCCCCCCAACGCATTGGATGAATGTGTGGGTGAGGATCGTGTATCCCCGCTCCTTCACATGTAGCAGGAACATAAATAGCAGATGGATATGCAGACTCCTGAATGAAAACTGATAGTGCAAACTACAGCATTTAAAATGGTATTGATCAAAAAAGCAAAGAGAATTAAACATTTTCTGACCAAAGCAACAGTCAAAAAGAAATAGGAGGGACTGTGGCAATATTGACTATTTGGACATTAAGGAAATACCATTGAGAATAAGATAAATGATTGTGGCAGTTGGGATGTATTGTTTTTTATTTTCATTCTAGTGCTCGCATAATTTAATTGGAGAATGAACAGATGAATAGGAAATGTGGAAAATATATATATATATATATATATATATATATATATTCTTCCTGCTCAGAATTAATAAGTTCTATTTATTAGGTTTGCTAGATAAATCAGCCTATTTGAATGCATGTCACATCGCTGGAGTTGCAACAGCCTGCTTTATCTCAGCTGTGTGCCATTTTTAAGAGAATCATAAAGGGCATCAAGTCAGCATGAGAAGCTCCCTTTGGGTGGGCTTTGCCTGGCCCATCTGTTCTTAAATCAATGCTCAGTTTTGAACTCTGTTCATAAACTCTGGAACTTGCTGAACGTCTGTCTTGTTTACAAACACACTGAGATTTGCCCATCCAACCCTGGAGTTTAGACCAGAGACGGGTGGGGGGTGGGGGTACATCACAAAAATGTTTCAGATGATGGTGTGCCGATTGTTTGAAAATGAATCTGTCTTTACATGAAGGGTCTGTGAATGTTTTTCAGTCCATTTGGTGAAAAATTAATTACATAGCTGTGCTCTCCAACCATGAATAGATCACAGCATTTGGCAATGAGAAATGGGAAGAGTTTTAGTGAATTAAAAGAACAGGAAGGAAAGGTAGTGAAATACTGATAGCAACACAGTCTGTCAGCAAGCTCTTTGATGTTTTGTTTTTCATCACTATCATTTTGACCTTGCTGGGTGGCAGTTTCTTGAAGATTTACTCCCAATACATTTTCCCCCAAATTATGGAACATGGACCGGCCTAAAGGCTTTGTACATTACAAGAGCCAAACAAAGGTTTCAAACAATGGATTGTTAAAAGCCATTTTAGGAGGAGATTTTCAGCTTCCACCTTGGCCCTGCTAGCAGCTTCTGCTGTCTTCTCTGTTGCTTATGAATGTTTTCGGACAATTAACATGCAGATCACTGCCCAAACAGTTTTGTTAGACCATTCATCTCCAGCATTAAATCTCATTGGATAATTATTACTTGTTCTGTTCCTGTGCTTGTTCTTTGATCAATAAGGCCCAGTTTATCAGACACCCTTTCCTTGAATATACTTGAATATATGTAGCCTCCAGTGCACTTCAGCAAACTGACATTATTTCATCTGTGTTTTGGGGTATTATTTGGAATTCATTTCTGGACACTGTAATCTCGAGGTTTCAGATTCAGTATCAGATCCATCCGTCCATCATTTCATTTATACCCTGCCCTTTTTCTAAACTAAGACTCAAGTAAGCTTACCAAACAGAATTACTATAAAAATAATATTGTTGAAACATATAAAGCACTGATATTAAGAGAGTATTAAACTATGAGAAAATAAACTCAAAATCTCAAAATATGTTTAGCACCTTGGATAGTTTCTTTATTGCCCAGGCTAGAATGCAGAGAAATTGACATAGAACTACAGCAGCCACTGATAATGACATGTTACTCTTCCTAGATGAAAGTTCTCTTTCTTTCATGGGCAGCTCTGTCCCTGACATTTGTCCACATAGAAACACCGGTCTTCAGAGAGCCTTCAATTCACTCTGTTCTCTTCCTCTCATCTCAGCAGCTTCTGAAAGCAGAGAGTGATGTCATTTAGTATCAGCAGTTCTTTGGAGGATAGGGCTGCAGGGGAAAACTGGGGTGAGAAAAACATTTGAATCTCTCCTTTCACTTCAGTAAATGAGAGACCAAGAACAGGCTGGGTGGAAGAGAATGACATAGCAACTGGAGCATACCAGTTCCATGTACATATCAGTGTCATGACGGATATCTAACTGTATACCTCAGTAGGGAAGGGTTTTAGAAAGTTAAAGGGGGGTGGGTGGGGTTGAAGAGCATGCCTTGCCCTATTGCCACTGGAAAGGAATGACTTTGAAAAAGGTATTTAATAATCATAATTGAAGCCATGCCCTTTTGCTGGCAACAGCAAAGGAAGCAGCTGATGTGTGTGTGTGTGTGTGTGTGTGTGTGTAAGAGTTCCATTCAACCCAGATACATCTGAACATCAGTAATGCATGCACATAATTTGAAACATGAGCACATGCATGTTTTAAATTGCATACTTGTTAAAGAATGTGAGAATAACTCTTCTATGTAATCTGTGTGTGTTCATGGCTAAGTAAAGCCTGTTTTGTTTTTGTTTGCTTGCTTGCTTGCTTGTTAATTTGGATTGAGTCACCAAGAAGCTCTTGATAACAGTCAAGAGTCTCATTTAGTCCTTGCCAAGATTCCAGAGGACATTTTGAAAAGTGATCAAGTCATGTTGGATTTACTTTCCATTGAGAAATTTGGTTATTTCCTCATATATATTTTTCTCTAAAACAGGGGTCCAATTTCTGCTCCTGGAAGCCTCTGAGGGCCACATGGGTGGCCAAAAATGCCCTGACATTTGAAAATATTCCAGGAGTAGAACAGGAGATGTTCACTTCTGATCTTGAAAAATTGGGTTTTTAAATGTTAAACAGTGTGGCAGACATGAGGGATGTGACCTATGTGAGCAAGAGAGGCATGCCACCTTCTCTTTTTTGTCTGAAAAAAAAATTGGGAGAAGATCTGGGCCACAAGAACAGCCTTGAGGTCTACACGCAGCCTTGTTCTAGAGCTCTAGAGCAATGGTTCCCAAAGTTTGATCTTCCAGATATTAGTGACTTCAGCTCCCAATATATCTGACAGCTGGGCTGGGACTTTGGGGAATTGAAGTCCAAAAGTGCTGGAGAACTACAGTTTGGGACCCACTACTCTAGAATAATCTGCCTTGCTTGAATTCTTACCTTTACAGCAGAGGTAGGCACATTCAGTTTTGGAATTGCTGGAGGGCTGCATTAAATTTCTCAATTCCTCATTTATTTTTCTTTTTTTTATTTCGAGGTTTATATCCTATATGTTTCAGAATTTCTAAGAGTTGTAATGACCTTTTAAATCAAGAGTTCTTCATCTTGGTCAGGATATCAAGAGATCCCGACCTTCCTTCAGAAATGATGTGTGTTCCCACCCCTAACTCCTTTTTCCTTAGTGCATAGAACATGATCAATCTGTGAAATGTGCACCACACTTACTGGCACATTTCGGCTAGAAGACATTTTGTACAAATTAGACTAATAAATGTAATACTTAACTGGCTGTGAATATTTGAGCAGGCACATACATAAAGCCTGAAATGTGATTGGTGGGAAACAACAACATCCTAATGCATCTCTTCCACCACCCATTTAAATTGTTGCCCTTGTTAAATCTGCTCCACTAATAGACATCAAATCAATACATTCTGTAAGAAATCTTTGACCTCAGCCATGTGGATTATAAGCAAAAAGGTCTCAGAATTCCCAAGCACCACATATACTGTATTACTAGTGCACTCATAATGGGGCTGATGTTCCACAGGACAGAACATCTGTTTTATGTGATCATTGACATAGTCCCCTGAATTCTCAACCTGCTATACTTTCAAAAGTATAGCAGCAGGTTGATGATCATGAAGTAGCTATTAACACATTTGCGTTCTACCTAAATATAAAATGAAAACTTTCTATTGACTTAGTCACATATTTTGCTGTAATATTATCATATTATCCACTTCCATAAAGTATGAAAGTAGATAATGGTGGTGCACAGATTTCTGTTGTTATGAAAGGCTCACACACCAAAATATGAGAGATGATGATGATGATGATGATGATGATGATTTATGGGGGGGGGGCATCTCAGTCAAGCTATTATATACCCTTCAAATAGGGGACATCTCTCATAATAGAGGACACCTGATAAGAGACAAACATTTTGTCCCTCAAAAAGGGGACATTGTTATAATAAGGGAAACCTGGCAACACTACCTCAATCTGATAAGGAGAATCACATAGCTGAAGAATGCCAGCACAAATTAATAGTCCAACAGATTTCTATCAGGACTACAAGGGGGTTTCCAAAAGTTTTAATGATCACCTTTAAAAAAATTTGACAGAAAATTTGTTTTGATTTGTAGTTGTTAACTTATCTCTATGTAGTCACCATCCAGATTTACACATTTTCCCCAGCATTTCTTGACCCTCCATTATTGTAGAAGTCTGCAGTTTGTGCCTGACAAGAATTTTACACTTTAGTCATTTCTGGCACAGCCAGTCACAAAAATAAAGGATGCAATGAGTTGATTTTCTCAGCAACGTGCACTTAGGGACCAATGATGACACTGACAAAATTTCATCAATATGCCATAATAACTTCCGGGTGATAATTATTACTTCACGAAAGCCCCTCATAAGGTGCAATCTGCAGACTTCTCGTACAATATCAGGTATTCGGAGGGTCAAGATACACTGGGAAAATGTGTAAATCTAGATAGTGACTACATAGAGATAAGTTAACAAATACAAATCAAAACAAACTTTCTGTCAATTTTTTAAAAAGGTGATCATTAAAACTTTTGGATACCCCCTATTGCTACTAATGCCTTCATATTCTCTATTATTGTTCCATGCTTTAGGAATATCTCCTACACTTCTTCAGCTTACATTCCTTGTACTTTTGAGTTTGTAATGTGTGTTTTAGTCCATGTTAAATATTTTTTTGGTCTCATTTCCATTCATTCTTTTATCTGTGTACATAGAGAGCGATTGGCATTTGTTGCATCTGCTTAACTCATCTGGATTTCCCTTGACAGATGGCTCATTGCAGAGGCTGTGCTTTCTTTCCTAGGCATCAGTTTATGTAAATACACAGTGTAGCCTAGTTTCCATGGTATCGAGGGAGATTTGTAGGACTTAAAAGCAAGTTTAGTTATTCACTTTCCAACTGTTTCCTTGTTAAAATACATTTAGAGGCCGGGCTGGATTCTTTAAAATCTGTTTATTATCCAGCCACACTGGAGGCTCATAGTTCAGACCTACAGAGGTCCATATAGTTAGCATTCATATATTTAAGCACTAGAAGATGATATATAGCCACTAGATGGAAAATTGATTTAGTCTCTTTAACAAGAAATGTTTGGCTTCACCTCTTTGAGAACCATAAAATTATAGGTTGCAAAGTCGCAGAAAGTCATTTACAGTCTGAAAATGCACATGTTTATTAAGAAACAAAAAGTCTCACTGAGTCTAATAGACTTCTCTCAGACAAGTTATGAAGAGCTACAGCTTGGGTAGACTTCGTCCTCAGTAAAACATTTTCAGAATAAAGGGGAATTGAAGAGGCTGATATGTTCGCCAAAATGTATGTCTCCCTTCACTCCGCTAGCTCTTTTTTATTACTCCTCTTTCCAGTGCTCTTTTTAAAATGGCGTTTTCTTCTTTCCCATTTGTTTAAAACCATATTTCTAGAAAATCATGTATTAAACAGGACCCACACTCCTAACCAGCCATTCAAGGCATGGTTTACTACCATCACTCTGAATTGACATTATAGTGATGCCATAGCCAAGCAGATTTGGTTATGTGATGGTATGATCAAACAGAACATTGTCTCATTTTCTTTGAATCATGGAGGGAGAGGAAGCATGACTGCTTCCAGTAGTAACTGTTGTTGGAATGGTTTCCCCAAGCATTGGTAAAATTCTGTCTGCTTTCTCATCCTCCCTCTAACAAGTCATATTTTTTTAAACAGCTCTCAAAAACATCTGCAGAATTGATATATTGGACATAAGTTTGGGAAAGTTGACTACAAGTCCCAGGATCCTCCAGCTAGTATAGCTGGTTGCAGTCTAAGAAAAGAGGACCTTTTCCAAGTTAAATCCAAAATGAAGCCTTAACCCAGTTCCTTGCCCTACAAAGAAATCAGACTTTCCATACTAATTAATATTAACAATTTGCTTGCATGCTATACTGCTGTCCAGCTTGGCTCAAACCTGACAATGAATGTGGGCAGAGATGAAACTGAAGTCACAGTTCTAAAGCAGAGTTGTAGTTACTTTTTTTTTTAACTCAACTGTAACTGAGATCCTACCGGTATGTGCCCAGGATAGCATAAGAGTTCTTCAGGCAAAACAGTTCCCTGCCCACAACCAACAGGACTTGTAGTTTTGCATTGAGGCCCCCTACTAAGCAGTCATTCCAATTGGGAATGCTGCACAGGCTGCTTCAGACCAGTGGCATCTTCTGATATTTTCTGCATAGATCTTTCTCCAGTCCATTGCATTCTCCATTAGCCAGGCTCAAGAGAAGCCTGTAAATTAGTGAGGGAGCTTTTCTTATTGCATAGGGTGGAAGAGAATCCCAGCCTCCACAGTGACAAAACCAAAACGAAACATGTAGATATAAGGTGGACCTACGTATGTCACTAACAGGATCATGGCCTATGTTTGCCATATACCATCACACAGGAGAAGAGATGCTGGTACTCCTCTCACCGTGTAGTTCTGGTATCCTCATACTGCCAGGTGACAACAGTAGAGTGGCCTAACATTGTAGCCAGTGGGAGAGGAATGGAGGGAAACGTTCTCCACTGCATTTGTGTCTGAACACCAGCAATTATGGAAACTATAAAGCACAGTAAAGTGTGTGGATGTTATACTGCAAAATTCTTTATTTTTGAGCCATATGTTGAATTCTTATTGCAGGATTTGGTATATTTTTCACGCACAACAGGTTACAGGATTTGCTGGCGGCACCTAGTGGCTCTGATGAAAGGGTGTGGTGAATCTTCTCTGCATTTTGTCCAGACTCTGAAGGTGTTGTCCAAAGTGCTGAACCTGTTTTGGAGATAGGCTACAGCATCTTGGATAGCTCACCAGCCCACTGAACTATAGCACAGTTCCTTACAAATAAACTTTTGGTAAAGGATACATCAGAAGAAGAGCACATGTGTTACCTGAAAAAATGTCTCAAGTTAAATTGCTGGCACCTCCAGCTGAAAATGTTTTCTTCTTAAGACCAGAGAGAGGAAAGAAGTGAGAGACATAGATGTGTTAGTCTGGAATATCCATATACAAGGGGATTTTGCAGCACCTTTGAGACTTAGGGGCTATACAGACCGCCCCTAAGGGGTAGCCTGCAGCCACTCCTTTTAGTGCCAGATTGGGACCGCAGCAACCACACGCCATGACCCCAATCTCGCCTTTCTGCTGTGCAAAAAGGAGTCACAAAAACAGCTCCTCTCTGCACTGTGCCATGGGCACCATAGCCTTTTGTTGCTCCTTTGACATTGCATCATCTAGACACAGCACCAGATGAGCACTCTGACACCATGCGCTGTGTGGTAGGCGTGCATTGTGTGGATGCCATGCCCTGACTCCACCACCAGTCCACCCTTAATTCTGCAAAAGAAGCTGTAGCATGAGCTTTCATAGACTCCATGCATCTGAGGAAGTAGACCAAGTCTACAAACGCTCATGCTACAACTTTTTTTTTTCCACAGTTAGTCTCAAAGGTGCTGTAAGATCCCTTTGCATACATTGAAGGGAAAGTTAGTAAACAGGGTTTAACATGTTAATTAACAGTTAGTAAACTCAATGTCTGTCTCTGAAACAACTCACTAATAGTTGACCCTTTTTTCCTAATTTTCCCAGTTCTGACTTATACAGCCACTGGAAGTCACAGAAAATAATATCATGGTAGATTGCAAAGACATCTGCTCTGGTATAAGGCAGCTTCTTTGTTCCCATAACATATTTTATTTTAGTGTTTTATTTTATTTCCTATGTGTATGCCAAAAGAAGTCACTTGGCAACACTGGTAAAATAGCTATGGTCACCCAGAATAAAACAGACATGGTGGAGATCAGTGTGCTCCATGCTAAAAATGTCTACAGAATGAGACACAAAGGTCAGTAAAAAATGAACTCTAATGATGTAAATAAACCAAGTCCTCTCTGCAAGAATCTGTAAAGAATCTCACTAGTGATGATCATCTGAATAGGGAGGCTGAAGACTACAGCTAAAGCGGAGGATGCGTGTCTGAATTCAGTACAGGCCCTCTAGACACAGAGATGCCTCCGGGACCCTGCAGGCAAAAATAGAAAGGTCAGAGGTAAAAACAAAGCAATCCAAGCAGAGCAGTTGTAACAGAAGTCTCCAAGGACTTTCTGTTTTGTTCATCTGTGTACAGGCTGTGTGTCTGCAAACAGGTTAGCAAAGCAGTTGACGACAGCAAAGTGCTTTCTGGTGGTACAGAACTGTCTGGTGCTTTTTACAGCTGGAGAAACTGAGACGAGAGAGCTGTAGAGCGGAATTCTGAAAGTTAGCTTCTGGAAATAGAAGATTCTCTGCTAAACTGCTCTAGCCCACTCTCCTGATCTACAGCACAAGAGCTCCCTAGGAGAGAATTCAGAGTACTCAAGCAAACTACATGGAGGTGACTGTAATAGGGGATTAAATCTGTGCCAGGCCCAAGCACCAGCTGAAAGAAGGAAATGCATGGCAAATGAAGTCAGCCCTGAAACACAGGTGACAGCTGGGGGAGACTTCCTGCAGCTGGTGCTTCAGTCTGGAAAACTGCAGTTCCTCTGATCTGCTATGCTTGCCATGCCTATTTCCACTCTAATTCTACAAATCTTCACCTACTCTGTTTCTCTATTGGAAAGTATTCCCAAATGTTAGGGCTTGGGAGCCAGATTTAGGGAAAGGGAGATGTATCCCCTGACCCTTCTTCGCAGGCCACATTGGAATCTGTCATGGTTCAAATTAGGTTCAGGAGGAGGCTCACCTCTCTTAATTTATACAGAGGCAGAGTGCTTTACATTGGAAAATTAGGGGCTGGAGACAGATGAGATTATCACACTGGGGTGTCATTGTCCCATCCCTGTCCTGTCTTTCCCACCCAGTAGCAGGAAGGATTTTCACAAATGACTTATACATGGCTTGGTAGGGAAGCGTGAGTGAAAGTGATCACTTGAATTGCTTTCACTTGCAAGTACACTGAACCCATCATTCACACACCCAGGAAACGCAAGTAAAAGTGATAGTACAAATCACTTTCACATGAAAGTGGGCTGAAAAGCATTTTCAGCCACCATTTCCAGTCTTTTGTAAAAATGGAAGAACAAGATATTACAATGACGGCTGAAAGGGCTTTCAGCTGCGCTATCACTTTCACTCAGGTCATGGACAGGATAAGGACGGGGAGCAATCTCGCCCTTATCCCATCCCCATGTGAAAATGGATAAGCATTTTGGATTAAATCAAGGAGGTGTACAAAGTGCTTGAGGAAGCTAGATTCTTGGCTCCCTGGAGATGGACTCACAGCTTCCAGATTTATAAGCACTCAGGTTATCCAGTGAACAACAGATTAATTTTATGGAGAAAACATTAGTTTGAATGGTTTGAATGGTTTTGATTAAACTGCTAAAGTGAAGTGGCTGCAGTCCTCTAATCTGTATTAATAAGTCTAGCGAAGAGAAATATAGTGACCTTTAAAATATACCAGCTTGACCTGATCTTTCTTCCTCATTTATTCTATGAGAATTTTAACATCTTTTGGTACAGGCTGAGTCGCCCTGATCCAGGGTTCCAAAATCTGAAATACTCCAAAATCACAAACTGTCCACATGGGTGGCTGAAAATGACACTTTTGCTTTCTGATGGTTCAGTATGCCCAAACTTAGTTTCATGCTCAAAATTATAAAATAAAATCATTTTCAGACTATGTGTATAAGGTGTATATGAAACATAAATGAATTTCATGTTTAGACTTGGGTCCCATCTCCAAGATTTCATTATGTATATGCAAATATTCCAAAATCCAATGAAATTTTAAATTCATGCACTTCTGGTCCCAAGCACTTCAGATAAGGGAGATACAACCTGTACTACTTAACAGCTAACTGTTAACCTAATGTTATTGGTAAGCTAAGCAATTTTTTTAAAAAAAAAAACATGAAGTGCTTCAGGACATCCTTTGTGAAACAGTAGATTTTGACTGAATATTCAAGCATATGAAGCTAAAGCTGGATGAGATAGCCCTAGATTAGTAATCATCAAGGAAGAATTACCAGCTCTTCTTCAGAACAATAGACATTATGCTGGAGAAGGAGACAAAGGGAAGCTGTGCCTCATAACCTACTTGGAAAAGTGAAAAGGAAATGGGAAATAAGGAAAGATAATCCTCATATTGTGAGCCAACAGTGTGAAGCAGCATCAAAAAAGACTAATGAAATTTCTGGCTGCATCAACAGAATGATGGTGTCTGGTTCAAGGGAAGTAATGGTACCATTCCATTCTGCTTTGTTCAGACCTTACGTGGAATACAGGGTCCAGTTCTGGGCATCACAGATTAATAACGACATTCCACAAGGTGGAACTTGTCTAGAGGAAGGTGTAACAGATGGCAAAATATCTAGAAACCAAGCCTTATGACGGGTAAAAAAACCTGCAGTCTGCAGACTGCATTTGGCCCAAATCCCCACATTTGTAGCATCCACAGCTCGACTGCTGACCCTCACAAAAATACCTCCCACCCACCCCCAAAAAGTTATCAAATCTGGGTTTATTGGGGGGTGTTAAATTTTTGTTCCAAAATGTGCCCAGACCACCATCAGTATAGAGGTTGAATTCTCCTTCCACAAGCACTACTAGCCTAGAAAACCTCTCCAAACAGCCAAAAATGGCATATAAATGAATAACAGTTTTTAAACAGAGGCTGAATGGCCATCTGTCAGGGATGCTTTGATTGTGAGTTCCTGTACAACAGGGGGTTGGACTGGATGGTCCTTGTGGCCACGTCCAACTCTGTGATTCTATGATACAAAGCACATGTAATAAATATCAAACAGGATATGATATAGCTAGTGTGGCTTAAATACCCTAAAGAGAGTGGCCTAAATGCCCTAAAGAGTCCCGATGCCATCTGATCTTGGAAGCTAAGGAGGGTCAGCCCTGGTTACCACTTGGATGGAAGGCTGCCAAAGAATACCAGATACTGTAGGCTATATATCAGAGGAAGGACTGGCAAAACCACCTTTCCTAAACAAACAAACAAATAAAAAACTATGAAATTAATGGAGTCTCCCTAAGTCAACAGGCAACTTGGAGGCACATACAAACACACATAGTACACTTACAATTGGGTACCCAATAACAATAATTTCAAACCAGTAATTTACTGTTTGAATACAAAAAGACTCTGCCTCTGGTCTTTCTTGATCCATAAACCTGAACTTCACCCTGATAATAATTCAGAATGAATGAATGATCAGTTAATGGGTCCTAATAAATTGATAAATTACAAGATGGTCTGTCTGATGTGGCCTTTCCTTTTGAGGAAGGAATTTTTGTAACTATTTTTAAGGCCTTTAAAAGGCTGCTCTTTCAGAATATTGATCTGTATTGCAGCTGTTAGTGGTTTCATCCAGAGGTCACCTACAAATAGTTGTACGAGTTCAGCTGCTGTACTAATGATTTATTACAAAGCTAAACATCATTCCAAATTAGCAAAAGTTACTCAATCACAAATCTGACTCTGATAATTTAATTAAAACTTCATTTTCAAATTAATTGAAAAGGCTTCTCTTTTTATTTTTTCTGAGTGACTTTCCCTGTATTATTTCATATTGTCTTTGTAAACAGGACTTGCCCAGTGATTATATTTCCTTGTTTCTCTCCCCCACCCCCCCCCCACCCCCCCGCCTTCCTATTACAGGCAAATGGTTCAACTATGGAATTATATTTCTTGTTTTAATCTTGGATTTAAACATGTGGAAGAATCAAATATTTTACAAGCCACATGAATATGGACAATATATTGGGCCTGGGCAAAAGATCTACACTGTGGAAGACTCTGAAAGTTTAAAGGACCTCAACAGAACTAAACTATCTTGGGAATGGCGATCCAACAATACTAACCCTTTGACCAACAGGACTTATGCTGAAGGAGACATGTTTCTGCACAGTCGGTACATTGGTGCCAGTCTAGATGTGAAATGCTTGGCTTTCATTCCATCTTTATTAGCTTTCGCTTTGTTTGGCTTCTTCATCTGGTTCTTTGGACGATTTCAGAAAACTGATCAAGGCATGGAGAATCTTGACAGATCATACACCCGCATGAAAAGAAAGTCACCCTCAGACGTGGGAATGACACGAGAGAACACACAGGTTTTGGCAGAAGAGCCATCAAGCCTAGAAGATCCACATTTGATATCCATCAAATCAGACTTGAGTGAGATTGTCTTTAACTCTTCGCTCCTAACATCTGAAAATCTTCATGCACATTTAAATGAACAGCCGAGCCCACTGCAACCAATAAGGGAAACCTCTGTACCCAAAGATAATCCCTTAACCTAATGACATCCCACTTGGAAGGAATGAAACATGAAATTATTGTGAGATTTCATTGTTGCTTTTTTTGTAAGTGACAGTTTACATAGTCTTTAGAACAGGAAAGAGACACAACCTATACCCCAACGGTGCTCAACATGCTTTTTTCTATGACTTTGTTTTCTATTTATATTATAATAACTTGTGCCTATTGTATTATATAAAACATTCCTTTATAGATTGCGTCTATGAAAACTCGCAACAGTGTACTAGTTGACTATTTGAAGCAGATATAAAATATGACTTTGGTGGTGCCTTGGAACATGAAATCAATTCACTCAGACATATAAAGGCAGTATGTAGCTGTCCCAGGGTGTATCCACACTGCAGAAAAAAGCATTTTGATTCCACTTTATCTACCATGACTCTCTCCTACAGAATCCTGGGATTTGTAATTTGGTGATGCACTAGAGCTTTGTGACAGAGCAAGCTGAATACTTCACCAAACTACTAATCCCATGATTCCACAGGATAGAGCCATGACAGTTAGAGTAGTGTCAAACTTTTTTTTATTATTTCTGCAGTGTGGCAAGTCTCCCAGAGCTCAGAAAATGTATTTTTGGATTTCAACTCCCAGAATCCAGGAACCATAATCATTGGGGATTCTGAGATTTGTAGTTCCATAACAACTTTTCCTAGCTTTGAGCAGGCCTTCTTGAGAAGGAGATATTCTTTTCAATTGAATGATTTAGAATGTGGCCAGAGTATGTATGGTCCACCAACTGAAAATGACAAGTCCCCTTCTGGATCTTGTTTCTTCATCCCTTCTAGAGTCTGGATGATAGACACTGTTCAGTAGCCCAGCTGACTCTTCTGGGAGAAGTAAGTGGAGTGTCAGGTGCATCATACATGGACTGATTTGGATGCATGTGGCATCTACATAAGAATTATGATAATGGTCATTGTGTCTGTGAAAAGTCTCTAGCAAGCAGTGGCAGTGACACTCTGACTTTAATTTACAGAGCCAATGACTTTGACAGCTGGACTTCAAAGAAGCATGTTGATTGCTTTTTAATTTTGCTGGCTAATTTCCAGACACAAATACAAATGCAAAGTGCCGTAACATCAGGGTGATAATGTAGCATGGGTCAGTGCTTAGGAACACGTGACTTTCTCCTCAAGTAATTGCAATTAGGTGATAATGCCTAATTATGTTTTTCATAATTAGAGATAAATTGCTACCTGATTAAAAAGCCTGCCCTTCACCCTTTTAGGAGCAAAAGGTTAAAATGCAATGTTGTTGGAACAGTCCAGCTTTTCAGCTGAAACCTAGGCAATGCCAAAGAAGCAATAATAAGAACGCACTTCAGATTGCAGTCTGTCATCTGCAGTTTCTATGATGCGAATGGTGGATTAAGGTACATCCACATAAAACTGGTAGGGTGCCACTGAGAGAATGGACTCTGGCCACAGGTTGTAATGAGAGGAGTGAATGCATGAAATAGAGTAGCAAATAATGTGCTGTTTTTTTTACTTTGAGGAATTAACACTGTGTCCATAATAAAAAATAAAAACCAAAAAAAATGAAATCAATGAGTGATCGTATTTGTTTTCTACTCTGCCTTTGTGCCTTGGAATTGAGCTTGGTCACTTCCTTTTTGCAAATTACCTACTCTTCTCACCTCCCAGGAACTCAGATACCTCAAATGTAGATCCGTAAACTACTGTAACCTTGGTGGTTTCTATTCCTTCAGCTGCTGTTGTTTGCTGTTGCTGTTTTATGTCTTCAAGTAATTTCTGATTTATAGCAACCCTAAGGCAACCCTATCCTGGGGTTTTCTTGGCACATTTCTTCAGAGGGGGATGCCATTGGCATCTTCTGAGACTGCGACAGTGTGACTTGCCCAAGATCATCCAGTGGGTGTACTTGATCGAGTCATAATTCGAACCCTGATCTCTAAAGTCATAGTCCTGGCAGCTCCTGCTACTTGCTTATTTTCTGTTGATCTGTGTGGTTTTTCAAACAGGCTGTCTGCTCCAATTTGCATGCATAAATGAACTATACATTTATTACTTCTCTCTCAAGAGTTAAGCTTAATAAACATTCACCAACTGACAACGCAACAGCTGGAGCCAATTTTTGTTGATGTGCATTTGTATAGTTCATCTGTACTTGGATACCGAGTTGCACATATTTGCTGCAGTATATGAGCTTGAAATTCTTCCATAACATCTTTACAAATGCTGATGCAATGCCAGGGCTTGTAAATGATGCATTGGTGTTGTGATAGATATGCTCCATCCTGAGTACTTTTTGCTGGCACAGAAAGTCCGGGCATCAGACTGTTGGAATCATAAATATTACTGGCTCTTGGAATATGAAGAAGAAAAAAACACGTAGAGAGACATCGGGATCACAGTAATACCAACACTATCGCACTTTGCCTACAGAATATTTAATATTTTATCAAGAGAAACTTTTGATCACACTGAATTTTTATCCCTTAGAAACTCTAGCCCTCATTAGTGTTTGGTAAGTGGAAATTTGTTCGAGTTGTAGAAAACAGAATTTACATGTGACAGAGGATATCCATGACTTAATAGCTTATTTGTGTATTTGTCCTGTACTAGAGGATTACATTGGTTTTCCTTCTAGAAGAGCGTTTCAGAGGTATTTCTGGAGCAAAGGTGCACACAAGGGTGACTGGGTCTGCTAGCATTCCTTCTTCTTTGCTGAACTCTAAAATGTCACAATCCTTTTGCAACCTTTTTCAGCCCATTCCCTTTTATTAATGTATGTGAGACATCATTAATTTGATTAAAGTTAAAAGAGAAAATGGAAAGCTGACTTAAGCCTTGTTGCCTATGTGATTACTTGACCTTAAGGCAATAGTCATTAAGCAACAGGTCCACACTTAGAATAAATTCCATGACCTTACATCAAGCTAATACTTGCAAAGCCACCACAAGATGAGTACATAAAAGTCAAGTAGTAATCAGAAAATATAGTAATCCTGGGATATTCCAATTGTTTGCAAATTAACAGTCAAAAAGAATCTTCTGTATGAAGAAGAGGACTTCTAGAACTTATTGACGGCATCTCTATAGTCGGGCTATTTCCAAATTCTTGTTTCCTCTCATGTTGCTGTGTAGACATAGCTAAGCAGGGATTTTAATCTTAGGCTACATCCACAATGGAGAAATTATGCAGTTTGACACAACTTTAACTGCCACAGCTTAATGCTATGGAATTCTTGGAATTGTAGTTTTGTAAGAGATTCATCCTTTTCTATCAAAGAGCTCTGCTGCCACAACAAACTACAGATCCCAAGATTCCATAGCATTGAGCCATGGCAGTTAAAGTGGTATCAGACTGCATTATTTCTGAAGTACAGATGCAGCAATAGTCTCTGTAGTTCTAGTCACATTAGTGGCCTATGGCCTCTGTATTAGTGAAACTGCTCTGGGTTTTAGTCTGAACTTTAAAGTAGCTATCCAACATCTTAGTCCTATTTGACACTGTCAACATTCCCTTTTAACATTCAGACACAGAGCAGATTTACCACATACCACTGCCTCTTCCCATGCTCTAACCACTTCTTCACATTGGATCTGCAGAGATGTGGTTTCAATATGACCAACTTTGCTATTTATGAGTATCTTCTTGTATCCACTTTGCCTGATGATGCCTTCAAATGACAGCTTGTGTCACTGCTAGATTAACAGAAGGCTGATCTGTACAAGATACCACTTACCTATTTTATGTTTGCTGGTTTGTTTTTTTAATCCTTGGGATCAACAGCACAACAACCTTCTGTACTGTGCATATTCTTTGTCCTTAGGAAACCCTTGTCTGACTGTCACCAGCTTTGTACATGAGAACTATATACAAAAAGAGCTTTCTTTTGCAAGGCTTTTAAAGAGTCACAGGCTCAGAGGTCCTGCTCATCCTGGTCTGTTCCTTTGATAATATGCAGTGACGGGAGCAATGAATGAAAGGTATCTTATCAGATTCCTGCAGGCTTCTCCACAGTTGGCTCCACTTCACGAGGTTGTGTGGCATCAGTATTGCTTTGCTGAGAATGACATTCAACCTCCATTTCTTCTTCCCACTGATCTTTTTATTTTTATGTTTTCCTCTTGAGATCTCTTGTGAACCTGATTTCTTCTCCCCATAATTGTTTTATCTCAGTGTCTTTTACGACCAAACAGCTGCCTCTCAAAACATGCCAGAAATTGCTCTCATGAGTCAATTGGCACACATCAAACCAAACATGGAGTTCATTGAATCAAATTTTATTTTTATTTTTATTTTTAGCTGGTAATATTTTATTTTTAGCTGTCCCAGTAATATACAAGGTTTATCTTGAAGCTAAGAAGAACCAGGACTGAGTACCTGAGCCTATACCAGACAAAATTACTAACTTTGACTCTACCTTATACAGGACAAGACTACAAATATTTGGAAACAATTCGCCCCATAAGTTCTTGTGTCTTCATCTGTAGGTCTGGGATGGATGACTTCAGGTGGGTCTACACTAGCCAGAATACTCTGGGCTGCTCCTGGAGTATTCTGACCCTAAAACTACTCCAAAACCCCCACCCACTTCACACTTCAGAGCAATTCTAGATCTCTGCCTACACATGTGCCCTGCTGTGCCACCCATTACCATCTCTGCATGCATGAGTTGCTCCTTCTGAGGCTGAAAGTGAGGCATCATGCATCAACCACATGGCACAACTCACGTAAGTGACGGTGGCAACAAGCAGCACAGTGGGAGACATGTCTAGACAGCTGCCTGGCATATCCAGGAATATCCAGAACAAAAGGTAAGTCTCTTTAATCTGGTTTAAAGGAGGGATGACCAAGATTCAGTGAAGAATTTGTCTTAATTTGTGAAGACAGACCATAGTCAAATCAGGGCTTTGGCCTGGCATTGTGAAGACAGGGCACCTCAAGAGTGCGGGGGGGGGGGGGGGAGAGAACCACTTCATGTGGGCCATGTACACATGCCCTTGATCCATGCAAGAGCACCACATGGTTCTGGAGCCACATGCAGCCCCTCACCTCCCCCTATTTTTGTGGGTTTTCACTTCTCTGAACTTCCCAAACTGACTTTCTCCCATTTCCCTCCAAATAGGTGATTCCCCTGTCATAGAATGTTTGGTGCAGTCCATTCCTGGTATTTTGCAAGGAGTTTCACTCCTCCCTGGTGCAGTGCAGGGTTAGGCAACAGATGGTCTGCAGGCTGCCTCTTTGTGCTGTAAATATTGTACTCCAAAAAGAGTAGGCTCCCATCTGCCCTTCGCTTCTGCCACATATTTGGGAGAGAAAGGGGGGATGGAGGGATGCCGAGAAGGAGGGGAATGGATTCATAGATTAGATTTTTTGAAAGTGCTTATTAATCTGGCTTCTTGATGAAAAGAATTGCAATATGTTATTTCAAAAAGCCTGTTTGTGAGTAGTGGAAGTATTGTTTCAAAATTAGGTTCAGTGTATCCTGAGTTTTATTCTCAGGGGTAGCAAAAGAGCAGGCTGGGATGTGTAACTGGATATCATCGTTGCTCCTGTCGTGCATCCCTAGGATACTCCATTAAGAACAAACTGTGTGATATCTGCAATTACCCTGAAGAAAAAAAGTAGGAAAAGAGTGGGCTGTGAGCAACATGGACTGCAACAAGGATCACAACAGTCCTCATACCCCCCCCCCACTTCTATCTCAAACTGTGAGAGGAAAGTCAAAATGTTTTTCAGACCTCAAATGGTCAAAAGCACCCCTGAAACATATGAGGGAATATATCACACAGAGTTTGGAAACCTCATTATCTCAACCAAAAATATTTTTTTCTCATTTCTTAGACTTCACTTTAAAAGAGAGGGGGGAATGGCATGCTCTGAGTAACTGTGGTCAGAGTGACCAGATGTCCTACTTTTCCAGGATATGTTCTACATTTGAACGTTCTGTCCCAGGAAGAATTTCAAAATGTCATTTTGAGCATGACTAAGAAGCATGCTTTTATGTTTATATTAGTGTTTTTAACTTTTCTTGGGCCATGTCCTCCATTTTTCTTGAATGTCCTGCATTTTGCTGTGCCTTGCTCCTTCTTTGCGGTTAGGACAACTGGTCACCCTGACTGTGGTTGTCATCACCAAGGGCTCCTGAAGGACACCAGGGGCTGTCCTTAGGTTTCAGGGCTTGGCCTTGAAATGTCAAAGCTGGGGATGCTGCTGATCTGGTCAACTAGAGGGGCAGATATTGGAGACTGGAGGTGGAAATGGCTGTTGTTGGAGCTGATAAGATCAGGAAGGAAGTGGTACAGTAAATGGGCTTTCAGAGATGAGCAGCAGTATGGAGTCAATTCTCCCCAGGAGCTTTTCCTATTAACAAATAAACTGGCTTACTTCTTCCAGCTTGAATTCAGCATCCAGGATGCCCCTGGATGTTATCATACCTAAATCACTATCTATCTAGATGGGATGCCACCGCGTGAATGCATTCCAGCTCAAAGCTTCACTCAGCCAGCACTTTTTCGAATTTGGGGAGCTTCCAACTTCAGAAATTGGCCAACTGAGTGAGGCTTTGACCCAGGATGCATCCAGATGGCAGCATCCCAGCTAGATAGGTGTTGATTTATGTATGATAACATTCGGGGGCATCCCGGATCCTGAATTCAAGCTGGAAAAGGTAAGCCAGCTTATTTGTTAATGGAATAAGCTCCCCAAATAGGCATAGTCCCTCTGATAGTGAGCAGAAGTGCAAGAAGGCGTGCTGGAAGTAGCTGCTACTACTTGTTTGTGTGTGCCTCAAGAGAGTAGCAAGATGAACAGCAGGAGTCAGACCTGGCAAAGTTTCTGATGGAGATAGTAGAGCTCTGAAAGTGTATCATAGGAAAAAGAGAGGTTGTAGGAAGCTTCAAGTACAATTTTAAAATATAAAATGAGGTTAGGACAGGCATATGTGATCAGAACTGAAAGAGGTTAAGTATTTTAAAAGGCTATCAACACAAATGAGGAGGTTAACCCAAATCCAGGACAAAGGGATCTAGTTAATCCATTTTATTTCACAGCCAGGAAAAAGGAAAGGGAATATAGAACAGATGAATCATACACTACATTTCTGTTCTTGAGCAAAAGAAGATCTTTTTAACTGCATACGTGAGGTATTCAAATGTCAAACATGATTTTATGGAGTAAGATGACATGAAGTCAAGGGGCTAACCAATGAGATCTTGACTAAAGCTTGTAATAATTGTGTTCCAAGAGAAAAGGTTGTAAAAGGATATGGTGTGCAATTCCTTTCTTCTCCAAAGTTCCATCACTCCCCCAATTTCTAGCACTGCAAAAATTGAAAACTTCATTTGAAGATTTAGAAATACAATTTAAACAGCCAAAGAAAAGGGGCAGGGGATCTAAACAGCAACTATAAGAACTCTGGGTGTGAACAGTTTTGGCAATGTTAAAAACGTGGATACTGAAGTGAAATTTCATTGGAGACAGAATTCAGAAATGCGCTTATTTTGCCCCCATCCCCAAATAGCTACATCTCTGCCAACAGTCTGATACCATTTTGCCCATCCCCAAATAGCTACACCTATGCCAACAGTCTGATACCATGTAAATCTTACTTTCTTTACCCTGTAATGCAGGGGACTGCAAGTACAGCAGGACCAGGAATCAATTTCCTGCCCTGGACTACCAAAAATTCCAGAAAAGAGGGCAAACAATTAGAAATGGCCTGAAGTCCACTTCTGTGTTTGGAAAAATATGTTTGTTTGTTTGTTTAATGTTAAACAGTGGAAAGTGATGAGTCTTGCTGTCTATTTAAACAGTGAAATTGCTGCTTTAGGATGCTTTCAGGGGAGATGATGATGATGATGATGATGATGATGATGATAATGATGATGATCCCATCCTTTTACCAAAACTGGGACTCAGAGTGGCTTGCCATGTTAAAAAACAATACAATTAATAGTATACAAAAGTGATACATTAAAATAGTAATTAAATTATTACAATATTAAACAGATTGCATGTTAAAAGAATAAAATACAGTTTAAAAAGATAAGTGTTTAAAAGTGTTTAAAACACTTTAAAACAATACAGCACCCTGTTCTCTATAAACAATCTGTTTTAAATGCTTGTCTGAATAGGTAGGTCTTAGCCTGCTGGCAGAAAGACAACAAAGGGAACTCCTGGGAAGGGGGTTCCAGAGTCTAGGGGCAGCCACAGAAAAGGCCCTCTCTCGTGTCCCCACCAACCATGCTTGTGAAGGTGGTAGGACTGAGAGAAGGGTCTCTCCTGATGATATCAGAGTCAGGGCCGGTTCATACAAGCAGATATGTTTTGCTAAATAGTCTGGACCTGAGCCATATTCCCATTTCCAAAAATAATAAATAAAATAAAATAAAATAAAAGTAGTCTGAGGAGTCTGGCACCATCAAGAGCACCTAATTAAAATGATTGTAAGTACAGTGCTGTGTAAATTTACAGTACTACAGTATATAAATATATTAATAATATATTAATAATTAATATATTATTATATATATTAATATATTAATAAATATATTAATTATATAATTCTTATATTTATAATAAATATATAAATATAATAATAAATAAACAGCATTAAAAGCTCTTGTTCATCCCTGGATCATTATCTTCCTCATTCCTGCTCCAATGAGTCATCCCGTGCTAAATATTCTTCCTTGTTCTGTTCTAAACACACAAGTTAGGATCCTGCTGGGAATTTATACTGTCATAAACTGACTTAAAATTATGGGGTTTCCAATTGCAGCATTGCACCTTGGTTGTATTCTCAAAAGAGGAATACTGTCATAGCTGTAGCATCAGGACCATTGCATAAGCGGAGCAGGCAGAGTGGCCACTGTAAAATAGCCATTGTGTGCAAAAGGATAGCGCTACTTAGAACAGGCTGCCTTTGTACAATGACAGCACAAGGATAGGGCAGTATCCCTCAACAGAGCCACAGGCCACTGGTAATCCAGAATGGAGGCAGTGGAAAGTCATGGGTACCCTGCATCCGGCTGGAAAAATGTCTCCACCTTGCATGGTGGAAGCCCCCATTGCACAATGGGACATCTTGTGCAGTGGGCCCTTGGTATCCTCTGGGGTTTAGTTTCAGGGTGCACAAACACACACACACACACACACACACACAAAACCCAAGGATACCAAAATCCATGGGTACTCAAGTCCTATGAAATACAGTGGCATAATAAAACGGTATCCCTCATGTAAAATGGCAAAACTCAAAGTTTTTTTTAAAAAATTATTTTCAAGTTGTGGATGTTTGAATCCATGGATAAAGAATCCATAAATATGGAGGGCCGACTGTACGTTGCATTGTTTTGCGGTGGGAGCCTCCACTGTGAGATGGGACATCTTTCACAGTGCCCTATTGCACATCATTAGAATTCCCTAACATGGATGCATATTATGTCAGCAATGTAGCTCCACTGACATAAAATTACACACGGCAGGATCTCAGCCATTGTTCTTGTTAAAATATTTATACCCAAAGATCTCAGGACAATAATCCCCTTTTTTAAAAGGTGCAAAAGCAGAAAAAGAATCTAAAAAGACAAAAACCATATTCAGCCAATTATCACTTAAAATAAGATGATTTAAGACCAGCTAAAACAATTTAAAAATAATGAAAACATAATACATGTGTAAATTGGATAAAATCAATTAGACTCCAAAGGCTATATTATAGTTAAGATCTTAATAAACTTTATGAAATAGTTGTTTGCTGGAATCCTATTAAGCTTGACTTTGAGTAGAACCGTTCAGTCAGTTGTTGAACAGAAGTAATACAGCAGAGGTAAGTCTACTTCATTTAGTGTCCTTATTCTAGCTAGGAAGGACAATAGGATTTAAGGAAATCTGTCAAATCCCAGAGAATGAACTGATAGTACATATTGTAGAGATTCCTTTCACTTCAATTAATTCTAACCACTAATGTAAAATCTGCAAAAGGAGATGGTAATAGAGGTTGATGAACAAAGGCAGGCAGGTACACAGCTAATTCTAATGTCTGTATCCTCTTAGTGAGATACTTCAGCGTAATGCAGGGTTATTTCAGTTCATGCTAAAATAATTTTTAACAGTCATTTCCTGCCCACTTCCATTTTCCAAAAAAGGGGGCTTCTCCTGGGGCTAAATTGGCTCTACTCACACCCCCTCCCATTGGACATTTGGAGGCAAAAATATTTCAAAACATTTTGCCTTTTTTGACCATCTAAGGGCCACAAAAACAATCCTGGCATGACATGTGGCCTGTAGCCCACATTTTAGAATTTTAGACTTTTCTCAAGGAGGTACCCAATACCTTCTTTAACAAGGTTCCCAGCACACATGTGAAAAAACAGACATGGGGCTTCCAGGCACAGTGCCATCTCCCCCATCACCACTTGGCTCTAGGTCTGTGCCCAGGCTCATTCCAGTTGTTGTTGAACACAAAGAAAGAAAAAATCACCATTACCCTGGAAACATTAACCTTGGCATTCAATTAATTCACAATAAAAGGGAGGAAGGGCAGTGAAGAAGAAAAAAGAAATGTGGCAGCACATTTAAAGCTCGCTGGTTTTTATTTTAGCACGAACTGTCATCAATATAAACCGCCTTCTTTGAATGCAGTACCAAAAGATATTAAGGCCTCAGGAATAAAGCATATTTATACAGTTGTGAGAGTGGGGTAGAATGTAATAGGATCCTGCCACCAATTTCTGTACTCAGAAATCCTCCAGCTGTTTTTATACACTAGAAAGAAAGTCGCTGTTCTCCACCATCTTTGCATATCCCCACCTCTGCTGCCTCCTGTAAATATACTCTACCAGCATGATGTAGGATCTCAGCCTAAGTGAGCAATGTCCTTGCCTATTGGATCCTCCTGATGGAAAGCAAGAGCAGGTACACTAGGAGAATGCTTCTACCAAAAGGTAGGCATGGAGAGGCCTAGGAAAGAGGCAAGCAAGGACAACTGATGACAGAGGCAAATAGTTTGGCAGAGCACAGAGGCAGCAGTAAGTGGCAGATGTCCACTAGCTTTAAGCGTATGAATTGAAGCTTCTGGAAAGCTACTCACTGGTCCCTGACCCCATTGTTCTAGCACTGAGTGGGTAGGCATAGAAAAAGAGGCAGATCAGTTGTCTTCTTATTATAAATAATGTTTAACCTTGGTCAGACAGGACCAGCCATTGTAATGACACAGAAGAACCATGTAAGGACAGAATCACAGAATCATAGAGTTGGAAGACGCCAAGGGCCATCCAGTCGAAACCCTTGCCATGCAGATATACATAAGCAAAGCACTCCATCCAGGTGACCATCCAGCTTCTGTTTAAAAACCTCCAAAGAAAGAGATTCCACCACTCTCCAAGGCAGCATATTCTACTATTGAACCGTTCTTACCTTCAGGAAATTCTTCCTAATATTTACGTTGAAACACTTTTCATGCAGTTTGAATCCAGCAAAGTGTGTCTCAGGGTTGACATACAGACAGATTATCAAGAAGATAAAAGTCAGTGAGAGTTACTGCATTGGAGAAATGCAGATATCTAAGTATGCTGGAAAGTACATGAAAATCATTACAAGAGTGAAGGGTGAACAACAGCAGCAGGGTAAGGATGCTGCTTGCTCATTCACATCTGGTGGAGATGCATGGGAGGGAGATGTTCACTTGGAGGAAGCTAAGCTCAGCATTTAAAAGGCTCGAGTTCATTACAATGACATCACTGAAAACACGTCTTACCTGAGAAGCTGGATAGTATACAAGATAGTGGCTTCTAAGCAACCATGGTATGCCTGATGTATGCTTCCCTATATCCTTCACTGATGCTACAAAGTATTGAGATTATTAGACAGGAGGAATTGGGGAAGTAAAAAGCATACTCCTTGGATAATTGTGAGATCGTGCTGAAGATTTTCAGATGATGTCATATTTATCTGGGACTTATCCTGAGAAGAATCAGGAATGCTCCAGCAACAAACCAGTTCTGGGACTTCCTCATGAATAGTTTGTTGCTGGAGCATTCCTTGATCTTCATGGGAAATGTCCTGGATAAGCATGATGTGTCTGAAATTCTTCAGTGCAATCGTGTGACTTTGCCAGGAGCATGCCATTTACTCCCAGTTCCCCCCCCCCCCCCAGGTCTGATAATCTCCTATGATGCAAGGATGATGATGATTTTTGGTCATGCCGCTCTGTCTCTTTCAGGATCAGACTTGTTGATATATTCAAAAGCATTTTTTTTTTTTTGCAGAGATGCTCTCCCAAGTGGTGAAAGGTATTTTTTGTCATAGTACATTATTTTCTTCAGCTATGCATCTTGCATTTAGTATGTCTTTTTTGTGATTGGTGGATGGAAGATAGGCTTAACCATAGGACTTAATTTGCAAGCCTGACAGCTCAAGTGCTTATCTCCAAGGAAATCCCATTACAAGAGGGAAAACAAGTGAACTGTACATAATACACATTGTCCATAGTAACTTCTCTGTGCCTCAGTGTTACCTTTTGCAATTTTATGGGAATATACCTCTCTGAAAATTGTTTCTTTGGAGCAGTTATCAGTCACAACAATTTTATTGTGCTCATTTCTGAGCATCAGTTTGTGTGTGTGTGTCTTTGTATGTATTTTTCAAGTTTCTTTGTGGAACTGCAACACAACGGGTGCCAGACCTCGGTATTTCAGCATAAAGGTATATCATGTAGATTGCCTTTGACACTGAAGTTAATTGTAATTATTGTTTTGCACTGATATGCCCCAGAATGTATTTATTGCCTTGTATTGTATTTGCATACTGAAGAAATAATTTATCTCATAAGTGCATAACTGTGGTAATCAATCACTTTGAGTCAAAGTCAAAATTAATAAAAAAAATAAAATAAATTCTGATATTATTTCAACAGTACACATTTGTGAATGCATACTGTATAATAATATGCATGAACAAGCTTATAAGAAAATCTGTTTAAATTACCAAAGATTTTTATACCCTTACATTACTTCAAATTTGACTCAATATTGGATGGTTTATTTGAGCAACAGCAAGAATATAAAGTCCCAGTAGTAGATGCAAAGTATTTATATTGTTGTAATGAATGCAATACATTCAGATGGCTTAATACATAACGGGTCTTAGATTACAATAGATGTTATCAATGTCTACACACAGTTTACTGCTGGAAGCCCGATTCAGACAATGAATTGAGGCTGATGCATCTTCTGTAATATAAAATTTGTATGTACTGAAACATCTGTATTTATTGTACAGATAAGCACATTAGAGATACTTTACATATATATTGGAGCCTTTGTATCTGTGATGTTGCTTATGATGAGAAGACCCCCTACTTTCTGTGTTTCGATTATGGTAGATTTATTTTCTTTGCTTACTTGCTTTGAAAAATCACATAGACATCAGAGAGTTGGAGTGAGAGAGAGACATCAGAGAGTTGGAGTGAGAGAGAGAAGAAGGAAGAGCAACTTTTTGGCAGCCATTTTAAGTGGTAAGTGTGTGGATTTTTAAAATCTCTTTGGGGAGTGTGTCTGTTGCAGAGGAGGAGGAGGAGCTTCTGTGAGTCACACCTATGAGTCACAAGTGGGAGGAGCTAGGAGACTAGCTATACAGAACTACTCAGAGAGCCAGCTGCAGAGAGTTGGAGTGAGAGAGAGAAGAAGGAAGAGCAACTTTTTGGCAGCCATTTTAAGTGGTAAGTGTGTGGATTTTTAAAATCTCTTTGGGGAGTGTGTCTGTTGCAGAGGAGGAGGAGGAGCTTCTGTGAGTCACACCTGTGAGTCACAAGTGGGAGGAGCTAGGAGACTAGCTATACAGAACTGCTCAGAGAGCCAGCTGCAGAGAGTTGGAGTGAGAGAGAGAAGAAGGAAGAGCAACTTTTTGGCAGCCATTTTAAGTGGTAAGTGTGTGGATTTTTAAAATCTCTTTGGGGAGTGTGTCTGTTGCAGAGGAGGAGGAGGAGCTTCTGTGAGTCACACCTATGAGTCACAAGTGGGAGGAGCTAGGAGACTAGCTATACAGAACTGCTCAGAGAGCCGCGCGCCTAACAGCGTGCGAATTCCCCCCCCCCCAAACAGGGTAAAAGCACAACATTAGGAGCAGAGGAGCTGTAAACTTTGTTTTAGAGGTTCTCCTTTAGATCTTCCCCTTTTTAAAAGTGCTTTTGAGGGGTTCCCCTCCACCTCAGAGGAAGTGAATACAAGTTAGAAACCAGGGCATCTCTATAAAGTAACATTCCCAGTAGGTTGAAATCACTGATAGAGATTGGTGAAATAGGACAGGACATCAGGGGCTGTGACATTAGTGTTTACCGGGGAATATTCTTCGAGGAGGAAGCCCACAGTCTTCTTTTAGTGATTCCTTAATAGTTCTCGGTATGGGCACCGAGGGAGCGGCTGCAGTCACTTGCAACACTTGTGGGATGTTTGTCTTCTTGCCTACAGATGTGGCGAACTTCACATGCCCCAAGTGCAAGTTGGTAGCCCTCTTGGAGGAGAAAGTACAGCAGCTGGAATCCAGGGTAGCGACACTTCAGCATGTCAGCGAGCAAGAGGTTTTCCTCGACACAACGGAAGGAACGATCTTGGAAGGGGACCACACAGAGAAAGTCGCTGGGGGTGAGAAGGTCACTTCATCTACACAGGAGGCAAACAGCTGGAGGAATGTCACACAGAGAAGCAGAGAAATCAGGGATAGCTGTAGGAGCTTGCAGCTACAGAATCGTTTCGAAGCCCTTTCACTTATCAAGGAGGATCAGGAAGAGCAGCACGGACAGACTTCAGGGACACAGCAGGAGAGCCTGGGAGTTCCATCGCAGGGAAGAGTTGCTGCTAAGCCTCAGAGGAGGCGCGTGGTTGTGGTGGGGGACTCCTTGCTGAGGGGTACAGAAGCAGTGATTTGTGGGCCCGACAAGATGTCTCGTGAGGTGTGTTGTCTCCCTGGGGCAAAGATCCGTGATGTTACGGAGAGGCTGACAAGACTGGTCAAATCTACTGACAAATACCCCTTCCTTTTGGTCCACGTGGGAACGAATGACACAGCAAGACACAGCCTTCAGAATATCAGAAGGGATTACGAGGCTCTGGGGAAGAAGCTGAAGGAAATGGACGCACAGATTGTCATCTCGTCTCTTCTACCAGTAGAAGGGCATGGTCCAGGAAGAGAGAGGAAAATAGCAGATATCAACAACTGGCTCCGCAGATGGTGTCGCCGAGAACAATTTGGATTCTTGGATCATGGGCTGCGGTTCCATGAGGAGGGACTTCTAGCAAGGGATGGGCTACATCTCACGCCAGTTGGAAGAAGCGTTTTTGCCAACAGTCTGAAGAATCTGATCAGGAGGGCTTTAAACTAAGTGATCTGGGGAAGGGAGACAGCAGTCTGGAAGGCAAAACGGCTAGAAAAAATAGTCAAACTGACATAGAGGGAAGAAGACAAACAGTGCAAGGACTCAACAAAAGGAGCCAAAAAAACATGCACAGGCATCAAGTAAAGGGGACACATGGTCTTAGATGTCTCTACACTAATGCACAGAGCATGGGAAATAAGCAAGATGAACTTGCACTCCTAGCACAACAAGGGAAATATGATATAATAGGCATCACTGAAACCTGGTGGGATGAGTCTCATGATTGGAATGTAGAAATAGAGGGGTATAACCTTTTTAAGAGAAACAGGACAAACAAGAAAGGAGGAGGAATAGCATTATATGTCAAGGATATTTACACCAGTGAAGAGATCCAGGACATCAATACTGGAAGCCAGGTGGAGAGCATCTGGATAAAAATTAAAGGAGAGGGAAACAACAGGGATGTTACTGTGGGAGTCTACTACAGACCCCCAAGTCAGACAGAGGAAATGGATGATGCCTTTCTAGAACAGATGACCACACAATCAAGAAGGAGAGATGTAGTAGTGGTGGGGGACTTCAACTACCCGGATATTTGCTGGAAGTCAAACTCAGCGCCATCCTCAAGATCTAGAAAATTCCTCACTTGCCTTGAAGACAATTTCATTGTCCAAAAGGTGGAAGAGGCAACAAGGGGATCAGCTATTTTGGATCTGATCTTAACCAACAGGGAAGACCTAGTTGATGGGGTGCAAGTGGTGGGATCCTTAGGTGGGAGTGACCATGTCCTCCTGGAGTTTGTTATACAGTGGAAAGGTGAAGCTAAGCATAGTCAGACACGCATTCTAGACTTTAGGAAAGCTGATTTCAATAAACTTAGAGAAATACTGGGGGTGATCCCATGGTCAAGAATACTAAAAGAGAAGGGAGTTCAAGATGGATGGGAGTTCCTCAAAAGGGAGATACTAAAGGGACAATTTCAGACAGTTCCAATGAGGAAGAAAAATGGGAGATGTCTCAAGAAACCAGTATGGATGACTAAGGAACTTACAACTGAGCTAAGTTTTAAATGGAACATGTATAAAAAATGGAAAAATGGGGAAATCACCAAAGAGGAATTCAAACAAATAGCCAGCGCATGTAGGGATAAAGTCAGAAAAGCTAAAGCGCAAAATGAACTCAGGCTTGCTAGAGACGTTAAGAACAATAAAAAGGGCTTTTTTGGGTATGTCCGCAGCAAAAGGAAGAAGAAGGAAACAGTTGGGCCACTGCATGGAGAAGATGGCAAAATGCTCACAGGAGACAGAGAAAAGGCAGAATTGCTCAACACCTTCTTTGCTTCAGTCTTCTCAGGAAAGGCAAAGGGTGCCCAACCTAAGGATGATGGGGCAGAGGACAGAATAGGGGAATTCAGCACATAATAAGTAAAGAAACAGTACAGGAATACCTGGTTAATCTAAATGAATATAAGTCTCCAGGACCAGATGAACTACATCCTAGGGTATTAAAAGAACTGGCAAATGTAATATCGGAACCAATGGCAATCATCTTTGAGAACTCCTGGAGAACAGAAGAAGTCCCTGCAGACTGGAGGAGGGCAAATGTTGTCCCAATCTTCAAAAAGGGGAAAAAAGAGGATCCCAACAATTATCGTCCGGTTAGTCTGACATCAATACCAGGAAAGATTCTAGAGCAGATCATTAAGCAGAGAGTCTGTGAATATCTGGAAGATAATTCCATAATCACAAAAAGCCAACATGGGTTTCAGAGAAACAAGTCATGCCAGACAAATCTGATCTCTTTTTTTGATAAAATTACCAGCTTGGTAGATGAAGGGAATGCTGTGGATATAGTATATCTTGACTTCAGTAAGGCCTTTGACAAGGTTCCCCATGACATCCTTGCAAACAAGCTTGTAAAATGTGGACTAGACAAGGTAACCGTTACATGGATTTGTAACTGGTTGACTGACCGAACCCAAAGGGTGCTCAACAATGGTTCCTTTTCATCCTGGAAAGAAGTGACAAGTGGGGTGCCACAGGGTTCTGCCCTGGGCCCAGTGCTATTCAACATCTTTATTAATGACTTGGATGACAGTATTGAGAGCCTAGTTATCAAATTTGCAGATGACACCAAATTGGGAGGAGTAGCTAATACCCCAAAGGACAGGATCAAAATTCAAAATGACCTGAATAGACTAGAAAGCTGGGCCAAAGCTAACAAAATGAAATTTAACACAGAGAAATGTAAGGTCCTACACGTAGGGCAGAAAAATGAAATGCACAAATATAGGATGGAGGACACCTGGCTGAATGAGACAACATGTGAAAGGGATCTAGGAGTCCAAGTAGACCACAAGTTGAACATGAGTCAACAGTGTGATGCAGCAGCTAAAAAGGCCAATGCAATTTTAGGTTGCATCAATAGAAGTATAGTGTCTAGATCAAGGGAAGTAATAGTGCCACTCTATTCTGCATTGGTCAGGCCCCACCTGGAATACTGTGTCCAGTTCTGGGCACCACAATTCAAAAAGGATGTGGAGAAACTGGAGCGGGTCCAAAGGAGGGCGACTAAAATGGTGAAGGGTCTGGAGACCTTGCCCTATGAAGAACGCCTTAGGGAGCTGGGAATGTTTAGCCTGGAGAAGAGAAGGTTAAGAGGTGATATGATCGCCCTGTTTAAATACTTGAAGGGATGTCACATTGAGGAAGGAGCAAGCTTGTTTTCTGCTGCTCCAGAGAACAGAACTCGGAACAATGGATGCAAACTGCAGGAAAAAAGATTCCACCTCAACATTAGGAGGAACTTCCTGACAGTAAGAGCTGTTCGACAGTGGAACACACTCCCTCGGAGGGTGGTGGAGTCTCCTTCCTTGGAGGTTTTTAAGCAGAGGCTGGATGGCCATCTGTCGGGTATGCTTTGATTGGGAGTTCCTGCACGGCAGGGGGTTGGACTGGATGGCCCTTGTGGTCTCTTCCAACTCTAAATTTCTATGATTCTATGATTCTAGGACTGTGGTTCATTATGACTGATAATTTGGAATTTCATACATGGCTGCAGCATACTATGAATGAATGTAAATACTTTGTAAATGATTTAGGAAGGGTAATATTTTTAGCAAGACCATGCAATCAAAAATCATTATCAAAATCATTATCTAAACTCATGTATTGAGGCCACAGTACATATAATATAATATAGAATACTTTCATAGTATTGCCATTGTTGTTGTGCGCCTTTCAGTCATTTCTGACTTACAGTGATTCTAAAGTGACCCTATTATGGGGTATTCTGGGGCTGAGAGTGTGAGACTCACCCAAGGTCACCCAGTGGGTTTCCACAGAGGAGCAGGGAACTGAACCCTGATTTCCATAGTTGTAGACCAATACTCAAACTGCTACACCACACTGGTTCTGTGATATTCACATGCATACACGTATATGCAATAGGCTAGATCTTACATCAGGTTTGTGTAAATAAACCTCTGCATATGGACTGTACAACACATTGAAGGTGCTATGCAACCCTTGTGTTGAGTGACAGGATTGTGCAACCCAATGCACAACCCAGTGTAAATCCACATGTGTAGTGGCAGCACATGTGTAAGTCCACTTCCACAACTTTAAACTGAATGTGGACATTCCACATTGGACAAAATGTGCAATGATTTCTCTAGTGAAATAGGCAAGGGTATGCTAACATTAGCATTCTGACCATAATTTTACATGTTTAGCTCCACCCATCCAGTTAATACACACACTTTCAGTGGAAAACATGAAGGTGCAACTGTCACTGATTGTGAAAGCAAACAGCACAATAATTCAAGAAAAATGAAAGGAGAACTTTCAGACTCTTCTGTCCTAGAACCTTGAAAATTGTTCCTAACAACATCTAATACAGGCCGAAATCCTACATGACATTGTACGTGTAGCTCTGCTTGCACAATTCCACATTCTAACATCACTCTGCAGCTCTTAAGTTCCATGAAGGCCCTATCCTGCTGTTATTAATTGTTGGGGAACAGAGGAAGGGGAGAGGTAATTCAGATCATAGAGAAGCAGCTGGTCTCTCATGGAAGAAAGAAATAAGGGTGCACTCTCAAATGGAGTACACCAGGCCTTTTCTTACCCCAGATGCTCAGATCAGCTGAATTTTCATTCTTTAAATCATTGCCTCCCTCCATCCTCTTCCCTCTGATAGGAAGGAGCAACAGCATCACCTACCAGTTTACTGGTAGGCATTAGGAGATTTTTGAATGGAGTGCAAGGACAAGAGATTAGCTCTCTATACCCCATCTGAAAGGGACTATCATACACATACGTTGTATCAGAATGCCCATGTACTAGTACCTTCCACAGGCCCAAGAGAGGTCTAGCACTTCAGCACTTTACATTTCTATACTACTTCAAAGTGAACTAAGCACTTTCTAAGTCGTTTACAATGTGTTAGCCAATTGCTCCCAACAAGGTGAGTACTCGTTTTACTGACCTACAAAAGGATAGAAGGCTAAGTCAACCTGGGGCCCTGGGATCAAACTCATAGCACTGTGACTGCAGTGCTGGCATTTAACCACTACACCACCAGCACTCCTCAAACTGCATACTACATGAAATGCATCACTTTTGTTTTATTTTTATATATATATATATATATATATATATATATTCCTTTAAAAGTTGTATATGGGCAGAAAAAGCTCTTCCAGTTCAGTTCTTAACTCACAATCACTATTCAGCCAGTCATGGTGGGATGGAGGTGATATCAATCCTACACAGAGCTTGAAAACTGTCCTGTTTTTAACTGCATCTCCAACAAAGTAAATTTCACAATCTTTGTTTTTGCCTCACTGGACTTAGACTGAGATTGAGATTGACTGAGACCTTAAACAGATGCCCAAAAGGGCTGTCGTCAGGTTGATCTGGAAGCTGGGCATGCACATGACACATATCCTTGGTTCACTCTGAAGCTGCACCTGAACGCAGCCCAAAACCAGCCACAAAAGGAGTGGTTTCTTCTTTTCACAGACTTTTGGGGACCACGGCAGTAGGTGGCCTCAGGACCATGGCATCTGGTTTCCATGGTTCTGCAGTGATCCTGTCCTCTCTTTTAACTCCATCTGCTTCTCCCCAATGTCAGCATTCCAGCACATAAAAAACAGAGGGTTTTAAAAAAAATCTAGGTTGCACATTATTTCCAGCTTCCTTCAGAATTCATTTGTCATAGATTTCATTCCTTTTTTCCCCTAAAGTGGCATTTTCATATGTGTCTGTGTGTCTATATATGTATGTGTGCTATTTTTAATCTAACAGAGTTTATGGAACATTCAGTCAAGGTATGGTGTCAGCATAGTAGCAGTATGCTATATAAATTATGCTTGACACAAAGCCATACTTCATGGCTACCAAAATTGGGAAGACATAAAGTTGCAGATGATCAAGGATGCTGGTGGCATCCATTGCTTCTCAGTTTTAGCTACCTTGTCAGTTAGAGCAGTGTTGAATGCCCGGTCCTTTTATTATCTCTGTCATCTGGAGTTGTTCCTGAAAGTATAGATCACTTCCAATAAAATTTGATTCTGTGTTTTTCCAGAGTTACCAGAAAGAGACAAAACTTTTAAATGCATTTGCTATTTTTTTTAATACGACATATTATGAAAACCAAAACACAGGCAAGGTTTGTAAAACTTTTATTCACTCTGTGTTTTTCCCTCTCCTGGAAAAAAAAAAACAGGCAATCCCTAGTGAACATGGTCCCAAGCCACTAAGTTGTGTTCCGAAATGCCTTTGAAATGAATCAGGGGATGCATGAGCACAATTCTTTAGTGCAAGAGATATTTACCAAGGAATGGTGCACTCATATTACAAAAACTTAGGGTGATGGCAGTTGGATAACTCACATTACTGACCACTTCTCTGTGCATAAAAACATCCATGGACAGTTTTATACCAGTTAAGCTAAAACTGGGGTTGGGTTGCTCTGAACCATTCTATTTTCAGTTCCTTTGGAGCTTTGGAGAGTTACAGCGTATCATTGTGATTATCATTTTGAGCAAGCAGAAGTAATGATACATCACTTCTATACACTGTTCCAGCAGTTCAGAGGGATGATAAATTTGGGGAAGGGAGCTCCAGAAACAGCATTTTACAGGGATATTAACCATTTTAATGTAGAGAGTTTGGGGACAAAAATATGACTTTTCTGTATACAAAATAATAGATAAAGGGAGGGAGAGTGCATTGGACAGTCAGCAGGGAAGGTCCCAATGGCTCCACTAATCCCATTCCAACTGTCCCAAAATGCCCCGGACAGTCCCAATCCATCCTCTGTTACTCCACATTATTACCTGCTTTTAAAACTTTCTGTTATCTCTCTCCATCTCCCACTTTCCTTTAACTTTGGTTTAGTTCGTTTGCTGCAAACTGATTTCAAAGTTCAAAAGGAGTTTGCACCCAGTTAACTCAGCAGAGGGGAGAGGAGAGGAGGGAGTGGAATTGCCTGAGTAGGCTCAGGCAAAAGTGAACTGTTATGGCTTCTTCTATCTTGTGTGTTCTTCGTCATTAATAATTTTTGCCATCTTGATCACACTCTGGTGATGCTTGGCTGCACATGTCCCTCAGTGAAAACCTTTTCCCTGACAACTGCATGTCTAGGCATCCAAATGCAGACATCCATGGCTAAGGAAGAGAAAGTGGAGCGAGCCAGCGAGAGACACAGACAAGGAAGGTACAGTCTTGTGACTCTTTCTGTGTGCGATTGTGGTGCACAAGAGTGACACATGAAAAGGGCTAGAATGCTTTCTAAAACTTACACAGGATTAGTTATGAATTCGTTGCACTGAACACCCTTAACAAATATGAAGCCTCTAACCTTGGTTGTGAAGCCTCATTACTGATTCATATGTTTGCTACTACAATGTTGCATTTATTCATACAAGATGTTCACAGACTACCCAGTAACTGTGATACTCTAGCTGGTTTACAAGATAAACAGGAAAAGCCCCAAATACAATTACAGCAAAATTTTGATTTATTAAAGTAGATTAGTTTTCAAAAATCAGAATACAGTACTTCCTCAGAGAGCTGTGTTTGCAAAAAAAGTTGATTGAAATTATTCCTAGTATTGCAGAAACTGAAGTTGCACATGTTATATTTTCCGTTCCAATCTGATGGCATTCCTTAATTGAATCTTTAGAATTTTCCTAAAAATTTCCCCTCAATTTTTCCTGAACTCCCCTTCATGTCAAATTTCTTCATGCAGTCTTCATCACCAATTTCTCATGCCGAACAAGGATTTTGCAAGGCAGAAGCTGAACAAGAACCTGGCTCATATGCATCCACACTCTAGCTGAGAAAATACCTGTAAATCTGTAAAATATATAAAAGTACATTTGTTTACAAAATAACTGGGTCACAGTTAGACATGTTATGATGGAGGAGAGAGGAAGAAAATGGCTGCTTAGAGTGATGTAGAAAGAGAGTGAGCATGGTAAAACAAACAAATAGGAAGTCTATATACATGCAAAATAGCAAATAGTGAATCTAGGCATGCAAATATTGTGAACTATATCTATTCCTTTTGTGGGGATAGGAATGCTTTCTTTGAGCATTTTGAGGCTTAAAAATAAAATATTATCACTATTGGAATCTCCCACCCAGCCACCCCGCCCCCAAATGAACTATAAAGTAATGAAAAAGGAATGAGTAACATAATAGTTACCACAGTGGGCTTTGAAATGAGTCACATAAGAAATTGCTTTCAAAAAGTAACTTTCCACATTCTGGCATGAGAATTTCAGAAGACTCAACACTGAGCTCTGACAACAGTTTTAACTCAACCTGGGGAGCAACCCTTTGGGAGCAATCCCACCTCTCATACATATACACATTTTTATACTTGAGATTTTAGAGAAGAAGAAAAACGCTGTCTGAGAAGCTGGTCCCTACAAAATATGGTCCTGGGGTTTTAAACATCTTATGCTTCACTGCTGGAAAATCTTGTCTAAGGAAAAGAAGAACCTTGATTTTTAACATTCTCTATAGCCAGGCCCCGTGCAGTTTATTAAAATTTTCCATGACTCTCTACAGAGGTAAAGGCCCCATTATACTCTGTCACTGAACAATCCAGAAACCCAGATTACTTCTGAGAAATGACAATAGTATTGCAGCCATATTATATATGATCGCTTCTGCACAATGTTTATTGTAGTATCAAGAACATCTTATATTCCTGCAAGACAACAAACAAGCAAATAACCCTTCTAGTTGTTCTTTATCTCTTTGGGACTAGATAGAAAAACACTCCTGAGCAGAACATAAAATCTAGTATCCACATAAATCAAGGCAGGTTCATTCATTCAGAGCACTCTTAACTCATCGACAAAAAGCCTGGAATTATTCTCTCTGAAATCTGCAGTGGATATGCTAGGGAGGAATATTTTTGGATTCAGTCAACAATTTAGTATGACTATCTCGGAGTCTGTTGTTTAAGCCCCCATGGCTCTACTTCCAGCTGGCAAATTTTGTGAAGAATATTATAAATACATATAAAAACATATTTTGCTTGATTCAGCATCAGGATATGATAACTATGGAAATGTAGCTATGGCCATGTTCCCACTATGTTTAAATCTGGATTGTGATCTGGGTTAAACGGGCATGGTTACCACTGAATCCAGTTTTAGAAATCGATTCAAAAAGGGGGCCATCTTTTTTGCTCATTTTCCCCCATTTAACCCACGCCAAAAAGATGCTGGGAAAATGGAGTGGTTTTTGGGCTGAATTGATTTATTTAGAAATAAATCGATTCAGCCCAAGTGGGAACCCAGTGGATTCAAATCGCACTTGAATCTGCCCAGGTCCCCACTGGCAGCCCAGCCCAGAGGGGCAGCTGGCATTACCCGGCCTCTCCTGGCCCCTAAATCCCTGGCTCAGCCTCCTTACCAGCTTCTTTGGCTGCTGACCGGCTTCCCTGGGCTTTTAAAAAAAATCCTGTGGCCAAGGGAGGCTGTAAGGAAGTCGCAGAGAAGCCAGAAGCCTTGCAACCTCCTTCCCGGCTTTCCCCTCGCTTCTCTGCAACCTCCTTCTGGCTTCCCTTGCCATGGGAAATTTTAAAAAAGGTTGCAGGGAAGCCAGTCAGCAACCAAAGAAGCATGTAAGGAGGCTGGGCAAGGGATTTGGGGGCCAGGAGAGGCCAGAGATGGGCCAGGCCAAGCTGCCCAACCCTGCCACTGAACCGATTCTTGAAACAGGCACAAACATAGTGGGAACCATATTTTTTCAGAACTGGTTTCAGGAATTGGTTCAGGCAATGGATTTTCTGGTAACTGGAAATGGGCCCTGTATCTCATAGCTACCTCTCCTGATGCTACCCCACCAGAAATGAGCAATAGCCCTCCAGTGATCCATCCCCCCTCCAACACATCCATGTCCACCCTCTTCTTCTGGCTGCATGTGCTGTGACCAGAAGAGAGCTGGATATGCACCTCTACACCAACTCCAGAATAGCCATGTTTGAAGTGGCTGCATGGTTAAATGGTCTTTGGTTGCATGGTTAAATGGTTGGTTTTGAAGGGGACATTTGATTGTTGACATGGCACAATAACAATAAAAATCATGTGCAGGTCAGATTTATGACACGATAAATTGCTGAACAATTTGGCATCCATTTATTTTTCAAATACTTTTTAAGGACTAATACATTCAAGTGACACTTCAATTATGAGTTCATCTGATCCTGCATTTCATTTTTTTTTCCATTTCAGTCACATTCCAACACTGAAGGGTTCACCCAGTTTGTTAGGTGCTATTTGTCTGTGTCACTGTTAGAATGTGCAATTGTAACTCTGTGACTCTAGGTATAAAGGAATTGTATTCAGGGTTATCCATGTTAGCAGTGTTAGCTGTATAGGGTATTCAGGGTTAGCCACGTTAGCCATATAGCAAAGCACAATAACATCCAAAATTAACAAAACAGTGATATCTTTATTCAGCCATCCAAAATGAATAAAATGTGTGTGTGTGTGTGTGTTGTTTTGTTTTTTGTCCATTCCTCAGCATTATTCCCCAAACACTGTGAGATATGTGAAAATGGGGTGAATACAACACAAAATGTTCTGTTTTGGGGCTTTTTTTTAAGTTCACACTTCACAATGACAGCGATGTATTGCACTCTAACTGCCATGACTGCATCCTGTGGAATCCTGGGGTTTGTAGTTTGATGAGGCATTACAGAGTTTCCTATGCTCCCTAAATTTTAGATGCCACGATTCCACAGGACTGAACAATGACTATTAAAGTGGAATAATGGTACTATAACAATATAGTGTGAATGGGCCCCAGGTTTCCCAAATGACAAGAAACTCATTTTTTCATCTGGGAAACAAATAATGGCCAATGTTCTTTCCATCCCTACTAAATAGCTCTATGGTATGGAACAGGGATGGGCCACAAGTGGCCCTCCACATGTTCTTGGCTGCAAGTGCTATGATCCTCATCATTGGCTGGGCTGGCTTAGGAGATGATGGGAATTGTAGTCCAACAATATTTGGTGAAACACACATTTCCCACTCTGATGCAGAATACTAACAAGCAATGGTGGTAATTTCTGAGGAAAAGCCTGTCCAATTCTTTCCCTAATATGTACCCACCCTATACATTATAACACATTAATTTTTGCCTAAATTTTGAAGTGCAAAGATAAAGCCAACAATACAATAACAGATATGATAGAATCCTAGGTGTTAGTTCCATGTGCAGTGAATTTTCAGAGATGTACTAAGACTGTTGTAATGTCAGCTTGCTGAGTTCTATTTTTAGTGACACAACCAATTCCCTGGGAACAGGTGAGGGAGCAGAACTGTGAGGAGAGTGTCACAGAGTTTCTGATTGCTCACAAGTGGGATGTCGAGCTGTGGCAATCAAACAGTGTGTGCATTAGGTATTGGGAAACACTGATTATGACAAGTGAAGAATATTGAAGCCAACCTTCAAACCCTGTCAGTCCAATGGGGCATGACAAATTCCAGTTTACCATCAATCAGACAAAGAGAGAGAGAGAGAATTCCTACTATTCTGCATGGAACCTGAATGGCAGTTTGAGACAAGATTATTCATTCTCATTTCCAAAGATCGCCAGTTTTCAAGGATAAAGACATCAAGAAGCTTCCCCAGACCCAACTGGATATAGTCATATGCACATATACTCATGGACAATTGCAGAAACAGACTTTTGAAATTAAAAGGGCTGGAAAATATAAAATAATATTTCTTTTCAAGAAATGTGAATGTGTCAAAGACAAAACAATGCTTTTGTAGAATCATTCAAATAAGATAAATTTTTTATCACATCAAAGCTTAGGAGACAGAAATTTGTAAACACTTGCTTTTTTTCTTCTTGTTGCCAAAACAAATCATGATTGTTATTGAACTCGGTGTTTGTGGTTCATTTAAATTCCGTTTCTAGGGTGTGCTGCTTTTCTGTTGTTTTTTATGAAAATCCTGCAAAAGGGACTGAAAAGTCATTGACTTCTAGGCCTCTTGATTAGAAGCATAAGAACCTTCAAATTTGCCTGAAGGGATGTGACCTCCTTGCGACTAGTAAATGTTACAGCTACATTGTGGAATAATTTTTAACAAGGGGATTAAGGCAAAGGCATCATTCTCACTGAGGAGGTAAATCTGCAAGTAAGGGCTCACATCATTAAATTCTCCCTTCAGATCATTCCACATAGAAAAAGAGTGTATCAGTGGAAAGAGTATGCCAGGCCTTCTGTCTGAGATTTATTTTTCTGTCTGCAATCCATGGGCCTTTTCATATTGTACAATTATAGGACTATATTCCACTTTAGCTGTCATGGCAACACCCTTTGGAATCCAGGGGTTTGTAGTTTAGTGAGATACTAGAGTTCTCTGGATGAGAATTCTAAATGTTTCTTCCTAGACCACAAAATCCCAGGATTCCACATGATGGAATCATGATAGTTAAAGTGGGGTCATAGTACTAGATTTAAAATCATGTTAGAAACCCACATACTTAACCCAAAAGCCTAAAATGGTACAATCTAGACACAGGTATTCTAGAACTAGATCTACAGCTGTGGCACAGATTTTCTAGCTGTCAAAGTTTCGACAAAAGAACTGGTGAACATAGTTCCAGCCTTTTTTTTTTTTTGTGGAGCTTTCGGGCTATGTGAATGATGAATGAGAATGATAGCCAGCCACAGATGCTGGCGAAAAGTCAGAAAGGAACTCTTCTAGAACATGGCCACATAGCCCAAAAGCTCCACAAAAAACTAAGGATGCCTGCCATGTAAGCCTTCGACTCCACATAGTTCCAGCTCCATAGTACTGAAGCATAAGTGTAGATTTCCAAACATATACAATTAAAACATTTCCTCTAATTTATTAAATAGAAATCAACCTCAAATTCAAGAAAAACAATATAGAAGATGGTGATAGAAGCCAGCAGCCTGTTAGTGACATAAACAAGCATAATACCATCTTACACCGGTATATGTCCCTTTTTGTAGTCATTGAGGAGGTTAGTATTCTCTTTCACCCCCTGCCCTCATGGTATTGCTGCAATAGTTTCCCTGAATGGACCAGATGACCAGCCAGCCGCAGGAGTCTCACTTGGGATATAGCCAAATGCTTCCCCAATTCCCCTCATTTGGCTATCCACCAGCCATATAGGCAAATTATGAGTCCTGTAGGTGGTGAGTGTGGATCTGTAGTTGAGTTCCAACTGCAGTACTTACACTATGCTGGACAATGTGTGATCTTGGGCATGGACTGCAATAACAACAACAACAACAACAACACAAAATGGCTGTTTCTTATATTGGAAATGCAGCAACACTCACTTAACTAAGATGCCTTATGGAAATCAGCAGTGGTAATGTTTAGTAGTTTTCAGTCACTCAAAAATCTCTTCATCTCTTATCAAAGATCACACTCACTGTGGGTGCCACCTCAGCCATGGAACAGACTGCACTGTATCCATTGCTTTGTTTTATTTGGCCCTTTAGGCAAGGAAGGAGATCAGATGGCCAATGAAGGTATTTTGACATTATTACGATAATGCCTGATACTGTACTCATGTTTCTGTTGAAGGAATTTAAAATTGTAAGCTGTTCCTGAATAGCAAATGAAATGCTCTTTTCTACTTCTTGTCCTTTGGCAATATTAATGCAACTGAGTTATTTCCATTTAGCCACAGCTTACAACCTCTTCATAAGAACAACATATTGGGCTGGAGAGGAAAAAACAACAACAACTACATTCTGATAATCCTATGTGATCTTTCACTCAAGCTAAGAAGTACATATATTTCTCATATACATTGCACAGTGAGCATTGAAATAGATGAACTATTCCACAGAGAATAAGATTGGAAAACTCATGCAGTTATGTGCATGAGATCCACTTGATTTTCTAGATTGGGTTTGAGCAAAGCATAGTCCAAGGACTACGTGCTTCTTCTTGTCCACCTGGTGCCCATCTTTCATTTTATTGCAGAATTAGACGCTACTGTCCTGTCTCCATGTTCCCAGAATCCTTCTGGAAGTGTTATTGTAATAAAGACCAAACCAAAACAAGATGCACCCCCCCCCCCCGCAGCCCATAGTTACCAGAAAGGAAGATTGATTTGTTGATGCATTCTAGGAATTTGAGGCTGGCATGCTGTTCAATATTTATGAAATCATAAACAGGACTTAGGATCTCATAACTTTTGGGATTCATGTTTTTGGTTATTAATGATTAAAATCAACTTTCTAAACCAAACAGAGCCCCAACTAAGTGTTTCAATATCCTGGGAAATTATGAGTGCAGTGTTCTCCAGGTCACAAGGGCTCACTGAGAGTGGATCCACACTAGCAATAAACAAACAAACAAACAAACAAATAATAATTTAAAAATACCCTTCTCTATTCTGGTGCTTCTGCAACAGACAATGTACAACCATTTCCACAGTGAACGTGCTTCTTTTAAGACTTAAGGTGATTTAGAAAAACTCACATTTTACTCTACAGTTTCCAGGAAAACCTGTTGTTGTTGTTGTTGTTGTTGTTGTTTTCTGGAGCCCCCCACCCCCTTTTTTGGCAAAGTGTCTCTGCTGGATTGGTGTGGCATTGCTAGGGGGCATGAAGGGGGCAGAACATATTGTTGGGTGGCACTCTCCGTCCAGCAAGCCTTTCACCAGTCTTTGCTCCTTCACACAGAATTCTCATGCTTGTGTGTGCTTGCATTAATAAATCAAGCTGGCAGAAAGCATTAAATAAAAAAGGAAACTTTCCTCACAATTCAGACTGAAAGTTGTTTCTGTCTCACATCAAAGCCCAGGAGTTGCTTTCTCTGCTTCTGAAAAACCCTGGCTGTCAGAAGCACTTGGAAAGGGAGGGGGGATGGAGAGCAGGGGGGAGGCAGGAGAACCAGTGCCAACCAAATGTCTCACTGAGAAGGAGCTTGTTCTGTAGACACCAAGCTTAATTCAGTTAAGGATTTGGAGTGGAAAGGAAGCTAGAGAAGATTTTTTCCCCTTTTCATCAGGGCTGCCTGTGTCAAAACACATTTATACTGCAGATGAGGCCTGACCAGCACAGAATATAATGGGAATATTACTTCTTGTTTTGGAAATTGCAATTGAGTCCATGGATCTACTGTAGTTGAGACTAGTCAATGGGATTACAGCCACACAATGCCTTAGAGAAATTCACGATTTACCAGAATTACAGAAACAAACACTCCTCATTTCTCATTGGACAATGGCATAAAAAGCAGGTGCATTGGCAGGGGCATAGTCAGTTCAGACTCAGAGCATTAGCACTACCACTGTCTAACTATGTGAATGTAGTTTTACGCTGTTGAATCTTTGCTATAGTGTTTCTGTGAGGTTGCAATGATATACTAGTAATGATGATGGTGGTGGTGGAAATATGGTGGCAAGGCGTAGATGCAAAAAGGAGGATTCGAAGGCTGTATGTGATGAAAAGCTACGTAAAAGAGAGGGAAACAGTCCTTCTCTTTTATCCCATTGTAGTCATGCTGGCAAGGCTATGAATATTTTGGAGGTCCTAAGGTCCAAGCTGTTCAAGATACAGGTTAATATCTTCCCACTGTAATGGATAGGGTAGCTATCTTGATAGAGTTTTTATAGAACCTGGAATCTGGCAACCACATTTCAGCCTCCAAGCAATTTTCTAGCAATGTTCTATAGTCACTTTAAAGAGCTATACCAAATGGATATATAGTAAGATTTGTTTTCTCAATGCATGCACAAAGATGCCATTGCCTAATATTTATATATTTATACCATTGATCACACATTTCTGTGAATATCAGCAGAACATATACCTGAAAAACTCAAAAAGAACAATTTAGCTCCCCCCCCCCCCCCCGGCTTGGGATTTTGTGAAATATGAGATAGTATCTGGAAATGAGGTTGTGTGAGAAACCTTGGCCTTTGAGGTGATCTGGGGCAACTCTACAGATTCCTGAAAAGACTTAGCAATTGATTGAACACACCCAAGGGTATGAACTACTTACTGAATTTATAATTTTATTTGGCATACCGTGTCAAAGAAAACTAAGCTTTTGCAGTGCACGCACACGCACACACACACACACACACAAAGGAGAGAAAATGCTTCAAGCTTCTCCATGATGAGTTTTGTCAGGAGAAAGGATTTCAAAGGTGTCAATAGCTGCTTGTAATGTGTAGAGTTTGAAACAGCAAAAGCATGTTCTCTTCCCTGTCAGAATGCACAAGGCTTCATTTGAAAGCCTTGCCTGGTTTACCCATCTGGCTGGTGTGAGAAATGAGATATTGATTTCTTGGAGACCATGCAATCAACAGTGCAGCGAAGCCTCCACATTGGCATGAAAACAGCACTGGCTGCTCAGCCTGCCTTGAGATCCTGAGAATTTGTTTAATAATACATACAACTGTCAGCAGGAAATGTATCTTCACAGCTGAAAGAAATATCGGTTATCATATCCTCCAATTGTAATGGTTCAGCATGTCTGCAGTATGTATTTTCTCACTCTGTGCAGAGGTAGCTGTGTATAATGAATTTACCCACAGCACTGTTTCATTCCTCCACAAAGGCCTACTCTGCTGGGCTACTGTGGCACAGAGGCAAGACTGGCCCAAGATATTTTGGTATTGGAGGTTAAAAAAACAACAACAGGAGGGTGGCTCCCCGATTCAATGCACAAAAGATGACTGCGCAAACAGTTGAATCTTTCATCAGTGCTGGCAATTGGAAGGTGCACTCCATCACACCTGGGAGCAGTCAGTTGGTCACTTTAAACTCAATAATAGTATTTCCTGGGAGTTCAAAATATTCTCCCATTGGTGTCTGAATATTGGCATTTCTGATGTTGAATTCATGTTCTTTCCTTTAGATGTATTCTTTTAAATGGGCACTTACATGATATTCAAAATGAGGGAGTAAAGTAAACCCAAGAAAAAAACACGTTTCACTTTAATAGGATTCTATTTAGTAACCTTATCAGTATATTCTGACATTTCTGAACACTTTTCAGCGACAGCCTCTTACCATTTCAAAGCAATGTGGAGGAATCAACTTTACATAGAAGGAAAGAGTTCCACAGATGAATAGAGTTCAACAGACCTCCTGGGAGACCATATCTTCTGTAGGAGCCTACTCAGGGTCTGAGATCCACAGGAGAGAATCTTCTTTCAGCTGCACAACCTTCACAGATAGGACTGGTGGGGAGGTGAAATAGGATCTTTTATTTGGCTGCCCCAAGCTTTGGAACTCCCTTCCAAAGGAAGCAGAATGACCCCTTCCTGTCTTTCCATTGGCAGGCAAAGATACAGACTTTTAGAACTGAATATTTTTGAAGTAGAGGCTTTTGAGAGGATGCTGTATTGTTTTAATTATATTCTTTTCCAACTACTTGTTATTTTTCATTGGATTATTAAAATTGTTTTAATATTGTAAATAGTTTAATTCAAATGTTGATTTTTTTCTTATATTTTTGACTATATTGTATTTGTTTTAGATCCCAGTTTTTGGGGAAAGTGAGGTATAAAAATGGATGATGATGAAAATCCAAAGTTCCCATAAGTTTTCCTGAGCATATTTGTATGTCACACTTAGCATAGCATCCTTTGAAAAAGTGGCAGGGAACATGTACCCTCCAGATAGTTGAATTACAATGCACATCATCCTACATAATTGGTTGTGCTGGTTAGAACTGGTGTGACATGCAACTCAACAACATCTGTGGGACCTTATGAAGAATCTGTGATGATGGTCCTTGTGCCTTCACATTTTTCAGAATCCTAAGTGCTGCACTGAGTTGTGGTCAAAGAAATACCAGGTAGGGTTGCCAGAGTGAAAACTGGAAGTCTCCTGTACATTTTAGTTGTGTAGAAGGAATTTTAGCAGGTGTTGCTTGTTACCTGGTTGTATGACAAGCCACACCTGCTGAAATTCCCTCTTCTATACAACCATGAAAAGTACAGGTGCACTTCCACTTTTCAATCTGGCAACCCAAATATCAAGGCATGTTTGTGAAAGGAACCAGAACCTGGGATTACATGTTTGGATTATAACACTCAGAATCTCACAGCCAGCATGACCAGTATCCATACTGGCTTGGAGAGTTCAGGGAGTCACAGTCCAAAAAGTAGCTTTTCTAGCATCTGCAAGAGATTTCTACCACTTACATTCTGCAGGAGCAAAGCCTGTAGCAGTTTACCCCATCTGTATTTCTTTCCCTTCAAGTTACTAAATAATGACTTTTCTTTCCCTTTGTAATGTGATTTATATTAGATCAATGGAGACAGCATCCACTGAGCATCTCATAGCATGAAACACAGCCTTTTTAATTTTTTACATATTGTCTCCTGCTAATGCATCAAAAAGATTATATTGTCAATCTGGCTGTGGACTGATTGCTAAAGGTGTTAATTGTTAAGCAAAGCCATAACTGTGAAAGAAGTATGAGGTCCACTGAGTTCTGTGGCGGAAATTGTGTTTTGCATGCTGAAGATCCCAGGTTAGTCATTTCCTTTACAAAGAAAGAAACTCCAATGGCCATAAAATCCCTATGAGACCCTGGGACAGAGCTGAAAACATGTATTCCTTTAGATCAGGATGGGCAAAGTACAGACTGAGGACTTTATTGCATGTACTTTTAAAACCATTTTGGGGACAAGGACGGGACTTGCGGAGGGGAGGAGAGTGAAAGGATTTTACCGCACACACAAGCGTCCACAAAAAGGTCCCGTTCCAGCTCCTGTACCCAAGCTGTACCTGTTCAGTGCCGGCAGGTGCCATTTTGTCTGGACGGAAGTCTTCTGACCAGAACATTTAACACTTCTTGGCACTGGACAGGGACAGGTGCCAGAACGGGACCTTTTTGTGGACACTTGCGTGTGCGGTAAAATGTGTTCATGCGTGCTCCCGCAAGTCCCGTCCCCATCCCCAAAATGGTTTTAAAAGAGCATGTGATAAAGTCCTATGACTGCATCTTGCCCTAGGACAGTTTCCATAATCCCTGTCACAAAAAATACATTTTTAAAAAATCTGCATTTTCCCCCAATATTTTTACAACCCCCCCGATCCTTTGCAATTTTTTAAAAAAATTCTTTTTGCTCCAAAATGTTCTTCTCATGATTCTGCTACTAAGTGTTGGCTGTAAATAAAGATGCAAATATGTAGATATAGATATGTATGATACATATGACATGGCTTTAGAAATCTCTCTAATAATATAAAGGTCAGAAAAGAGACAGTAGCTTGAATCTGAAAAATGTAAAAGTGATACCACTGCTTTAATAGCCACACATGAGAAGCTAAACAAATTGGAATTGGAAACATAAAACACTATTCCCAGGTATTGCTTTGGTTTTATCGACTCTAAATATAGATGTTTCAGTTCTGGGGGATCTTTAGAAGTTCCAAAAATGGACTACAATTGGAATTGGCTCCCAGTGGCTCCCAATCTTTACTGTGCTCCACACTCCTCAGAAATGTTTGGTTAATGTTCGCAGCACCTAAAAACTAATATCACATTGGAAGATGAAGAAGTGTAATTTCCAATTTTAGAACCACAAATTGAACCATATACAGTACTGCAGGTGAATAAACTGGATTTTAAAAAGCTTTTAACTCAGTGCATAAAGTGCAACTCTAAGTTGAGTAAGTAGATTCAGGGGCAAAATGTAAATAGTAAAATTAATCCCAGTTGTGAATGTAGATTTCAATTACTTCGTTGATCCTACTTCTCTTTCATGATTTTGTCAAAACATGGAACTTTCTTGCTGGCTGCAATCTGCAGTTCTGCCTGTGGATTCAGGTGATTCCTAGATTTTATCTAGAGTGACAAAAAAGTAATAATCAAATTAACACAAGTATCTTTCTCTCACCCCTGAAAGTCCATCTCAAACCCCCTAAGGGTGTCCCCCCCCCAATGTTGGGAACCTTTGTACTAGACTAACAATTTTACAGCAAAACAGTATTAGTTCACTGATGAATTGACAACCCAGTGACCTATCTATAACAGTACGTATAGAAGTGGAACCTGGAGAACAATTTTGAATAGAAATTCCCATAGGAAAAAAATACAAACATTACAGTATCCTATAGATTATCACTTTGCTACGAGGCAATGAGTGTTTCAGTGGTCTAACAGTAAGGTTGCCAGATCTTGGGGCCTTGATCTGACTCTCCAGTTTTCATAGTCTATCTCCAGGCAGGCGACGAAGATACAAACTCTCCAGTTTTGATGGGCTCAGCTCCAGGCGTGAGGACATGTGCAAATAGTACCAGCTCCACTACACTTTAGAAGAAGTAATTGATTTGTTACTGCAATGTGCAAGGACTCTCCCAGGGAGTGATCTATATATTATTTATATAGCTTCTTCCTTCACTACCAGTCCTTGTGGTGCTAAGCTTCACCCAGCACTCTGCTCTGTATCTACTTCTTGGCTAGAAGCAAGTTTGTTTTTGTTGTTGTGTACCTTCAAGTCATTTCTGACTTATGATGATCCTACCATGGGTTTTCTTGGTATGATTTGTTCAGAGAAGATTTGTCATTGCCATCCCCTGAGGCTGAGAGCATGTCATCCAGTGGGTTTCATGGCCAACCTGGGAATCGAATCCTGTTCTCCAGAGTCATAATCCAACACCCAGACCATTTTCTTAAATGTTTCTTATAACATGTTTCTAAATAGATATGAAGAAATAATTCCCTCATTTCACCTTAATCTGGGAACAGGACCTTTAGCTAAGATTTTAGCTCTGCTACATATTAGTAGTAACATAACAGCAGCCGTATACTCTATATCAATGATTCCCAAACTCTGGTTCTCTAGATGTTTTGGACTTCAACTCTTGGCCAATACTCTGGGATTCTAGGGACTGAAGTCCAAAACACCTGGAAGGCTATATATGAATGTTACAGAACTGCCCAATTCTAATTCTTGAAGACATAAGTCCGTTTATGAAGACCTTAGCAGGAGTCGAGTTTCTACCCCCTCTCATTTTATTTTTATTTCCTTTTCTTTTATGTCAAGTCTTTTTTAGACTGTAAGCCTGAAGACAGGGCCTTTCTTTTATTGATTATATGTAAGTTGCTCTGGGGTCCTTTTCTGGCCAAGGAGTGGGAGAAAATACTTTACACAAACAAACAACACAGAGCAAGACTTTAAGGTGGTGGTGGTGGTGGTGGTGGGGATTGGAGGGAGCAAGTGATAAGGCTGACATGATCTGGCTATATGCTTATCATGCAAATTGATCTGTGGCTTATACTTCAGGAATTATTCTGGGAGGTTGTACAGGAGTGGCACATGGCTGATCCTGCAAAGGAATAGAATAAATGTTATTTTCCAGCTTCCTGTAACTAGTCAGAATGTGTTACTTGCTTGCTTTACACATGCATGCCCATCTTCTGATAACTGAATAACAAGGGTGATTTCTATATGGGAAACGGCAATCCGAGGTTTCACTTCTCCATTTGAGGAACCACCTCCCATAGAGAGAAGGGAACCTTTAGGTCTATCAGTACCTCTACATGAATTAGAGTTGACTGATATAATTAAATTAATTTCCCACAATTCTACCACCACAGGATTAAAAGTGTCTGACAACTATTTAAGAGTCATTTCAGAGCAGTTCAGAACTTTTCCTTTCTGAGAGTTGTCAGTTGGAATTCAGGCCAGTGTACCTAGGTGGAATTCATAGCTCTGTTAAAGGGGAAGAAGATTAATAGTATAAGTGAAGAAGCTGCTCTGAGAGCCTTTGTGGCTGAATAAATCGAAAGAAAGAAAGAAAGAAAGAAGAAATGAAAGAAAGAAAGAAAGAAAGAAAGAAAGAAGCAATAGTTTAGGCTTGAAAGAGTTAGTGAGAGAACTGATTAGGAAATAACTTGTAACTATTAAAGTACTGCTAACCATATGATCTGTTTAACAATCTTGAAAAGATACAATCTTAACACATGCTTGTAAACAAAGTTAATGTTCATTTGTTTCCAGAAAAATATTGGTTTGGTCACAGTGGGACAAAGAGAAAGCCTGCCCTTGCAGATCCTAAAGCTCAGAGAGGCTTAAATAAGGTGTTTAAGATTGCATATATCATATATACAATGGATGCAAGCTGCAGGAAAAGAGATTCCATCTGAACATTAGTAGGAACTTCCTGGCAGTTAGAGCTGCTCAACAGTGGAAGATACCCCTTCAGAGGGTAGTGGAGTTTCCTTCTTTGGAGATCTTTAAACAGGAGTTGGATGGCCATATGTCAGGGTTGCTTTGATTGTGTGTTCCTGCATGGCAAGGGGTTGGACTGCATGGCCCTTGAGGTCTTTTCCAACTCTATGATTCTATTATTCTGTATTTGATGGTCACTCTTCAATAATGTATCAGTTGAGGCATTTTTCATATATAAACCAGCCCAGTGTTATGAATATTTTCCATTTTTAAATTACATCAGTAACAATGAATTGCAGCAGTTTCTTGATTTTTATTTTCTTGCAGTTGACAAAGGACTGTATCCAAGGTCCAGTGACGCAGATGGGTTTATTTTGGCATTGGCCTCCGGTTTAAGGAATGACTCAGAACATCTTTATAAGTGAAAGGACTCATGGATTTTTTATGATATTCATGATTACATGCAGCACTCCCTCTGATGCATGAGCAGACATCAAAAGAGAATTATGGTTTAAAGCAGAATGTAAATGGTGAAAAGATATTACCAAGGGATAACTGTTTCGGAACATGGTATAATTGTATATGGCCACTCTTAATGGACAGAGTATAATATGATGGATTATTCTGATATGTAAGAATTAAAATTTTATATTGCTAAAATTAATCATTAAAACGGTCTGAGAGAATATGGTGAGTGCTGTCTGCAGCTTTAAGGAATTTTTATAGTTGCATTATGTAGAACGAGAAAAATTCTTGTACTAGGAAAACGTACTAATTAGCAGTAACTTTCCATTGAGTTTCTAGTAAGCTGCCATTTAAAAATAATCAGAGATTACTGTAAGCAGAGCTTTATGGTTGCAGCCATGACAGCTGGGGGCTCTTGAATGCCACGGGCTGTTGTTTTCATGGGTGGAGTGTAAGCCCTGCTGCCAAAGATTTCCTTGGGGCATCAGTGGAAAGCATCAGCACTGTCATTGCCCTGTGCTGGTGTGCCAACACTCCACTGGGCACTTATGGGGCATGTGGGGGCATGCCAGTGGAGGCAGTAGGTTGGTAAAATCCTAAGCTCCCATCATCTCAGGCATTCAAATATGTTTGACAGACTCTGAGTGTGTACAGTGGCTGTAGCTGCCAGCTCCACATTTCGCAAGGCTAGAACCTTAACACAGCTCCACATTTCGCAAGGCTAGAACCTGAACACAGCTCCACCTTTCACAAGGCTAGAACCTGAACACAGTATTCCATTTATTTGTTGTTGTTGTTGTATGCCTTCAAGGTTTTTTTTTTTTTTTTTTTTTATAGAGAACCTAAGCTGAACCTATCACATGATTTTCTGGGGCTGAGAATGTACGACTCAATCCAGGTCACCCAGTGGGTCTCCATGGCCAAATAGGGAATCAAACCTTGGTCTCCAGAGTCAAAGTCCAATGAGAAGTTAACAGCTGGCCATTCTTTATTTGTTGTATTTATTATTGTTCACTGCATTAATAGAAATTTCTTATTTTTTTTCCAAAAAAAGACTTTCTCATTAAGGAAATGAATTGATTTATTAAGCTGGATAGAAGCTTATAGAAAATTGCACCTGCCACTTTACATAAAAATATTTTGAATGCTTTATGATCTTCCACAATCGTCTCTTTCATAGTTCAGCTTTGGTCAAAATGAAAAAGCAAGCAAGAGCAAATGTAGAAGGTATTCTTAGCACTTTGAACAACTGAAATAGAATGTTTGATATACTGTATATACTCATGTATAAGTCTAGATATTTAAGTAAAAAAAATTGACCTCAAAAACCTGGGTCGACTTATCCACAGGTCAATGTAAGTACTGTACTTTAACTCTTATTTAAAAAGGAACTATGCCTTGGTGAAAAGCAAGAGCATAATCTGTCCTGAAAGCATTATTCCCTCATCCATCCAGACTTTAGGATGAGCACAAACAGTTGTGCTTGCTGAAATTTTGTAAGATGCTTGGCATTTTTTTCCTTGCTTCATCCTTTAGATCCTTTGTCATGTGCCCCTAAGTTTTACCCTAAACTTATCCTTGGATCATATAAAAATCCATAATTTTGGCCCTAAAACCTGTCATCATGATGACGTCAACTTATAGTCAAGTAGATATGGTATATAAAGGATGATCAGTTTGTGGGACGTTGCCATTCAACCTTTTTGCATTTCATTGATAAACAGAATCTTGAACGCATGGCTATGAAATGCATCACAAGACCAACCTATGAACAGAAACACATGGGAGAGTGAAATGTAGTACTGTTAATTCTGCTGAGTTTATGTTTACTATAAATTTATACCAACATACTACAAACACTTCTTATATTTACCACTATGTTTTTCACAGACAGTGAACATCAGTGTATTTTTTCCCCTTGGCCCCAGATTTTTCTGCAGGCTTGTTTATTTAGAGTCCAAACTCTCCAGAAGGTATCAAAACATCTACAAGGTTTTTTGTTTGTTTGTTTTTGAAATTCAGCGCTGAAAGCAAAACCTTAGTTTTGAAGGTTTTACTGGAGAATGTAATAAAACAGCCTTTACTCAAACCATGTACGTAGTAGTGACACCTTTGGTTAAAGAAAATAAATATTTAATTTAATTCCTTGGGCACATACATGGCATGGTATCTTCTCTTAGATGGAGCTCAGTTATGGTTTTAAGGGGGGAAAATAAGTCCCAGTGGGTGGAAAATGAGCCACAGAGTCCTGGGGTGAAGGGATGACTCAGAAATGCACTGGCCATTATAGACAAGCTTCTGATGCATTAAAAGTCTTGCGTATTGACAGACTGGATAATATTTCTTCATTCCATTCACATTTGTGATTTATATTCTCTGCTTAGGGCCCAGGGATCCTTGTAAGATGTGGATTTATTGACTCAAGATTTTGCTCTTCTACTTCTTCAGCAAAATCCATATCCTATTTTGGAGATCCCAGTTCGTTCCACTGGGATCTATAACTTTCAAAAGTTTTTCCCACCCGCAGCAAGCATGTCAGCTCTTCTTTTACCTCACATTACTAACTTAACACTTCCAGCAATGAAATTCACAATAATAATCCCCACACAGTATTGCCTTCTGTCAAATTAGACTCTCGCATAGTCACACACAACTGCTGTTGTTGACAAGTGTCATTGCACTGCACATCTAAGGGCAAAACATGTTCCCTTGACATTTATTATTTGGCAGGAGTATGCTGCATTAAAAGAGTGTCCCTGCTTTTTTTCCCAAAGGAACCAGCATTCCTACTTGAAGATCACTCATTGCAGCTTGACAGAATCGGGGGATAAAATAGCAAATCCCTTGGGTATCTATTATTTATAAGCAAGATTCTTCAAGAAATGTATGTGTGTGCAGGGGGAAGGGAGAAAGCATCCTTCTGAAAAGCTTCATAGTTTTTCATGTTACATTACACTCCAGATAGTTAGCATTATTTCTTCTGAACATGTTAGTTCTCTCTCATTAGTCTAATTACTTGTCAGTCTGAATTTCAGATTCAAACCATTACAACATCTCAACTGCTCTGATTGGAGAAAGGTGGAGAATAACTCATTCCATGGTAGTAGGATGGAGCAGCCACTCTTCTCAGACCACAGGCTCCCTTGAGTCCTGTGCCAGGAGACAGGCAGGATATAAACCACATAAACAAATGAACAAACAAAACCATATTTATGCACACACTGGTCCTCAAGTGATTACCCAAACACAGGCTTCATGGAAACCTTTATCAAAACATGTCTATCAACATATAAAAATCCTATTAAAAGCAATTGATAAAAGTTTTTAAAAGCTGTTGGAACATAATAATGATGATTAAAAATACTGCATGTTCTAATTAGTAGAGAGTTCTGCAATGGACAGTTAACACTCAAAGGCCTGGATGGGAAAAGAGCAGGATACAAATAAATCAAATAAATAAATAAACAAACAAACAAACCAGGCATTTGGCTACCAGTGGGAAAAGAACAGTGAGTGAGTCAATTGAGCTTCCTGCAGAAGAGAACTGAACCAACTTGGATCAGTGACCAAGAAGCCAATTTCAGAAGAGCTTTGGGAGTGTTGATAGACATGTTTTGATAAAGGGTTCCATGAAGCCAGTTTTTAGGTAATCACTTGAGAATCAGTGTGTGCATACATATGTATTTTGTTTTTACTTATATTGTAAGTGCATTGTGGCATTTATCGAGAGAACGGCGGGGTATAAATTAAATAACTGAATGACTGAATCTTTTAAGACAGCCTTCCACTTTCTGGAAAGTCTACATTCCTAAGATTACAGTGAAAAGAGCAGAGAGGACTAAAGTAAATGAATATGAATTCTAAAATGGTTCTATTGTGCCTTCTTTTTTGTCATTACTTTTTTGCTGCCTGTCTTGTAAAGGTTCCAGTGCAGGCTCTCCCCAATTCTTAAGGCAGCTTAGAAGATGCCTTTGAAGGCTTCAGCAAAGGTGATCAGAAGCAGAAGCTATATGTGAGGTTTGCAGACCTTGGGGCTAGACTGCTGGCCTCGATTCAGAACAAATGCATTCAAAAAGGCAAGTGATTTTCCCCATTTAGCTTGATAAAAGGGATGAGCTCTGTATACATTCATCCCTCTCTGTGTGTATACGTGGGTGTGTGCATCTGTTCAGAACTACTGCAGTGCATCAGAGGAAACCCTGAGAGCAGAAGAGCTATTTCAGTGGAGCTGCCATATGTAAAACTTATCACTAAGCAAGGGTGCATTCTGATTATATTCAAAGCTCTGCTGAAATTGGCTGGGTTCAGTGCAATAGCAATACTGTCAAAGTGTGTCCTATGAATATGCTAACATAGCTGGGACAGGAGAGGTCTTTCTCTGCTGTGGCAATCCTGGTGTGGGATATTCTTCCCTTGAAGGCCTAATTTGCACTGGCATAGACATAACATTGGTACCAAGTTAAGGTGGCTCTTCCACGAAACCATTAAGGGCACAGTAATGTCAAGTCGAAGGCTTTCATGGCTGGCATCTATAGTTTTTTTTGTGGAGCTTTCAGGCTATGTGGCCATATTCTAAAAGAGTTCCTTTCTCTAGAAGGAACTCTTCTAGAACATGGCCACATAGCCCGAAAGCTCCACAAAAAACTACAGTAATGTCAGTTTGATTGGGCTGATCTGTTTCTGAATTATTGTACAATGGTTTTGATTTTATGAATAAATCTGAAGTGTTAATTCTTGTACCTCACTCTAAGACCTTTACGTATATGTTGGGGTATAAATAAATAAATAAATAAATAAAGCTGCTTGTCTACCTCAGACCTTTCCCATTGAATACATGGAAAAGGGGGAATCATAAAGCAACAGAGGGCTGCCTGATGAATGGTGTCCTGCTTTTCCCATGAGGTAGAAAGCAAAAATTGGTCTCTGTAACTTGCAACACTGATAGATACTCAAAAACAGAAGGTAAGAGAAATATTTATTTAAATTTTGCACAAGGACGAGCTTATACTGAACAAATTCAATCAAGAAATAAGTGCAGCTGAACAAGGAAATATAGATTGATTTCTCCCATCAGAAAACATTAATTAGTCATGCCTGTGCATTATTTTATTTTTATTTTTTAAAACAATAACTGGAATCAAAATTTCAGAGCTGTACATATGTTGCAACAACATTCTGTGTTTCCAAAAGATATCTTCTTTTTATTCCAATTTCTGGCAAGTTCTGCGATAACCACCAATCAAACATGATGTATATGGAAATACGGGTTTTAAAAAGAAAATCTGTGTCCATGGATGAGGTGTATATTCAAAACTCTAGAAGTCTTTCCCCTGCTTGAAGATTTTGACATCTTTATGCACATGTCATTTTTCCCCTCGCTAGTCCAATATCTTACATAATGATGTCAAACACAAAATGAACCAGAAGATGCACCTCACACCCAAACATAGGTTTATACATCTTGTTCCTAGTCTTACATATTTCATTCAGACTGTGGAAACTGACAGCTCATTCCATTCAAAGCACTTCTGCATTTTAACTGGACAAAACTGATCTTGCTCCAGTTTTGGCTTTGTACAATTTTTGGTCTACAAGTCTTTTGCAAAGGAAAATCCTATAATCAGAAGCTGCCTGTAATACGTCGTCGTTAGCCTCACAGTTCCTGAAGGCACTGTGGATCCACTGAACAACAAACATGCCCATTCTGGAGAAAAACAGAGACAGAGACAAGAGAAAACAATTTACATTATGTCATGGAGTTTTGCTTAAAATATGCATAAGCATTTATACATTTATAAGCCTGGAGAAACACTGAAATTCAAATCAAATGAATGTACTGATACCTACTGTCCAATAATCTTGCATCAAACTCTGACCTTCCAGCTGAAATTATCTAGCAATTTTATTTCACTGCTTTCTGAAGATCAGCGTAAAACAGGAACCTGAGTCCCACAAAACTCAAGAGGTGGCTGACTGAGTAGATAGAATACCCACTCCAAGTCACACATGTTTGTGTTATCCGTGCACACAGTGTATTCACAGGGCCTCCCTGCAAACATTATAATTGAATGGCAAAAGGCTGAGAGCACTGACTGCCACACATGTGTTCACTGTGTATCACTGGTATCCTGTACCTCTTTGCACAGTTCTCCTTGCCTATGTACACAATTGCAGCTTTGTATGTTGCTGGGGTGTGTGAATTCCTGGCCACAGCTCTATCTCGTGTCCACTACTCAGCTGCAGAAGTGCAACTAGTCACATTCCAGTTGTTCTTGTGCACCAGGAAAGATGGAGAAGCCTTGTGCTGTGGATGGCTTCTATTCCAGCCTTTTCAGGTGTGCAAGTGCAATAGAATATGCTACACTGCACCTATGCAACTAAGCAGTGGCTAGAGAACAAAGAAACAACCAAGCCACCCCTGGCTGCTGTTTTGCAGCCAGAAAGGAAGTGAAGAGAAAAGATTCTTTCTCTGTCCGGTCCTCACAATAGTGTATTGAGGCTAGGCCATATCCTGATGGTGCACTTGTCATAAAAGAATGTTGGCTTAGGTAGGCCTTTGATCTGATCCAGTACGGCTTTTTGCTTGTTCTTATTGTACTTAGACACTAATTCTAACCTCATGTACCGGTTTTCAGTAGAGGTTAGAGAGGAACTACATATTACTCATCATATACAACTGCAGTGAAATCAACAATGACATGTCATATTCTTTACTACAATCCTTTACACTTTAAACATACTTAGTGATGCTACATGACATGATCAAGTGCTACATTTCTTACTAACTGCACACTGTGACCTGCCACTGGCAAGGATGGAGAAGAACAAAACATGTCAAAATATTAAAGAGAGCCTGAAAGTTACAGAGACAGGAAAAGAACATGGCAGGAAGTTGCTGTTTTTGATGACAATGCTGTAACGGTATGTAGTTTTGCCTTTATAACCAAGTTGGCACAGCATTGCATTTAGTCAATTTGTTCCTTTATTTTCTTGACTTCTTTTATGACAGGGTCTAGAAAACCATGGCTGCAATCCTAGAGTTCACTTCTCCACTTGCAATTTCAAATGGTTTTGTGGTTAAAGCAGCTTTAGCTGATGCCTGGCTTTTCTGAATCCTTAAAGGATTTTGTGTAAACCTATTTTTCTGTTGCTTCACTGGAGAGGCTTATCCTGCAGCTTTGACCTTCCATGTGATGCACTCTAAGACTCTCTGGGGTATTAATATTCTGTTTCATGATGCTATGCTAGATGAAGTATATTGGGGTATTAGTCTAATTTGGATGAACTTTCTGGATTGTTTTAAAATACAGAAGCTAAAATGTTTAACATAATTTGTTTCAAAATACGATTGTGATTTAAAGAAATAAAGCACATATCCCATTTGATGAAAGAAAATAGTATATTTTTGTGATTTAGAGTGTTTAAACATGCAAACCAACTGCTATTTGTTTCTCCATAATCTAGCCCAGCCACTCCTTACAGATGCACTTAGATCAGGAAACATCAATGTCAAGCAATATAAATGCAGTCATAATGCTATCTGCGGGGAGTAGCCACCCAACCCACCAACTTATTCCCAATGCTCAGTTCCATCTCTTGGGAAGGGTGTAGGTATGCATGTTAACGTATGAATGACATGTGTGCTTGTGTTTGTTTAAATGGCATAAACAGCATGTATGTGTGTTTGTGTTTTTAAAGTTCTAGATAGTTTAGGTTCAGGTTACCTACAGGATTGCCTCCTCCTGTTGAATCTGCCCTGTTCGGATCCACTGGGGGACACTTACTCCAGTGAGCCAGGATTAGGCTGGCAACTCTCCCCTAGAGGACCTTGGGATTATTGTTGATCATAAATTGGACAAGAGTATTTTATTTATTTATGGTATTTATACCCCGCCCTTTGGCCCTAAAGGCCGAACAATCATATTATTTTCCTTTCAACATTTCAAGATTTTCCAACCTTTTACAGATTGATCTATCTACTGAATAAACCTATCTCCTATAAATGAAGAATAACCAATTCAAATGTCATCAAATCCAGAATTCATCAGTTTATCAAATTTACATGATATGCTTACTCAATGGGGCTCACTTTCAGGAAAGTCTGCTAAATGAGTAATCCTATGCAGATTTATTTGATATAAAATCCACTAAGTGCTAGATGTGTTATGTCCAAGATAAGTGGCACAGACATCACCTGTGTGGAATATGGAAAGACATTGTGATTACTGGGAAAAGGAGGTTGTAGATCTTCAGTTTACTAGATTAATTCTGCTCCCACTCTAATGTGTGAGCAGTGAGGGGGGGGGCAGTGGGTTCAATGAGGATTACTATTTGATTGAGTTCAGTGAAAAAATTACAAAATGCCATTTCCTTCACATTTATATGAATACATGAGAATAGTTTATTCCAATCCCTCTTTCATTTATGTATTTTTCAAGCTTGCTGGGGGCATGTAAGTTCTTCACCACCCATCATTCTTATTAAGATGGATATAAATGTTTTTTTGTTTGTTTGTTTGTTTTGCGACCCTGAGGAATACGAAAGACCCAAATTACCATGAGGCTGATTCTTTCACTTTAAAACAAAGGAAGCAGTACTTGTATTTCCATTTCTCCTACTCCTGATGATTAAAGCCTTTGGTCTTCACAGAGCTTTAAGACTGTTTTTGGTAGCTAGCTTCACTTGACTGAAACTAGGGTTTTGTTTTGTTTTTTTCAGTAGTAAGGTATAGCGTTGGGATCTTGGAAAATAATTTGATAGCAAAGAGGATGATAAAAGCAGTTCAGCCATCACAGCTGAGCCAATATAGTTCTATATAAAAGAAGATAACCTTTGCTTTAAAAAAGTCAAGGTCACACAGTAAATGGTCTAGAATTCTATCCTGCAGAAGTCCATTCAAACTGTAGACCAGATTCATGAATGCTTCTTTTCCCTGGCAGAAAATGACTGATGTTAACAGCACTCAGTGTTTTATACTGTATGTGTAGAGACAATCACCCCAACAACTGGATTAATATTTATTGTATACTACAAAACCACTTAGAAAAGAGCTATTGTACTACTGATCTTTCTTCTTCTTTACCTTGCATTGACAGAGGGTGCATTCTGTGCCATGCTTAATCCAAGATGATCCAGTAAAGCGAACCACATTAGTTTCATCCAGACATGTCTTAGTGATATCATTCCTAATGGTGTCTGCTTGACAGGGGTCTGTGACACAGTGAGGGCAACACTCATTCTCAGGGAGCACACTGAATTCACACTCGGTTTCTGGGCAAGGCAAGGGCCAACAGTCAACTTCACCCTGCTTTAAAAATCAAACAGAAAAAGGAGCATCAATACTATTGTGTTTGTTGTTCTTTATTAATGGATTGCTATAATGAGGAAATTTAACCTCATTTTAAACCATTGGTAACATGCATCTTTCTGGAGTTGATGCCAATGAGGTTCCTGACTCTATTTTTATGGAGACAAACAAAAATGCAAATCTGGAACTTTACCTAAAACAACACATTTTATCATTTTGAAAATGATTATTATCATAGCTGGAAACTGCAATCTACAAGCTTCTAAAAGAGGGGTGGGAATCAAGAAAATTTAGGCCTGTTTAGATCACATGTATTATCAATGGAATTAAACAAGGGAACTGTTCTCATGTAGTTCACTTGCTCTGAATTGCTCCAGAATGTAGGGAAATTTTATTTGTGCAATGTAACTGGAATTTTATTATGTGAATATTTACAACATATTCCCTTTCTATGTGTGTGAAAATTGACAGGTCTCAATAAATATTTCAGCCATGATTGGCAATATGGCTTCCTTTCTGTTGCTACTTAAAACAAATAAACAAACAAAAAACAGCAAGACATTCTAATAGTCAATATATGTTAATGCCAGGTCTGAAATTTGTAGTCTATGATAATTAGCCCAATAAAAAATTTCAACAACTAAAAAAATTACAACAATTGCAAATTATTGTGGTTTAATTGCTTACTGAGGTAGGAAGACTTACCAAACAGCGACACTGTTGACAGTTTTGAACCCAAGTGTCTCCACTGTTGTATAAGATCTCCCCGTTTTGATGTAAACACTGACTACTCAGCCTTGGGTCACATTCAGGACAGCAGAATAAGTCAACAGTGGGATTCTCACAGTCACAGACCATGCGCCGACACATTACATATCCACTCTATCATTGCAAAACAGAGTACATGCAGTTAAAAAAAAAACTAGTTAAAAATTAAGGAAGAAATTTTTATGTTGTGTGTATACTCTGACCAATTTACAGCTTAACAGTTTAAATATTGGCCAAGATTGAGTAAGGTTACTGGAGATAACATTTTTATTTCAATGATCTGGAGGGTTGCAATTTCTAACATAGCCAGAGAAGGGGAATTGGACTAGATAGATCATTTGAGCATCTCAGTAAGCCTGCTGGTAAAACTGCTAATTTTAAGAATTTTAATTTCATTCAGTGAGCAATGAAACATGATAACAGGTCTCTCAGTGGAACTGCAACTCCCTTCCAGGAGAGGCTGTAATAAATTCTTCTGTGGTGTCCTTCCACTGGTAGGTGAAGCATTTTTTTTTTTCAAGAGATCTTTTCATAGGAAAGACTTCTATACTGCACTGCTTTTATAAAGGTAAACGATAAAGATAGTCCCTTGATATGAATGTGTAGTCATAACCGACTGTAGGAGGTGATGCTCATCTATGTAAATAAGTTGAAGAGCCAATGTAGTCCAAGGATGGCTCTGATGGTCATTTGGCCAGCATGACAGAACTGAATGCTGTTATATTCCCACTGAAGTGGAACCTATTTATCTACTTGCATTTGCATGCTTTTAAACTGCTAGTCCGAACTGCTTTTATATATTATTCTTTTTCTAAAAGAATATGTTTTTGAATTGCTCTTAATTCTATTGATAGTTTGATTCTAGTTCAACTTCTTGTAGGTTTTTACTGGTGTGAGCTTTTTTTTATGTCTATTTTATCTGAATCTTGAATTCCAAGGCTGGGCTTGGACAAAATATAAATAAATAAATAAATAATAAACTAATACATGTTTCTAGCATACTGACTTTTACTCTATAAATTATTTTCCACTTCGCACTCATTCCCTTTGTGTTCTTGTCCCTTCCTGCCCCTCATGGCACTAAAAATGATCAGGCTTACCTGGCAAGAACAGACAGAGCATCTGTCATTCTCCAGAACCCAAATCTGTCCATTGTGTTTGATCTTGCCTTCATGGACACAGTCTCCTGTGCAGTTCTTCCCATGAGGACATCGGCAGTCATAGCCACCATCCAAGTTAAAACAAATTGTGTCATTGGCACAACTGTGCCTCCCAGTTGCACATTCATCAATGTCTGTAGGAAGAGGCCATGGATTGTAGATTTCAGTCAATAACAACAGGCTTAGCTACCATCAACTTGTATCATATTCCACCATTAAGATCTTATTTGTATGCCACTTTATACCCAATCTAAATGTATCTTCTTTTTTTTACAACTTACACATAGTTAAAACACATGGGTTTTGAATCCAATAGAAATAAGTTTAAAGCCATACCCATTTCATTTTAAGTGAGGACAAATCTTGTGATTTCAACTTCAAAGTATTATTTTAAACTATTGTTCAGTACAGAGAAGAATTCCTTTTCTTTGTATACCTACCTTTTCTAATTGTTTTATATGTTTTTAAAGTAACTTGCTTGATTGATGCCAGTGTTATTAATTGTGCAATACTGTAATCCTGATTCCAAAACCCTTCACTAACAAGTGCTTTGAGTCCATCTACATGTTTGCTTTAAAAATTATGATTACATTCATTCATACATTCAAAGGCATCACATTTAATATATTCATATTCAAGATATAGAAACATCCTTCCAGCTAATATGTAATAAAGGACTACTGTATATGAACTATTCTCAGCAGTAAAGCTAAATTGATGGAAGGGTTACTTTCTCGAAATTGAAAAAAACTTTATAGACCTGTATTTCAGCAATGCATTGCTGATGCACACACATATTTAAAAGGGTTGCAGAAGCTGAAAAAAATGGCTTCTTTATGTTTCTGCAGAGGATTATTTTTTTTTAATTAATTTATTTTTCGTAACAAAAATAATGCATAAATTTTTTTTTAAAAAAGCCAAAACTTTTGAACATTTAATCCAGTAATAAACTAAAGCTTCAGCATCAATTACAATGTATGCTGAAAAGTGGCACTTGTAGAGCGACATTTGCAGAGACCAGTGCAAGGAGAGTTTGTTTTCCAATTAACCAACGTATGAGGCTTTGTTTGGGATCTTTAGGAGATCATCCATTCCAGGGGCCATGGGATCATTCACATCTCTCCTTAAGAGGAAAGACAGGGATTTCTTGTCTTAAATGGGAAAGCCTAACTTGGATTCCCACCCCAGCCCCATGGAAATATCCATAGCCCTTAGTCATCAGCCAGTAGAGCTGCAAAACTGATGAAAGAGTGAGTAGACAAGGGATGTGGTGTGAATGAATGAAATCAAATTTTAGATCCCTTGGCATCCATTCAGCTAAGGACAGGTTTACACAATCCTTAGAGCTCAGGTAAATAATTTCTCTCAAAGAGAAAAAAAATAATACTCATATAGACCAAAAATAATAATAATAACAATACAATTCTTTCTTTCATCCTGCTTGGCCTACATTGCCAAACTTTGGGTGTCTCAAAGGTATCAGCACTATAACTCTCCACATTGGCAGACAGGACAATCCTAAGCCATTAGCTTTACTTTATGAGAAACAAATTTCCAGATTAAATTAAACCCACATACTCATGCATTTTTAAGTCAAAAATATCCAGTATAATTTGAATGACTTCTAATTTAACAACAAATATGTTGAGCCCTACAGAGTAAAAGAAGTAATAATGATCAGTGTATTTATGGGCTTACACTCCCATATGTTTTCTCACACATATCATGATCTCCAGTGGAAACCTAGACCTAAAACATTGTAGTTATATCTGTCTTCAGATATTCTCTCCTAAAAAAGAAGAATGCTTGGCTGTCTGAGCAGATTTCCCTAGAGTATCTTAAATAATCAATAATGAATATCTACATTTATCATAGATATAGGAGACCTGGTGAAATCAATGGGACTTGAGTATACCCACTTGAGTCTAGGTAAAATTTCATTGCTTCTAGAAAAAAAATATGACTGGATACAGTTAAGGAAGGCCTCTGAGTTGCAAGCATGGCAAATGTAACTATTTTCTAAATGCTATGTTCTTAAATCTTTTAATTTTTAAAAAAATATATAAATTTAGAAATTTGAGACATATCACTGATCATTATGCAGACAGATGGGAAGTCTTGCACTCAAGGCAAGTGCAGAAACAGACTCTACTACACAAGCACTTGCATAATAAAATTACTAATAATTTAAGTCTAAGTAGTGAAACTGACCATGTCTCTCTAGAAATATTTTAACTAATTGTAAAAATCAAAACAACTAAAAATGAAGGATGCCACATAGATGTGAGACCTGTACAAAACCAATCATGCTTAAAAGTCATTAACTGCCAAATATGACACCATAGATCATTTATCCCTGCAAAGAACCTGTTTTAGTGCTTTGATTTTAGACTAGTAGCAAACCAGCATGACGAGTGAATTATGCTGCTGACATTTTGTTTACAGCTATAACTGGAGAACCATAAACACTGAAAATGCGGGGACCAAAGAGAGTGTCAATTATTGCTGAATGCGGCAAAAGGAAGGAGTAGCAGGGAAGGCGAAAGGGAGTCAGGGCTTGGAATTACCATCAATCCCTGGCACAGGTACTATGTCACTATTATCACTCCCATGTCATTTTTTAAAAGGCACATAACACAAATACATTGTAGTGTCTACCTCACAAAGTGCTTTGATTGCTTTGAGCATGAATAATGGAGACATGTGCGTCTGAAATAGAGTTTACTGAAGAAACTTTGTAAAGGTAGCCATTTCCTCAAAAGGTAAGAGCTGGATCTTGGGCACCTGTTTGGTATTTCAAGCTTACAGCAAGTATGAAACCTATCTCACAATCTTTTAATTTACATACCAGAAGGACTCATTTTAATACTGTTATTGTGACTACCAATGATTCTCAAAAACCACTTTCATTTGCTTAATAAGATTAATACTTAAATGAATAATAATTAATAAGGTGAACAGTAATTATTACTGATTGACAAGTTGTGTGAGGATTCTTCTTACAGTTTGTGCCAGGAGATTGCTTCTTCCTACACACCAGGGTATGAGTAAACATACGCTACTAACACATTTCTCTCTCATACAAATGCACATGTGTGTACACACAGGCACATTCACAGACATTTATTTTTCCCCTTTTGATTCCACTGGCCCATGTTTTGAATTTGGGATACAATTCACCCAGAATTCACCCACCCACTTGAGGCTCTGAACATAAACAAGCCCTTACTTTTGGTTTCATTATGACTTCTTTATATAAATTTTAAGCATATCAATGGTTTCCCAGGTGAGAAAATAGCTTAAACTTCTTGGATTCCTTGCATATTACCAGGAGAATGAGACCAGATGAATAAAATATTTCATCAACATTGTTTTCAGGTGAGATAAATAGCTCTTTTTTAAAAGTCAACATACCATTAGTATCTTACTCCATAGAGTTATACCAGGTGTGTCATAAAAGATCAATGCATCTGCAGGAAATGTGGCCTGCTTTCATGTATTCAGGAATTGCTCTATTCTTTCTGGATTTTGGAAAGTAGTATTGGCATCCAAGGAATAATGTATGATATTTGTAAGGATCCTCAAAAATCTTGTTGTGCTACAAAATAATGTATTTAGACATGGGTTATGATTCAACAGTATATTTTTGCTGGAGCCCACTGTTTTTGTCAGAAATAGCCAGCTTAGCCAGCTCCAGAGGTCTAACTCTCTGCAGTAGTTTTTTTACACCAGGAGGAAAAGGGAAGAGCATAATGATTCCTTCTCTGGTACTGAATTGATGGCACCTGGTAGCTTTCATGGCAGTGGTGTAGTAACGTCACTCTGGATTTTAGTTTCAGCTCTCAAGATGCAAGCAAACTGAAGGTTTGAACCTGTGCCATAGCCTTGTCTCTCCCTGCAAGAGGTAGCATCTGTCTGGGAGTTTTCCCTCCCCAGAACTGGATGCAGGCCAATTTTTCCTTCTCCCCCTGAAGAGAAAGGAATCCAGGAAAGAAAATGTGTGCTTTCTTCCTTTTTTTCTCCTGTAAAATTGATTGTGTACAGCTTCTGGGCAGTCAATGACACCAAAAAGTTGAGACAATGTTAGATGTTTAGGTTTATAGAAAATGATTATCTTCCTTTCTTCTCAAAGTGGTTTAAATAGATCCTTGTGGAACATATTACAGTCTCCTTTTTAACTTCAACATAAAGCTTGTAAATAAAGATTTACAACTGGATATTTTATTTTGGAATAACTGCTTCTTAAAATAACTGCATACCCACTAACCTGCTGTTCCATATAATGACATTTGCAACAGCACCCAAGAATCTCAGTATTTCTAAGCTTGCAGTCCTTCTGCTCAAATTGCCTTCTTCCTAAATGGAGTATTTCTACCAATTGTGAAAGCAGCATAATATTACCCCCTCAGTGGAACTAGTTGTATAGTGCATTGGGAGATTTCTTTAAAATATATAAATAAATAATACATTCTGTCATTATGTATGTGTAAAGGAAAAAAATGCACAAAGTTGAACTTTTGTAAGTCAGGAGTTAATTTTTTTCTTGGAATGATTACATGGCTAGGATAGGTTGGCTGTATAACCTATATGTTTCTTTTCCTCTTTCTTTAAAAAAAGGTTAACAGATGGATAGGTAAACAATCTCTATAGTATAATGTTTACATAGAGATCTTACTTTAAGACTCCCTTGGTCTTTCAGAGACATCATTTGTTATTCAAACAGGAGCCACCTATAGAGGAGCAGAATCAGATCTGTCCCATGTCAGTAGGGAACAGTACCTTTTGAGTCTTCCCTCTACCAGCCTAATGCAAACATCCCTCAGCCAAAATGGAGAAGGGGTGTTACATTTAAATTGAGCCTGTTTACAAGAAAATCATGTAAACAGAGCCATTTTATCAGATCAATTCTCAGATTTTATCTGAACTTTTAACTCATCTAGGCAATCACCAGCCACTCACAAGAAAAGAAGAGGACTGGTTCCTCTGTCCATGAAGAAGAATGAGGTGGCTGTGGTAATAATAATATTTACAGTACCTGCACACTCAGATTTGGAAAAGTGCCACCACACAGATGTTTCTTTGTTTGTTTCCCTGATCCTACTCGCTCCTTCCACAAAGTCTCACAGTCAGGCATTTAAGAAGCAACTAGTTCTATGTTGCAGAGTGAGAAGCTTCAGTAAAGAAGGCCAGAGAATGCTTGACTCAAGCAAATGTTGGAAAAAAAGTATCCTGAATGGATGCATCCCCGCATTTCCAAACCACCAGGTTCACTCTAGAATTCCAGGAGAACAGTGTGTCCACTGTGACCTACAGAGCTGGAGGCACAGTGCTTTGTCTATCAGAATATAAAATATCTTTAAATTCTATTTGGGGGAACATGGTCTAAATCAGAATCCAGACAAGAGAGTACAGTTCAGGAACATCAACTATAAACCTGTTTAGCTTTACCCTAGCCACTGCTGAAATCACAGTTCTTTCTTGACCCCCATGCTGGATACTTCGCTGTCTATATTGAATTGCCTAAACTTTAACCCGCAAGTGTTAAAGACTTTCCACAGGCTTTGGGGGGCTCTCCTGCTGCACAGGAAGAGGCTGTTGCAGGAAGGAAATTTATGTAAATTCCTGTTAATTCATATAAGGATCCTAGACCAGTGGTATAGCTTTCTCCCATGTATCCTCTGATGTTAATTTATCCTAGGTTCCATACGATTTTGTAATGTGCAATCTTTCAATATTTCACGTGTGCTTTTAGTTGCCATATTCAGAACGACTACCCAACTATCATATCCAGAGTGGTCCTGTGTATCTGAGAGTAGTGCTGATGATAAACAGGGCAAGAATGATCCATATGCTACCATCCTATTCTATTAATCCACCCCCATCCTGAATTGGTGTGATAGGAGTCTGTGAAGAAGTCTATAGAAACGGAAATAGTCTTCAGTCATACAACTTCTCTGGAGAAGTGATTTTACAACTAAGCATTTATTCCACAAGTGTAGCTTATTATTTTATTCACCCTTTATTTCTCCATTTGCCTCATTTTGTTACTCACAGTGTAAGCTGTCTGAGTTAGAAAGTACTTTTAAATTTTAGGACAATGAACTTTCAGTCCAAGCTAAACACACTGAGCATTACTCAAATAGAAAACATAGCCATATGATATGAATTTGCTGCTCCTTTTACTGACCTTCACATGACTCTCCACTAGGTGAAAACATGCCATTGTCATGGTAGCCATCCCTACACTCACAGTGGTACCATCCAGGTAGGTTAATGCAGGTAGCACGGCTGTCACATTGAACAAAGCCATCTGAACATTCATCAATGTCTGTTCAACAAACAGAAAAGGAAATAAAACACACACATACACAACAGAAGATCAGGCAACAGGAGTGACTGTTATTTGAGGACACACAAAAGAAACATACATTATCAGGATATACAATATTACTAAGCCCTGGTGGTGCAAGGCAAGGTTGTGAGTTCAATACCAGCCAAGGGCTCAAGCTCGACTCAGGCTTGCATCCTTCCATGGTCGCTAAAATGAGTACACAGCTTGTTGGGGCAATTAGCATACAAAGTATAAACCTCTTAGGGAGTGCTTAAGTGCACTGTACAGAAATATACTTGCTGTTGCTATTGTTATACAATATTACTAAGCATACGAATGTAAACTCCATAATGTAATATTCTGTAAAGGGAAAAGGAATGAAAACATTGCAGATCTACTCACAAAGATGCAAAGTGAGAAATTATTGGTAGTTCTAAACCAAATAACAAACATTAAATCATACCCTGCATCGTTTAAACATCTCTAGCTTATTCACTGAATGAAAACAACAAGCAGACTACTTGGTGTATCAGCTACTCATGGCAGAGTGGAAAAAAATCCAGTAATAGTTATATTTGTAGCTATTTATCCTGCTGCCTCATGTAAACCAGGATTATCTACTTCTGTAGATGTCAAGACATTAAATCCAACTTCCATTATCAGAGGGTTAATGCTCCTAGGAATTATAGGAGACTCTGCTGATAGTATAAAGACAAAAGTACAAAACACATTTTTGAATATAAATTGCAAAATCTGCTTTCATAACAATTAGCAAGTTTTTCTAAATCTCTAACAGACCATTTGTCAAAACCTACACATTTATTTCTCAAGACAATACAAAACTAAAGCTTTTAAATAAAAGTAAAGCATTGGAACCAGACATCTGCTGGTATTGCAAATAAAGAAAAGGGAAAGGGGAAATAATAAAATACTGCACAGCTTGTTAAGTAACAACAACAACAGAAGCAGCATCCTTACCACAAAACTAGTTTAAGTCTCTTAACAGCATTATAACTTTCCAATGTATCTCAAAATAAAATTGTTCAGTTTTTACTCTTTTGTTTCCCAATATTGTTATCTCCAATTATGCCAGACAAAGGTTATTGCTGGCTGCTGTTTTTCACTGTTGTACATAGATAAAATGTGTAACTGGTACAATTAATACAGCAGAACTCTTTGACTGCTTTCCAAAATGTTTCACTTTATATAACCAAATGATTTGTGTTGGCTCTGATATCATTTAAAAAGAAACAAAATATTTCCACAGTTCATATAGTTTTGTTAGTATACTGGATTACACAATCAAATCTCCTTCTGGTTGTGCTTTTTAGCGGCACAGCCAAGCCCCACTGCAATTATTTTCAACTTCTCACCCCCTTACTCCCAAATGCTTTTTGCTTCTGAAGGTACTGTGAAGAGAAAGGTACTGATATTATGCTTTCAAGGCTAGGAGAGAAAATCTACACCAGTCCCTAGGTAGCAATAAAGCAAGCTGTGCTATAGAATGCAGACACTCAGGAAACACTCTGCAAATCTAAGCCCACCCTCACTGCTGCCCCTGATCTCTACACACTCTTGGAAAGAAGCTATAATTGGAATACAAGGAAAGAGTCTGAAAGGAGGACAGCAATGATAATTGTGTTGCTTTAGAGAGAAAGAACCTAACAGTACTTAGCAGTGTGGATAGACAGGCATATATCTGTTCTCTCATATATATGGAAAAGGAGTGTCATGCAGAAAACCATAGAAACAAAATAGCATAGCCTCATAGTTGCAAAGGGAGGTAAGGAGAGATGCCTAGTCTACAATTGGGAGTCACCCTTTTATTAGGTGTGGTTTAAACACCCTCTATCCTCCACTGATCTGCTTAGGTCATGTAGATTCAGGCCTGTGTCCTTGAGGTTTGATCTGGCATACAGTCTTTCTCTCCTGGCATTATCACCTTTCCCTAGTGAATTATACCTTCTCATGATGTGCCCACAGTACAACACCTTTAGTTTCATCATCTTGGCTTCCAGGGAGAGTTCAGGTTTAATCTGTTCAAGGACCAATTTATTTGTCTTTTTGGATGTCTATGATATTTTCATAGAATCATAGAATCATAGAAATTTAGAGTTGGAAGAGACCACAAGGGCCATCCAGTCCAACCCCCTGCCGTGCAGGAACTCCCAATCAAAGCATACCCGACAGATGGCCATCCAGCTTCTGCTTAAAAACCTCCAAGGAAGGAGACTCCACTACACTCCAAGGGAGTGTGTTCCACTTTCTCAGTACTTTCCTCCAGCACCAAATGAGTTGATTTTCTGTCAGCTGTCTTAATGTCCAACTCTCACATCAATACATGGTGATGGGGAATATAATGGCTTGGATAATTCTAGCATTAGTGCTCACTTGTTTATCTTTATACTTTAGAATCTTATCTAATTCTTTCATAACTGCCCTTCCCATTCCTAGTCTTCTGATTTCTTGCCTGCAGTTTCTGCTCTGATCAATGTTTGAACCAGACTAGATCATGCATGGCACGTCCAAAGCAAAGTAAGTGTAAATGGATTCAAACTCTTCCTGAAATTTCTGGAATTCCTTTGGAGAGAAGAAGATAGAAATGCTAAAATTGATACATTCCTCCAAGATGTCTGTCTGACGCTTGCCTGGTTCTATTCACACATGTGGCTATTATGCCTCCTTTTTATCCAATGATAAACAAAAAAGTCAAAAGAATATTCTAGCCGTTTGGTTAATTTCCCTGTTCTAGCCAATTATAAGGCACAAAGCTATGGAATTCCAAAGCACAGACATCCAAAGGAAATGAGGCTGAAACTGGCCAGCTTTAGCATCAAAACAGGGTCACAACTCATCCCATGCACACAACTACACTTTATAACAGGCACTTAACAGCATCATTCAAAATATGGAATGACAGAATCCTCCTACTGAAGGATGGGAATTATTTGCAAGGAATAACAAGATGGAAAACACATGTGTTAGGCCAAACTGACATAAATGAATTACAGTATACAAATTCTACTTTATTTCCTCAGAACAACTTATTGTGAAGCTGCAAGGTTCCTGATTATGAACAGAGTACAGTACTGCGAGAACAGGGATTATGCCTTCTTATGAGCTCTGTTACTGATTATATTCAAGGGTGGGGAAACAAGTTTTGAATGGCATGCCAGTACTGGCAAACTGACAGCCAAAATAACTATCATGTATTTATTTTCCAACTAACTGGTGAAACAATATCACAAGAAATATTACTTGGTATGAAATGCTTTTAAATATGCCAATAAAGAAAGAAATACTTTCCTCTCATTTCCGTATGTCAAAATGCAAAGTTGTTGAATGCAGTTATGTATGAGCATCTGCCATGAATATGCTGATGGAAGATTTCTGCTGGCCTTAAAGAAATGACTGATTGCCTGCCTGCAACCCAATTCCACTGAAAATGCCTGCACTCAGAGTTGAACAGTAATCTATAGTAAAAGAGGTCTAAGGATGCTGTTGTGGCTATTCCTCTAGAAGAAGAGAGGGGAATGTTTGGCTCAGTGCCTCTCCCAGACTATTGGTCTGTAACCCTCTGCAATGCTCTATTGCTCAGAAAGCAGAGTTTCTCCTATAGAAGGAGATATAGGGTTACCAGACTGAATATAGTAAAAGGTTTCTTACACTTGTTACTGGGTGCACAACAAGCAACACCTGCTGAAAGTCCTTCCATTAAAGGTACAGGAGCCCTCTCCAGTTTTAGATTGGCAACCCAAGGAAGGTATTAATAAAAATTGAGGTGGTAAAAGATAAAGGATTTGCACCAGGGGAATGACAGGATTATGCGGTCCCGCTAAGTTTGGTAAATGATACCAATGATATCCTTTTGAAATGCCTGAGTAGATGTAAGCTGAGTAGATGTCTCTCAAGTATGTTCATACCTGCCTCCAATGTCGCTTAACCTATGTACACTAAATTAATAATACTAATTTTTAAAAACTGGCATTGTCTGAGTTGTCAGAATTCCTAAATTATTATATAGTCCAAAAAGTGCATTTCCCAACTCACCAGGAGCATCAGTTTACAGAGTCTAGGCAGGTAAAGTGAAGATGGGTGTTGTATTCCAGGTGCTGGGGCTGTTTCTGTTTCACAGAAGACCCAGATGCTGGTATGGAGTGGGATGGCCAGGCAAACAGAGCCAGCCTGGTTGGCTGGTAGGGAGCAAGTGAAAGCTTCATTCACGTCCATCCCTTCCCCATATAAGTGGTTTGCCCTGTCATGCTAACAGTCAGATTCATTGCTCAACTCACCCTCCCTCAGAGTTTGATATTTTGTACAGATGAGTGTTTTTTGTTAGTGGTATCACACTGCTCATAATGATTATCACAACTCTGGGTGGTTTTGTCATGTGGGATGGATTCAGTTTGGAGGCTATGCACTTGTTCTGTCTAGCTACTTGAGAGACCTTAGAATCATAGAGTTGGGAAAGAGCAAAAGGACCAGCCAGTCCAGCCCCCTGCTATTTAGGAATACACAATCAAATCATTTCCAACAGATGACCATCCAGTCTCTGTTTAAAAACTTCCAAAGAAGGAGATTCCACCACACTCTGAAGCAGCATATTCTACTGTAAAACAGCTCTTACCACCTAACATTTAGGTGGAATCTCTTTTCCTTTGGGGTGTAGGCAACCAACTTGGGGACCAATGGTTCTGTCCTTCTCCATGTAGCAGGGGAACCACACAGTGGCTTCTGCCTGAGTGGATTTCCCTATCTGTCATTCTTGTGTGAATCAGCAGATGGGCTGAATGAAATGATTTCCATTAGCCAGAGACAACAGATGAATGTTGGTAATTGATTGTTTTACAAGAAAGGAGCTTCTTTTTTGGTGTACTCGATTGCTCCTTTTTGTTGTAAATTAATGTTTTAAATGACTTTAATTTTGTTGATAGTTTAACACTATTTTAATCACACCATATTCTATGTTTTTATCTATATGGGCTTTTATCTGTAATTTTCTCTATTTTGTAAGCTGCTTTGAGTCACGGCTTGGGGAAAACACAGTGTATAAAAAGGCATGGATGGATGGATGGATGGATCATTGTCTCAGTCTAGACCAATGTTCTGAGCCAAGACGATTCAGCAGTAACAATACATTCATGGCCTTTTGAGTCCAAAGAAATGTGGTCTGTGCTCATTCTTGCTAAATGCAAAGCCATAGCCTCTCTGCTAGGTCCAAAACACCCCATGTCCACTCATACACCTAAAAAAATGTGGAATAAATCAAATCAAATCAAGTTTGGAGTTGAATTGTCAAGTATTTCTTGATCCCAATGAATTCCAGTGTGACCTTAATGGGTCACATTTCTCTTTCCTCTGAACAGGACTAGCCTACTGACAGCTTAAGCACATCACTTCTGCTTCACTGTCCATGATTCTCTGAAAAACAGCATGGTAAGTTTTCTTCTTTTTTCTTTTTTGTTCTGGTGTGTTATATATCTCAAGACAGAAAAGTCCCCAATGGCAAGAATCAATAGATTTGCTTCAACAATGTTTGTCCCGAACAATTTATTTGCTTTGCGGAAAGGAAAAAAATCTATACAGCATAGCAAGTTGCTAAAACTGGGGGACACTGTACTGATGACAATGTTGTAGAATACTGTAAATATTGCAGATCTAGTTCTTTGCAGATTGTGCAACAAAATGTGACTCTATGAGGGCTGATACAGATGGCCCAAAAGGGCTGTCTATGCAGCGCGATTAGGGTTAGGGAGGGTGCAGCATTCACACCCTAACCCTAACCTGTATGGATGCCACAATTTTAAAATGGCGGCATCCATATGGGTGTGCCATAAAAACATCATGGCGCTCACTGCATTTAGATTACGCAGCGCGCCTGATGTCAAGGTGCCACAGGAGGGTGCCTAGGGCACCCTTTCCGTGGCACCAAAAGGAGCTCCGAAATGGAGCTCCTTTTTTGCGCCTGGTCCTTGGCACAGCCTTTAAATGGCTGCACCAAGGATCCCAAGGGGAAAGGGGCTGTAGAGGCCCCTTTCTCCCCTTGGAACGGCCATTGGTTATGGGGTGCAGTGGGTGCCCAGGGTGCCTGCTGCATCCTGCTTTTAGGCCACGGAGAAGCGGCAGTTTGCCGCTTCTCCATGGCCTGGATAAGTGGTGGGATGGGGCCTCTGGGGCTGCCTCACCTGCCCCATCCCAGTGCTTTTCTGGGCGGTTACAGACATCTAGATATGTATATATAACATATAGATATAAATATATAAAATTTAACTAATTTATTTCCACAAATTTTATATATCTGTATCTATATATAAACATATCTGGATATTGATCTAGATATATGCGGTGTCACATTCGGATTTCAGAAACTTTCTCCTAATGTCCTGAAAGTTTGGTTTTATATATCTTTATGTGTTTAGTATGAATGGGGGTTTAATGAGGTGCACCTTTCCATATCTACATTTGTTTGACTGTGCTTTTGAGTAATATTAAGACCAAAGCCATGTCCCTCATTCCAAAAAAGGAAAAAGCAGAAAATGTCCACTAAATTAATAAATTCCACTAAATTCATAAAGTATTAGTAGCACTGTAATTTATAAAGTATTAGTAGCACACTAAAAATAGCATCAGTGACTAAAGTGACTATGGTTGCATCTGCACTGCAGCAATAATCCAGTTTGATACCACTTTAACTGCCATGGCTCAATGCTATGGAATTCTATGATTTGTAGTTTTGTGAGATGTTTAGCCTCTTCTGTCAAAGAAGTGTGATAACAAACTATAAATTTCAGAATTCTATAGCATTGAGCCATGACAGTTAACAAAGTGCCAAATTACATTATCTCTGCAGTGCAGATGAAGCCATAGTCACTTAAGCCAATGCTGTTTTTCGTTTCTGTTTCAAATTTCCTTCCTTACCTATCTATAGCCAAATATTCTGTGTCCATTTAAACACGTGTGATTTAATGGGTGATTAAGAATTTATAGGGAAATTTTGCCTGCTTGCAGCTATGACTATGCAGCAAAGTTTTCTAGTGAAATGCAGTGTAATACTAGAAATTTAAGAAAATTCTGTCTTATAGCAGAACTGCTCCTTTTTGAAAAAAGACAATCCCAGAAAAGAACATTTTGATATAATGAAATAGTGTGCAAAGTAGTGACATTAAAAACTAACACATCTCAATGCTGCTGAGAGCCTTTAGCAACAGCCATGAACAATCTTGCTCACACACTCTATGAGTTAACAAGCTCATCTTCTGAATGTTCTGCAAAACCTCTTCTAGTCAGCTTTGGAAGAGGTTTCCACTGAATAGTGATAACATTTTAAGAATAATGAATTCTCTATCTATTTTACCATGCCAGCTGAAGACATCTGCATATTTTCAGACATGTATAAGCTGTGCACCATCTTGTGAATTCTGAATGTAGTGAATTGATCCACACTAAAACTTGGAGAGGTTTCTTTTGTAGATTATAATTTACACAATTACCCATCAAGAGCACTGACCATGGTGTCCAGAGTTTCTGAGAGAGGTAATCCCTCCCCACAAAAAGGGATTTTTTTTCCAAGCTCTAATACAGACCTCCCTATTTCTGATTGTTTTATGACTTTGGGCAAATTGGGGCTTTCTAGACCGCCCAAAAGGGGCGGTCTGTACTCGCCCCTTCAAGTGGCGAGATGAGGCCAAGGCTGCTGCACGGGCAGCCCCAGAGGCCTCATCCCGCCGCTTTTGGAGGCCACAGGGAACCGGCAAACTGCTGGTTCCCCGCGGCCTCCAAGTGGGGTGCAGCAGGCGCTCTGGGTGCCCGCTGCATCCCACTTCCCTCAGCGGGGCTGAAGGGAGGAAGGGGCCGCCGCCGCGGCCCCTTTCTCCCTGGGTCTTTGCCACGGCCATTTAAAGGCCGCGGCAAAGACCCACCACAAAAAAAAAAGAGCTCCGTTTTGGAGCTCTTTTTTTGCGCCGTGGGAAGGGCGCGATTGGCGCCCTCTCACAGTGCAAAAGCGTCAAAATGTGCACAGCGTATCTAAACGCTGCACACGTGATGACGCTCTTCCGGCGCGTCCGTATGGATGCCGCCATCTTTAAATGGGCCCTCCCTAACTAAGCTACGCCCTCCCTAACCCTAAAGGCAGGCTTTTTAGCCCTTAAAACACTTTTTTTTTGCCCGTCTAGATCAGGCCATTGGGTTGATAATCCATCTTTAATTTATTTTAATGACTGACATTGGAGTTTATCATACGATGGAATTTGGGGGTATAATTTAATGGCAATCCGAGCGCAATCATGGGGTTTCACGTTATTGCGCATTAGAGTATCTCACGCAATTTCGGGCAATGGGGGGTCATTTTCGGGAAACGGGAAGTCATTCTGAATGCATTCTGAATGCAATTAGAATTCACGTAAATTCGCTAAACTAGCGAGTTTACGTGAATTCGAATTGGCTCCATTCGAAATAGAGAGAAATTCCTCCCGTGTGATAAACTCCATTATGTTATTAGTTATTAGCCTATTCATCCTTTTCTTTTTAAAGGAAAGGGATCCACCACAGACTGTGTTCTTCCCTAGTAATTATTTTATACACTTCTGTCTTATAGCCTTCTCTGTATCTTTTTAAAACTGTTATAGTGTCTAACGTTTTCTTTTCATTAAAGAAAGCCTAAAATAAAAAAAGCACTGAAAATTATGTAAACTGGCAACTGCATTTACTCTTGTAAATACTAAAAACCTTTTATTCTCTTATGATCCTGATCAAAGATGGAGAAGTGATAAGAAGTATTCATGGTGCTCTACCCTTGCTCATTTAGGAAGAAGATATGCAGTGACTAACTTCAGTGGCATCACTGGCTGGTGTGTGTGTGTGGGGGGTTAAATAGCAAAGGGATTAAAAATGGCAACAGATACATAGTACTTGCACAGTATATTGCAATGGCAAAAGATAAAAAGTTTTGTAAAGGCTACGAAACATATTTCTATTGCAGTAGCCAGTAGGAAGACCTCAGGTTTGAAGAGTTGCTGCTGTTTTAGTTTTGATGTGCTGTGGAGTACACCAGGAGAATGCACAGGGTGAGCAAAGTAAACCCTTTCCTTCTTTCCAATTCTCTCTCTGCCACTACTACTGTCATTGCAGATACTTGCTTGCAAGTAAGAAAAGGGATAGAGGGTGCTTTGGTCACTGTGCAGAGCTGACAGTCTGGGAGGGTGGTTCTTAATTTACTGAGTCACTAAGACTGGAAAAGGAAATCAATTTGTTTCCCTTTCAAGGGAGACTAGACTGGCCCATTCTATATAATCCTTTAGCTGGTAGGCAAACCCTTTTTTATTCAGGCAGGCAATTGGTAATTGTCCTGGGTTGCATGAAAGGGCAGAGTCCTGGTTTGTTTTTAAATTTTATTGATGGTGGTAGCATGAGTTAGTAACAGTGCTCCATGCTATGCTGCCAGAGTGGTGGAATAATAATAATTAATACTGCCATCATGATACTAACATTCCTCCAGAATATCGCATTGTGTCATACAACATTATAAAAATGTAATATATGGCAGTTGGACAAAAGTGGATTATAAATATTTAAATAAATATTTTTAAAAATTAACAATTATTACTGTCATTTTTATATATTCACAACATTATTTGAAAACGTAAAAATATCTTTCTTTTTTTTCCTGTCAGTTCTCCTGACGGTGATACAGGATTATTTTATACATTTTGATAACCATATATGTTAGTTTGCGAAAGGATCAGACCATGACAGGCAAGAGACAGGGAATGAGAAGAGAGAATGGAAGAGAAAAGGTTCATGATAGTGTGTGTGTGATAGCACTCAAGGGACTGTACTATACTTCAAAATCTAATTTGTACATTCAGCATTTTAGCCCTCCATGTCAGCTGTGCAACACAGCAGGCACTACATTAAAGCTGTTTCTGATGTATGTAATTTCTGCATGCATTTTGTCTAATATAGCTAGAGTTATGTCTCAGCTAACACAAGACCAAACACATTTGATGAATCAATATATATTTTAATTTGTATTTAATTTGGTATAATGTTAATTTTATGTTGGATGATCTTAATGTATCCGATGTTTATGTGTTCTAACTTACCTGTTTAAATGGCTTTATGTGTTTTGATCTATGTAGTACCTTGCCATGAGGCTTGGGGAGAGGTGGGTAAGAAATAAACTTTATGATCAATAATAATAATAGTAATAATATAAATATTAATAATATTCATGTCTATATTTACTAAACATTTTAGGATGGCTGTAATGCTGCTAATTCTGTTTTACATTCCAACAAACAAAATAGCAGTGTTGCTTTTCAGTGCTCTGTGAGACTTTAGCATTCTTGAAGACACCACTCTCTTCAATCACACGATTTATTCAATACTGTGCATGGATTTTAGACCTCCATTTGGGAGACATAACAGCCTAGAAGTATTTTGATATACGGCAGCTATTCCTGTGTTTAAATAAGCTATCAGTCTTTTTGACTTTCTTGCAGTGATATTACTGCTACATGTTCCATAAACATCTTGTAGAGGATCAGAAAAAGGCACACTGAGATTAAGAAGAGTGTTTTTTTAAAGTAAGTGAGGTTCTATTTTCCTTTCAAATTGTGCAGCAAGGTGATTCAAATTTGTTTACATGATACATATAATATACTTTATCTTTCTTTCATCCCACACAATTTTGTACATGTTGAGTTTCGTCTATATATATATATATATATATATATATGGCAGTTTGCATACTAATAGAAGTCATGAATTAGGTGCAGTGCATATTACAGCTTACTGATTTTACAAGAGGAGTCATTCCACATCTTTTGTGTGTGTGGACTGAAGTACTAGAACAAAGAATCTACTTTTTGCATGGGGTGGTGATGGTGGAACAACTCAGATCATCCAGAATGAATCATGAAAATCCATTAAAATGCACATATTCATTCTCTGGCCATTCAATTTCAGGATGTATGGTGTGTATACAGGGACATCAAGACTGATGCTCACATTAAATTTATGTATGCATATATGTATGTATTTATTTAAATATTTATAACTCACTGCATATTAAGAGATCTTGATCTTGGGCACATACAACCAAATTTGAAGATTGCTGCTTCTTCAGAGAATCCTGACATATATACAAAGACTAATGGATCTGGCCAAATTTCAGTATATTGTCACAGGGATCTTCAAAATGTTGGTTGGAAGCTTTATTTTAAAAAAACACACACCTTCAAGTTCATTACAAAATGGCAGTGGACACAGAGATAGTGTGGTTAATGTGGAAAGTACTGTGCTACAGCTTGTGAGATCCACATTTGGATTCCTACTACCCCATGGTTCTCAAATCTGGGACAATCCATCTCTCATTCTATCTTGCCTCACAGAGTTGTTGGGAAAATGAAACTGAGATAAATAAAACCATGCACAAAAAGGTAGGACATAATTTTTTTAAAAAATATGAGTTTTCCTCTCAGGATTGTCCTTTAGCTGTCATAAGCCTCAGTGTCTATGCAAAATTCTATATACTTTGATATGCAGAAGATTGCTAGCCTGAGAACATTTATTTATTTGATGGCATATACAGGCTCTCCTACAGTAAAGCAAGGAAAAAATGGCAACCGTGAAAACGGTTTTTAAAATGATAGAGCAAAAAACTTGGGAAGTGAAAAATAAAAACAGGTTGTGGCAGATTTAGGATGCAATATTATAAAAACTCAGCTAGGAATAAGTGTCAAAGAAGTCAATGGGAAATACTTTTGAGGCTGGATAATAAATTATGCATAGGCTTCATGTGCTTAAAATAAATTTTTAAAAAAGTGTTCACCACTATGGCCACAAAGTAGCCACTAGGCATTAAGTGGAAGGTATTCTTTAACTGGAATATTTTTCCTGACAATGATTTCCAAAAGTGCTTATATATGAGTGATATTATAATTTCTCTAACATTCACTTTTATTAAAAAAATACACCAAGAAAATACAATTTTCACACCAATTAATAATTCAATTGTCATTGCATGGAATATGGTTCCACTAGAATTGTGGTTATTAGTTGGCTAATATCAGCATGCCACTAGTAATTATGAATGCATCAATTCTTTTGCCACCATCATCTTTCCATGCACACTGACATTTTGTGATTTTTAAAAGAAATATTGAGGAGATGAACAATCACTTTGCATGCTGACAGAGAGCCTCACAGAGGATGGAAACAAACTAAATCTCAAAGGGAGTATCCTTTTATATTGCTAATGGCATTTACATTTTATTTCCTGGACTTTAAGAATCTCCCAGGACCCACATGGCCAGAAGGATATGCAATACCCCTCCATACCATCTGAACTGAGGACAAGAACAACACCTTGACAAAATGTAGGCCTATGATTAACATCATTTTTTTCTCCTGTCATCCCATCCCAATTTCCCCATCCTGAAATTCATATTTTTATTTAATTGTTAACTTATTTCTGGTTACATTTATATCTCACTCTGTCTTCAGTGAACTCAAGATAGCTTGTCTCTTCTCTTCTTTAACCACACAACCCCCTGAGGTAAGTCAAGGTAAGACAAAAGGACTGGCCCAAGGTCACCTAGTGAGTTTTATGGTATGGTGTGGACCTCAGCTTGAATGTCCCAAGCCCCAGCCCCATGTTCTTATCACTACATAACACATCTCGAAGAAATCTGCCAGATGTTTTAACATACCAGCTTTTCAGTCTACCCTTAACAGTTATGAAGTATCCTCTTTCATAGAGACAAGCCTTCCAAATGCTGGAATTCAACTCCCATTAGCCCTAGCCAGCATAGCCAATGCTAAGCCTCCACCATCTTTGGGGGAGAGGCTACAAGTTTCTCTTCTGTAGGCAATAGTTAAAAGAAAGGAAATTAGAAATAATTGGAGGTTCTTTCTCCAATAGTTCAATTGTCTCCATCTTTTTGAAGGGTGAACGGATATTCTTTTCCTGTATTGCTGAAAGCTGCAGACCCGCAAGAGGTTTACAGGAATTATCAGAAAGCATTAATCTCTCAAAGTGCGTAGGAAATTAGTTACAGCAAATCCATTTCCAAAGGGCTTCAACAGGTTGAATTAATATAAGTCTTTACAGAAATATTTTTTGGTGTCATGTTGTGTGAAAAAGCAAACATATTCTTACAACATATGGAGGTGTTTTTTAGTATCATTGCAAGGGCAAGTCTGTGCTTTTCTTAAAGTACACTGTCCATGGCAAACTAATTTAGTTCCATTAATGAAAAGGGAGCAAAATCTGATTGAGAATGTAGCATGGAATTATAGTTCATTAATTCTTTGAGTATGTAATTTTCCGCACTCCTGATCCCCCATTGATTTTTGTATACCCCTACAGGTCCTGCTAAATGCCAGCAAAAGGAAATTCAATCGTGTTGTTATTTCATGTGTAGCCATGGCAGTGCTCCAAAATTAGATAGATATGAAAGGGGTTTTTCCAGTGAATGCCTCCCCATGTAACCCTGTTAACATTTCCTTGCTGTCAGAAATTAATCAATCACAGACCTACTGACATCCAAAGCTATGACAGTTTCATATTACCCAGCCAATACCATCAAAAGATATGACACATGTAACAATTGAAAATGATGATTCAGAGTACCTAATTAGGCATGATGAATTGTATGCATGCTTGAACAGTTTAAAAAAATGGAATGAATACATACACACACACACACACACATACACACATGGATATATATGTCAGTGCCCATTAAAGAGAGAGACTAAATGAGAATATTGTTACTATATTTAGATACTGATTCAAGAATCTTTAGGGATGTCTACTTTCTGTTCTATTGAAAAGTACAAACATATACAACTGCCTCCAAAGTTCTGCCTTAATTCATTTTCTAAAGTAAAACTGTTTTCCATATAAGATTGATGATCATTCTTCCTTACTTCAAAATATATGAAGAGCACAGTTTGTATTAATTTGCCTCCAGCTTTTCATTTTTTTTTCATCTCCATGAAAGGGTAGACTTTTCACATACACTTTAAACAAGCAAATTAATTGTCAGCTGTATCTTCCCCATTATTTTGTCCCTTGGGCTGCAATCTTAAAGAAACTTTCTAGTGAAGAAGCCAAAGTGGTCACAACAGAATTTACTTCCAAATAAATATTGGATTTAACATATGCCCTTTTTCCTTAAACATTCTTGTGATGCTATTTTCTATTGTGTTAGCATTGTTATGTGGCCACTTAATTCCTACAGTTGATTTAAATAATTTAGGGCATACATCTATAAATACATTTATTGTTGGGTGCCTTCAAGTCATTTCCGACTTATGGTGACCCTAAGGCAAACCTATCATGAAGATTTCTTGACAAGATTTGTTCAGAGATGGTTTGGCTTTGCCTTCCTCTGAGGCTGGGAGCGCTTGATTTGCTCAATATCACCCAATGGGTTTCCGTGGCTGACTCCTGGTCTCCAGAGTAATAGTCCAACACCCAGCCACTACAATGTATTGGGTCTATGAATATTCATAAATAAATATAGATATATATATAAATACATACCTAAGAAACACATACTACAGTTGAATCTCCCTTATCTGGAATTCCAATATTGGAAATATTCCAAAAACCAAAACACTTTCCTGGATGACTGAGACATTCTTTGCTTTCTGATGGTTCAATGTACACAAACCCTTGTATAAAATTGCCTTCAGGCTATGTGTATAAGATGTATATGAAACTTAAATGAATTTTGTTAAGATTTAGTCCCATCTCCCAGATATCTATGTTTGTTGTTAATGGGGCTTTCTAGATGGGCAGGAAAGTGTGACATGAAGTTGCCTTTTCCTTAATGCTTAGCAGCTGCACCACAGCCTTTAGATGGAGCTGCGCTGTTCCGCAGTTTTTAAAAAAGAAGCTGGGAAAACCAGCACCTTTTTAAAGGCGCTTCTTCTCCCCTAAAACATAAAAAAAGTGTTTTCATGGCACACTTTCCCTTTTTCTCATCTAAAGGCTAGAGTTTCATGCAGCCATGAACACACTTCTTTTTGCCAATCTAGATCAGGCCAGTGTTAACTGCCTTTACGTCGATCTTGACCAATGGCGACGCTATGGATGAGTCATCTACAGAGCCCCCCCCCATCCTCTACTGCTCTGCAAACTCCTATTCATGGTCTCTTTAATAAAGTCCATCCATCTAGCATGTGGCCTTCCTCTCTTTCTACTTCCATCCACCTTTCCTAACATTATTGTCTTTTCCAATGATTCACGCCTTCTAATGATGTGTCCAAAGTATGCACTCTAAGTCTTGTCATCTTGGCTTCTAGGGATATTTCTGGCTTGATCTGCTCTTGGACCCATTTGTTTGTCCTTTTGGCTGTCCATGGGATCCTCAGCACTCTTCTCCAGCACCACATCTCAAATGAGTTGATTTTGCTCCTATCTTCTTTCTTGACTGTCTAGCTGTCACATCCATACATGGTAATAGGGAATACAATGGCTTGTATGGTGTGTGCTGGGTTTATAACCCTTGTTGAAGCTGACCCAAGCAGAGATTACTGGTACGCAGACAAGACACCCAGAAGAAGGTCTGTGAAGAATCTGAGTTGCATGGCAAATTTCCTCTCACACAGGAATGAATCTCAGTACTATGAGGTTTCTCTCAAATGAGGATTCTTTAATCTTTGTTACTAAACTATTTACAAAGATTACAGAGAGTAGAAGACGTCTGTCTTAGATGCTCATCAATAAGTTGTTTTACCAACCGACCGACCATAACCAATCAGCTCTGAGGCAGTAACTTCAACACCAACTGTCTCACTCTGACTCAGTGACAGTTGCATCAGCCTTCCCATGATGCACTGTTTCAAAATGCAGATTCATGTGACTGTCACTGGAACTGTTTTTAGCTCCACCTAGTGGCCACATCCATTTAATTTTATCAGACCTGTTTCAACATGGTCCTGACAAAGGTATCCTAATCAGGCATAAGCTTCTTTCCATCAAGAATACAATAGCACTAGTTTCCTTTTCTACTTCAGTATATTATTTTTTGTTGCTAATACTACTACTACTAATAGTACCACCACCACCACCACAACTATGTAAGCCCCTTCAATCAATGGAAATATATGGAGTAGTCACAGGGATGCTCAAGTCCTATCATATACAGTGAAGTAGTAAAATGATGTCCCTTATATAAAATGGTAAAAATCAAGATTTGTTTTTTGCAATTTTTAAAATATATATTTTCAAGCCCTTTTTTATCTATGGATGTAGAATCTGTAGATATGGAGCACTGACTGTACTTGTGTAAATCCCATTGATGCAATGGGCCCATTTTAGCTGGGATTAACAATTCCATTTAGGCTAGATATCTGACAACTTTATATAAAGAAGGAACACCCATCCATCCATCCCTTTATTTATTTATTCTCCTATGTCCCACTGGTTGCACCTGAGAAGGCAGCGAGACAGAAGTGTCTTTCCTGCAAATCTTAGAGATCAGGCAAGTTCATATGAGAAGACATAGTTCTTCAAATGCAGTAGTACAGAACATGCAGAAGTACAGAAAGTAAAAGTAAGAACAAAGTTATAAAAAAGATTATATGCCTACTGTAGTTGCAGTTACGATATCTTTATTCCTTCTAACTATTTTACAAACTGGCTAGTTTAATCCCTTTCATTTGTTTCTGGTTGGCTGCAGCTCATAATCTTCATTGTATATTATCAGGCTATCTTTGTATTGTATTTTTTTTTTATCATGTTGGCTTTTGAATTTTTATTGTGTTGTTCTGTATTGTGTTTTTAGAATTTTGAACTTTATCACAATGTTGTTGCATTTTAAATAATTGTTCAGTGCCTAGATAATCTGTTTTATAGGCTTCTTCTGCTTCAAACAAATAAACAAACAAAAATGAATGAATCAATGTCGCTACTGAATATGAGTAGTCCCTGAGACCATAGATAGCAATGCACATCCTATCAACACACCAAGGAAAATGGAAGACACATTTCTTTCAATAAAGTACAGCACCGTTCCTTCCTTATGTACATCTAACTATTATTTGCAGCAGTTGACAACACTGTAATAAAATCCATATACCCAGCCTACTTCTGTTTGTAGGTCTGCCTTTCTAGATCAAGGTGAAATTGTATCAGTTAGCCTTATTTTATGGATAAGACACTGTATTTTGTTTTCTGCTTACACATGGAAAAATATATATTTGTGTGCCTATTTAAAGTTTTATGGATAAAAATGTATAAGTTTAGATTCATTTTATGCTAAATATAAACTTACAATTGCTATCCCTTAATATTGAAGAGAGGAAAGAGAAACTAGAAGGGTGGCTATTGTCATCATTCACTTATTTCCCATAATTATGTAATGGACTATAATTCATAAGTGAAATAGCTTGGAGTGAGTCATGAAGGTCATTCTTTATTCTCCTCAGATGTAGAAAGAAATTATATTATAATATATTGCTGAACTGTCATGTGCATATTTCATTTATATATACAGCATTAAAGGACAAAGGGTTCAGTCTTATCCACCCAAGCATCACACTCCTGTTTGGCAAGACTACCACAAGGTATCACAGGATCCTGCTCTCTCCCTTTTCTTGGCTATTTTCAAGGGCACAAGAGGCAGTGATAATTTGGGATTTGTTCATTAACACCATATCTTCATTTCCCCACCCCACCCTTATACAATATTCCATAAATGAGAGCAGAGGGAGAAGTAGTCATACATTCCACTTGCCAAAGTAGGAATGAGTGTTTAATGACCCATTCCTCCCCACATTGATGGCGTTCTTAAACTGTAATGGGTCCAACTGTTTTTATTTCAAAGAACATTTATTAAAAGCAAGACAAAAACATTCATAAAACAGATTAAAACCCCATTCAGATAGAATGGAATTCTAAACTGAGTAATGAGAATGGGTCTATCTGAGCCAGTCCTTGTCTCATATTGACTGGAAAAGATCCAAACAAGGCTTTGGTGTCTATTTGAATGAGCATGATTTAAAGGTTTGCCATATAAGGAATTTGGCTTTATTTTGTGGGGATGTTTCTACATGTCTTCACTTTAACATGCACGCAAGTCAGCTTCAGACTTTCCTACTCAATGAAAAAGGGCAGGACTGCAGAAGGTGGCACCAACTTATATGGAGAGCATCAGTGGTGGTACATGTGTCATCACTCTCACTTCAAAAATTGGACTTTCCTGCTCAGCACAGTGCCCCAACATACACAGCCCTCCGGCAAAAGAATTATATCAGTGAATTTGAGGAAGGGAAATGAATGATGGCAACCACAAATATGATCACCATGCATCATTGGCTTGCCAGCTACTTAGCAAGCCAGGCAGCTATCTGTGAACTCCTAATTATACTTGCAAGACAGTGAAATATCTGGTTTGAATATTGGATTAAGATTCTAGGAAACCAGGGCTCAAATTTCTGCTCAGCCATGGAAACCTAATGGGTGGCCTTGGGCAGGTCATCTTCCCTCAGCCTCCAGAGGAAGGCAAAGCTATACCTCCTTCAAACAAAATTTCCAAGACAATCCCATGATAATTTGTCTTAGAGTCTCCTTAAGGCAGAAATGACTTGAATGCACACAACAATTATAGTTATCTAAAGATAAATTAAGATGATTTTCTACATGTACATTGTTTTTCTAATGCAAATAAAAAAGGGGGAAAAAAGAAAGAAACAAGAGGAGGAAACCCTATGGCAATTCTCCTGGAATATGAGCAAGCTGAACTTTTTGAGTATTATGTGATTATGGGGAACCCCTAGCTAAAAATAAAGAAAGAAAGTGAGGTGGAGTGAGAAGATAAAATATTTATTTTATTATCCCATCCAGTTTGTTCATGCGTGAGCACTCTCAGTGGTGTGATTAAGTTGACAAGAAAATTCGGTGTCTCTTTGGTAAAACATTTAAGTTGATTAGGAAGAAAATGCACTACAATGCATTTTCTCATGGCATAAAGGAGCCACTGAAACTGACCTCTGTCTGACTTATTAAATCCTGGCACACTTCTTACTTACTGAAAAGTACAAACTTTAATGGTGACCTATTTTCTCTTTAGTTCTGTAGAAATGGGAATATATTAATCCTGAATACTGATTAAAAGGGGGTGAAAGATTGATTCATGGAAATAGGTCTAGGATACACATTGAATTTTTAAAAACTTGTAGTTATACTCAAAATTGGTAGAATTCATATAATTTACTCCATTGTCATTACCATCACTGAAAAAAAAATCTTAAATTGTTGAAAATTGTTCTAAAACCTGTCTCAAAACCTTGGATTTCTATCTCATTAACAAGAAAAGTTATTAACTCCTTTGCAAGAGAGGAAATATGAGCAGTATAGTTCATGTCACAGTTACGGTATTTAATTTTACCAACAAAAAAAAATAATTCTGGAGTTTAACCATTTTACTATTTTAAGGATTAATGTAAGGAAACTTTTCCAAGTGATTCACATTTCCACAAAAATACTATTATTTATGAACATCCTCCAGGCAGCAAACCATATATAGTTGACTATATTGTAAGTCAAAAAATTTATGCCCCAAAATGGACTCCAAAATTACAGGTAGACTTATATATGAGGCAATAAGTTAATACTGCTTACAAAGTTCCTAAAAGAAGTGCCCACCTTCCTCTGTAGCCTGAGATCTTTAAACAGCTCCCCGTTTGAGTCCTTGCATGCTCTTCTCTCTCTCTCTCAATCTGTCTCTCTGTTATCACTCAGTTTTTCCTCACAGCCTGAGCTAACAAACAGTGCTGAGGCAAGGGACAGAGAGAAAGTATGTCCAGGCTTGTACCCTGGTTTGCAAGCCATGAGCCTAGAAATCCTGGGGGTGGCGGGCGGGGAGAGAGAGAGAGAGAGAGAGAGAGAGAGAGAGAGAGGTCTGTAGCCTGTTTTGCAAGTCATGAGCCCAGAAATCCTGGTGGTAAAGCGAAGAGAGAGGAGGGTTTCTACCACGTTTTGCAAGCCATGAGCCTTGGAGATGCTTTTGGTAAAGAGAAGAGAGGGGGGGTTCTACCCCATTTGGCAAGCCATGAGCTTTGGAGATGCTGGTAGTAAAGGGAAGAAAAAGAGAGACCAAGTCCCCAGGCTTGTTTCACCATTTTCCATGCTGAGACTGTGACCCTTGGGAGAGGTTCAGAGAGGGAGATGTCGGCAGGGAAGTGGTGCTTTGTTTCCCCCTTTAGATATTTTGTAACATGCCCCAGTGTTTGACCCTTGACCTATCCACGGGTCATATCAAAATCCATGATTTTGGCCCCTAAAACGGCCCTCGACTTATACATGAGGTCGACTTATACACAACTATATACGGTATTTAATATATCTTGCCTTTCTCCCAATACTGCAACCCAACTCAGCTCACCATGTTATTAAAAACAAATACAAATATGCAATAATATAATATTAAAATATAATTAAGCAAATTATGATATTAAAAGAGCAGTTATATTTTTTTTAACAAATTAAGCATCAAGGAAGGGGAGAGAAGAACTTCACCCATCATTAAAAGCCTCTTGCTTAGCAGTAAGGTTTTTGCATGTTAATTAAAGAACAAGGAGGAGGCAATCCAAACTACCCTTTAAAGATATGGCTGTGTAGTTCTTTCATTATTAGTAGGACCTCTACTATTTTCACAGGAAGTAGTTTAAAAATTTTAACCTGTAAAAGAAGATTTTTAATACATGATGGATCTTGCTGTTGCACTGTTGTTGTTGTTATGTACATTTAAGTAGACTCTTACTCATGACAACCTTATCCTAGATTAGTCATGATATTTTGAGAGGAGGCTTTCCCATTCCTTCCTCTAAGCTTTCCCAAGCTTACTCAGTGGGTTTCTGTGGCTAAGCAAGTGTTCAGAACCTGGTCTCCCAGAGTCTTATAAGTTTATCACACAAAGGAGATTGGGAGTGTATCCTGTGAATATCCTGGAAAAATCACATAATTACGCAAAACGATTTCACACGGCGTCACACAAAACATTAAAGTGGTCACAAAGAAGCATTAACACACATCTTTTTATTTTCGGGATTTCAACAACAATGCATTTCCAAAATCACTTTATTTGTGCAACTGCATGTGATAATCATTCACACAATTACTTGCCATTTTTGCTTTATTTGCAGAATGTTTTAAATGCACGTTAATCTCTCTTTAATGCTGAAATTAGCCCCAGTGTGATAAACTCCATTGTCCAATACACATATCAGGACATCACTGGCAGAATGAAGTTTAATTCCCATCCCCATCTAGCATGGGGACTTCTGTAGCATGATGAGATATAGCCCCTTCAATAGCACACATGTTCCTAAATGTGCTTGGCCTGTTCCTTGTCTTGGGAAAGGCTAACATTATAAAATATATATTTTAAATATTTACTTTATTATTAAAAAATGGAGAAATAATTTTCTAATTATCTATTATTTCCTAACTATCTAAACTACGCATATTCCAACAAGATGTGACTTATAAATGACCTGTAAGGTCATTCACGACTAGATTACTGTAACCTTCTTCTGACAGGGCTTCCTCTCTATAACCTCCATCCTTTAATCTCTGTCCAGAACTCAGTCACACGTATTATCACATCCGCTCGCCGCTTTGACCATGTTTATCCTCTTTTATCCTCCCTTCACTGGCTCCCCTTCCTCTTCTGAATCCAGTACAAGCTTTTGTTATTGACTTTCAAAGCCCTCCACGGACTGGCCCCTCCTTACTTGTCTGACCTTCTTTCTCCTCACACTCCTTCTCGTACCCTCTGCTCTGGTAGTCAAGGCCTCCTGTCCCAGCTGAGGATTTCCACTGCTCTGTCCCAAATTCGTCCCTTCTCACTTGCTGCCCTTCACTCCTGGAACCTTCTTCTCCCACATGCGTGCCTCATCACTTCTCTAACCAGATTCAAAATTCAGTTGAAGACTATATTGTTTAGGGAAGCATTCCCAGGATTGTGCCATCTGCCCCAGGATGCCTCCTTATAACTATGTATTAAGAAGCCGTGCCCTCCCTCCAGTCCATCTGCCTTAGTCCTGGCCCCAGAGGGAGAGAAGAACCACTGGACCTCATCCCCTTTCCCACCACCTTCCCCTCTTCCTTTTGTGTTATCTCTTTTAGACTGTAAGCCGGAGGGCAGGGATCCGTCTAATTTATGATTGTATATACAGCACTGAGTAAATTTACAGTGCTATATAAATAAAATTAATAATAATAATGGTATTATTTGGGGGAGGGTGTTGAATCTAATTTTAAAAACTGATGGTGAGAGCATTCTGGTGGCTTCAAAAACAGCCTTAGAAGTTGCATTTCCCCCACTCCTGGTCTAAGAATACAAAATATACCCCTCCTGCTGAATTTGTTGTGATTTACACACAAGTAAAGAGGATAAGATTGCAATGCAAAGCAATCACTGGAGTTCCTTAGCAGAAGAACATGCTCCATCTGCACTGAAGAAAGGTGTGTGTGGGTGTGTTCATATGTCTTAAGTCACCTACTAGAGGTAGGGAGGGAATAATTGATACATCCTGCATTGGGAATACACACACATGTCTTCACAGTGTATTCCTTCCACACCTGGTTCTTAATAATGGTAATAACATGGGTTAAGAAAAACAAAGACCATACTTTCATTAGAATTTGATACAGTTGCCAAGGTCTTTTGAAAATGACTGCAGACTAGATTCTCTAGTTAGAATCTTGGCTATAGAACATAACTGGAAAAGAACATAACTGGAAAAGACTGGTATGTTTTGATTGTTGTTATTTTTCTACAGCATCAAATGAAAGAAAGTCTTTTGTTGATATTTGAAGTGCTAAAATGCTACAGGAAGTTTAGCAATATCAGCACATTTAACATGCTTTGTAGTGGCTTTGACTACATGACAGACAAAACAAATTTATGCAACCAATAACCAAACTATAGCGTTAGCATAGTGTAGCAATGGCTGCCACTAACAGGAATGACTGTAAAGGAAAATTATATAAAATTCATGGTGGAGTGGGGGACGTTATCAATCATAACAGGGTTATTTTTCAATTGCCTTGGTTGTTGCAGAATGCAAGATATTGCAATCACATCCTTCTATAGTTGTATTCATGTCCCATAGACCTTTTGACTCGCTGCATGGGTAAAATGCTGAACTAGACAGAATATTGGTCGGACTCAGCAGAATTTGTTTCTCATGACAATTAAGTACATTCTGAATACTAATAAACCTATTTTACTAACACTCATAATCTTATTTTTTAAATTATAATGGTGAAGTCTCTTGAAAATTTGGCACTACGGTAAAGAGTATCACACAGACTAAATATTTGACTGTCATAGAAAATGATACAAAACACAAGATCTCATACAGGGCAGTTATCTAGGAAAATCATTGACTTGAACTGAAATGTTAATCCTCTGAACTACAAAGCCCAGTACTGTTAGCCCATGGACCTAATCCTGCTGGTAGAGGGCCAGAATCTGCTTTTTGGAGCTTCATGCATTACTTCTTACCTTCTCCCAAGCGTCTTCCCATTACTATCTGAGGTTAAAATTATGGATTTCTCTGTATTGTTCTCCCCTGCAAATGTTTGATCCTTCCCATGCAAGCACTGACTGAGAACAGTTTCTTCTCCTTGCAAGCAACAGGGAAGTCAAGAGAAGCTGAGTTCTTGACTGAAGCACTGTATGGAAATGGCCTTCACCATACAGTGCTTCAGTCAAGGAATACAAGGAAATTATGAACAGGTTACTTCATGTTTTGTGCCCTCCAAGGCAGTTCTGAGGGTAGGGGGACATTTTAGCTCTCCCACCCAATTTCGTTTTCCTTCCTTATTCCAAGGATCATACCCTATCATTATATGTTTATATGCAATTCTAATTCAGTTATGTGCCATATATAGCAGGTTAAGATGTCGCAAGTCTCTTCTGATCTCTCTTCTGTGCTCCTCTGCTGGCTGATATCAGAGAATTGCTAACAAAGGCAGAAGAACTAAAAAGGGGGCTGAGAAGGGATGGAGTGAGGGAAGAGCTGAATCTCCTCCAGCTTAGAATCAGAGGCAAAATGCCAGCACAAAGTTAGGCCAGGGCAAATGTAATCTTATGTAATTTCCAATGCCGTTAGGTTGGAATTGGTTTGAACTCAGCAAAGCTTCAGGTGGCCTAGTGTTGGCCTTTGGGTAGCCTTACCAGTTGGGATTGTACTCTTAGTATAGCTGAATACCTGAATACAGAACTTCATGCAACAACTAACTAGAGAATTTGCATAATTTAGCAATGGCTGCCACCAAATGGGTGATTCTAAAGGAGGTCTACACAAATTCATGGGGGTTAGGGATATCAGTGACTACCAATAACAATGAGGTTGTATTTCAGAATGTGTCTCAGTAACACCAGAATTAGGGAATACATCTGATATTAAGCAGGATTTTATATGGGTTTCTAATTGGTGGTGAGTAATGATCTATGCTTGGTTTTCTCACCTATCATAAATTCATTAAATTAAAATAACGGGTATTTACAGACTGCCCAAAAAGAGTGGTCTGTAGCCACCTTCTTTTGCTGCAGACCTTTGCTGCAGCATCTAGTTGCTGCGGCGAAGGTGTGCAGTTAAAAAGGAGTGGGGAAACCCAGCTTCTTTTTAGCATCGCAGTTGTGGTGCACTAAATGGAAAAGGTGCCACTGGGCGCCTTTAGTCCATTGCAACTGTGCAGCTCTGTATAGAAGCTGCACAGTTGTGATGCCATCATTACGTACCCCATACAAATGGCATTACGTAATGACGCCAGCGTTGTTACGTGCTAGGGCTGGGGAGTGTGCAAATGCTGTGCACTCCCCAGCCCTAATCACGCCCCAGGGATGGCCCCAAAAGGCCGTCTTTACCGGGCCAATATCTCTGTGGCATCCTGTGTGAATCCATTTACAGAATGGGGAGAAGCCTTCATTCTAAAATGATTCTGACTTTATCATCTGGAATTGAACAGGACCAATCTGATTCAATAGGGAACTATATAAATAAGTCCAAATCAGCCTGATTCACCCCATTATTTGATATTTGGCCAAGAAATCTGCATAGCTCTAGTTGCAACAGCAAGGGCCTAAAATACCATAAGAGCAGCAGATCCTCTTTGATCTTGGAAGCTAAGCAGGGTCAGCCCTGGTTAGTACTTAGTACCAATGAATACCAGATGCTGTAGGCTGTATTTCAGAGGAAGTAACATGCCAAAACACCTCTGAGTATTCCTCAGACATTGCCTGTGTGGGCCAACAGGGCCTATACTACATCAGTATAGTGCCTCATCCCCAGAGCTACATGGTAGGGATGTGATGGGGTGTCCCTCTACCCTATCTCCTCATTGATTGCACATGTGAGCCCACCCTCTGAAGAAGTGGAACCTCACCTGGAATAGGTGCAATAGGAAAGTGAAACAAGATCAAATGTGCTCTATTACACCTGCACATTTATTTTTAACCTAAAAGCCTCAGTGCATAATTTTACCTCAATATGGAAAAACAAATGAATTAACGAAACAGTGTTTGAAAATAGATGCATCCACTTATAGAGAAAGATTATCTGCAATCTCAAAGAAACTGTTACCATGGTGGCAATATTTATTCAAGATGCAATCTAAAGCTAAGGACAACAGGATCATTTTTCATTTCCCGGATGGACCAAGAGAGAATTTCCCAATGAAAGTCAAATTAGTGACTGATTTGTATTTAAAATGAGCCAACTTGCAAGTAGAACAACATTAATGTTTCTAAAACTGCTTCTTTAGCATAATTCCAAAGATTTATGGTTAGAATTACAGATTGACAATAGCGTCAGTCAATCATAAGAGGCAGATTGCCCTTCTGTTAGGCACAGCAAGGCCAACACAACTGCAAAATCCTTTAGTTTTGTTTTGTAAACCAATAAGTAAGGCTACATTACTCAGAATGTTATTTAGAAGCTCACAAATTTAAAAACATTCTTTAGCCACTTTCCTCTTATTTCAGTCAAAATCTGCTTCCTTTTGCTATGCTGCTTAAAAAGCTGAGAGAATAGCCCTCCAGGTCTTTTTGGACTGCAACTCCAATACTCCCTCACCATTGGTTAATCTGGCTAGAGCTAATAGGTCAAAAACATCTGAAGTGCCACAGTTGCTCACCCCTATAGTAGACTGTTGTTAATATCATTTGGGCCTACATTATTCAAATACCACCAAAAATACTATGGCCTTCTTAGCATGTATCTGTTGGTATTTTATTCCTTCCAGATGATACAATGGGCCCTTGGTATCTGCAGGGGTTTGGTTCCAGGAACCCCTATGGATACCAAAATCTATGGATGTTCAAGTCCCATTAAATACAATGGATAGTAAAATGGTGTCCCTTATATAAAATGGGGAGGGGGGAATATCAAGCTTTGCTATTTGGAATTTATGTATATTTTTTAATATTTTCAACCTATGGATGCTTGAATTCCTGGATTAAAAAGGGCTGACTGTACAAGTACAAAAACAGGTTAGGAGTTTTACAGAGAAAACCACTGACAAGATTAGACTACATTGCAATCTGGGTACTATACAGTGATTATGTGAAACACTGAGACCAAAACTCCCCAAAAGTTTACTTAAGAATACAGAAATAATATTTTTTAAAAATTGATGAACAAGAATTGAACTCTGTGTCAATATATTTTTCACATTTTAGCTCATTTTTTGCATAAGAAAAGAGAAGTTGTTTATGGATCAATATTACTGTTTGTGCTAGTTTATGTAAGTGTGCAGAAAGCCCAGGAAAGCTGATATTATAAATTTTGAAAATTAAGTTCTATGCATAACTCATGTGGAAAGTTTTTGAAATCAATTTCAGAAGCTGGCTCTCCTCTCCTACCCCCAGTGCACTGTAAGATACATAGAAATAAACTGATGGGATTATAACCATAAGATAAAAATAATTTTGAATGAACTCAGTGAAGCTTACTACCACCATATAATAAGGCTTCAATGAGTTCATTACCATAAAATGTCCCTGTGCTGCTAATATTCTCATTACATAAAGCCTAGGGAAATATTCCAGAACATGCTTACCGAAAGATTTAATTTAACTTGTAATAAATAAACATTAATTCAGTGTTCATGCCAATACACCCTAGTTTTTAGATTAACAAGAAGAATTTAAAACACATCCTGGTTAAAAAAAGAAAGAAAGAAAGAAAGAAAAGAGCGGAACTTTAGAAGAATATGCACACATAAAATCACCACTACTACTACAGCATGGCAAATGTAATTTCACCTGGCAAACGTAATTTGTGCAGAAAATCAAATTACCGGGGGTGGGGGGGGTGGAATCAGTGGAAAAACCAATGATACACACTATTTCTCCTACAAGAGCAGTCTTTGATATACATTTGAAATGATTTTATACAGGGATGTAAGATTTACACAGAAAGGAAAAGAATGGATCTCTCACCAGCTTCACAGCTAGCTCCAGTGAATCCCTGTGGACAGGCACAGACATTGGAAGCAATGCAGGCTCCACCATTTCTACAACCATCTTTGCAGTAGGCTGAAAAAATGAAATATTATAATTATAATTAGGGGATCTTTCAATACTACTGTGAAAAATGAAACCCTTCAATCAATTATTCCTTAAATGAATGAATCCACATGTAAAAGCACTTTCTTCCACAAATGAACATAAACCTTTCTAAAGGGATCTTTTAGCACCTTTCAGACATGTGCAAAACTTCTTTTGCACAGTTAATCTCAAAGGGGCTACAAGATGCTTTTGCATAAAGGATCTGAGTCTTACTCACTCACAGAGTCTTCATGTGAGTCTCAGTTATTCACTGGAATCTTTCAGCTGTTCATGTTTTTATCCCTAAACTGAAGAAATCAAAATTCTTTGGATATAATTTTCACCAAATTCATTTCTGACAATGAATTTGGTGAGCCCGGTTACATTAACATGATTATGTGAATGTTACAGGAATTCTATATGGTGCACTTTCCATTCTTCTTGTCTTATTGAAATGGTGCTCACTGAATGCTTGATGGTTTCAATGTCAGTGGGGAGGGGTGTCTTTTGAGTATCAGTCTTAACTTTAAAGGAGTTTTCCAAAATGCTGAATCTGTTTTGGGGACAGGGTTTGCCCCACTAACACTGAAGCCATCATTGTCCACTAGCACAATGCTCAAAGGCCCAAAGCACTACGGAAGATGCTGGCTGCATAGATATTTTTCCTCTAGAATTGTCAGCCTAATAGAAAAGTACACTCCCAAAGCCCTGCCTATATTTTTGTGACTTTACCCATGTTTTTACTACTCTTAGTTACACAAATTATTTATAAATAACTTAGAATCTTAGCCATTGATTCAGCTAATAACAGTTATTTTTACTGAATGGACATCAAAAGCCATTTTCTTCTAAATAATGTGGAAATGCCAACAGAAATTTGGCCATGCCCTCAACACTCTGGATGCAAAAAAAAATCCTAAACCCAACCATTGCTTTATAAAATTGAAGGCAATGCTTGCTTAGGTTGCAGCTGCACTGCAGAAATAATTCTGGCTGACACCACTTTAACTGCCATGGTTCAAAGCTGTGGAATTCTGGGATTTGTAGTTTCTTGTAGCACCAAATCTCTCTGACAGAGAAAGGTAAATATCTCACAGAACTACAAATTCCAGAATTCCATGGCACTGCACCATGGCAGGTAAAGTGGCATAAATATGAATTATTTCTGCAGTGCAGATTGTGTCTCAGCCATACAGAATACAATATATTTCTCACTGGAGGAATTATATAGGTGAATGCACCAGAGAAGCTCATGGTCTATGTGAGAGATGTGGATATTTCATCCCAAAATTTTGGATGAGCCATTCTCCCTTCCCAGATGATAGTCTGCATATGCACCAAGCAGCTACAATTGGTCACAGTTCTTTGTTGCATCTGCACAGTTCTTTGTTGCATCTGACATTTCCTTGTTATGACATTGTTATTTTGTGAAGCAGCCTAATACTGGTATTATATGATACAGTGTTAAAATTATCTCATTTGGTATATATAAAATAGTACCATTTAAAACTGTTGGGCCTGAATATTCAAACTTCATCATGTAGGTTCACAGGATTTACCAGTGAGATATAAAATTCAGCTGGTTTTAGGCTTGATATCTTACCTTTGCACACAGTGCCATTTCCAGTATAGCCTGGCTTGCAAATACAGTTATGTCCTCCTACGGTATTGAAACATAGTGCATTTTCATCACAGTTGTGTTGGTTTGTGAGGCATTCATCATGCTCTGAAAAGTTAAAAATAAAGGTGTGTTATGTCGATCAATCTGTAAAATATCCAAAAATATCTATACTTTGATATGTTTTTCCAGTTCTATCAGTATTTTTACCTTCCTCAGATGCAATCTTCAGAAATAATAGTATTTGACACCACTACTCAATGCTATGGAATTTTGGGATTCATGGTTCTGTGAGATATTTTGCCTTCTTTGTCAGAGAACTCTCGTGCTACAACAAGCTGCACATCCCAGAATTTCATAGCATTGAGCCATGGCAGTTAAAGTGTTGTCAAACTGCTTTATTTCTGCAGTGTAAACTAGTCTCAGTTTGCTAACTACCACACTAAGGGTGAAATTATCAATTCACTTATCTGGGGACAAACCTCATTTACCTCAGTGGGGCTTACTTCAGAATAAATATGAAATATAGGAGTATTTTGTGACAGTACAAATGTATTCATGCTTACTCAGAAAGACCACTGTGTTTAGTGGAGTTTACTGCCAGTTTAAGTGAACATAGATTTGCAACTTAAATGGCCCTTCCAATCTGGATGTTAGAAATTAGGAGCAGGCAGTTTGACAATTCAAAGGCAAACAAAACACATTTTGACTACAATGGACAAATATAATTTATCATGCTCAGAAAAATGAACAGTAACTTTAGACACTCAGCAAAGTACTAGTAGTAAAAGAAAGAAAAATATATTTACATGCTAACAAGCAGAAAATTGTCAGTGGTTAGTAACAGTGATTCACAATGTTTACTCAAAAAGCTAAGCAAAAGGAAAAACTGCTATCTTTCAATGTTTTGTCTCTGAAAGAGAAGAAAATTCTGTGAACTATAGTACATAACCTTTCCTATATTCTTTTCATTGAATGAAAAACCAACAGTGCAAAGCCATCAGATCAATGTTGAATTCCTAGATAATATTTCAGATATCAGCTGAAATGAGCTTATGAATGCAATTTTAATTATTATGCAAAAAGGGAAGATGGCCCACTTTTGCAAAAAAAACAAAAAAAAAAAAAACAAAAAAACCCCAATAAGATCCAAAGTTTGATACAACTCTTGTTGCTTAGGCAAAGATTTTTATTTTAATCTATCACAGTTTTATCTTACACATCAGGGGAAGATACATTTTACTCTACAATAATACTGTGAGGTGGGTTAGGACAAGTGAATGGCTGGGCCAAATTCACAAATAAATTCCTGGTCTGATCAGGGATGTGAATCTTGGTGTTTATAGGTTTAGTCTGACACCAACCAGTATACCTCACTGGCTCCTCATAATTCTTTCTATCAAGATGTCTATATAATGTATATGACATGTTTTTAGCCCTGTCTGCATGGCCCAAGAGCTGCCCCAACCTCCCTGTTATCTGGCTCTCCATTTCTGCATCAGAGCAACTGTCTGCTGGGTGTCTTGTTCTGAACTCACTGTGGGTGAACCATGGCAGCGACAGGTGCGTCAGGCAGCTCAATGGGACATCCATACAGACAACAGCCCCAATGTGAAAATGAAGGGATCTGGATCTTCCTGGAAGATCTGGAGCATGAGGCAGGCTATTTTAGGCCTCATTCACACTTGCATTTTTGTGCTGGGTAGATCTGGGCAGATTAGTTAATGCAATACCGAATCTGGCCCAAATAGAAGTTCACGCTATGTTTACTCCGACTGAATCTCTCCAATACAATTTAATCCTGTCAAGTTCACACTGAGTAAAGTACCAATTAAAAATGGAGCCTTCTTATCAATCATTTTCAGGGGGTTTATTTTTGTTCTCTCAAACAAATCATGCACATCTATGTCACACTGTTTGGGGGGGGGGGGAATCCCTCTTCCTTGGAGGATGAGGAGGGCAAGCCTCCTGGAGGACTCCTTGCTATGAAACCCCCAAGAGAGCCTCTGCTTGGGGGGATTCCCCCCCTTGCCAGCCTTGGGGGATGGGGAAGGCAAGCCTCCTGGCAGACCCCTTGCTATGAAACCCACATGAGAGCTTCTCCTTGGGTAGATTCCCCCTGCCAGCCTCAGAGGATGGGGAGGGCAAGCCTCCAGGAAGGCTCCTTGCCATGAAAGCCCCATGAAAGCTTCTCCTAGAGGGAATTCCCACCCTGCCAACCCCAGCGGAAGAGGAGGGTATGCCTCTATTCAGTTGTGCAAAACCTGGCACCAGTATGAACTACCCACTTTTAAACCGGGTTGCAAATTGGTTTATGATGTTGTGTGAACGGCCCCTTAATTCATTATACATTTCATTTGGTGTGGAACCTGCTGGATGTCATCCAGACTGCTTGCACCAGAACCAAGGATTGGGCCATAGGTCATCCAAACAGGATGACAACAGAACAGGAGGGAAAGCAAACAAGGCCCTTATGTTTCTCAATATCTGTGTCATTTCACAACAGGAACCGGAGCTTATGAATTTTAACAGTAATTACTCTAAAACCTTCAACAGGTCACTTGAACTTTACTGACTACTTTCCTTTAATGAGAATGAAACTGCCATTTTTATGTACTCTTTCAAGTAAGGCTAAACAACTTAGGACTGCAAACCTGTTTGAACTTCAGATTACTGCTTAGGTGCTAACTAGATTTTATCCTCTCAGAAATATAATTTTAGATGGCTGAGAAACACTAAGGTAGCCTCTTTTATGCTCACTTTGATGCTTCAGACTGCTAGTTTTTAAACTATGTTCCAAGGAACCCTGGAGTTCTTCTGAAGCTTATCAGATGTTCTTTAAAAGAAGATCAGCATTAACAGACAAGCCTTATTAAAATACAGCTTGAATACTGCTGCCAATCTTTTCCTGCAAGGTACAGTCAGAGGAAAACTTTAGGCATGCATGTGGTTATTGCAAGACACAGGTTCAATGCACCCATTGTTAAATATCTGACATGGACTGACTTCCCCAAACAACCTTTGTGGTATTGGAGAAAAACACAGGTTCCTTAGAACAGATGTGGAAATACCATTCTTAATGAAGCAAGTTTGGAAGGTGGGACTTCTTTAGATTAGATATGTATAATAATTTGAAATGTTCAACAATTTGCTATATTTGAAGTGGTTCATCATTTTGCAGTACACTCATCAAGTTCTGCATGATTCCATAATGCAAAATTTGAAACCATAGTCTGAAGTGGTTTTTGCAAATCATAGTTAGAGGCAAAATTGTCTGCATAACTGGACAGTTTTGGATGTTGTAGCAAACTGTGGTTCCAACTGACAAGAAAATGTAGACAGAGATCTACACAAAACTGTGAAAGAGACAGGAAAAAGAAAGATAACAGCAGTAACCAGTTGCAATGTGGGAGGCTTGAGGTGACAGAGAAAGGAAATTATAGTATGTCCTCCAATTTTCAGAATATGAAAAATTAAAACAAGATGTTTTGTGTATATGACCTCTGGCTCCTACTTTGATACAAATAATAAACCTTAGAATTGTTTTCAGGGCATTTTGTCTTTTAATTCTTACGTGTTCAGCAAAATACATTAAGGAACTGCTGGTTTTGATTCTTGAGTCACACTATTTAATTACTTCCAACTCACCATAAATAACTATATCATTGCTCATAAACTTTTCTAGCCTATCAATAATATTGCTAGACTATACTGTATGATGTAGTGACCTCCAGTAACAGTAAATTTTACAGGCTGACTCCAAGGAGGGAGAAGAATAATTCAGATAGGATAAAAATATTCAGAAAGAAATCAGAAATCATCTTTGCAGATTAGGGTGTCAGTTGTGCTATGGAATTAAACAGATAGGTTTGCCTGTTATGAAGTGTTATTTTAATATTATTAAAATGCATTCAAATTATTTTTCTCATTTCCTGTAATGAAAGGAAAATTATGTGAATATATATCAACTATTGATAAAAACAATGTCCAAATGTCTCATAATCCTTAAAGGATTATAGGCTGAGTTTTATCCCATTCTGTAAATTTGTGGAACTGATAACTGAAATTTCTTGGCTTCCCATGCCTAGTTATTATTTAATGTAGCTGTTTGCATTTGGAACAAGAACTGCTGGGCTTTCAAATGGTTATTGTATGGCAAGAAGGGACCACTCAGAAATTCAATCATTTTTTAAGCTCAGCTTTCATTTCTTCTGACGTTTGCTGATTACCTAGCTCTTCTCTTCTCTTTTCTAGTGCCCATGAGTATACTAAGTTATGTGTTACTGGCACTTGTAAAGAGAGATATTTTTTCCAACAGTGGTATTCTTAAGTGGACCAACTTCACACATATTTAGAGGCACACTAAAAGTCTGCATATGCATGTATGAACCCACCTGACATTTAAGAATATTAATTCACATACTTTTAATGTGTTACTAGTGCCTTTTTTTTTACTGTTTTTATATCTTTTCCAAAAGTCAGAATATATAGCCATAAAAGAAACAACAACAACAAGAATTTCTAATTTAACAATGTGAGTTATATTTTGCCTATGAATGCATACAGCCATTAAGATTATTCAAATGTCCATGCCTTAGCGCCAAAGTAGACACAGAAGAGAAATGTGCACCTTAAGCAATTTGGAAAGTTCAGCATTCATGCTAATGTGCTAAGTAATGTCACATTGTTAAAGGAAATTGATTAACACTAGAACACTGAAATTATGAAATTAATTTATTGCATTAAACAGGGTTGGGGATTTTTATTTTTAAAATAAAATTATAGCAAAATACTGAAAATGACCAAAAATGGCTGCTCCCCCTGAATGCTGCCGATTCATCCCTAAAAGCCAAATTAAGAATGAACATTGCTACACACACACAATCTGACCTCATTGGTTTTTAATTATTAAAAAATGACTTTTTAAATTCAGATTTTAAAATTTAATGTTCTAAAGGTATAACAAAGGAGGGTCACAGTTGAATATTAAAATGAAAATAATGACCACATATTTGTTATTGTTGTGCGTTTTGAACCCTGATCTCCAGAGTTGTAGTTCAGCACTCAAACCACTCCACTCCACTGGCTCTCATACAAATTGTTTACATAACTTTAAAGTGAATGGTAAAGACAATGAAATAATTAGATATTTACTAGACCTTGACTCAGTCATTAACTTAACTGGATATTATAGTCAAGAATTCAGAAGAATACTGAGACTTAGATAAGCAGCCATGGAAGAACTAGACAAAATCTTCAAGTGTAAAGACATATCATTAAATATCAAAGTCAGAAACATTCTAGTCATAGTACTTCTGATTTATCTTTCTAGTTGTGATAGCCGGATGGTCAAGAAAGCACACAGGAAGAAAATCACCTCATTTGAAATGTGGTCCTAGAGAAGGGTTCCAAAGATATGTTCGACTGATAAAAAGACAAATAAATGGATGCTTGAAAAAATCAGGCTGGAACTTTCCCTAGAAGCAAAGATGACTAAACTGAGGCTGTCATACTTTGGACCTATCATGAGACAACATGGCTCATTGTAAAATGCAATAATGCTTGGTAAAGTGGACGGTAGCAGGAAAAGGACACTACACTACAGGTGGATTGAATCTATCAAGGAAACCAGAGCCCTAAGTTTGCAAAACTTGAGCAGGCCAGTTGTTGAGTGTTGTTGTTATTAACCATCCTCAAGTTGCTCCAACTCATGGCAACCCTATGGATGAGACATCCAAGATCCCCTGTCCTCCACTGGTTCAAGTCCATGATCTCCTTGATTGAGGATGCATGTGATCTGCCTCTCTTTCTACTACCGTCTACCTTTCCTAGCACTATTGCCATTTCTAATTAGCCATGCCTTCTCATAATGTGGCCAAATTATGACAGCCCCAGTTTTGTCATCTTGGTTCCCAGGGACAGTTCGGGCTTGATCTGTTCTATGACCCATTTGTTTGCTTTTTTGGCTGTCCACAGTATCCTCCGCACCCATAGGGTCACCATAAATTGAAATCTACTTGAAGGCAAATAACAAGTGGTAATAACAAATCATTTTGAAGATCTCCTTAAGCATTCTGTTTCTGTACAGAGTGGATGTGCATGGCTCCAATTTTCAAACAAAAAGGGATGGGGGAAGGAGAGTAAAATCGAGCCACTTTCCTCACTTTGTGTCATTGCATTCATCTGCTTTAATCAGTTTCCCTCTAGTCCCATTCCAATGCTAGAAGTGAATTAGCTAAGAACAAACTACTTAAACCAACAGCACCGTGAGATAAGATAGGAAAGGGACTCAGATTTGCAATATTCTTTTTATGTATACCCTCCACACACAAACACAGACACATTTTATGTGAGAATGGGAAAAATAAATGTTCAAGATATTGATTTAGTTTGGTCCTTAGCTGCATAAAAAGGATGGGAAACAACTTGAGCACAAATTCTAAGAACTGCAGCCCTCATTGATATCAAGTACTGTTTGCATTCTCTTAAAAAGCAGGAAACAACAGTGGTTTTCAGTCTTCAGATTGCAAGGATCAGACAGTTTTCTTAATGGAATTTTCCTCACAATATACCACTACCACCAAAAACAACTATTCTAACAACTAAATAATGCAAGAGAGAGAAAGAGAGAATACAGAGAGTGTTTTTTTAAAAAAAAAAATCTTGCAGTAGTCTGTAGAGGGAATGAATTCATATTTTACTATACTGCTATAATTGAATTCTCAGAAGGATGCTTTCTTAAAGAATTCAGGTTGAATAGACAGATGCAATAGCTCTAACACCAAAATCAGCAACATCATTTTCCAGACTCGACATTTGATCACCAACAATTACACTGTCTTCTTTCCTTTCACTAGCATTTTGGAACCACATATTATGTGTTTGTTTGGTGGGATGGACTGATGAGTAGATTGTGTAGTTAAAAAGTCTGCTATATAATGGGCTATTTTGTTGGTTAAATAGTAAATAACAAGTTTCTTCACTGAATTTATTAGATTGATTTCTCATGCTGCATTACCTAAATTTAAAGTAAAGATCATGTTTAAATTTAAGTAGTTTAAATGTCTGTTAATAGCATATTTGTATAAATTCATGATGACAGAACAGAATCGTAATGCTGCCAGTCTTAACACTGTACTGTAGCTCTATTTCCATTAAATGTCTGACACATACTGAATTCTTCATTTCACTTCATTATGTGCACATTGAATGATGGGCCTAATATGGTTCCCTACAGTTACTGGTAAAGCTGTTCATAGAGGGCTAAGAATATTACTATTGGCTATGAGCTTTAGTGGAAGTTAGGGGTGCAGGATCCCCACAAAAGTGGGAAAACTGTCAATAAGTCCCAAACATGCACGCTACAATCTCTGGTGCTACAAAAATCTCTGCCTTGCACTGAGGCTGCCATTGCCACACTTCTGTGGCCTTCCTTCTTGTTTACCTTCTACACCCACACCTCAGCCAAGGTCTTCTTCTCAGTGGCCTCATTTCTCTGCTAGAAGGGAGGGAGGGGGGCAGTGGGAAAACAGCCCAGCAATGGCAAACTTGTTGGACTGGCAGGACATCTGATTCTGAGTACTGAGGCCACTGAGGACACCTAGGCTGAGGGCAGGCATGGAGGAGAAGCAGGAAGGAAGGCCTTTCAGGCTGAAAGGGAGGCCCACCACTGACTCCCCCCCCCAATTCCTCTCTCTACCTTTCCATTCCTTTCTTCCTTCTGAGACAAACTCAGGTGGATGTAGATCCCCTGGTCCTTCCACTGCAACTCCAAGTGAGGTTCCCATGGGTCAAACATCAAGAGCAAGGTTCTTCCCATGGTCGCCAGCCACAAAAGGGTGCACCAGTGCAGCTTGGTTACAGCAGAAGGAATGGGACAACTGTGGATGCCTGAATTTGACTCAGAAGACCAGATGGGTCTTCAAATTCAAAAGAAATTGCAGGAGACAGCAGCAACCCAGTAGCATCCCACCACCATTGCTGCCACCACTGCTAAAACTCCTCTTCGGACATCTTCACACACATATGCCCTCTTCCATGGGTCTCTGGGCAGCCTGACAAGTGAGTGAGTGAGTGATACTACCCATGGGAAAGACACAAAGACACAAGAATGTCATGTCCAGCTCCAAATCAGAGAGGAAGAGGAGATGTCTGAGAAGTGGAACCAGTGGTAGAGTGGGGAGGCAGGGGGACAGAGGCAGGCTTGGGACTGAGGAAAGTGTCGTAGTGTTGAGGGAAGGAATTATGGGCTGAGGTATGGGCCAGGAACGGAGATGGAGAGAACCGAAGAGAAGGAGGACAACACTGCAGGAGATTTTTGCAGTGGTTTCATCATCCCAAGGGGTGGAGGGGGATATAATAATAATAATAATAATAATAATAATAATGTTTTATTTATAGCCCGCTCCTCTGTATCCAATCGGAAAGGGTTACATCAATTAAAAAATGCAAGATAAAATATACATGACCCATACTCAACCACCCACCCCTTAAAATTAAATTAAACTAACATCAATTAAAACAACATAATAAAAATTTCAATTTAAAACGGCAACCCATTGCATAGAGATCAGGGTCAAGTTGTTAAAATGCTAATGGGAGAGCTTAACCCAAACAGAGCTTGTTAGACTGGTAGCAGAGGCAGCTACAAATTTGCAAATAATCAACCCCGCAAAAGAAAAACTCACAAAAGTTGAGGGTTGACCATACGTCAAGACAAAAATAGGATATTTGTAAGATCTGGAACGACACTGGATCAGTGCAAGTGTGACAGCAGATCTTAAGACCTGATTAAAACCAGATAGCCTTCCTGACGATTGAAATAATAGTAAAGGGCAATAATTCTATTGGTTTATTTATAAAACATCTAGGTGGCATATGTAATGTAATAGCTACAAAAATACAGAAAGCATAAACACATGATAATGTCATTTTAAAATTATTTCAGAAGAAACATGTCTAAAACAAACAATTTTCACCAGTTTCAATTTTCAGTAAAGACTCCTGAATCTTGTAGAAAACAGACAAATCTTTAATCTATCAATGAAATATATGGTACCTATTATTAATGAAATATATGGTACTTATTGTTACCCATTCCTTGAGATATCAGGGCCAAAACATGTAATCATGGGTGAGATCCTGTCAAACCACAGAAGGGGGCCTTTGTGATGCCATAAGCATGTGATGTAACAGAGTTGCTGTGTGACTTCCAGTCACTTCCAACTTCTATATGTGACTTGTCTAAAGTCATCCAGTTGGTTTTTCATGACTGAGTGGGGAATTGAACCCTGATCTCCAGAGTCACAGTCCCATGCTCAAAGTATGATACCATGCTGGATTGTAACAGAGTTAGGGAGACAAAGATTGGGAGGCAGACTGCAACTGGTTCTGGGTCAGCTGATTGTGCAAAAGGATATGAGGACAGCCCAGATAAATGAGACCAGAATTTGGAAGAAACCTGGCTGAGTAATACAGCTTAGAGCCTAGAACCAGAAAAGAAAAAAAGTATGATGACTGAGCAAAATGTACCCAGGAGCTTCAGCAACTGCTACCATGACCATTTGGGCTTTGATCTCATGTGGCTCAGCATCAGTTGGGCTCAGTATCACATGTTATTTTGCACACACATGCAAAATGTGCTCAATTTATAACTGAGAGGATTTTGGACCCTACTTTTGTTGATCCTGGAATTTATTTTGCAGCACTCAAAGCTCCCCATCAATCCTTCTAAGCAAATTTGAATCAGTGTGATTTTAGGGTCAAAATTGCCCCATCAAAAACATGCTCAAAGACCCCCTAAATGTAGTTTAAGAAAAACTTAAAAGTCAGAACTACTGACAATTGAAAGATGACAATTAAAAAAATCAGTCTAACTCTTTCTTATTTTCTTTCTTTCTTTCAAAAGAGATAGGAGAGGTAGGGTAAATAACAACAACAACAACAACAACAACTGGATCTGTCTTGAAACTCATTTTTCAAGGCACCCCAAACATCCTTCTGACTCTATTTGATAGTACTAACACCCAACTGAAATGTTTCAAAATTATTTTTGCAGCAAAATGGCACAATCCACATGAATTCATTCTTCAGGATCCTTGTATAATCCCCACAAATCTAATATTATTCAAAAGATAAGACTCTTGAAGTATTTAAGGACATTCAGATTTCAGTTATATTTAATAGGGACAGTTCAGAATTATTGTAGTAACTCTTGCAGTGGCACAGTAAATAAGTCACAGAGCACAACAGTAGCAATATCTGTAAGTCAAACACAAATATCATTTCGTTTCAGTTTGCTAAACATTTCTAGAGATCAATATTTTGCTTGAAAACTGTTTTAAGGAATGGCTAAACTTAAAACACTTTTATTCCTCTGTGACTAAAGCTTTTCTAAACAAAGAGATATATTTGCTCTCTTTCATTGATTACTTTTGCATTCCATTTTTCCTCCACAGAAGAAAAGAGAGAATACTGCTTGGCTTAGGTGACAAATAAAAAGACACACCTAAAAATCAACCACAGTAAATCCAAGCAGACAAGAAGTCTAACAACTGATTAAATTTTCTTTTACAATATTCTTGAAGTATGGTTTGTTACAGATGTTTAAAAGAGGGGGAGAATTTAAAATGTCAGCAGCATAAATTTACTTTTCATTTCAGCTTTATTTTCTTTTGGCAAAATAACATGTGAGGACTTAAACCCATTTACAATGTGATTTAGTGTCCATTAAACTGACAGCAACAAGCCAATGTAGTTTTCAATGGTCATTGAATTATTCCTTGATAAAATATCAAAGAAATAGAACGCTAAGATATTCGGAAGGATTTGTAAATCTGGATTTGCATATATATAGTCACTATAGCAAGCAAGCAATTTCCACAAATTATTTCTAAATTAGGCTTATAGAACATCTCTAAAATCAATTTCACTATGACTTAGGAATCAAAATAAGTTACATTCATCATAGCTGAGTTTTGAGGCTGTTAAATCGTGATAATCATGTTGATTATGTTATTTCCCAAAGTAATGGCTTTAAAATATATAAAGTTATCACTACCACTTTGTACAAGGGATATGGGTAAAATCATTATACCCATGTAGAATGAAAGGAAAAGTATAAAAATATTGGAATGGGACTTATGTTCTTATTCCAACTCCAATTCCTTGGAAATCTGCTCCTTGGATGGGCAGGGCACAGCAGATAGAGAGGAAAAATGGGGGGGGGGGGAATTACTTCTTGCTTACATGTACAGAAGAGCAGTATCCAAGCTATTGTACTAAAAAAATCTCAAAAATATATATTTTGAAGTCTATGTTAAATGCATATCTATTGTAAAGACAGTCTACATTTTAAGAAAGACATGGTAGTGAATTTTCCAGCTTAATGTTTTTGACCATAGCAAGTAAAGTTAGGGCCGAAACAGCCCAGCCTAAGGGGCAGCGTAACATTGCCCCTGAAAGAGCTGGGTGGGCAGCACGGCAACCACATGCCATGGCCCCACTCTGGCTTTTGTCCAGTGCAAAAAGAGACAGTAAAATGCTTCTCCTTTTTGCGCCAGAAAAAGGACACTTTTTCCTCCGCTACAGTGCCTTTTTGGCTCCTGCAGCATGTGGCATCTAAACACCACTCCGCTGGAGAACCAAAAAGCTGCTCACATGTGGGCAGTAGAGTGGCATAACACTGGCTTCGGGATGGCATCGGGGTATGTGTCGTGTGTACGCCACACCCCCATGCCAACCAGAAGCTGGCATATTATGCCGATCTGTACCGGCCCTTAATCTCTATTAGTGTAATAACTTTATTAAGGCAACAAAAGGAGCACAAAGATGTGCAAGGTTGTAAGGTGCCCAGATCCCTTCATGAAGTATGTTGTTAAAAAGGAAAAAGCAGGGAAGTAAAAGAAGATAAGAGAAGATGAGTTAATGGGATCTGCAAGTCCTTTTTTTGTTTCACAACACACTCTGCTTATTGTGACATTTTGCCTGATTAAGAGATCTAAAGATCTCAAAAGCTTATATCTAAAGATCTCAAAAGCTTCCTCTTTAGTTGGACTTTCATTATGGCCAATATGCCTGATTTCATTCTTGATGCTGCTGCTGTCATTAAAAACAGAGATTCATATACAGTAACTGTGAACTGTTCATCTGATTTCTTTACTAAAGCTAATTTTTATAGTCATCTGCCTTAATTCTGAAACATTCTAGGTAGTAGCCAACAATATATGTGAAAAATGTTCTTATTTTCTGAAACTCCTTGAAATCCTCAGCAGAAATAATGATGTACAAACGCAAGCCCGGCTGTCATGCAACTTCAATATATTACACTAGCAGGCAAGCAAGCAAAGAGTTTGATGCATAGTTTTAATAGATACTCAGCATTCATGTGGAGAATTTAGCCAATTAAAGAATTAAAATTCACCATATATGCTCATATACAAGCCGACTTCACGTATAGGTAAGGTATTAGGGCCAAAATTATTATTATTATTATTATTATTATTATTATCCTTTATTTATATAGCGCTGTAAATTTACTTTTGATATGACCCATGGATAAGTCGGGGGTAAATCTTAAAACACTCTAACCTGTGGCCTTTTTCAATGCCTGGATGGGGAAATGGGTGCTATGGTGACTCTCCCACTGCAGCAGAGAAGCAACCTCTTTCCTCTATGGCAGGGAACCACCAACAAGACCCTGATGCTGCTGCCATTTTTATTCCCAGGCATTACAATGCACACTACAACAATTTGTAATAAATTTCAAAATCTGTTTGCTTAGAAACTACAGTAATTACAGTTGCCTAAATGCATTTAAGGCACTAGATACTGTCTGATCATGGAAGCCAAGCAGGATCAGTCCTGGTTAATACTTAGATGGGAGACTGCTAACAAATTCCTGGTGGTATATGCTATATGTCAGAGGATGAAACTGGTAAAATTATCTCTGAATATTCTTTGCCTAAGAAAACCTTATGAAATTAATGGGGTCACATAAGTTGACAGGTGACTTGAAGGAACACACAATGAATATATCAGATAAAGATTTCTCATCTGCTTAAAAAGTTTCATTTAATTAGAACCAACTATCTTTCTAGAATATCAGCCTACTCTTGTTCTCTAGCGAATTACACTACTTTCCTCTAGATGCTAATTTTCTATGTTGTCAGGTTACAGTATTTGTTTTTGTTTTGCATCAGGTTATGGTGTTTGAATGTAGAAAAGACTTAAAGACAACTTAATATTTTTTTTAAAAAGTACCACCCCATCCAATATTTATTGAATTATTATCATGAAGGTGTCCCCAAAGATCATCAACTGTGTTATACATGCATAAACTGTAATATATATTTAAAGATACCAAAGAAAAGAAGCAATCAGTGCAAAGTCAAAAAGAATCTTTAAGGACAAAAGGATTGATCTTGAATATTCAATGTATGCAGTACCTCTTTTTGCATTGCTACCTGGAAAAACCCCCTCTATGAATAAAATATCAGGGAATCTTTCTATAATTCTTTCTGAAACCAACAACTACCAGAGAACTGCTCTTAGCCACTTCAACAGAAAAAGATTACATTGATTTAACAATAGAAAAAGATTATATTGCAAGCTACTTCATATATACCAACTTGGATACCAAAATCCATGGATGATCAAGTGCCATTATATACAATGGACTGGTAAAATGATGTCCCTTATGTAAAATGACAAAATCAAGGTTTGCTTTTTGAATGTTTTAAAAATATATATTTTCAAGATGTGTATGATTGAACCATGGATGCAGAATCTGTGGATATGGCAGTCTAATTGTGTATCCTAGCCTGGTCATCAGAAGCGTGCCCATAACAGAACTATATACTCCAGAAAATCACTAACACTGGAGCTTTACACACTGAATTTGCCAGCCAGCACAGCTAGTCTCTATTCTGGCTAGGAATTTTGCAACTTGTAGTCCAAAGAAAAACAAAAACCAACAACAATAAATTCCAACCTCTCAGTAAGAGTTTATAGCTGTTATAGCCACCACCATCACTTAAGACTAATACATACATTTGCTAAAGTAGCATGGGAATTCTGCATGGCTCAATCATGTGCTAATCTCTAAAACAACCATATAGATTACTTGACTGAGATGTTACATCCACATGAATCTCACTGATCCTCAGGTAAGCAACAATACATTATGGGAAAAAGAAAACATACCTTTAAGCTTAATTAAGGTGGTCTAAGGACTTTTTCTGAAATAAAATCCAGTAAGAAGTATTCTTTGCTAACAGAAGCCCTATCATGTATCTGTATTTGTCCATAAACTTCCCTAGCATTGGATTTCAGTCAGAATAATAGTTGAACCTGTCAAAACAGTGAGCTTTTGACATTTTGATAAAGCCCATCTTGTTTGGACTTTTCCTCATCTGAAATACTTAAGATGAACTGACAGTTCATGTCTTGTTTTGTCAATAAATGAAGACTTCAAAATTCACAGTGTTAAGTTCAACCTGACAGTGAGAATGCATGTGGAGTTGACTTAGCTTGTTCTGCTGCCATTGCCCTAGTGAAATAACATTTAATACAGCAGTCCTCCCTCCCATGGGCATGATGGCAGAGAACAGCAGGAAGGGAAATTTCCATATTCAAAGCGCTACTGGATTTGTGCCAATGGAGAGTTTTCCTTTCTGGGCCACTTCTCTGTCCTTGTCCAAATTCTTCTACTGATTTCAATACCAATTTGAGACAAGTTGGAAGGATCTGGGTCCTGCATATCCAAGATTTCCCTTGATCTGTTCCTGTTACATTCATAGCCCCAAAAGCATCTCTTTTTGCCTCTAGTGCATCCATGGTGGGGTAAAAGCTGAAAATATTTCTGTGGCAGGTGTCAGGAGGTTTCTGAGCATGTTATCATTCTTTCTATGGATGGATCTTTTTTCTGCTTTTGAAGAAGCAAATCTGAAACATTTGTGAGCTCCTAGGATATCTTTCCAGGACCTGTTAGATTGCAGATCTAATTTACTCAGCTTTCAACTTCTAGACACTTGAGTTTATTATCTTATTTTTAAACAGTCAGTATACCAGTTTTAACATATAGCTGTTCCACAACGTAATTTACAAGGAAGTATTAAATTAATCACTGTCTCCTTGTTTTTAACCTTTGGTCACTGTCTTCCAAATATCCTATAAGTTTCTAGTGATTTTGCACACCTTCCAGTAGTTTAACACTTGGAAGACTACAGGGTGAAACAAACCACCCTGAAGAAGCAGCTTGCTTTGAGCACTGGATCGAGGCTACGGCAACCGCATGCTGCAGCCCTGATCCAGATATTTGCCATTTTTTATGCTGATGGTTTTTCTGCATTTCTGCAGTGCGGCACATGTAAACATATGCCACAGAAACTCCATGACACTGCCCAATGTGTGGTCAGCAGGACTGCATGTCATAGGCTTGGGGGTGGCATCTGAGTGTGCAGTGTGCGTACCCCACGCCATCCTGAAGCCAGCCTTTTTTGCCAGGCTGCTTTGCTCCTGAGTGAGAAATGGATAGCAATCCTAGAGACATTCACTGGGATTTCAACTTCTGGACTACTGTAGTTTTGCTGTCTTGGCAATTTCCTCCTGGAGAATTTCTTAAATATATTGAACATCCATGATTGCATTCACATGAGTAATTCCTGCATAATGCAGACTGCAGTTACTTCACACTCTTGTTTTGTCCATACCTGCTATGACCCATACAATAAGTACTGGCCAACCTTCTGGTGATGAGCCTTTGAAAACTTAGAATTCACAAGAATTTGTGCTCTGCTGGTACAGTGTTTGAAAGCCAAGAGGTCATCTCTACAATGATGTAGTAGACTGAAGGACCTTTGTGGAGTATGCCATTTATCCTAAGGTACTTTGGTAAAATATATTACTAAAACTACAAAATCGAATTCCATAAAAGGATCAGTAGAAACTACTAAATATTGCCACATGCAAACACACACATCATCAGCTCCACTGCTGCCTGGACAGAGAAAGTACTTACGATCTGAGCAACCTGCTGTTGTTAACTGCCTTCAAGTCAACTTTGAGTCATGCTGTCAATGAGAATGAGATGTCTCCAAGCTCCACTATCCTATAACTCTCTGCCCATGTGGTCTACCCATCTTGCATACAGTTTTCCTTTCTTTCTACTGCCCTCTACCTTCCCCAGCATCGTTGTCTTTTCTAATGAGTCATCCTTCCCATTATGTGGCCAAAGTACAACAGCCTGAATTTAGTCATCTTGGTTTCCAGTGAGAGTTCAGGCTTGATTTATTCTAGGACCCAGTTGCTTGTCTTTTTGGTCATCCACAGTCAACTTGCTGTTCAACAGGAACCTCACATAAACTAAAAGTATTTAGTCAGTGGCTGCATCCACACTGCAGAAATAATACAGTGTGATACCATTTTAGCTATCATGGCCCAGTGCTATGCAATTTTAGGTACTGTAGTTTGCTGGGGCACCAGAGCTCTCTGACAGAGAAGGCTAAATGTCTCACAAAACTACACTTCCCAGAATTCCATTATATTGAGTCATGGCAGTTAAAGTAATGTAAAACTGGATTATTTCAGCAGTGCTTGGGCTTCATTCCCACTTGCATTTAAATCGATTTACAAGACACATTGACACTGGGTCTCTGAATCGATTCAGGCCGATGCTTAGTTCCCACTACGGAAGCAAATTATTTCAAGAATTCCATGCATGTGTGTCTTTTTGACATGCTTGTCATTCACACTAGCTAGTCTTTTTTTAAATGTCAATCATGTGACATGCATCTACACGTCATCAATGCCAAACCTGGCAGCATCCCCTGGGCTCAGGAACTCCCAAGCCTCCCAGGGGCTCTGGGATTGGACAGGGGGGTGATGCCCAACAGCTCCGGTGAAGAAGAAGCCGAGGGAGGGACTGATGGATACTGCTGACCAGCGGTGCTTTAGGATCGCTTTAAGTCTGAAACAACTTGCACACAACCCACCCACACACAAGGCAAACCCTATAACGGGAGACTGTTACTCAAGTAAGTGCAAAGGAGGGCTCCAGCATAAAAACCCACTGGGTGGCCTTCAGCAAGTAACACTCTCTCAGCCTCAGAGGTTGGCAAAGGTAAACCCACTCTGAACAGATCTGCCAAGAGATTCCCCATGTTTTCTTTGGGAAACCATAAGTTGGAAAGGACTTGAAAACAAGCCAGCTAGCTCTGCAGCATGGGAGAGAAACCCGGTCCTGGCTCTTTCAAGAGGATGAGAGAGCAACCCTTCAGTGCCTCTCTTTGCTGCCACTGCCGCCATTTAAAACAGGGTCGGTAGCCTTCAGGTGGCCTCCTCCTCTCCAAGCGGCCAGCCTTGGCAGGGTGGCACCAGGATTGTTTTCTCTGTGGGTGGGGAAAGGACCCCCAAAGAGACTCCAGAGTCCAGGACCAGAGTGTAAGGATGCCCTCTCTTGGAAAATCATAACCTGTTAGGCTATGCAATCCTTTTTGAGGTTCGCCAGATACTCAAAAAGGAGGCGGGATTGTTTAATCTTGTTAGCAGAATTAACACAGCAGAGGCTAAGTGAGCAGGAAAATCAGCTGGCTCCACTTTACCCACGTGTCCCCAATCAAACAACAAGAGTCACTTGGTAGAGTGAAAAATAAAGTAGTTTACTTACAAAATCCTGTGTATGAACAGATACACAGGCTTCTACTTCATGTTGCTAAGGAAAGCAGGTAAAAGGTAGGATTTCAGGCATCTTCAGGAAAAAGTGGGGGGGGGGAGTCAGCATGCAGGGAGTGTTGCCATGCTGACCTGCCAGACCAAGAGGTTAATGGCGACTGACCGAGTCAAGAGAGGACAAAGAGGGGAAGTTATGTGAGCTCTTCTGAGTAAACAGGAAATTAGGGGGTTGTTAGAAGAGGGGGGAAATGGTGGATTTCCTAAAAACCAGGGGCAAGATGGGTTACACCCTCTGCCATTAGCCCTTCCCCTCCAGTGCAATGCGATTCAGGTCTGTCATTCCCGTTTGCTGAACACATTTTTAATTGATTCTTTTCAAGAGAACCACTTTTTGATCTCTCTTCGTTCCCACTTGCTGAACACATTTCCTAATTGGTTCTTTTCAAAAGAACCACTTTTTGATCCGTCTTCCAAAAAAAGCTATTCTTTTGCATTTAGCTAGCTTCATCATGACTCAGACCGAACTCAGTTGGCTGTGAGACCGTTTCCAGTGTGAATGAGGCATATATAAACCAATAAACAAATTGGTTTAAATAACAGTGGGAATGTTAAGACTGTTTTGATGCCATTGAAGAACCACCCACAGAATTAGACTGAACTGCAACAACTGCATTGTTCACCAGTTTCTCAGTAAGAATCTTTCCTGTTTGTTCTTATATGAGCTCAGATTTTTCTAGCGAAAATATGGTTCCACTGAGGGATTTAGAAACAGTTGATCTATAAAATTACAGAAATCAAGTGAAAATTATCTAACGTAAACAAGAAAGAGATGAATATTATGAAGAATTTACTAAATATAAGTAATAGCTGTACTTATCATTCTCCATGCACAATGTCCAAGTAAACAGCTTTCTCACAAAGTTAAAACTGTGTCAAGTTCCACCATCCCTTTTGCATCAGGTTGCAACTTTTTGTCTGGGCATTCCAAATGGTTAACCTGTCCCATACTGCCTTTAAAAACAGGTTTTGTTATTGAATTTTATTGCTGTCTTACGGTTGTACCAACTTTTTAGTGCCTATCTGCTGAAATACATTTTAAAACATAAATTTGCTTAAAGCACCTTCCTTTTAGATCTTCTTAGTGACATAATTTTTAATTTAATATTATGATTCAAAATATTTACAGGTCAAAGTATTTAACAGGCTTCCTTAATAAATAGCATACATGTCTATTGTACACCGGGAGACAATGATATAAATAAGCTATACCCAGAGGTAAAATACTTTTTCAGAGAATCAGTTCCATTAACTGGAGAACCACCTATCTGTATAATGTCAAGTATTCTTTACATTTATCTTCATTACTAAGCTGCATGTGATTTTCTAAAACCCTGAACATCAGAGGTAACAAGCATTTTGCAGCTTGTGGGTTTCCTGTTCAGTGGACTGAAACAAAGCAAATGACACAATTACCTGCTGTAATTACTGTTACTGACAATATATTTTCCCCTGGTGATCACTTTATGAGACTCTGTTTCCTTATCATGTCAGTGCAATCTCTATGCCATTCCTTATGCAGATTCTGATGTCCTGGAGTTCCATTAGTTAAACACAAATACTGATTAAAGCTGTGCAAATCTAGCTTTTGCCATCCTTTTAGCAAACACCCTCCTATCAAGTTAACATATGTTTACAAGCTAATTAGTAAGAATTTGAAGTGATAATCTGAAATGTCAATGGGGCTGTAAATACAACAGAAATGCTTCAGTGGGGTAGAAGAGGGGTCAACAAGATTTATTAAGAAATAATCATTTTAGAAAAGGGTGGGAAACTGTGGCCTTCCATAAGATTATGGGCAGCAGCTTCCATGAGCCTTCATCATTGGCTACATTGGTGATAGCTGATGGGAGTTGCAGTCCATTAACATCTACAGAGCCATAGTCACCCACCGCGAATGAAAAGGTCAAAGCCTGCTTAATTTCAACTGAGCAGGTAACATAATTTACACCATAATTTACTACTTCATGAAGTACATGAAGACAGCCAGAAATATGCATATACATGAACATTTGGGAATGAAACGAAAAAAAATTACTAGGGTTCATTCAGTTAAATACTGTATTCATTCATTACAAAAGAAAAGCAGAGAGTAATGAATGGGAGTTCCCTTCATTATTGCCAATTGTTTAATCCATTACTCATTCATACTATCCAGCGAGCAGGTAACTCTTGTATGATTCAAGCTAAATTTTACATTTAGGTTACATTCTTTTTTTACCCAATATAGCATAAGTCATTTTAAGGTTCTCTGAAGAAATATATAGCCCAAATGACTACAGGTAGACTAGAATAACTTAAGATATTATATATATATGCCATTTATTCTGATGTTTTGTTTTGTGTTTTGTTTTTTAAAAAAGTTCATCTTAGCATGAAAGTTATTGGGCTATATTACAGTATATGAAATTGCACTTCCTAAAATGGGTGATATAAAGGAGGACTTGAAGTTTCAGATAGCATATTTGCCTGAAACTCAGTAAAAATTGCCAGGCAACTAGTGACCTCTGTTGACATATTACACAGTCATTAAGAGATGTCAAGGTTAATACTGACTAGAATTAAATGATATATTGTTTAACAACATCAGTATGCCCAAATATCTCTGCATTTAACCTTACACTACATATGAAGAGCTACTAATATACAAAGAGCACTCTTGAAATGAATGAAAGCAGAATTTTCCGTATTAAATTCTCAACCAAAGAACTGAAAATCATCTTATACTATTGTACACTGTATACTCATCTCCACATCAAAGAGCCTGTGGTATAAACAATTTGGATTTAATAGTGTAGTTGTCCAAAATCCTGTCTGCCACCAACTTCTAGCAAATAGTTTTTGCTATTAAAGGCTATATATATATATATATATATATGTTCCCAAAAACCTAAAAGATGAATATCATGACAAACTACTGTGTTCCGTTCAACATGATAAACAACCAGGTGTGAAGAAATCCACTGAGCTACTATCTGACTACGCTCTAAATGGTATTTCATTCTTTTGTGTTCCATTGCATTTTCCAATGTCCTTCTTGTTCCCGTCATTCTCATTCCTCACAATCTGCATAACTTCCCACATAAAATAAATGCTTTCTAAAAAGAAGCCCTTCTTTCTTGTCTTCTTTTTCTCTTTTGACTGGGGGCAGGATGGGATTGCTCAGGAAGAGCCTGTTTCTATGGCTCTCAGACCGTCCCTATTGTGTGCAGATTTATAGGGTATTCCTTCATTTGGCAAGTAGTGGATAAAAATCCTTAGAGACATGAGCTTGCATAACAATTGGCTGTGGCCCACAAAAGGGCAGCATCTGGGTTCCAGAACAGTTTGATTAATAGGTAAGGGAGCTAAGACAGCAGGTGTGTTAACAAGACAAAGAAATAACCATGTCCTGTTATCACTGGGTATTGAAAAAACAGCTGCTCTCAGCTGGCTTTGGAGGTGAGAAGAAAAAAAAAAGAAATTAGAAAATACTGATTTTTAAAAAATAAACAGTTTTCCTTTTTTAAAAAAATTAAAGTATGAAGCAATCCATGTTCATTGCTTTTAACTGACAATGCTAGAAGATTTAATGAAGCTTGTATTCTCTGGATGTTGACTCCTGAACTCTTCAGGTAACCCTGTAGCATAGCAACAAGCATAGGATCTGGCTGGAAACTCATATCATATAGTATCAACACAAGAATTATGCATCTAGTTTGCCAACTTTATTAGGTTGATGGTAAAATATGTATTTTAAGTAACAAGTTTGCAGTGACACTTTGATGCATTCTACAAGGCAAAAGGTCAAAGATACTGGGTGCTCTTAAGTGGAATTATGCTTTCTCATTGTAAATGAGCACTGTCAACCTTTTTGTAAATGTTCTCAATCCTCATCAAGCAAGATAGCTGCTTAAAAACCTTCTACATAAAACAATCTCTTTACAGCAATAGTAGTTTGATTACCCCAAATCTATATTTTATATAGACGTGAGACTCAGAACATATTTATATTTCTGCCTGGGATAAGGAACTTTGGAAATGTCTGGCAAATTAACATTTCTAGTTTTGCATTATTTCCAATTTTAAGTCATTTATTCAATATAGCTTATGATCTCTTTTAAGCAACTTGCTGGAGGCAGGTAAATGACTCCATTTGTTGATTATATATAAACGAAGTAAATGAACTGTAGGTTATATAATCCTTTATTATTATTGTGGTAAAACGCTGCATATCACTGTGATACTGGAAAATAATGAAAGCTATGGAACTGCTAAAATCAATTATTCAAATGTTTTCCTAATTCTGTCAGGGTGCCTACCACTATGAGCTTTATCACAAGAGGGAGATCAAGGGTTTACTCCAAAGATATCCCAGAGAAATCGTGAAATTATATGACATTTCACACAATGTTGTGAAAAACCTGCAGTTAAACTAGATTTAAAGGAGAATTAAGCAACGCTATTTCACATGACGTCACAAAAAACCTGCAGTTAAACTAGATTTAAAGGAGGATTAATCCACCTCTTTTCAAGTTCAGATCTCTACAGAAAGTGTAAATTTGAAATTGCTTTAATTGCGAAATCACATATGAACGTTAATTGTGAAATAATTCAAGGTAAACATGGTGTAATATTTATGTCTCACTGTGTGAAGGGAGAAATGTGCTATAGACTGCACAAATTAAATCCCTTTAACATCTGCTTTGATCATTTCAATCCCATTAATATCTACTATGACAATCTTGAATGCTTCACAATGATGCAATAATTGCTTGGCAACTTGACCATTTGAATCTTGCACCACAAAATATGTAGGAGTTATTTGTCATACAGAGAAATGTTTGCTAAAGTGAGCTTCTCACCTTGTGACTGGGACTTAAATTATCAATCTCTTATATGTAGAGATCACAATATAAAGGAAGTGTTACTGAAGTATACTACATTCATTGCATATTTGTGGATATCAGGCATGGGTTGTATCCAATAGTAATTACTTTGCTGATCCGAAGTGTACACCAGCAGAACAGGGGGGACAAAAATCTATGCTCAATCTTTCATACCAAATTTGAGATGTCCAGATGGCTGCACAGGAAAGTGGAATCATTTTCTGTTTGATACATTCTAGGTTAGCCATTTGTTCTACTTTACAGGGGACAATTCTCTATTCAAAGTGTGCATTGTGTGCTTTGAAGTCATTTGTGAATAAGGCAACTTATCATGGGGTTTTCCTGGCAAGATTTATTCAGAGGAGGTTTGTCACTGTCTTCCTCTAAGGCTGAGAGAATGTGATTTGTCCAAGGTCACCCAGTGGGTTTCCATGGCCAAATGGAGACCCAAACCTTGGCCTCCCAGGTTCCTAGTCCAACACACAAACCGCTACACCATATACACTATTGAAGGCCTCCTCTCAAACAGCCAGTTATACCGTTTTCTGTACAGAAATGTTTTTGTGCAAGTCAAGATTTTTATAAAATCATAAAATGCAAAAATGTACAAAGACACTTATAATCTCACCCAGGAGGAGAAACTCTTTAATTATTTTTAATCATTTTTCTATTAAACATGAAGATTTATAACACTTTAAATCTTGCTTTTAACAACAATTCTCATCCCCCCCCCAACAAAAGTACATCTTTAACAGAGTCAGCAGTTAAATGAGTGCTCAGTTTTGCTAATCCGTGCCACTTTTATTTTGCAAATGTCCCTTAGAATTGGTAGCCCCTTCCTAGAGTCATTAAAGCAACGATGGGAAAAGGGTAGTTTAAAGCATGCTTAAGGTTCACCACTGAAAAACTATAGCAAAAAGAGCCAAAAAGTACAAGGATTTAGGATAGGTTAAATTGTTGTTGTTGTTGTTGTTGTTAACTGCCACCAGGTTGACCTGGACTTATGGTGACCCTATGAATCAGAGACCTCCATGTCAATCTATCATCAACAGCCCTACTGAAATCTTGCAGACTCAGAGCTGTGCTTTCCTTGATTGAGTCTATTCCATCAATAAATACTATATTGAAAGACAATGGGCTCTGGACAGGTAGGCAAGACTAAATCAAAGGTACATTTTCCAGGCCGGCATAATTTCCTTATTGAGTGCACTATGTTACAGCTGTAAAGATGATTTCAAAATATCAGAGTTGAAGTACTGCTGCATTGAACAGTAGATTACACATGAAATATGGTGGTCAGAACTAAAGTATTTACTGAATGACACCAAGAAAAAATATCAGATACCTAAAAATAATTAGGGACACATAGGTCAGGTCAGAGGGGGAAATGTTTCGCTACCTAAAACACACATAAACTCACAAAACAATAAACATAGTTACTCACATAATTAAAAGAACAAGAAAGTCAAACAGTAATAGGCTAGGCCAAGGGTTCCCAACCTTTTTGATTTGTGGAGCCCTTATTTCTATGACTGAGCCCCTAAAAGGGCTACCCTATGTCTTACAAGTTAATGGTCTTTAGGAGCATATATAAAAATATATTCTTATTCTTTAATTTTATTCAAATTTTATTTCTTTCATTTTCCTGGAGTGACCACGGAGCACCTGGGAAGTGCACGCAGAGCCCTAAGGGCTCCTCAGAGCACAGGGTGGGAACCCATGGCCTAGGCTATTCAACAAGACAAAGACTAGAAAATGAAAAACAAAGACTAAAAAAGCAAGCTCAAATGACAGTGAATAACATTTCAAACCCTCACTATCACCTTTCAAAGATCTGCTACTACAAACAGATAAATCTAGCAAATCAACAAAGAGATGCAGGAATAACTGACTATACATTTCACAACTTCTCCCCAAAAGTACCTTGCTGGCAAAATTCTTCTCCTGCAGTTTAGAGCTATCAGTGAGCAAAACCCATCTTCCCTGCTTATCCTCTACATCATTCCATGTGAACCTTATCTTTTTCTGTCACAGAATTGCTATCTTGATTGATCATGGGAATGATGTGGACTTCATCTCAGCAAACCATTTGAAAATATTCTCCATAATACTCTTGTTGATGCAATGACAAAATGTGAGTACACAGCTAATTTAGCAAGGATACTCAGTGAATAATAAGTAATGGCTCAGCATATTTCTGAAAGGAAGTCTCAAGTGACTTCACAACTTCTTTAAAAATAAATGACTAGTATGAGTGCATACAGAATCATTCATCAATGCTGGAAATGACACAGAGCATGTTACAGAGCTAGGAGATAAAGCGAACACCATAGACGATAAGACCATGGAGCGATAGGATCCAGACTAGAGCACTGGGATAAAATTAACACAATGAAATAAAATTAAAGGATGCCACAGGGTTCTGCACCATGCCACTGCACCACCACATCTGGTATACTGCAAATCTATCTTCTAGACTGAGATCTATCTTTTGCCCACTTATGTAGCTTTAATTTAATTATGTTTACATCTTGTCTTTCCAACCAATATTTCAGTACCTCAAAGAAATAAAATGAACCAAACCTAAGAAACAGGAACATGCATATTTATAAGACAGTATAAAAACAATCATGTAAAAAGCACATAAATAAAATGGGCTGTTGAAACCAGTAGCAGCAATAACTTCAGATTGTGATAGCAGAAAACAGATACTTATTTAGCACTCTGGTATCCACACTTACATTTACAACATAAAGTTTAAATTGGCTCTAAACATTGTATGATTCTAAAGAAAATCTTTTTTCTAAAGTGCAGCTCATCATTGCCGAAACACCTTTCTTTAACCCATACTAGTATAAAACTAATAAAAACAGTCCAAATGAGATTGTGCCAAAATAAGTTTAAGACATTGTCTTTGCTCTAGCTTAACTACTTGTGCTTCTTTTGGGAAGACAATCCAAAGTGACAGATGAAGACCATGTGAATTGTAGTGTCTGGCACTTTTGCTATCAATCAGAAATATGAGTGGGGAGTTTGCCAATGCATAGCAGTACAACTTGATCTCAGAATATGATGTAACTGTCTTTCTGAAGCAAAGCTCCTCCCTCTTTTAACCACTTGAACTCACCATCAAGAACAGTAGAAGGATCTACCAATTACAGTGGAATGTGGCTTACTGTATCAAAGCGGGGCAGGGGAATCATCAAATTGAGACTACTATGCAAGCCCTAGAAGATTCTTCCTGCCAGTTTTGGACAATTCCTTATTGCAGCCCTCCTGACATAATCCACCATTTACAGTAGCTTCCCCTGCCTTCTAAAAGAGGTGGCTGCAAGATGAAGGGGAAAGAGAAAAATATGTTCTGCGAGACAGTGAAATACTACCACTTAATTTGGATTTCACTCTTTATGTATCTTGCCTTATGTATGCATGTATGAAGCAAGTCTGGGCATACCCCAGAGAAGACTGCAGCATCCACGTATAACATTGCGTCTGCATTTTGATGCAGCTGTTGTTGCCATTACTGTTGTTGTCATTGCTACAGAGTCTTGAATAACACTAAAAACAATAATAAAAAAGTGAAACTATTAAATGTAGCTGATCTTCAGACAGCTCAGGGCAGAGAATAAGGAATCACTGTTTCACATTCCACATAATTTATGGAACTTAAAATAAATGTATTAGATATATGATTGAACATATTCATGGAAGATAGATCTGTCAATGATTATTAATCAGAACAGCAGAAGGCTCTGTGGTGCCTGTCTTGATGATAGGTGCTGGAAACAAAGAACAGGGAATGAGCTCCACCTTTGGGCCCTGTGTACAAACCTCTGGGGGTATCTGAGTCAACATTTTCTGACACAGAATACTGGTGTGTAAATTTAAAGAGAAGGTTTGCTCTTTAAGAATTGATAAGTCTTATCAGAAAAGGCTAGTTTCACAGTGGGGCTTGTTTCAGATCCTGGCTTGTTTTCAAGCTACCTTGGACCAAATATAGATATCATGGGGAAAGCAGGTTAGTTAAAAGTTGAAATCTTCTCCTGTTTGTTGTGCAAAAGATGAGATAAGAACCCAAGATCTAGGAAATTTTAACACACATTGGATGCTACATGTCCCTAAAAATCAATTTTTTTTAAAAAAAATATTCAACCATATTGATTTCTTAAAATGTTATACAGTAATCTATGTAATGTTTTCACAATACTGAAACTATGGCAAGGTCTTTTTGTATACAAACTCCCATCTCTTACCTGTACATGAGTAGTCATCAATCCTGATGTAACCTGTTTTGCAAATGCACATAAATGATCCTGGTGTGTTTACACACATGGTATTCTCACGGCAGTAATGCCTCCCTTCAGCACATTCATCAATATCTGTGGACAGAGTAGAGACGCCAGTTCAACATTCACTGCTGGGTTTCTTATTGTTTATACAAATTGAAAATCAGTCTGCACACCAGAGCTGTAGGACTCTATGATCAATATTCAATAGTGTATTTTGGTATCCAGTGCCAATGTAATGGATGCTTTCTTTCCTTTTGCCCTTTTGCTAAAAGAAAATTCACAGATTCTAGCAAAAGGAGTGAGATCCAGTGGAAATACACTATTAGATTCTGGCTTAAAGGTTTAACTCATCAACTGCATTTTTCATTATGCAGAGGACCATTTTTTTTAATAGCAGGAATGAAATTTAAGAGCATAAGTCTTTATCTTTTTGGGTTACTTTTGATTCTATTGTAGACTTTTAATAGGTCATGTAAAAGAAAATATGAAAGAGGATCTTCTAACAATGAACAGAAACTTTTATTTATTATAGCTTTTTATTTATTATAGCTAGATCAATCTCATCTCATGGGCAAACAGTTGTTGTTGTTGTTGTTTTCTTTTTAATAAGCAAACTCACTGAAAGACAATGTCCAGGATCTCAGCCTTACAAATCTCTCCAGCCTCAAAATTTCCTCTTCCTGTTCCAATTTGGTGTCTATAACTACATTATTTTCATTTAAAAATAAAAAAGGAATCTTTCCCCCTCATCTAACATTTTCCTTCCCCTGTTTTCTCCTTTCCTAGTCACTCTTTTGCTTTTTTGTACTTTATGGGTAATGTGGGTTATCCACCCACATAACATTAAACATTCTTTCTACTCTACTGAATTTTTTAAAACAATCACTATTCTTTCTGACTTTTCTTTTTCTTTGATAATGTCTCCAGCAACTTGAAGCTCCTTTAACATGAATTTGGCGTGATAAATATCCTGACACTTCTTCAGCCTCACTGTCTTCATTACATGAACTTAAAAAAGAACCATCTTCTTGAAAGATAAAGCTTATTTAGAAATGTATCAGTTTTGTCATCCTGGTTTCTAGGGAATGTTCAGTCTTGATTTGCTCTTGGACCAATTCATCTGTCCTTTTGGCAGTCCATATGCACAGAACTCTCCTCCAGCATCACATTTTAAATGAGCTGATTGCCTTCCTATCAGCTTTCTATCAGGTACAGAAAATAAAGACTCCATTCCAGGTAGATAGATACAACCAAGGAAGCCACAGCCATGAGTCTGCAAGACCTGAGCAGGGCTGTTGATGAGAGGATGACTTGGAGTTCTCTCTTTCATAGAGTTGAGGTTGACTAGACAGCAGTTAATAACAACAATGGATTGTATTTGGAACTGCAACTATGAGATTATCATACTAGGGTCAATTCCAGAAGCATCCCAAAATCATCCCATTATTGGCAATGAATATCCCATTATTGGCAATGGGATAATTGTGGGATGGTAATGGGATGATTGTGGGACGGTTCTGGAATTGACCCTAATGTGATAATCTCTTAGAAGTTTGTGGTTAACCCCACTCCACCCACTAAACTAGAGGTAATATAAAAAAACACAGAACTGTGACTTTAAAAACTACTCTCTTGTAGTTTCCCCACTGCAGCTACACATTTGGTATCTGAACAAATGAATGTATTGAAATCTCTGATTTAATCAATTATGCCAACTATATCAATTATGATTCTTACTATCAGTCAACCACTGGTTGTTCTTCAGCAATAACTCCTTGGCACTGCTCTTGTAAAACAGTACAAATAATCACTGCAGCCTTTTCAGAAAAGCTTATTTTCCGCCATATGTTTATTTCACTTGGTAATTATAACATGACTTAATTTTAAGAAAACATAGTGGAAGTGCAGCACTGATTTTAAAAAATCCTCATTAAATTCTAACCAGTAACACTGCCCACCATCCCAAAATGCATTAGTAAAGAAAAGAAAGAAAGAAAGAAAGAAAGAAAGAAAGGAAAATAAAGGGATGCTTTTTGGCAGAAAAAAAACCCCACTGAATCAGAGCCTAACTTTTAAATTGCAAGTCAGCAAAAAACAATAATAACAAATAAAAAATATGTCTTTTATTATCAAGGCCAAAACTAGGGGCTTCACAGAACACCCCAAAAGACTAGCTCTGCACTGCCCCTTTCAGCACCAAATCAGGGCCATTGCAACTGCACAGCAGGGACCCAGTCCAGTGCTTTGCCACTCTAAAAAAAAGCCGCAAAATACAGCTCCTTTTCAGAATGGCAAAAAGATGCCCTTGTTGCCATAGTGGCAGCTTTTCACCGATTCTTCGGCACAGCGCATCTAAACACTGCACCGAAGAAGCAGCATGATGCTTCCCGCTTTCTTGTTGGGTGGGAGGTGTGACACCAGCATCAGGACAGAGTCGGGGCATGTGCCATGTGGTCACCACACCCCACTCCACCCTGATACTGGCATTTATCGCTGATCTGTACAGCCAGATAGTTTCCATTTATACAATCAATTGCATAAACAATAGTGTGCACAGAAATCACAAAAATAAGAAAAGAAAAGAAATGCACTACTGCTAAGCACAACAAGAAAAATAGCACAACTCTATCAGCACTTTTAATCCCCCCCCAACATTGTTATATTTAAGCTAGTTTATCAGGCATAGAACAAATGGGTTTGAGACTGCAAATAGCAGATTGAGGATTAACTTTCTAGGCCTAATGGCTAAATTCTCATGCCATTTAATAAGTTTGAATTCATTCTTTAACAAAGATTACACACATATATAACAAACACTTATAATACAACTCAAAGGTACTGAAAATGGCTTATCCAATGCATAAATTAACAGCTGATTAAAGACACAATAAGTAATGGGATTTAGAATAATCATTTGTATCATTAATCCTGAATTCCATCCAATTACAGGAAATCCCTTTTTGATGACCTTTAACATGAGTAAGCAAGATATGAGACCAAATTATAAAGTAGCATTTTCAAAAAGTAGAGACCAATCTCTTCCCAGCCACTAATTAGCCAAAGAGGAGACAATGAAGAACACAGCTGCTATTTTCAGAGAAGATAAATCTAATAGCAGAAAAATAGTAGGTTTTTATAAAGGGTAACTTTGAAAAAGGCAGTCAGAAAGTAATGAGGCCCAGGACAGAAAATACTGGTGTTTACCAAACCTAGCTAGAGATACTTAATCACTTATATCAGTTTTGGGAATTCACATGATTGAGAATTATTCTTTTAATAAATTTATATCATGCTCACAAGTAAAAAGAGTATTCAAAGTAGTTAACATAAATAAGCCCTATATGGCTTGGCTCCAGACTATTTGAAGCACCTTGCCTCACTATACGAGCCCATTAGGGTTTTAATATCATTTGGAGAGGCCCTCCTCTCTGTCCCACCATCTTCACAGGTTCAATTGGTGGGAACTTTTGAACTCCTTCTCAAGACATGCCAAGCTGGCCCCATCCTTGCTCTCCTTCTGGCAGCAAGTGAAAATATTTTTGTGCTCCCAGCCTTTACAAACTGTTGAGGTTGGGCTCTTAATGCTGTATGATGCTGGTTTTGAAGTTTTTTAAGGGTCTGTGTGTGTGTTTTTAAATTTTTAATGTATTTTAATATTTTAATTGCTTTAATGTGTGATTGTTTAATTGTATATTTTATACTTGCCTTTAACTTTTGTAGTGCTTTTAATATGTATTGCTTTGAAAAGTTGTTAACTGCATTGAGTCCCGTCATTAGGACAAAGGCAGGAAATAATTATAATTATAATAATAATATATGGATAGTCACTCTCCCCATGTTGAGCTTCTTGAAGCTGCTGGGGTACAAATTACCATAGAAAACAATTCATCTTTAAAAAATTCTGAACACCAGCCGCTGGGTTCTCTAATACTTAGACAGAAGCCTCAGTACAATATTTTAATAACATGTCATCTACAAGCCACTCCCAAACTGAAACTGATAGACTTGCTTGTCATCTAAAGGATGTAAGTACTGCAGGTGAGATCCCACTGAAGTTGTTTTCCTAATGATCACTGCAGGGAAGAGGGTGTGACCTATTACAAGATCCTACTACTAGATAGTAACACTTATGCTCTTTGTTCTGAAAAAAATAATAATAATTTTTTCATACTTAGTACTTTGAAAGACAGATCCTGGAATAGCCTGACAAAGAAGCCAGTGAAGCTATGAAAGCCTGCAACATATATTTTATGCATTTTGGTTGTCCCAATAAAAATATCACTATTTTGTGAATTTTGGATGTTCTTGTTCATTGTTATTATGGCCAACATGGCTATCCCGGGAAAAATTAGCATCTGTTAACTTAGCAAATATTTATAATGCTGAACAGACTGGAGAGCGCTACGTTTCTGCATGCCACTCCACTCCATTCCATTCACTGTATCTCAGCACAAGTCAGTAACTTCCACGTAAAAGATTATGCTTTCAGTGGAGCTCAGTGTACTCTGTAAATTAGCTTATTGTTGCTGCATTTATTGGTTATGGGCCTGAACACACTTGTTGAATGATATGTGTGATGACATTATTCAGTTCAGGATAACTGGGGCTAGAGCCTATAGTGTAAAATTTAGAACATTTTTCTAAAAGTGTCATACTTGTACTTTACTCTTCTAGAATATGGATACTACCATTTTATTGTACAATTGGCTGCTGAATTGCCTTACTGGTTTTGTTGCCCTGCTGCTGTTGTGAAGCACATTAGTGTTACTGATCAATGTTTATGAGATTACAGTTTATAAAACCAGATTTTATAAAGTCACAATTTTAAACCTTGTGCACTACAATGGGGCATTTTAGTAAACCATTTTTTCTTGCCGAATATGCACAGCAGTAGACCTATAATGCACAGAAGTAGACTTAAAATTGTCATCTGTGCAGTAGTAAACAGTGTCCCTAGATTTCATCCACTTGCTTTTTCCCCATAAAAAAGAACAGATGGAATAAAAAAAATATTCCAACAAATCTACTGATTTTTAATGTATATTTTATTGCCAATGTTTTCAGGGTTTTTTTTTTTCTTTTGTTGGTCCCAGCCAACAGTAACTTAATGATTTTAAAATATCCCATGCTGTTTCTTGTCAAACCATGAAATAACAAAACAAAAACAAAATCCTTTGGCTATCAAAACATTGGCCACATTAAAGCAGGAATTACATTTTGTTCCAGTGGAGGAATATTGGAATTCTGTGTCAGTAGATAGCTCACATTGTGTGTTTTATTTTTTGTTTTATCTAATATTGTTTTATTTTTATCCTACTTTGTGTTTTCGTCTTGTGAAAGTTTGGGAGGAACACACTCAACACTGCATGCACAAACAAATCCTTTGAACACGGGACACTTTTACACACATTGTTTGCCTTTACAGTAGTGTTGCCACTGTAATTTGGGATACAGTGTTCCATGTGACATCAATCTTTCATGAGAATCTATTTAGGAACAACAACTACAGGCAACTAAGTACAGTGGTCCCCCGGGTTACGAAAGTAATCCGTTCCGGATTACTTTTCGTATCCTGGAAATTTTCCTTTCCCGGGGGGACCGCTTTAGTGGACAGACGCAGCAAATTTAAAGGGGCCGCACGGTTTTTCCGTTTCGGATCCCAGGGTTTATTTCGGATCCCGGGGCCATTTTTACGGCACCGGCTCTTTCGTTCCCCGGGGTTTTCGTACCCCGGGGGATTCGTAACCTGGGGGACCACTGTAATGGCAAACTTTCTTTTTCTTCAGAAAATAAAAGATTAAATAAATAAATAAAATTTATTTATATCCCGCCCCATCTGCACTCAGGCTATCAGGGTGGCTTACAGCATTAAAAATTATACATATCATATCTTCCAGCCCTCCCTCCCTTAATATAGAATTAAACACTTTACAATTAAAACATGTTTAAAAGACCAATAACAATTTAAACAATAAATAAAACAAAACAAACAACAATGGACAGGCAAACAGCAATGGGATCAGTCCATTACTTTCTCTCGTTGGTGGCTGGGCGTCTATTCAGGAAAGGCCTGCCAGAACAGATCCATCTTAACAGCTTTTTGGAAGCTCTCTAAGGTGGTTATATGATGGATCTCATCCAGCAGGCCATTCCACAGTCTGGGAGAGATAGCTGAAAAGGTCCTCTGGGCACTTATGGATAACCTGGTTTTTATTGGTTGTAGCAGATTTCTCCCAGAGGACCTAAGTGTTCACGGTGGGTTATATGGAAGGAGGCGGTCCCGGACATATTTTTGACCCAAGCCATTTAGGGCTTTAAAGGTAATAACCAACACCTTGTGCTGGGCCCAGAAACTGATGGGCAGCCAGTGAAGAGATCTTAAAATTGGTGTAATATGGTCTCTTCTAGATGTACCTGAGACCAGTCTGACTGCCATATTCTGTACTAGTTGAAGTTTCTGGACCAAGCGTAAGGGTAGCCCCATGTAGAGCACATTACAGAAAACCAGATGTGAGGTTACCAGCAAGTGTACTACGATTTCAAGATCCCTGACTTCCATGAAAGGGCTCAGCTGGCATATCAGCTGTAGCTGATAACAGGCACTCATGACCGTCACATTCACCTGATTTGTCATCTGAAGCAACAGATCTAGGAGCACCCCCAGACTGTGAACACAGTCCTTAGAGGAGAGTGTGACCCTATACAGGATTGGAAGTTGCATCTCAATGCCTGGGTTTGGGGCTGTGTGAGAAAGAGTGAGAAAGAAATTTGTGGACTACCTCATTTATTACAAAAACAAAAACAAAAAACAAAAACTGGAAAGCATGTATTCACAGTAGAAGAGTAAAATGAAAAGTCCCACATGCTGTGTGATGGTCCACAAATTTTATTATCTTAAAATGCCCAACGCATTTCAGCCTTGTCACCAACTGGCCTTCTCCAGAGGCTATTATAAAATAATATAATTATTTATTTTACAGTAGCCCCTGAAGAAGGTCAATTGCTGACAAGGCTGAAATGTATTGTGCTTTTTAAGAAATAAAGTTTGTGGACCATCACACAGCACATCGGACTTTGTTTTCTTTTAACATCTTCTACCTCATTTATTTAAAAAAGCATTCTCTCAAGCAAATTTCATTTCCTAGATTTTTAGATATTTTCGTTAATTTTTTAAAGCCCAAATCAATCATTTTTGAGGGGATGGATTTTCAGTTTTCACTGAAATTATCTCAAACAGTTTTTGTTGAATACTAGTCCAGCACTAGCATTTTCTAACATTCCAAAATCTAGACATTTTGCAGGAATTCAGCTGGAGTGAAACTAAAAGGGTGGCAAAATCTCGTAACAACTATACAGAAATTTCGACTCCGCCTTTCTGTAGAAGACATACATTGGCCTGAAAGAGATGGGCAGGAACATGTGGCTTCTGGCCACTTTGGGGGTGAAGTGTACACATGTTACATGCCCTCAGAGTGGCTGGAAACTGTACAGAGAGCACATGTGGAGGGAAAACCAGCCAGAAAATAGCAGCAAAAATCCACTCCTTGTCAATGGTCCACTCAGGGCTGCAGGTGCAGCTGGTTTTGGGACCACGGTGTTTGGTCACCATGGTCCTGCACCAAGTGGGGTCCAACTAGTGCTAGAGCAGCCAGAGGCCACTCCCCACGAGACTGTGCTAAGTCCTTATGGTGCTGTAAACTGCTTTGAGTCCTTAACTGGGAAAAAAGCAAGATACAAAATATAATCATAATCATAATTATCATCACCATCATCACACTGTACAGCAGCCTTCTTATGTCTACTGGTTCTGTTAACCTTCAGGTGATGGAGCTCATTGTCCAACACATTTCTTATAAATTCTCTATGGAATATCCCTGTAATAAAGGTCCAAAATGCACTGCAGAAATTATCCAGTTTTAGTCTACTTTTATGGCCCTCACTTAGTGCTTGGGAATCCTGGTAGTTTATTGTGGCATCAGAGCTCTCTGACAGAGAGGACTAAATGTCTCACAAAACTACAGTTCCCAGAATTTCCTAGCATTGAGCCAGTGCAGTTAAAATGGCCTCAAACTGGATTATTTCTGCAGCATGTTTTGGACCAAAACCTCAAATGCTTATTGCAATATATGGAGATGATCTTTTTGGTAATATATTTGCTCTTAAAATTATTCTCATCATAATATATTGAAATTTTGCCCTGATTACTTACTTTGATATTTGTAATTTTTCAAGTAAAACAAAAATTTCAAAAGCTTAATTAAAAGGTATGAGCTTAGAAGATATATTAAGATGGCCTAATATGTAAGTGTAAGCTTGTCTGAGATCTGATTAATGAAAAACACCACACTTCACAGTGAATATATCACTTTTAAATCAAGAACTTAGTCATATTAGATAATACTGTGACACAGATTGGATTTTTTCAAAAGGAAAACCATAATTTGAGAGATAATTATTTCACTTGATTAATATGCTCTAAATTAAATTTTCTACGTTTAATGAGTCCATCACTTTGGCACGTTGTGAATTAACACATACTTCATTCATTAATACACAGTTATTTCTAAGACTGATCCATGCCTCATTACAAGGAATTACCTTCGCAGTAAGCATTGTCCTCTCGGAGGGCCTGGAAACCATCTCGACAACTACAAACAGCCCTCTCTTCAAGGTTCCTGCAGAAAGAATTCTCCAAGCACTTGTGTCCTTCAGAACAAAAGTTGTGCCCTAAAAATAAGTTACAAAGCTCTGAACAATTGAATGGTGAAGTTCCGTTCCTAATGAAATTTGTGGCAGCTTCCCACTGTTTTAATAAACCAGAAACACAAGGTAAGTATTTTCAGTATCTTGTACATGGCTTTCTTGGGTTTCCATGATCATCTAGTATAAATTGCTGCTATATGTATCGTGCTTGTCTACCAAACAGCTTAGCACCTTGTGGTAAATAAACCAGTGATTTCTTTTACAGCAATAATTCTCATTGTAACCACCATCAGTGGCACATATGCACACCACTGTGATAATAAAGCACTTGAACATAGTAAGAAACAAACTTATGAAAACCAAGAGAAAAATGTATACCAAACCATTTCAGTCCAGTAATATCACCATCACCATTATATAAGTCACAACTGGGCAACTAAGGAAGACAAGGGCAGCATTAGCCCCGCAGAAGACTTTGTACAGCCATGCCCCTCCCACCACACTTGATCCTGCAAAAAAAATATATATTTGCCCCAGAATGACCTCAGGGAAACATGGAAGCATCTTTTGGGTTCTTCCTGGACCCCTAGAAGACATTTGAGGCCAATTTTTGTTTTGCAAAAGTTTGATTTTTTTAAAAAAAAATCCTGATGGGGGGCAAGGTGCTCCAATTATGGTGGAAAAGCCTGCCACACCTGCAAAGATTATTTTGGGACATTTCAAAGAGAAAAAAAATATTATTCTTGATTTTTGATGCAGTTGCAGCTCACAGAGTGCACTTTGACCACCCATATTATAAGTGGAAGAAGCATCATATCTTCATTTATCTGCTTTAACGTAACTTATAATGTTTCTTAACTATGATAAACTTTACAGGACATCTCTGGGAAAGTCACTGTTGGAAAAAAACTATCAACCAGCAAACCAATCCAGGTGTAAGTTGTAGATACTCTATAAGCCTGCCACCTGTAAAATTTTGTCAGATGCTTAAAAACCTTCCACTTTCTTTGGATTTCTGGTTGCTTTCAGATTTGGTAGGCAATTACAGGAGCTGAAAAGTGGTTCACAGGTAGAAATTGCCCATTGCCATTGTAGGACATAAATTCCCACCTTATAACTAACAACTGGGACAGTATGTAATGGCTTGTAAGCCCTGCACAGTCATCACCCATCAGACATTAACAAGGGTAGCAAAAGATAAGATTTTGTGGCAATATTAACTACTTGAGGTAACATTAAAGGTTGGACTGAGATTTAGGCAGGTGCAAAAAAGCTAAAAGTGAACATCTCTCAATCCCCTAGCAATAGCTTCTTCAGCCACCTCCCTCCCTGTCCAGGAGTTGCATATGCACTTTGCCTGCCATAAAATATTAACTAGTTGGTCTGATGGATTTTATAGTAGAAAAAGCTATTGCTGGGGATATGGTGAAATCAGACACAGGTGTGGAGATAACAACAGCATGAGTCAAGCATGTTCAAGGGTGTTTCATTAAACAGAATCTGATGGTAATAACATGGAATGGGCATTATGGGAATGAGAGAGAGAAATATATTTATTAATTACAGTGAATAAGAATTAAGCCCACTTGGAACTGGAAACTGTGTGCAGTTTAATTAGGCAATTGTAATACTTGCTGGTCACTTCTGACAATGAACATCACTGGACTGGAGCTGTAGTTTCTTAATAAAGGTTATCTGAGATTTAACTACCAAAGCCTGGATTTCTGAACTTGGCATTCTGTCAAATTTGACACACCCTCAATGTTGCTGGGGTCAGGGGAAAGCTACTAAATGGATGAGTAAAGTGCAGAGAGGGGAATTTGTAGGGTAATTTAAGTTTCCTTAAGAAATTACCCTACAAATTCCCCTCTGCACATTACTCATCCATTTAGCAGGTTCCCCCGACCCATTATTCAGCAACACTAAGGGGGTGTCAAATTTGGCAGGATGCCAAATCTATATATCTCTATCTTTCTTAAGGAAATACAAATATTGAAACGTCAAAAATGTCAAAGCCAAGCCTGTGAGCGTCTCACTTTAAATCAGCAGAGACTGACTCCAAAATAAACTCAAGTAAATTGTAGTTCAAACAAAAGTTTACTAATGGCTTTAATCCATATATACATAAAAGGTTGTATCCTAATCTCGCTAGTGAATAGTTCAGGTAAAAAGAAATCTTTATCTCAACATCTTTCCAAAGAAAGTTGAGAGAGGAGGGAAATGGAATACAAATAGTTCAGTTGAAAATCTTTGAGAAAGAATGTCTGTAGTCCCAAAGGAGTGACCAAATGGTTAGTTCAAATTGGGGTGGGGCGGTGATGATGGAGTTTGCATGCAGGAAATCTCTATCTATCTAAGGAAAGGGGGAAGAGAATGCAAAAACCTTCCAATAGAATTCCCCCAAATGAAGCAGAGACATTTCATTGGAGTGGGCCTGCTGTCCAAAAAGGCAGATTCTGGATTCAGCCCACTATGTAAGCAAACTTTCCTAAACAGTTATGACCAGAATTAAGGCACTTCATTTTATCTAGGAGCATATTCATTTTGGAAATTATCTTGAAAACCTTACTCCATCAGTGAATGTGGTTGGGTCAAGGACAAAGTGGATGGACAGAAAGCAAAGTAGGTAGGCATTTTCCCCACAAGGCATACAAAGCACAGCTCAATCCTAGGGAGACCTCGCAGGCTATTTAATGCTTAAATATAGTCTTCTCTCTGATCCCTAATCAAAGGTAACATTAGAAGAAGCTTTCAAGGCAGATGGGAAACTTGCATAGTCCGCATCTAGCGTATGAGACAGAAGTTTTCCATCCCTGACCTATGGTTTCACTGCCTGTTTGTGGGTTGCAGTACTGGGTCCCATGACAGCCTCTGTCCTGTTTCTTCTTCCTCACAAAGAAGCCATAGTTAAGGACAAATATTAGCTTTAGGCTAGGATTTTCTGGCTTTTATCCATTTGTGTCAGAACTTGAGCATCATAGGAGACAAAGGTTACATTTTCTCTATTGATCAATATGTTCCCTTTGGCTATGAGGCACAGAGAACAAGAATGGATGATTAATTCTACACTGACATAGACTTTCAGAAGTAAGATCTATGGGCGGCACATGACAGGCAAATTTAAGCTGACCCAAACAGACATGTGAATGTTCTGATAACAAGGATGAAAAATGCCAAATTGCACTTGTCAAGCCTGTGTGGTCTCTATGAAGAGACAGAAAAATTATAATGAACACTTCCTCCTGGGACATTTAAATAATTGAAATGCATACAATAAAATGTCCTTTGAATTTATTTTGATATATACTATCTTATCCCACTTCTGTTATATGACTTTCTTTATAATGATTTTCATTTTCTTTTGTCACATCACTAATTTTAAATTTTAAGGCTGTTTAATGTAAGAACCGAATGTTGTTTTTATTTTTTTTGTGTGTAGCACAAGTATGTGAAAAATGCTTAACAAACTGACACCTAAATTATGTAAGAATTTGGTAGGCTATAGTTGGTTGATTTATTAAATAGATAAGAATAAACTTGTGTGTGTGTGTGTTTGTGTAGGTGGTGAGGTGTGTGAATATGTTTGTGTGCGAGAGGGAAGGAATATAGTTGTTCACTACTTGCAAGAAACTAGTATTGCCTTGAATGACAACAGCGAACAAGCAATCCGAAACAATCCACAGAATCATAGAATCATGATACAGTTGGAAGAGATGCACCCAAAGGACCACTCAGTCCAACCCACTGCCATAAAAGAACACACAATCAAAGCACTCCCGACAAATGGCCAGCCAGCCTCTGTTTGAAAACCTCCAAAGGAGGAGACTCTGCTAAACTCCACAATGCTACTTATCCTTTGTATTGTGTAACTGAGTCCACGGCCCCATTCCCACTACATTTTGATTCAAAGTGTGACGTGGGCTATATGACCCTCATTCACACTCGAATCGACTTCTGATCCTCATCGGATCAATTAGTGGAGGAAAGGACCGGGTTAAAAGCAAATAGCCCGGGCTTTCCTGACACTAGTTTTAAAGTGGTCTTTTTTTGGAAAACACGATTCTGAAGCGTTTCCAGTAAGTGGGAACGCTGGTCAGAATCGTGGTGTTTTTTTGTTTGTTTGTTTTTTGAGGGGGGTAATTGATCACAAAATCAACCTTGTGCATTTGTGATCTTGTGCATTTGTGATCTTGTGCATTTGTGATCTTGCGCATTTGCAATCTTGTGCATTTGCGATCAGTATAATGAAGAAAAAGAAAAAAAATGCACACAATTGCTCCTGGGGGTCCTTCCTTCCTTCCTTCCCCCCTTCCTTCCTTCCTTTCTCTTTTTCTCCATTATACTGATCACAAATGCACAAGATCACAAATGCACAAGATTGCAAATGCACAAGATCACAAATGCACAAGATTGCATTCGTGATCTTGTGCATTTGTGATCAGTATAATGAAGAAAAAGAGAAAAAAAGGAAGGAAGGGGGGAAGGAAGGAAGGAAGGAAGGACCCCCCCCCCAATGTGTGTGTGTTTGTTTTCATTTTCTTCATTATACTGATCGTAAATGCACAAGATCACAAATGCACAAGATTGATTTTTGCGATCAATACCCTCCCAATAAAAAAATTTCCCCTGCGGGAAGGGGATGGGGCGTTAAGGGCTGTCACCTTACATGGAAGCTCCAGTGGGAACAACAAGCATTCCCAGCTAAGAAAGTGGTTCCAAACAAGGTCCCTTTTCATAGTGTGAACGAGGGGCCTTTTGGAATTGCTTTCATAAGCGGAGCACAGACCGGTTCCAATGCAGGGTTTTCCACAAGTGGGAATGGGCCCCACATCATTTGTTCTAACCCATAAGATTATATTCTCTCTGTGTATGTTTTAAATCTCTGCAGAGAGTAACATCTGCAGCTGAAATTCAAGATAATGTCAGCAAACTAAGTATGTTCTCTGATAAAATAATTCAAACTATTATAAAGCACCCATTCCATAGAGCCTGTTAATTTCCCCAAGATTTTCCATGTTAAAAAAACAAACATTTGAGCCCTACTTACACATTTAAAAGCCTCACATTTCTTGCAGTTCAGTAGGAACTACATTAAAGCTATCAGCATGATCCCTACTAGTCACATGATTATACCCCCCCCCCTTTTTTTTTAGTAGTTAACAGTTGCACAAACAGCTGGGGGCATATCTGAAATTTTCATTCCATGATGAAGCACTTAATCATAAAACAGATACCCCTATGCTACTCCTGCCAGGCTGAAAGCACTCCAAAGAACCTATATACTTGTGAAATGGGAACTGTCAAATATAGGAATGGCAACTAAATGACATTAGACCAGCATGGATACATTTTGGGGATCAGAGGACCATATTAAGCACTTCCTACCTCTGTGTGGGCTGCATTGCCCTACTGAAAACTGTTGGTGTTTTTTGTTTTTGTTTTTCTATAATTGGAAGTGAGATTCTGGTCAGTTCCAGCTACTTTTGGAACAGATCTTTTTTCTGTTTCTGGGTGATTGACAGAGTTCAGCACTTATGCACAAAACTGTGGCTCCTGTAGGAATTTTTGAGCCAAACCACACTCCCCTGTAATGGCGACATTACTCTTCTCCCCTGCTACGAAGAATACTCCCAGAATACTTGCCACCCTCACCATGAAGTGAGGCAAAGGCCTTCTCACCAAGAACACCCTACAATGAAACAGCACCAAATGAAACAAAAAGCATATTAGAACACAGAGAGAAAGAATCATAGAATCATAGAATCACAGAGTTGGAAGAGACCACAAGGGCCATCCAGTCCAACCCGCTGCCATGCAGGAACTCTCCATCAAAGCATCCCTGACAGATGGCCATCCAGCCTCTGCTTAAAGACCTCTAAGGAAGGAGAAAGGAGCAACAATGGGAAATCACAATACAGAGTTGATCAAGGGCACAGAAGAATTCAAAAGATGGGAAGTCAAAGAGCAGGCATGTCCAACAATGCAAAGGTTGTCTGAATCAGAATTTAACAGAAGCCAGTCATAGTGAAAAAGACATCTGCTTTATCACACTAGGGGCAAACAAGATTTAAACAAGAGTTAAACGACAGTTAAACAGGAAATGTCCTATGTTTATCATAGGACATTTCCTGTTTAACTCTTGTTTAACTCTCATTTAAATCCTTTTTGCCCCCTAGTGTGGAAAACCGATAGTGAAGCCAGGAGAAGCCAGACATAGTGGAATAGGAAATGGAATGCATAAACATAGGAATACTAGAGGTGAGTGAGCTAAAATGGGCATGAATGAGTCATTGTGACTCATTTAACTGCGCAGTGTTCTCCTCAGGAAATGAAAAGACATGACAAAATGAAGTGGCATTCATACTAAGGAGAGGTGTAGAAAAAGCACCCAAAAGATATAAAAGCTTCAGGGAATACCTATAAATATTACCACAATCCAAGTATATGTGACAATCACCAAGGAAGAGGAAAAAAGAAATAGAGGGGCTAAAGAGACAGGCAAAAAGAGGTGCTTTCAGGCTGGCTTGAAGGTGTGGCATTTTGATGACACATATCTTGAAGCCAGCATGAAAGTGCCCTCTAGGCACCATATGCTGTTTCAAAAAGCAGCAGCTTTTTCCTGCTTCTTCCTGTCTTGAAGCCATATCATGTGGTCATAACATAAGCACACCAGCTGCCTTGGGAGCCAGTGGTGCAGTTGGTGGGGTTTCAATGTGGCTTCAGAAAAGGCAGCTTCAAGCTCCTTTTCCTGCCCACCTGTTTCACCCCAGAGATTCTCAGAAAGAGTCTGGAAAGAAATTGACAGCATACCAACACAGGTTTTCAGGCTAATCATTGGTGACTGGAATGCTAAAGAACAATCAAAAACAGTAGCAAGATTCAGACTAGGCACAAGAAATGAAGCGGGAGTGTGATTGATAGAATTTTGTGAGGTCAACAATCTATTCATTGCAAATACTTGCTTCATACAACCAAAGAAGTGACTATGAACATGGACATCACATGATAGACAATACAAAAACCAGACAAAGATGGAGAAGCTCCATTGTTGTGGCCAAAACTAGACCAGGTGCTGACAGTGTTACAGATCATGAAATGCTTATACTGAAAAATTGAAAACAATAATCATAGCAAACTTTGATCTGACGAATATTTCAACAGAATTTACAGACAATGTAAGAAATAGATTTATGCTATTAAACATAATTGACTGGGAATCAAACGAACTATGGTTATAGGCCAAAGACATAGTCAAGGAAGAATGCAGAAAGAAGCTATTAGTGGCCAAAAAAAGAGAGAGGAAACAATGGCTAACAGATGAAATGCTTCAAGCAGAAAGGGAAATAAGAGAAGCAAGCAAAAGGGGAGATAAGAACAAATACAGAAGCATGAGTAGAACTGTTCAATGACTAGTGCACAAGGATAAAGAGAACTACTATAATAATCAAAGTGGAGAATTAGGAGCCAACAACAAAAAAGGAAGAATGAGAGACTTCTTTCATAATATTCAAACCATGGGCAGGGATGTTCAGAAGAGGAACATGCTACAAAATCATGAAAGAGGAACATGCTACAATGGAAGCAATACACAGAAAACCTATATAAAAGAGATGAAAAAAAAATGAATGACACATGGAATGCAGAACCATTTGAACCCCAGATTCTAGAAAGTGGGATTGAAGCCATAATAAGACAAATTGGGAAGAATAAATAACCAGGAACAGAAGATATTCCAACTGAACTACTACAATCCATACAGATGGAATCAACTCTAGTGTTAACTAAAATATGTCAACAAATATAGAAAATAAAAGAATGGCCAAAAGACTGGAAAAGATCAATATATATCCCCATCCACAAAAAAGGAGACATAAAACCCTAAAATTAGGACCTAAAATTATATTATTATGGCTAGTGCATTGACTTGAATTGCAGATTGGTTAAGATTGGGGAATGGAAGAGCACTGAAATTAGAAGGCTTCAATCTAATATATGGCTGCCACGTGTATATATGGTATGGTAAGGAAAAAGTTCAAAAAGATTTTGAAGGTCACTCCATCAGAAGATAATTATAAAAAATGGGGGAGGGGGTAAAACCAAAATATCAAAACATATAGAAAAATATCCCTATAGATATCAGTTCAGGAGGCTTTATTTGGCAAATGGGAAGAAGCAGATGAAGCTTGGATCAGGTATAAAGACTTACATTATATAGATCAAGACAACAATTTTAAAATGAAGACAGGAGAAGAATTATAAAAGGAAGGTATTAAAACCAAGTGGTTCACCTATAAGCAATGGACTGAAAGATACAAAATGGATCTAAAGTTAGAAAACAGTGAAAGAGAAGAAAAAAGATATAGAAATCTTATTTTTTAATTATTATTATTATTAGGGCTGAAGAGTGGGGTATAAATACCAGAAAGAAAGAAAGAAAGAAAGAAAGTAAAATGAGATTCTTAAAATGGCAAAATGTTTTTAAAAATTGAAAGAGGAGATAATCAAGAACATTGTAATAATGAGAATTCAAAATATTTGACATGCAATAAATTAGAAAGTTGGGATAAAGCACGGGGAAAAACAAGTGAATTTACATTATGCCAGAATCTCAAAGACAACTACCTCAAGATACTCCACCATTGGTACCTCACACCAAATAAATTAAATAAAAAATAAAAGAGAATGTTGGAAAAGTCAACAAAAGTCAACAAAATATTGGAAAATGGAAAGAAATTATGAATTTCTTTGACAAGGATTATAGATAAACCCTTTCTTGTAAATCTGGAACTTTTTTTTTACTGAATATTACATCTATCTTGGAAAAATATTTTGAAAAAAAAAACTGGAGACTGATATTATACATGGTAACAATGGTGAGGATTAAGTACATAAAAAATGGAAAGTTGATGAACTACCAAGAGATGAAGAGTGGACAGTAAAATTAGTAGATAAAAATAAAAAAATGAAATGAAAAATAAATCCTCAAAAATAGTAGAAGAAGAGTGGTCACATCATATGGCCAAATTTGGAAAATATCAACTGAAACTTACTTACTTCACATAAGTGAAAAAGAACAGAACTAGGGCACTATGGTATTAGAAAGAGAAATATAAATGAATAGTAGAAAATAACAATGAACATCATGAACTATTAACATGGAGAACAAATAAGTGACACAAAGCTCAACAAGGTTAGACAAGAAGTCATTAATAGATTTTTTTAAAATAAAAAGGAGACACAAGAGACTGCTTCAACTATAGGAACAAAACATTAATTTCCCATACAAGCAAAATTATGCTCAAAACTCTGCAGCACAGACTCCAGTCCTGCATGAAGAGAAAAAAAATCCCAGAGGTGCAAGCAGGATTCACGAAAGGAAGTGGCACTAGTGATCACATAACAAACTTACAATCCTTAATGGAATGCACCATGGGGGGGGGGGGGGAATCAGCATGTGGTTTATATGAGAAGCCATTCTCTTCTCGTTTTGTGTCGTGTCTTTTTAGATTGTAAGTCTGAGGGCAGGGAAATGTTTAATTAATCATTTGTAAGCTGCTCCAAGGGACTTTGTGGTGGAGGAGTGGAGTATTAATACTCTAAATAAATAAATAATAGATTATAGATTATAGCAAAGCCTTTGACTGTATAGATCATGAAAGTTATAGATTGCTCTTAAAGACATGGAGTGCCACTACATTTGATAGACCTGATGAGAAATCTGTAATTAAGACAACAGGCTACAGAATATGAAGAAACAGAATGGTTCTTAATTGGCAAAGGAGTCAGGAAAAGCTGCATTCTATCACTCTACTTATTCAACTTGTATGCAGAAAATATCTTACAAAGAACAGGTTTAGACATAGAAGGAGGAGGAGTGAAGATATGACAAAGGAACATCAACAGTCTAAGATAAGTGGATGACACCATACTATTAGCAGAAAACATCATAGACCTGAAACAGTTGCTAAGGAAGGCCAAGGAAGAAAGTGCAAAGGCAGGCTTACTGCTGAATATAAAGAAAGCAAAAATAATGACCATGGATGATCTTCATAAATTAAACCTAGATAATGAAGAAATTGAAATTGTTAAACATTTCCTGTACCTTGGATCAAACACTGATCAGACTGCAATCAAGAAATAAGACTAGGAATGGGAAGAGCAGCTAAGGATGAACTAGACAAAATCCTAAAGTGCAAATATATACAACTGAGCATTAAATTTAGAATTGTCCGAGCAATTGTATTGCCCATCACCTTGTATGGATGTGAGACCTGGACAGTGAAGGGAGCAGATAGAAAGAAAATCGACTCATTTGGGATGTGGTGCTGGAGAGAAGTGCCATGGATGGTCAAAAAGACAAACAAATGGATCCTAGAAGAAAACAAGCCAGAAAACTCATTGGAAACCAAAATGATGAAAATGAGGCTGTCATATCTTGGCCACATCATGAGAAGGCATGGCTCATTCAAAAAGGCAATAATGCTAGGAGGATAGAAGAAATAGAGGAAGACTACACAACAGATGGACAGACTCAATCAGGAAGGTCATGTGGCTGAATCTACAGGATCTATTCTAAGGAAAGCAGTGGAGGATGGGGGGCTTGTATATGATTCGTCCACAGGGTTGCCATGAGAAAAAGTAGACTCAAAGGCAGTTAACAACAACAAAATGGCTACTTGCAACTCCCACCCGGCAACAAATAGATAAATACGGTTCTACAACTAATTTCATTTATAACTGAACCCATTGTTATGAAATGATTCCATCTAAAAGACCTCTTTCAAGGAAATTTACCACATAAACACTTGCTTTCTTACATGTGTGCACATGTATGATAATGTCTGTGTGTGCATACATTTGTATATACTCTGTGTGTGTGTGCATGCATGTGTGTGCACACTTTTGTGTGTGTGTACACACACACACACACACACACACACATATACACATACAATATATGATGGGTGAATTCTTAGCACTTTGCAATAAAAATCTGAAAAGTTTTGCAGAAGAGCTGCTATGTTGGTCTTCTGTAACAAATACAACAAAGTGGTAGTATAGTATTCAAAAATTAACAAATTTAAACTTCCATGCACTACAGCACACTTTGTCAGGTACATGACAATTTTTTGTCTTTTTTTTTTTTTTTTTGTCTTACCTTTACACACTTTGCAGCAGCTGTTAGATAAGGAGATTTGTTGAGACTCAGGACAGCTCAAGGCAGGACAATCTGATTTCACCACACGCTGCATTTTGTAATCCTATCGAATCAAGATAATTTAATTCCATAAATTATGAAATAACTTTCTGATTGGTTTTAGACCAGTCAATTAAAAATATATACTTGAAAAGCAGAAGTTTCTCAGTAGCCAGTTTTATTCAAGTAAAGGGAATGTAGGCCCTTTACAGATTGGCCTGAAAGGCCGGCCTGAGGACGCAGTTGGGGCATAGAGTCCTCACGATGCATGCCTGACTCTGCCCCTCAGAGCTCCCTGATACTGCACACTGCTCCGCATGGCACGCAGTGTCATGGAGCACCTCTGGTGCTGTGTCCAGGTGACACAATGAAGAAGGAGTGCCATATAGGCAAACTTCCTCGGCTATAGCACCCTTTTGAGTTGGGCGGCTCCTTTTTGTGCCCTCAAAAGGCCAGATTGGGGCCACAGTATGAAGTTGCCATGGCCCCAATCCAGCTAGGGACTGTTTGTCAGGCCCCTATGCTATCAGTTATCCAACCTCATAATAAAATCAGCATCAGTGATACCAAACTGCAGAAGTATATTAAACATTTCAATTTTTTCCACTAATATCCATGGTACTTTAGTCATGACTAACTCAAACTAACATGTCCCAACTAGTTTACAAAGGAGATTATTAGACACCTAAAAGTGATGGGAGTAAAACTAGATTCTCCCATTGTGCGATTGGAGCAAGAATATCAGATGACATTGTACATCATCATTATTATCCCGTCCTTGTCCCATCTGTGGGAAAGAAGTCTCCCGTATCTTTTCATTAACACGAAACTTCTGTTATGAAAAGTGAGGGGTGGCAATTTATTAGTTTTTCAAAACCTGAGATGGGTACATGAAAGAAGTGCAGTGTTCTGATGTCCATGTGCATAGCTCTCTGGAAGTTACCCACTCCCGAGTTAAAACAATCTACCTATTTCAAATAGCTCAAAATTACAGAAATTATAATGAAGCTATTTTGTAGCTAACATCAGAGAAATCTTGTTCACAACATGTTTGAAAGTACACAAAGTTTATATGCAGAATTAAGTTGTAAATAATACTTATAAAGCCAACCAACTTTAGCAACCACAATAACTGTTTTATATCTAAGGATCAGAGATTCCCATGAGCAAACAGATGCAGTTTATTTGTTATTTCCTCTGCATGGTGAAGAAAATCATAAAGATAGCAGTATGAATCTAAAAGATTGTTGTCCATTTCTCATCAAATAACAAGGCCTTACTAAAAGAAAACACTTAAGTTTTAAAAACTTACATCTATCTGATTGAAATAAAAATGGGCAAACATGGAAAAGCCAACCATGCCACAGTTACCAAAAAACAAAATTACAGGTTTAAATTACAGGCTAAAGAAACATTACAGGGAAGAGAAAAATGCTCTCACCTTGCATTCAAACAGAATACAATCCCCTGAGTTTGAATGTATAGTATCTCTTTCACCTTTGAAGTAGGTTTTGCCTTCAAACACACATATTGCTACAAAATTAAAAATAGAACAATACTTCAATGAAGGTTCCCAGTTTTTACATTTGATGACCTGAGTATACTCCAATATTAAGATACTGCATAATGTCTGCACATTCTGGATTATATAAATGTATACATAATTTAGCCATCACTCAAAGACACTGGTACTATAAAGTCAGCAGACAGAAGACCTCTTGAATTAGAGTAACTGGGTTCAAATCCAAATTGGCAGTTGAATCTTAAGGGTGCTGAACATTTTACTTTCCCTTTTTGTAAGAAGTAAAGGCAGTAAATAGCAAATTTGTTTTTTACTGAAACTGCAGCAGTATATATGTGTGTGTGTATGTAAGAGAGAGAGAGAGAGAGAGAGAGAGAAAGGCCTTTCTGAGACCTCTCATGGATAATTAAAACTGATTTAATTGCAAATAACCTGTTACTTTCAGCTTTTGGGAGGAAATTATCATGTACAGCCCATTGGAAGCAGAAAATGAGGTGGATGTGACGCACACACCCAGAATCTCCATGACTGCCCACCCCTACTCTAGATAAACGATTTAGAGTAGAACAAGAGGTTAAACTTTTACTTCTTGTTCCCTGGATTGGATAGACTTTTCATCATCACTGTATGAAGCAGTATATAAATGAAGCTGTTTGTTTGTTTTTGTGTCCTGCACCAGGATATCACCTGGTGCAGGGAGTGGGAATTCATTTTAAAATGAATGAATAAGACAACTGTTAAATTTGTTTTGCTTACCATGACTAATTTTAAAATATAATTCAAATGTGATTGTAAGTGACCTTCTCCTACTCTTTTTCATAACTCTTATTTGGGTACCTGAATTTCCCATTATCTCCTCTGTATTGTAGAAAAGAGTGCATAAATACATTTGTGGAAAGGATCCAGCAAACCATTGTGGAAAGGAGGAGAGCAAGTTTGCTGATTTTCTCTGCTACCCCAACATTGTTCAATTATGCCTCTTAACCTTCAAGAACATACCTCTGGATAGAGTGGGACTCTGAAAAATGGTCTTATAGAGTAACACACTAAGTGTGGGTTTCATTCACTTGATTGAGTCTCCATTTCTTTAATTTCATAGAATCACAGAGTTGGAAGAGACCACAAGGGCCATCCAGTCCAACCCCTGCCATGCAGGAACTCCCGATCAAAGCATACCCAATAGATGGACATCTAGCCTCTGCTTAAAGATCTCCAAGAAGGAGACTCCACTACACTCTGAAGAAGATTCAAATACTCTTTGTTTACTCTTTCTCCATTACATTAGCAACACATGGAACATGCATGTCTTCGTTATATATGTTCCAACCAACTCATCTTTGTAAGAAGATCAAACGTTACGTAGTTGTTAAAATACTTGATGTAGGAGATAAATGTTTAAGCTTGCAATGAGCCATGAAGTTGACAAAATGACTTTAGGACAGTCAGACACATACAAACTCTCCCCCTGACTTATCTAACATGGTTTTTGTGCAGATCGTTGTCTTAAACTCTTTGAATGAAATGCAGGATATAAATGTTTCAAACAAACAAACACACAGTATGTGTGTATAGATGTTTTGGATCTTCCCACTATCCAACAGAATAGATGTATAGAATTTCAGACTGCATGTGATCCACAAGGAGACGGAGAATGAATGTGAAAAATGCAGAGAAGGGAGCCTTATTCAAACCATCTCTTTATGACTATTTCAATTCATATTCACCTGAAAAGGACAAGCTATTTTCTACCTGTGGAAAAAAAAATCCAACAGAGCTTATTTTATTAGAAGTGGCCTTGGCAACCTGTAGCTGCAAACAACCCAACTAGATCAGCCCTAATTCTTTTCTATGGCACTAGGAATAGTGCTAGTGATCTGAGGATTAATTTTTGAGTGGCAGTTACTGGCTGCAGGATTGCTTCCAGAAATTTCACTTCCAAAATCCACCATACAGATACTTGCTGAAAGCAAACTGTTAAAGGTTCTTCTCTAGGGAATTAAGTGGATAGTGAAAAGGAATGAAAACCAAAACACTGTAGTGAAACATACCAAATTGATTAACTTTCCTGTCCTTAACAGCAGAAATAAACAAATATTTCAATAACAATTAACTTCTAAGGACAGGAGCTGATTTTGTCCATTTAAGCAGATGTAGTTCCATTAAAAATCATTAATCATTAAAATCATAAATGAAAATATATTGGTTTAAGTCTAATTTCTTCTGTTCAGCTACTTTGTTATTATTTTTAGTAAGATGCCTTATACCAAAACAGACTTTCAGTCACTCTAAAGAAGGGCACTGAGGATACCATGGGTGATCAAAAAGTCAAACAAATGGGTCCTAGAAAAGATCAAGCCTGAGCTCTCCCTAGAATCCAAGATGATTAAGGGCTCGAAACAGATGGGAAGGAAGGAGGAGCCAGAAGTTGATCCTAGCCTCATCACATCAGGGCCATAGCAAATAAACACTGCAGCCCTGAGGGAGCCTCCTGCCACAGTCCAAATGGACCATTGCAAGGAGTGGGGAAAAATCACTCCGTTTGGGGATGATTTGGGGCCACCTTAGGTGGCCCTGGTGCAGCTTCGGGGTGGGTTTCAAGGCACTCTGGGGTGTCCATTGTCTAAATACTACATCCCTGGAGCATCCACATCTTCCCATCTATTTCAGGCCCATATTAGGTCTGTCATACTTCAGCCACATAATTAGAAAACATGACTGACTAGAAAAGACAATAATGCTAGGAAAGGTGGAGGGTTACAGAAAAAGAAGACAATGACATAACAGATGGATAGACTCAATCAAGGAAGCGACGGCCCTGAGCCTACCGGATTTGCACAAAGCAGTTGAGGACAGGGATCTTGAAAGTGCTTTGTTCATGATGTTGTCAAGAGTCAAGGTTGACTTGAAGTAGATAACAACAGCTCAGGCTCAATCATGCAACCCTCCAAATGTTTTTGGACTATGCTGGCTAGGGCTAATGGTACTTTCACTGTAACAAAAATGTAATTTTCTCTACCAAAGAATGTGTGATTTTGTGCAGAGTAAGTCCCAAACTGTAAAGATCTAGGATTCTCTTCATCATGATTTCTCAGTAGTCAAGATGCACATTTTTGATCATTTTAAAAAATATTTCCAAATATTCTTTCCATCAATAAAATGTAATGGTGTATTTAAGGAAAGGTTCACCATTGAATATGGTCAGCCTCAAATCCATTACATTTCTTTAATTTCAGTAGAAAGTGAGAAATCTTTGGATGGAATGTCTCCCCAAATGCTCCTGCCAATGTTAGTAAATCTGAGTGCCAACAAAACTGTCCTCTGTAAAGCACCAGGTTAAAATATTTTTATTTGGTACTTTTTATTTAACTCAGTTTAAGACAGTTTGCATGGATTTCTGGTAATTCAATACGTTCAGGTTCCATTTACTGTATTCCCTACTTCTAAAATAAAAAGTTATCGATATATTTCCAATATGCAAATTATCTTACACATTAACCTGCATTGACCTCTAAGAGCACACTAGAGCACTATTAATACATTTGTTCAAGTAAATGCCAAAACATCTTAAAAACATCTTGAATTTTGTATGCAATGAAAATAAAACAATGGTAATAATTTGCTTAGGGATTCCTGTATTCTTTAAACTCCCTGGGGAGGGTGTAATGAAAAGGAAAGGAAAAGAGCTAAACTTCTAGACATAAATAAATTATAAATTCATAAAAAGAAGGGAGTAGGAGAAAAGCCCCACAGCACATTTTCAACATGATGACAATTTTAATTATCTCCTGGCAAATATTACAAATATTTTGATCCTTTAACTCTTGAAAGGAGACCAATTCCATAATGTAGGCTATGTTGTTATAAGAAGTACAGATTTCCTTAAACATTCTATTTTATTATTCCTTCCATAGGAAAGCAAAAAGATTATTTAACATAGAATGATATTTTATTTAATATATGATGAAACATTTCCAGTATCATTCACTTGTTCCTGAGTATTTTAGAAGAATACCAGTTATTGTGAAATGCAATAGGCTCTAGGCTACTCTTGACAGCAGGAGGGTCTTGTTGCAAGTATTTAGGAACACGAACACTCAAAGCTGCCTTATATTGATTCAGAAAACTAATCCATCTTGCTCAGTATTGTCAAATGTGATTACCAACAGCTTTCCAGGGCCTCAGACAGGATTTTGACTCAATTTTTTCTGGAACTTTTTGAGGCGGTGGAAGACCTCTTTTGAGGAAGATAATGGGTTTTTATTAAAGAATAAAAAATTAAAAATTGTAATGTTAGCATCTTTTAGATTAAAAGTCCACTTGTTACTTTAAGAATACAAAATGTATTGTGTATAACTTAGTTTGGCATAAAACTATTAAGGATGGTATATTAAACATACTCATTCTCACAAAGTACTCGTTCCCATAAAAACAACTGAGAAAAGGAAATCATGACCAGAAATTATAATGATTTGACACTGAATATGAGTCCTCCTCATTTGGATCTCATTTGGAGGAATTAATGTTTTTTCTCCTAATGTGCCATGGGCCAGCATCATATTTTTCTTTATTGTCTGCAATTGTCTATTCTGGCTTCCATCTATTGATGCTCATGTAAATATAAGAAATGTACAAGTGACTTTTGTACATTTTAAATAAATCAACACTCAAGCCATGCTCACTTTATAGCTCATTTCTTAGTTTTCTCAACCACACTTTGCTGTTGCTGTGGGCCATCAAGTCATTTCAAACTTGGTGACCCTAAAGTGAAACTTTCATGGGGTTTTCTTGGCAAGATTTGTTCAAAAAGGACTGTGACTTGCCCAACATTATTCAGTGGGTTTCCATGACAGAACAGGGATTTAAACACTGGTCTGCAGAGTCATAGTCCAATGCTTAAACCACAATAACAACTATTTCTTCTTAATTTGACAAGAGAAATTAAAATTATTTTCAGATTTATCCTCACAGTGAAGAACCTTATGTAAGTGAGAAAACATCTCAATGCCATTGCCGTTTTTTGTGGCCTTTGCCTGACAACTGACTAATGCAATATCCTATTACCATGGAACATTTCTGAACATTTGCACATATTCAGAATTATATGATGGGCCAACCAATATGCAAGGGAAAAACCACATGCATAAATTTTAATAATACATTCTGTGTATATTTAACATCAACAGCGGAAGAGACTACTAATATAAAAAGTGAATATTCTACATATCTCTACTTTAAAAAATGGAGTCTGTCATGAATTAGCTGGTTCTTATTTATTTATTTATTTATTTTGCTACAGAGAGAGTTTATACTTCATGTTTTCCAAAAGATTTGTCACTGTCTTACAACTCACTTGCTAATTTATTCTAATTTGTATAGCCATTTGCTACTCCATTTCATAAATCTCCATTATATGATTATAATAGAGCTTTCTCAGAGGTATCATGATTTGTTATACAGTATTGATCAGAAAACTGCAAACCAGAAAAAACTGAATTCCTATGTGGCAAGAAGGAGAATAATGAAGCAGCAGCAACTTATTTGGACACAAAAAGCAGAGTATAATGTCAATGACTGTGTTGCCTTGCAAAATAAAAGTGGGAGTATAAATCCCAATAGATTTATATTCCCACTGTCTAGTTACAACAGATGGAAGCCAGAAAGAACTTAAAAAAATAAGCACTTTGAGAAGGAAGAAAAATTTGGCAATTTCACTGTCTGGAAAACAGGCTTTCAGAAAGAAAACCTGCAAGCCTGTAGCATTTTTGATGAACAGCATATTTACACACATCGCTGAAAACTACACAATGGACCTTCAAAGTTCTTCATCAATTATTGACCATAAATTCTGCTTCCCTACCCTATCATTATGCAAGGGCTGGGAACAAAAATGACTGTTTCATTTGCAGATTTAGTAATTTCAAAGTGCACCAATTATATCAGAATTTAGTAATTTTCCATAGCAGTAAACTTTCTCTTTGGTTTAAGTGTGGCTTAATTTATATGATGAAAACATCATAAGACAAGCAGAATTAGAATCAGAACAAGGAGGAATGAAGATAGGAGAAAGCAATATTAACAACCTAAGATATGTGGATGGCACCATAATATTAGTAGAAGACATTCAGAAATTGGAACAGTTAATAAGGAATGTCAAAGATGAAAGTGCAAAGGCAGGTCTGATGCTGAACATAAAGAAAACTAAAATAATGACCACAGAAGAAATACACAAATTCAATCTAGACAATGAGGAAATTGAAATAAAGAATTTCCATATCTAGGATCAAACATTGACCAGAATGGTGACTGCAGTGAAGAAATAAGAAGATGACTAGGAATGGGAAGGGCAGCTATGAAGGATCTGGAAAAGATAATGAAGAGCAAAGACATACTTAGCACTAAAGTCAAAATTGTTCAGGCCATTGTATTACCAATTACCATGTACGGATGTGAGAGCTGGACAGTGAAGGAAGCAAACAGGAAGAAAATCAACTAATTTGAAATGAGGTGCTGGAGAAGAGTGCTTAGGATACCATGGATAGCCAAGAAAACAAACAAATGGGTTCTTGAACAGATCAGACCAGGGCTCTCCTTGGAAACTAAGATGATCAAGTTGAGAGTATTGTACTTTGGCCACATAATGAGAAGGCATGGATCACTAGGAAAAACAATAATGCTAGGAAAGGTAGAGGGTAGAAGAAAGAGAGGAAGCCCACAAACCAGATGGATAGACTCAATCAGGGGGGTTGTGGGCAAGGGTTTGCAGGATCTGGGCAGAGGAGAATAGGGATTCTTGGAGATGTCTCACCCACAGGGTCACCATGAGTTGGAATTGACTCAAGGGCAGCTAATGACAACAAAAACAATGTTTAACTTCAGTTTCTTCCTGCCCAATTATGTGATGTTATCTGTGGATTAGGGTGGCCTACAATCATTATACTTCATATGCTTGATCTTTAAGTAATTAATTATTTTATTGACATTTGTTAAATTTCCTTATATACTTTTGCTGGATGCATTAGTTAGTCTGATCCTCAGCACTCTTTAGCTAAGAAACAATGGATTTTGATAACAGAACCAGATTATCCTAATAAGTACCCAGACTGTCCTAATAAACACACTAATCACCTATTGCATCTGTATTTCAAACCACATTTCAGTATTTGTTCTGTGTTTATAATAAAGTCACTGTGCAACTGATGTTTTCTTCTTGTACATCTTATGTTCAGAAAAAACATCACAGTCATGTTTTATATCTTTGTTTGTTTTTAACAATGAAGCAACACAGAAGTCATTTGGTCAACAGCACAAAATTCTATTTCGATTCATTTGTTATATTCTTTCACAAATTTTCTTCTAGCATATTTTTCTTTGTTTATCAGTTTTATTTGAATTTTCACATGTAACACCTTCAGATAAAATCATAAAAGGTTTATTTATGTTTTATGACTTAGACCTTTCTTTCTTGTATTAAAAACTTGCCTGCTGGTTGCAAAATTATTGTTTAAACTGTATATTTGGAGGAAATGAAGCATAAGGAGTTTGATTTGTGCAGGGAACTTCTCACAAGCAATGCACACACGTGCCTGCTGGGCCTTCTGTCCTAAACCAGTGAGCAAATGAACAACAGGCTCCAGAGATGTAGCTACCGGTAATTCTAGCCACGTTTTGCCAATAATTGTGTCATCTCACTTATTCTGTTGCTATTCTTTTTATCATACAATACACCTTCTCAATGAGGCTGTCTCCCACTGAGCACAATTCTGTCTCACTGAACTGACCAGTCTCTTGGCTACCTCACCTGCTAAGCCACAACATTGTATTCCTCATCCTAGATTCTCTTGTCCAGTAGCTTATATGGAACTTGAATGATTACAACAAATATAATAACACTGAAGCACAAAAAGATCTACTTTGACAGAGGGAAACAATTCACTGTACAGTGCAGGCAGTTCAGAAAAAGAATTGGGGGTGGTTCCCATGAATTACAGCCTTTAATGGCTATGACTACTGTATTCCATGTGATAGTATGGATTTGCTGTCTATTATTCAAAACAAATCTGGAAAGAGAACAATAGCTGCAGAACAACTGAAATAATTCCCAGGATTAATCAGTGATATGTGTTTGACTTTATATAGCTGAAGAGTTTAGAATTAAACCAAATGCATTTAACAAAGAGACTTAGAGCAGGGCCAGTAATTCTAGTCTAGTAAATCTGGTCAATGAAAGCACTGCAATGGCAATTTGTACAAGTTTGTGAGCAGTATTTTTCAATCCCTTAGTCATTTTTGGAGGAATGAGGCAGGAGCAGAGGGAACAGTATGCAAATATTGGTCAAGCAGAAATACATGGAACATGCAGATTTGTTAGATAGTGAGGAGGGATCAGAGGTCCATTGGCATGTTTATCCATGTTGTCTGGCCTGAATATGTTAGATACAATATGAAAATTTTAAAAGTGTTAAATGCAATTGTCTTAAATAAAACAATTAAAAGCAATTAAAAGCACATTAAACCTACCTATTACACTATCCCAATGAAAAACTGAAGGCCTATTTAAATATGAAATATTGGTGGAACAAGAGAAGGGAAGGGGCCAATCAAGTCTTGGCAGGGAGTTAATAGCTTGGAGCAGTCACTGAGTAGTCTTTCTCCTGGCTCCTCACCAGCCATACCTGTGAAGGTGGTGGGGCCAAGAAAAAGCCCTTCCCAAACATTTTAAAATTTAGGTAGGCATGTATAGATTTCCTAGATCCGTAGGTCTTTATAAATGGGTGATAGATGTGCTTTAAAAAAAAAAATGTAAAGTGATAGCTGTGCTTAAAAAAAAATCTAAAGTGATATAGCTAACAGATCTCAAATCTGAGTGCCAAATGGTTTATACATCAGCCTTTCCACCTCCCCATAACACAAAGGTTATTTTAGAGGTTAAAAGAATATTTTTATGCCTAGCACCCTGGTACATGATTTATTCAGATTGCAGTCATGTTTGCAAGACAAAAAATAATTGGAGGGCTCTAGACATTTTGGCCCACTGAAGCAACTGTTGAATGGTGAGTCAATGCATAGGTAAGTCCAACAGATTCTATGGCTCTGTTCTAGGTGGAACTAATCAGTAAATAATAGTAGTCATGAATCTAACTGCCTTCAGTAAGAGAAGTTAAATACATGCTTTAATTGTCTCCTCTAGGCAATACAAACTTTATAAATATCATAAGGCCATACAATTAAAACAAAAACCAAAAAAACAAACACTTACGTTGACATTCCTTGCAGCACTTGCCATCAACATAAGCAGGTGCAGAATTCTGAGGACAATCAGAAAGTGGGCAAATAATTGCTTCACACTGGATAGTACCATTCTAGAAAAAAGAAAAATTTGTTTAAAATAATAAATAATATATGTGCATGTTGGATTCATAGTTGTTTTAGCATCCTATCATTTGCTACTCATATTGCCTATAAAACCCTATTGAAAAGACTCTTTCCTATGGTCATTACAAGGCAAACATTATAAAATGTTTAAGAAATAAAAATGCCACGATGTGGAAAAACTGCCGTGACCACACTGAGACCTAATCTAGGGACTCCACTTGTAATTATTCAGTCACATCATGTAAGCAGAGCTTTCATCTTAAATCTTGACTTCCTGCTAAGTTTCTGCTGAGGCACAAAAGAGACATTGAGCTCTGGACTATACTTGAGCCTGCACTTATTTATCTTCAATCAAAGACATATACATCTGGCTAAATTTTCTCCAGAACTATTGCTTCCTTTTTCTGCAGAGCTTAGTGGCTCCCAGTATATTAATTGTTCAACACAAGATGAGACGTTTCTGTTATGAATTCATACATACACAGATCCATTCAGAAATTAATATATTTCTTCAACTAACTCATAATACTGCCTCATCAACAGATGTACAAGTTGAGTATCGTGTATCCAAAATGCTTGGGACCAAAAGTGTTTTGCATTTTGGAATATTTGTATATACATAATGAGATATTGTGGAGATGGGAAGGAACCATGTCTAAATACAAAATTCATCTATGTTTCCTTACATAATCCTTTATATAATTATATATTATATAATCATAAATATCCTTTAAAATGTTTGAGTTCCTTCCAAAATATCAAACCTTCTAAGAAAAGCAATCCCTCTACAATCAGTGAATATCATATTTTGACCCTGAGCCCATTTTACAACATCATATCACAGGCAAAGGAAGAGTTGGTAGAAAAATGATATGTGGTGCATCTGCACTGCAGAAATAATGCAGTTTGACATCACTATAGTGCTGTTAAGTGCTGTGGATCTACTTTATAGAATCCTGGGATTTGTACTTCCCCAAGATCTTTAGCCTTCTCTGCCAAAGAGTGCTTGTGCTTCACAATACTACAAATCCCAGTTTGTCAAAAAGTGTATTATTTTTACAGAGTGATGCATCCATGATATGCCCATTGCAATTTCCACCAGAAGTCCTCCTTTCTCCATCTGATGCTGGGTGTAACAAGCCCTCCATAGACACCAAAATATGCACACACACAAAAGCAACATGCAAACCTCTCTAGAAAAATAAAATGAAGAACATGTCAGCTAAGTAAATTGTCTATACAAGTTTACTTTTGTCTCCAAACATTTTTAGCATACTACATAATGAGACTCTGGCATTTACGCTTATATTACAGTCATACCATGCATGTGCAGTTCTTACAGCCATCTGTCCAAGATTCAAATTCTCTGTAGGTGGCCCCCTTCATACTGCAGGTTCTCTCACAATAGCACTGATCCAACCTAGTCATTCTCTGCTCAGCTCGGGACAGCTAGGTATATGAGTCACAGAGAAGACCATATTAGTTGTAGATACACTTGCACAAAATGACAAGAACAAGCCATCCATATCAAGCCCTGTTGAAGTAGAAAAAGGATGCAGTGGGACCTTGGTTTAGTTCCAGGACTCCCTGTGGATACCAAAATCCATGGATGTTCAGGTCCCATTAAATACAATGGATAGTAAAATGGTGTCCCTTGCCTAAAATGGCAAAATTAATTATTATTTATTTTAAAAATATTTTCAAGCCATGGATATTTACGTCCATGGATAAATAGCAATAGCAAGTACATGTCTATAACGCTTATCAGTGAACTCAAACATGGATACAGTGGGCAGACTATATTTGAAATACAGAAACAAAAATACCAAAATTAATGTAAGAAAAGTGCAAGGTTGGAATATGTTTCATCTGACCATAACAATTAAACAAGATCTCTTTTTGAGTATATGTGCTGTTATGAAAACAATTCAGTTGTCTTTGTAATGTAATGCCTCAGTTCAGAGAAATACATATATTTTTATGAGCCACAGACTGTCCTATTCATTCAAATGGAAGCAAGTAAAAATGAATAAATGTAGATTGAATAAGTTCTTGTGTATGGATGTTCCATACACACATCAGAGCTCCCACAGACATTCATAGCAAGAAGTTATCTTCTTCTTTAATCTTTTTCTTTTCCTGTTAATTAGGAATGAACTGCAATTCTATACATCTTAACTTGAAAGTAAGTCCTAATGTATGTTGGGACACTCACTCCCAGGTATATGTGTAGGATTGCAGACTTAGCTTTCAACGGCACTACTTTTCTGCAGTGGTAGGACTGCTTAATCCTGTGAGGCAAGAGGCTAGGCTTCTGACATTAGGACTGCTGATAGAGCCTCCTATGACAGACAGGCTTTTTCTGAGAAGAGCCAGACTAAATGTCACAAACAGCTACTGGGCAGCAGTAGTAGGAGGAGGTGACACTGGCAAAGAATCTCTCAGAGACAATGGTGTGGCACCATAGCTAACAACTACTAGTAGTGCAAAGAAGGAGGCATGTGAGAATATCACATGGGAGGCTTACTGTGTGTAAATTGTCAGGAAATCATGGGAAACCTGTGGTTGCCAAATGGCCACTCCAAGAACGCTTTCCTGATGGCACGAGTGAGTGCCGACACCTCCATGATGATTTATTCATGGGAGAACTGTGCAGGGGTGTGAATGCAGATCACAGGTTTCCCACAATTTCTGATGATTTCCTGTCAATTTACACACGGTAAGCCTCCTGTGTGATATTCTCCATGGTAAACCCCCTTTTTACTACAAAACCGCTATGATGAGACAATCCAAAATATAACAAGAGAGGATGTCAGAAGATGAAACTTCCAGGCCAGACATCACAAAACAAGCTCCAAGTGGCACAGACCATGAACTACTAATATCAAAAATTAAAATAAAGCTAAAGAACACTAAACCTACCTTCAAGTTGAAATATAACCTGAAGAACATACTGATAAAATGTGAAGATAATGTTAAAAATAAATTTGTACTATTAAACCTAATTGATCAGGAGCAAGAAGAACTCTAGACTGAAGCCAGGGACATTGTAAGAAAGAAATACAAAAAGACACTGCCTGCAGCCAAAAAGGAAAAGAAGCCTCAACGGATAACAGATGAAACTGTTCAAGCAATTAAGAAGAGATGAGAAACTAAAGTAAAAAGTGACAGTCAGAACTCTGAACAACTTGTGCACAGGGACAAGGAGAACTACTATAATAATAAATGCAAGAACAAGAGACCTCATCTACAAGATCTGAGAAATCCAAGGGAAATTTAAACCAAGAAAGGGGATGCTCTACAAACAGCAGGATAACACATTACATGACGAAGACGAAATAAGCCAGTGGAAACAATACACTGAATAAGTATATAAAAGAGATGAAAAGATGACAGATTCATTTAAGGAAGAACCATTTGAAGATGAATCTACAGTTTTATAAAGTGAAGTGGAAGCTGCACTCAAATGGCATACCAATAGACCTAGTTCAAGCTACAGAAACAGAATCTACTATTGTTCTAACTAACACCTTGCATAAATTTGAAAAACAAAGCAATGGCTCATAGACTACAAACACTCTATACACATTGCAATCCTTAAGAAAGAGGATCCCAGCAATCGTAATAACAACAGGACCTTTGGATTAATCCCCCACGTAAGCAAAGTCATGCTCAAAATTCTACAGATTTTCCAAGTGCATGGAGAAAGAAATGCCAGATGGCCAAGCTGGGTCCATGGAGCAAGTGCATGGAGCAAGAAATACCAAATGTCCAAGATGATAACAATTGCTAATCCAAAACACCTTGGATACCATTTTGGGATACAGGCAAGATGTAAGGGCAATAAAGAAATAAATACATTTATAAATAAATAAAAATTACATAAATAAAAAATATTTGTCAAGATACTTCCCATATTTCTTACAATATTTTCTAGATATTTTAAAGATAAAAAGTACATACATTTAAAATGTTTCCACATTTTCTAAGAATATACAATCAGAATTATTATGACTGACAGAATAGTGAGCTGATCTACATCTGATTATCTCTTATAGATATGGATATATGTACTTATTCATTTTGGAATAAAGTCTAAATGTTTTACACCAGAAAATTCTGATGCATACTTTTTGAGGCATAATAAGGAAGTTTCACTTCCTTATTATGTATATTAACGAGAATAATATAAAGCTAAACTTAATATTAGTTTTTCACAGATTATGCCCATTGAAATCAACAGCACTTAAGGTTATTGTGATTATCAAGTCTGATTCTTTTCAAATGTCCTGGTTTATTTAGGACCATCTCTGTATTTAGTTGAAAGATAAAAACCTAATAATGTTTTTTTACTATAACATTCTTAGGGCATGAATTTTAAGCACTGTCATGAAGCAATAATCACAAATAATAATCCATGTTCTGTTAAACACATAATTTATAGACTATACTAGATCACAATTTAACATCATGTTTAAAATGCAGTAACTAGAAGTACAATGGGCTCTTGGAATCCACTGGGGTTTGGTTCCAGGAACCCACATGAATAACAAAATCTGTGGATGGCAAGTCCAATTCAATATAATGCCATAGTGAGATGAAGTCCCTTATATAAAATGGCTAAAACAATGTGCTTTTGGAATTTTTAGTATTTATTGATATTTTCAAGATGTGGATGGTTGAAGCCATGGATAAAAAAATTGTGGATACAGCGGGCCTACTGTATCATTTGTTTCATTAACTGCAATTAACAACATTCATCTGTTATGCAAGACAGCCTGCAACTTCAAACAAAAGCAATGAAGCAATATTCAGCTGCCTCTTGCACCAGAGTGCTAAAACTCATTTCAAAGCCATAGAGACTGTTCTGTTTTTAATTCATCTTACAGTTCCATTCCCCTGACAAAGATGTTTGAGAGAACAATGTTTGATAGAAAGTAGTAAGGGGAGGGTACTTGTTCACTTTTCCTGTCCAAAGAGCTCCTGCTTAAAGAAGCCTTCAGCCATTAATCTCATCCCCTAAGTATTCTAAACCACCAAATTGTTCTCTTCAAACTAACTGAATAATTGTTCAAAGAGATCTTGAATATTTATGACCTATTCCTTTCTCAAGAGTTTTGATTCATTTTTTCCACAGAAAGAACAAATAAAAGCTAAAGGAAGTGTTACATAAGAATGCATTTAAAATACATGTATGTCCAGTTTCTCTCTCTCTCACACACACACACACACACTAGACAGAGACAGGCAGGTGGAAGAGATAGATAGCTTGCCTTCACTGGCCAGAATACTCCAGCCTGCCCCCAGAGTATTCGGGCCCGAAATTCCATGAAGAGAGTCCACCCCCGATTTAACGGTTTGGCCCTGCATCATGTAAACAGGACACAGGACACAGTGAACCAGCAAAGGGGGAAGGATGGGATTTGGTGTAAATACCCTATTTAGACAAGCCCACATATATAGATATAGATATAGATATATATCAATCATTGGAGCCTATGTGACCTTACATCTGTCCTCCCACCATTATGTAAGAACAATCTTCTGAGAAGCTCATTACCTTTGCAGAAGTTTTGGCTAAAATATCTTGCAGCTCCATAATTTTCTGCACAAGTCCATGGAAGTCATTACATGTTGGGCATGCTGAAATTACAAACACTGCATTTGTCAAATTGTGGTTCTGTTAGGTTGCAATTCTGTATGCACATACCTGGAATTAAGTCTCGTTGAACTTAAGAGAACTTAATTCTCAGTAGACATGCACAGGATTCTCTTGTACATCTATCAAGATTTAGCTGATAATCAATACATTTTAAGAAAGTCTTTATTGGACATAAATTAAATAAGATGTGCCACATTGCATTTTATAGTAAAAGAAGTTGCAGACTTACTGCGATTAAGATCTGGGCATTGAGAGATATATCCTTGAGGCATGACAAGTAATTGAACATCTTGCATTATGCCCTGTGTACAAGTAAGAGGAAAGAAAGGTTCTTCTTAATTTTGTCACTGTAATATTTGAAAGGAAGTACAGTGGGACCTTGTTATCTGCTGGGGTTTTGTTCCAGGATCCCCTGTAGATATCAAAATCCATGGATGCTTAAGTACCATTAAATATAATGGCACAGCAAAATGGTATACTTTATATAAAATGGAAAATCAAGGTTTGCTATTTTGAATTTCTACTGTTTTGGAATATTTTCAAACTGTGGGATCAGTGGGGAAAAAAATCCATGGATATAGAGGGCCAACTGTATTTCCAGTTTGCAGAAAACGTATTGTATCTTTTACTAGTAAAAGCAGTTTCTACGAAACATGATCTCATGGTTTTATTTCATTTAACATTCACAAAACAGGGAAGAAAGTAAATAACTATACATGTACACATTGATACACACATGCATTCAAATATTTTCAGAGACTTGAGATTAAATTTCAAAGTGCAATTAAGTCGCAAGAGCTTGTTGCTCTGAATGCAACATTACTTTTATTTAGTCACCAAAGAAGAGTTTGCTGTTTTACTGAGTTTTGAGACACTCATTTAAAGAAAATATGAGAACACAAGCTGCAGCTGTTGTTACCCAAAATTTCCTTTCGGCTGAATATACTGTAGCTTGTGCAGGACTTTTTGTATTGATTTGTATGCTGAATTGCCAAAGACCACATATGCCAGAAAACTACAAAAAAAAAAAGAAAGAAAGAAAGAAAGAAAGAAAGAGAAAAAAAAAGAAAAAAGAAAAAAAGAAAAAAAGAAAAAAAAAAAGAAAGCAGGTACAATGTTTTGTGTTCTTGGACTCTTCTGCATCCAAGATGGGATAGAGTAGATGGAAGGGCGCAAACCTTGTAACACATTAGGGGGAACATTTTATGTAGCAAGGCACAGTACTTGGACAGGAGATCACCAGGACTTCCAGGAAGGACTACAAAAGGGCTAGTTTTGTACATAAATGTTTTCTTTTCTGGAAATCTGTTGCTAGTCAAACCTTTCAGTGTTGGACTAGAAGAACCAATCATCTAACTCAACGTAAAATAGAGTACTATGCTGGTAAGATATAATTGGATGCCTCATTTTTCCAGAGAAAAGTCAGGACAATAAAATACCCAGGTGCTTTGTGAAATTGGGTCAAGATGCCCCACCTGGATTCTGTTCCCAGGCCAGCAACCTGAAGACATTACTCTGCAATGTCCTAACTCTATTTCATCCTTCCTTATTTTTATTAATTAATTAATTTATTTATTTAATATTCTGCCTTAAAATGGCCTATCCTTAACCATATCTTTGGGGCTATGACTATGCTACTCTTGTCAACTGGACATGCTAGCTGGGGTTTGGGTGTTGCAGACTAAAGTATCTGGCAGGAACAAGCGCCTTTGCAGAGAAATATGGCTAGAAAGACAGAAAATTAACTCTCCATTTCACTCTGCTACTGCTTACTGAGCATGATGGCAGAACAACTTAACAGTTCTGAAAAAAACGTGCATATAAGGATACCTATATGAGCAGGCGATGCACAAAACTGTGATGACTTTTAATATATGCTAAATGAGTCATTAATAATTAGGGAAGAATGACATTTACAGAGTTAACTGTAGCAGAAGGGATGCTCCTTGTCTGAGCTATAAAAGTCTCAGGCCATGAAGGACTTTAAAGGTCAGGACCATACTCTTGAATTAGGCCTGGAAGTGAAGTACAATTGCCAAAAATATTTAGATGCAATCTCACTTTCCTATACCTTTTATGGGGTGGGCTGTAGCACTTATGATTTCTGATTCATTTACAAAGGCAGCCCTATATAGACTACATTCTGATACTTAATTCTAGATCTTACAGAGGCATGGATTACAATGGCAGTATCTCAGTCTTCTAGGAAGGGCACAGTGGGAATATCAGATGCAGCTGATAAAATGTGCTCTTGGCTACTGCCACAATCTCAGGCCATTCCAGATATACAGTAAAGTCTAGGTCAGGAGTCCAGGCTTTGCAAATGCTTTTGAAAGGTAATTTTGAATCCATCAGAAAGATGAAACCACCAGTTAGTAGGAAATGGCCCTGCCATCAGCATCTTATCTATATTGTCTGAATTTAGCTTCAGTCTGTTGATTCTTCACAAGCACATGGATATTTGGCTTTAAAACAAAGCTTCCACCTGCAAGGCTAGGTACATGTCTCAAAAGAGCACAAAATCACCAAATGATACTTCCTGACACAAAAAGCTGCAAGTTTAATAAGCCCAGATGTGACCACAAGGTCTTTCTGTGCCAGTCAGTCTCATCACCTTTCAACTATATGAAATGAATTCTCTATGTAATAGAGAAAAATGTTTCCATCTAGAAAACTACAGGGCAAGTGTTCTTTTTTTTTCCTGCATGGGTTCCCAAATTGCCTGTTTTTTCCATTTTTTCCCCTCTTTTCATTCATTCATTCATTCATTCTTGGGCACTTTGGCTCAAAACACATGGGTCAAATAAGGCAGCTTCTGGCCATTGTGGGAGTGGGGTATTCAGATGACACCCCCACCCCCACCACAAAGCAGCCAGAAGCTGCTCCAGCACTGCAATCCAATCCTTTGGACTAGATCAAAAAGGAGCGGATATAAGCCAGCTCCTGGTGGCGCCAATTTGGGACGGTGGTGGCTGTCCACTTAGCAGGCTGTGCAGTTGCCATGGTCCTAGACTGAACATGGCCAGAGCGACCTCCGGCTGCTCTTTAGTAGCTGTGTATTTCAGCCCTTTGTCACACACACAAAAAAATACTAAATCAAATCCTGTTGAGCCAAAGCATTTTGATTTATGCAGTTAACATTCATAATACCACACAGACTTTGAAACTAATAGACACTGAAAACACACTGTTACAAACCCAAAGTACTGCTTTTATAACCAAAGAAATGAATTGTATTTATATAATATAATTATTTATTCCTTAGTCCAAAGACCATTACAACCATTGCATGTATAGGTCAAACCCACATAGTCACAATATTACATTTCTTGAGCGTAAAATAAAGTTAGTGTATATATCGCCAGTGAACAAAGCCTAGTACTGTAACAATAAGTATCATATTGTTCAAGTAACAGATTGAAGTATAAAGGTACATAACATCTAAGAGGTGCAAGACATGCTCTATGGATTGAATAGGAGCCTCAAAGATTTAGTGAACTGCAAAAGAATATGTAGTACAAGTCTCAGCATCAGAGACAAATATATTCAGTCATTTGAGATGTCTTCTTCAATCTATTATTGCTTTGGGTAAAACGTCATTTCTATCTACATTTACTAAAAAAAATTTTTTTATTATTTCTTTTTTTTTGGGTGAGAGGAGAACATACCTTAAAGTAGCCATGTGCACTATTCCTTTGTCCTAACCAAAATGCAGTGCCAGCAGGTAAATCCATATAGGGCTTTTCCACCACTCTCTCATAAATTCTGTTTTTAATACAGAAAGGAGGAACAAAAATACAATGAAAAATAGAGATCACTTTAATTCCATTCAGTGAAAATCTCAAATGATATAGTTCTAATTTATTGTTATGAAATGAAACTCTTCACTTACTTATTGCAGTCTACATGCAAAATCAAATGTGATGCACTGATTGCTAAAGACAGTCTGTGCCACTTGTCATCTGCCAAAATGTAAGGAAACACTTCTGTATGTGAGCGATGAGTTCCTGAACGATAATGCAATCTAATTTCATTTCTATGGCCACTGCTTTCTAGTTCCAAGTACCTGCACCAGAAATGGACAGGCAAATTAGGAAGCAATATTAACACTAAAAAAATACAAACACACACTAAATGCATACTTGCTCATAAACAGAACTGACAAAGTTTACTGCATAATCAAGTTATCTCAATGTTGCATACTTGAATTGAGAAGTTCACTGAAACTGAAGATTATTTAAAATAACCGAGCTTTTAGTAATTCACACCAGAAATTAATCCATCGGCTTCATCACAAGAGCAGAAAACATTAAAAAGTGTGCTTCTTTTGAAATAAACAGTTCTCCTTTGCAAAGGGGGTTTGAAATGTATGTGTCTGATTTAGTTTCAAATGTGCCAGTAGGAAAAGTATGAATTGATCAATGTCTATGAATGAAACCATACAATTTCAATCCATAATCCTATATGGATTGTATTTTCATGAATATACAGCAACCATAAGAGCTAGTAAATTACTTTCAATAGCAAAATCTAGATACACACAACTTTAACAAAATTTCATGGACTTTTATATTTCATTGACAGTGGAGAATATCACACTAGGGCCAATTCCACAACAATCGCGCTATTTGAAGATAACTGGAGCATACCGCTATAGCGACTAACATTTTCGCACAATCATGCAATCATGCTATAATAACAATATAAAAATGAAAGAGAAAAGCAATTGCATTGCACATACAAAAAAATCAGTCCCATTTGTCACGATTTAATGTTTCAATCCTGTGCCTGTGCATTTCTGAAAATCATGGTACTGTCCCAAACAAAACAAAATAAAATTTTTAATATTTCACAACATTATTTTTATCTAGTTCAAACAAAATTGTGCCCTACACCTCAAAATAAGACAGAAATCTATTCCAAAAACAACCCAGCAATGAGAATAAACTGCCTGTACTGAATGCAGTCTGGGAAAAGATCCCAGATTGCTCCATAATAGCACGAATGAATCATTGTTGGCTTCTGCACCTCCATGATGACATAAATGAAGTGCTATTGGCAAACCATTCACGGTGTTTCCCCATTAATAAGAAGTTCCAGGATCATTACAGATTATTCATGGGAGAAGTATGGGATGAGTTTGATGTCATGTGAAAATCTTTGCATGATAATGATGGGAACATTCTGCTTTTCTCCCATTTTATATCCCGTATGATAATCTCCAAAGTCTTACTGAAATAGAAAACAATGCACTTGGTGGAAGTAAATATAATTCATTAGTATGAAAGTTTTTCCCCATTTGAACTTTTATTACCTAGGATAAATTATATCTTGTTGCCAAAATTCACGTTTTGCATTGAGATAAGAAAGCAATCACATATGGCAGGATGTTAATCAGTTTAATGGTCTGCTTTATAACAAATGCTTGTGTTGATTCCAAGTTAACAAAGTGGTTTGACAGAATGCAGAGTATGCATCTTCTAAACAAAGACCAACAACTACCCATGAAATCAAGAATGATCATATTTCAAGAACAGTAAACATTAACTGCATATAAAATTAGTGTAAGATTCCTCGTTTTCTTTCAAAACCGGATGACAACAATCTGAAAATTACAATTTGCATGATAGAAAAGGTTTTCAATAGGCACAAAAATGAGCATATTAGAACACACACTAAGACATTCATTCCCATTACTGCCACTTTTTCTGATGTCAGATGCAGCAAAAAGCAAAAGTGACTGCAACATTCTTGTGTACAGACTATGACAGAACTGTGTAGGTGGATTAAGAAGGGAGATAGAAGAGTTTGAGTAAGATAATTGGTGGGGGAGCACTAAGCAGAAAGAACATGATTTGAGCCAATTGGCAGAAGAAAGCAGGAAAGAGATAAGGAATAGTAGTAGTGGAAATGAAGGAGAAAATGGGGGTGGACATAGGATAGGATGAAGGTTGAGGAAGAAGTTGAGGCCCATGTTTGGCATTACAAACAGATTCCTTAGCTTTGCCATTAATAACTTCTGTGCTGATTTCTTGTGATGTCAAATCTGTCTACTTCCTATCTGGACTACTTCCCATTTGGACTACTGCAACATGCTCTATGTGGGGATCCTCTGGAAACTGTTCAGAAACTTCAGGAGATCCAAAATGTTGTGGCCAGAATGCTGATAGCATTGTTGTTTCATGACTTCAAGTCACTTCCAACTTATGCCAATCCTAAGAGGAACTTATCAAAACCTTGGTGGGGTTTGTTCAGAGGGGCTTTGTCATTGCTGATCTCTGAGGTTGAGAGAATGTGACTTGCCTAAGGCTATCCTCATGGCCGAGCAGGGATTTGAACCCTAGTGTCAAGAGTCGTAGTCCAACATTCAAACCATTACACCATGCTGAGCACAGGGAGCATATAACTTGTTTAAACAGCTTGTTGAACTAGCTTCACTGGCTACCAGTTTGTTTCTGGGCACAATTCAAGATGCCAGTCATGACCTATAAAGCCCTATTTCCCATACAAACTTGCCAAAATTCTAAGATTTACAGGGGAAGACTTACTCTAGGACCTTGCCACCATCACAGACTTGCTTGGTAAGGACAGCCTTCTCAGTGGCTGTTCCTACCCTCTGGAACAGTCAGTGGACGGCTAGACTAGCTCCGTGCCTACTTTTGCCAGCAGGCAATGACCTTGTTTTAAGAAGATTTTTAATGCATAAGCAGGGGAGCTTCTTATTGGGATGTTTTAGTTATCATTCAAAACTTTTTGTATGTCTTGTTTTATACTGTTTCATGTGGTGATTTTAAGTGCTATAAATGCTATTGTGAGGGGTTTTTTTTTTAATTGAGTCTATCTGGGTGCTGCCTTGAGTTCCACTCTGGAAAAAAGCAGCATAGAGATGCAATAAAATACAGTTCTGAATTTAAGCTTCCTGTACAAAAAAAGAGAGGATAATATGGAAATAATATAAACAGGTATCTTAATGGGTCACACAGTTCATAATTTAGGCTAATCTGGTCAACATAACTTTTAAAAAACATGCGCAACCATATAAAGCAAGTACTTACACTTGCTGAAAGTAGACCAATTCTCCAAAACGTATTTTAGTTCTCTAGCTATTTCAGAAATAACCGAGATGCTTCTGACAGCTTGAAGATTCCAGATTAAATCCAATGACATTTTCCACTATTGAAATGGCATTTGTAAGTGGAACCTCTGCCACCTTTCTACCCCCTGCATATCATAAACATCTGCTCCAGAAGGTTGGAGTACCCTCAAAAGTAGATTTTTTAGGAGAGAGGGAAAATCCTACTGTGCAATATGACATTCAATCAAAACATAAGCTTCCACCACATCATGTAATGTAATGTGATATAATGAACTTAGTTGTCCTGAACTGTACATGGCTGGTGGGAGAGTAGTTAGCAGTAATTCAAGAGGAAAATGTAATACAAAAAGTAGTGACTGAAAGAAACAGATGGGCAGGAAGAAGTGGCTAGAAGCTGCTCCTGGCCCAATCACTTGGGACTGTGGTGACCACATGCCACAGTCCTAAGGGTGCCTCCTGTCATGGTCCCAAATGGACTGGGGAAAGGAGTGGAAAATATCCACTACTTTTGGGGTGGTTTTTGGGCTGCTTTAGGTGGCCCCAGTGCAACTCCAGAACAGCTTCCAGATACTCTGGGAGCATGCGTGGTCTAAACAACACAACCCCGGAGTGGCCAGAAGCCGCCCCCATCTGTCTGTCTGTTTCAGGCCATAGTTACCTTTCACTAGTTAAAGCATTACTTTATTCTTTTGTGAAAGTGGCTATTCATAAAGCAGTATCAATGACAGAAACACTGTGTCTCAGGTAGACCAATTCACATTTCTAATGGAATAAAATCTTGTAGTTTTGACTCCAGACACTGGGGCCTAAATCCAACTGCTAGTCTTATCTAGCATAGACTCAGTGAATCAGTGGGATTTATATGTGTGTGTATTTTATTTATATGTGTGTGATTCAATGGCTTTTGTGTAGCTGGAACTACCAAACGGATTTAGTTCTAAGTGGATATATGTAAAATCTAAAGTAGTATACTACACTCCAACTTGTGAAAGGAATGAATTACATTACAAGATTTGGTTAATGGATCTTATGTGTATGCTGAGCAAAAAGCTTGGAACAATTTTTTTTAGCTTTAAGGTATCTTTTTTATCCTGGGAATGAAATAAAAATGGAAATCATTATAGTTTAGTTAATACACACAAAACTTTTTCTTATCTCCAACTTTTGTGACAACTGCTGGCACAGGCTGGGGTGAGGCTATTCCTTTCTTAAGTGCCTACATTCCTTGACAGTTATGTGGAAGCAAGGAAACCTTGCAACACTTGCAGCTGATCCTTTAGTGCAAATTTTCTACAAACCAATGTAAATTATTTTAAATTGGTTGTTTGATATCCTGCCCCATATCAGAAGACATCAGGATACTGTAGGAAAAAAATCAGTTTCTGGCTGCTCTAGCCCCAATTGGGCTGGGACTGTGGTGACCACAAAGCTGCTCCCAAAGCGGGTCACCACAGCAGTCCCAAGCTGGGAGCCAGCAAAAGTGGATTAAATCCACTCCCAAAAAGGCCAGCTGTTGCTGGCTTGGCACAGCCTCGGAGCAGCTTCCAGCTGCTTTGGCTGTGCCCATCATCTAAATGTCATCCCCCCCCCCAAAAAAAAATGGCCTAAAGCTGCATTATTTGGCCCGTCTTTTGGGGGCATAGCACTATGGACAAAACCTAGGGTGTATATATACCCCATTGGTGGCACACAGAGGAGGCTCCTCTACAACCTCAGTCAGGCATATATACAAAGTAGTACTTATCCATGTATTGAGGTCTCAGGTCTAACTACTGTGCTATCTTGTTTTGATGGGGCATGATAGACTGAGAACTGTATACATTTCCATGTTCATGAAATCCCAAGAGGTTAACTAAATTCTAGCTTAATAATACACCAGTGTTCTGCATACATGCTGACACTGAACAACATGTGAATCATTCTAATGAGCACAGGCTATTCCCTGGTGGAAAACAGGTACAAATTTAACCTCCACCTTAGACTGAAATTTGCCACAACAACTGGAGTGGAGGCTTCATTAACAGATTGAGTTTGGGCTTTTAAAGCTCTGTGGTGCTGGATTTGAAGGTTTTTAGGGGTCCGTATATAGTTTTACTTTTATAGTTTTAATGTTTTAGTATTTTTTAATGTTTTAATATGTACTGTTTTTAAGAACTTTTATATTTTAAACTGCATTTTGCTCTTGTAATGAGTGGTGTGTTTTAATACTATACTAGTTTAATTCTATTTTAATGCCCACTTTTCTATGTTTTTAGTTATATTGGGGTTTTTTAAATTTGTAAATTGTTTTGTTTCCATTTTTTGGGGGGGGGTGGGATATAAAATATAACGACAACAACAGCAACAATCCATATCCAACTGACATATACAACACTGTCAGGAAAATATACCTCAGTACAGCTGCATTCCAACCAAGCACTGTGTTTCTGATAATATTTATTTTTTACAAAAGAAGTTCAACTTAATATATATGCACATTTACTGCAATCTTATATCCTGTTCTTCTGGCATTCATACATCATTCATGGCAAGAAATATCAACAATAATCAATAATAAACAACAAAATTCCAAAATGGCAACAGTAAAACAGAAAGGTGCATCAGAAGAACAGTACATAAAACAAACACCTATCTAAATTAAAAGGCCTTTGCCATACTATAAAACACTGGTAGAGTGTGGCAACTTGCATCTGAGAGAATTCCCACATTTCCATAATGTAAGTGTAGCCACTCTGAGTCTAATTTTTGAGAAAGGTGAGTATGAATCAAATAAACAGATGCAGATACTGAGAAGATCTGTCACTTGTCCCTGAGAATTGGAGCTCTACTACTATGAGTGGGCCACAGAAAAGGCCCTACCCATCAGTTCTTCAGGCACAGGCAGGGTGATATAAGTGAGGCTGGCCTCTGAGATATACTGGATTTAAAGCACCTGGACCCTTAAAATTTATCACTAATTGTGAAGGTTCTCTACGATCCCCCTCCACTCTTGCTGAGGTGGACCACCTTTATAACTATAAAAACAAATCTTTCTGCCCCCCCCCCCCCACACACAGACACACACCTTAGCAGCACATTGGGATGTTGCTGCAGGATTCCACTGATAGTTTCCCTTGCCATTTTAGGAAAGAACTAGCCAAGCCAAGGTAATGCTCCTACTGCCATGCCTGGTAAAGCTTCAGAGGGCAAAAAGAGGAGACAGGTACAGCTCCATTATCCCTGGCCTCAGAGGGAGAGAAGAAGCTGGTACAGCTCCATCATGTTGGACCCAGAAGGAGATGAAAGGCCCTCCCTCCTTCACAACAACCACTGCCCCAGCCTCAGAGGGAGAGAAGATGTATTATTTTCTTAATCCCATCCCTAATTACCCTCTGCTTTTCATTTTGTATCATGGGTTAATTACCATATATATTCAACTATAAGTCAACCTCATGTATAAGTCAAGGTCAGGTTTTGGGGCCAAAATTATGGATTTCACCATGACGTGTGGATAGGTTGAGGGTAAAACCTGGTGGCTCCTTCAGTGTGTGTATGTGTGCGTATGGCAATAGAGACTCTCACTGAGGCTCTTTGCTTCATTGTTTCAGGATTTATTTCAGCCAGATGCATGGGTGGGAGAGTGACTCTTATACAAACATCAATATCAATCAACCACTCGTGACACTTTCAGCTTGGCTCCAGAGAGAAATAAAATCCTCTCTGCACTGCATTGGGAAATCTGAAAGAGCTGCTATCACATTATCATAGTGACCCATAAATAAGTCAACCTGGGATTTGGGGGTCAATTTTTGGGCACAAAATTTTAGACTTATAGCACAAAGCAGTGTCTTAAGGGCTAGAAATCCTGCCTTTAGGGTTAGGGAGGGTGTAGCTTTTACACCCTCCCCAGGCCTAAAGCGTATGGACGCTGCCATTTTAAAATGGCGGCATCCATATGGACGCACTTTCAGAGCATCATCATGTCATTTGCACAGCTGCTAGACACGCTGTGCACATGATGACGCTTTTGCACCATGGGAGGGCACACATCACACCCTTTCCACGGTGCAAAAAAGGAGCCCCAAACAGAGCTCCTTTTTGGTGTCGGGTCTTTGCTGCAGCTTTTAGATAGCCGTGGCAAAGACCCAGGGAAGAAGGAGCCACGGCGGCAGCCCCTTCGTCTCTTCGTCCCCGCCTCTGCAAGCGGGGCACCCCGCTTGGAGGCCATGGGGAATCGGCAGTTTGCCGCTTCCCCGCGGCCTCCGGAAGCGGCGGGATGGGGCCGCAGAGGCTGCCACTTCCTGGGGTGATTGCAGACCGCCCCTTTTGGGTGGTCTAGATCGCCCCATTGATGAGTATATATGTAGATTGTAAGCATGAGGACATGTTCTTTTAATTGTAAAGTGCCATGTATAGTGATGGTGCCATATAAACTCATTAACATGATGATGAGAATATAATAGCTCATCTTCAAAGATGTTGCTGCATGGTGGCTGAGGCCTGAAACACATGAGCAAAATGACATGGCTTCAGGCTGCATTGAAGGCATGGCGTCTACATGACATATGCCCCAATTGTGGCCTGAAGCTGTGCCAAGGCCGCTTCATTCGCAAAGAACCAGACCAAGAAGGATTGGACAAATCTGTTCCTTCTAGCGGCCTGGTTCAGGACCACCGCAGTGGCCTGGATTGGAGTGGTCACACACAGTTGCCATGGTCCCAGCACGAATGGCGCTAGCACGGTCTCCCTCTACTCTAATTGGCCCATCTGTTTCAGACCTGGAAAAAAGACCATTTGATTCTCTTATAGGACTTTGAAGGTTTGCGTTTTAATTCATATATATTTTAAGGATAGTTGTTGATTATTCTTTGCCAGGGTCATATGTTGACTATCTCAGCAGCTGTGGCAGATGTTGAACAACTTTGACTATGCCTTTTTTACCTATGACAGCAATTGTCTTGTCATATCAGAAAGAAATCATTCTCAGATATCCCTGGGTTTTTCAGTTTAACCCTTTAAACCCAAAGCTATTTCTGCTGAGTAATTGTGATGATGGTGATCATGATGATGACAGATATGTTTTCATAACCTTGAAGAACATTTACTGTTTCAGTGTAAGAGACCAAATGGTTAGCAAGTGCATAAATAAGTCAACAGATGTTGCAAAGTGGTACCTGTGCCAATTAAGTTAGACTGATTTACATTACATGAGAATGAGACCCAAAATAATATGACAAGGCAAATGGTGGATGTCTTTTTACGTTCTTAGCCCTGGGAGATATTTAAATACTGACAGCTGTGCCACTTTGTGTTGATTGGTTTTAACTTGTGAATTTGTACTAATTTACATTATCTACAATCATACTGTTTCTGAGTAGTGTTGTATATGTCACATTTTAACTAGTTTTAAATATTTTTACTTGGAAGTAAATCAGATCTCTTTAAGCAGAATTTGCTCCTGTGTGGAGATGCTTATGTTACTATCAGTTTTCTCCTTCTGTTTTATTTTAAGGAAACGTCAAATTTCAGTATAGAAAAACAAAAATTGCAAAAGGTCTACACCTACCTGTGATCTAAATGGTGAATGGAAAAAATAACACCTGAGTTTAAGCGAGCTTGTTTTAGTGACACCAAAATTGTGAATTCATGTTTATTTCTTAGCTTCTGGAAAAAAAGTTCTGCTTTCTCTGGAGATGCTTTTACATTTCTTGAAGTACCTGAAATAAAGAAAAAAGAAATCCCTTCAGCTTTAGCAAACATATTGTACTGTATATATTATTAACAGAGTGTTCACTTTATTAAAAGTATCTGTAACAGGCTTCCATACCTATCACATTACACGCTTTCATGTAGAAGCACATAGTCTGGTCTTTATACAGTTGTCCCTCTCTTTTCATGGGTTTGGAGTACTTAACAGTTTCTACCTGGTACTTTAAGTACACTTTATTCTTAACATTTCTACCTGGTACTTTAAAATGCTTGTCTAATGGAAATTCATTCTCATCTATTCTTTCCTCGACCTTTGAAGCCAATGCAAAACTAACTTCTGGTAATTTCCCAGTCCTCCAGAACAGGTTTTTGTGGTGCCTGGGGGGATTAGAATGGGAAAGGGAGTTCAATCTCACTCAATTCTAATGAATTTTCCTGTCCCACCAGTGGAAGCCTAATACTGGATACTGTCCCTAAGCACTTACTGAGAAGTATATTATTACAGTCTAAGCATTAATGGGATCCATTAATGAGAATCAAATGCTTCTAAAGTTTTCCATCAATCTAAACTGATTTAGTTCAATTTATATGACAATTAAGGATATTATTATTATTAACATTTATTTATGGAGTGCTGTAAAGTTTGCACTTTGCTTTACATAGTTGGGGCTAAATAAAATAAGAAAAAGAATAAAAACCTGCCAAGTGGTGTACAGTCTAAAACAACAACATTACATGATTGAAATATCTCTAAAATTATGCTAACTAGTATACAATGGAGACAAAGGAAGCAGCAGATTAACAATCAGTAATTTGGAATGCCTCCCTGAACAAGAGTGTCTTCAAACCAGCCTTAAAATTAGCCAGGGAAGAATAGTTCTTAATTCAGGAGACTGGTGTCATAAGATCTCAATGTGCAATAAGCAATGTGGTAAGGATACTTAAGCATTTCAAGTTTTTATATGGTACTCTTTAAAGTTGGGCCTTTAAAACCTTTTCTTTTTCTTACTGCATTGTTTCAGATGGTTCCCTAAATACAGACAGACTTACTGTTCAAGTGAAGTCTTTAATAAATTATGAAGCAGATCAAATGCAATTACTTTCCAGTGTTCAATGTTTTAGCCATACCATACTAACAGAATGGAGTAATTCACATTTGTATTCTGTAAGATGGTTTAGATGTGCACTAACATTTTCTGACAATATAAACAATTCATTCCCTAAAGACAGCAAGGGGAGAAAGGGGGGTGGGATGAGAAAAAAAATGCCTTAGACCTTAACCAACAGAAAACATCTACAAAACACAGTGGCATTTGATAATTTACAAGGAATGGTAGATAATATCCACAATTGTAGCCAAAGTCTTCGCTTTTAAAGCAATGCATTTTAATGAGAACTAAGCTCTAGAAATCTTTTAGGAGGTATTTGATTTTCAGTAATAAATTAAGGAATTTTGTGGGACATTGGCATTTTTAAATTATAGTATATTTGAGCATAGGAAAGGTCCAGTTGGAGACACTGTACATAAAAAATAAGTATGACAGTATATATAGGAAAAATGACATTTTGATTGTGATAACAGATATTACAAGAGTTTCTGCTTTGTTTGTGTTGGCTGGTGATGATGGGCATTTTAGTCAAATTGATTAAGTTGGGGAAGACTGCCACTAAAAATGTGTTACCTATGAAAGACACATTGCCTAAGGTATCAGGCTACTTGCAACATGGGTAGGTTTTTACCCCATTCTTATCCAATCCATTTCTTATAGGACATTGCTAGAAATGTTTGACCAGTTTCTGATATTGGAGCATCGTGGTTTATTCAAAGCACAGTTACAGTTTCAAGTTGAACAATAGCTTTTCAAATAAATGTGGGTTGTTTTTTGCCAAAAGTAACTAAAAGGGTTTATTTTTGGTCATTTAGAAAAACACCCACAAGACACTGGTATCAGGTATGTGGCACAAATTCTTCTCTCATCCATCTTAACACCTACAACGTAACACCTACAACAGAACACAGGTCACAGCACCAGCCAGGACTTGAGCTATGTGATATCCTGTTGTACCATTTGGGAGCCCACACATCCATGATTATAAATGCAACTAAAATGTGTAGAGATTTTGTAGCACTTTTAAGATTAACTGGGAAAAAAAGAAAGAATTTGTAGCAAGAGCTTTTGTAGACTTTAGGGCCCACACAGACAGGCCAAAATAAAACTGGTTTGGGTTACTTTGGAGGTATGCTGTTTAAATGACAAATGCATCTTAAAGGGCCAGAAGTTGCACCAAAGTTATGCTCCAGTCCTGAGGACTGGTGCATGGCTTTGGCATGGCTTCTGGCCTCTTAGGATACATGCAGCATCTCCAGAGTGACCCGAAGCAGCTTTATTTTGGCCTGTCTGTTTGTAGGAATGACATCCCATTATTTGCAGTTGCTGAGAAAGAAGATATCTGCCTGCATCTGAGCAAGTTTCTTGAAGAGATTGAACTAAAGCACTTATAGGTATACTACAAAAGGTTATTGCTTTCCATGGTACCACTACTGTATTCCCTCTGACCTGCCTCCCACTGGCCAATGGAATGTATGGAGCAATATGCAGCTATGATGTCATGCCCCTCATTTCGTTTCCAGGCTGGAAAATCAACTCAACTCTTTGCAAAGAAATCTCATCTCAACTCTTTGCAAATATAGATGCATCCCTTTCACACTCTTAATGAAAAGCTGCAAAAGAAAGAGGCCATTCTATTTCAGAGTTTGGAATAATAACAACAATTTTATTAATGTTTACTCTCAAGAGGTCCATGTATGGGAGGACAGCCTATTTGCAAAGATGGATTAAGGTGACTAGGGGCCTGTAACAGTTTCAACAATCCCCCCACCCACCCATGTATATATTGGCTATTGGAGAAGCAGTACTATAGAATAATATAGAAGTACTGTACATAGTACCTCTAAAAAGTACTCTCTTCCACACATATATAAATATTCTTTGTGCCTTGATGTGATAAAGATGTAGATAATAATAATAAAATTTATTTGTACCCCCACCTCTCTATGCAGCACACTGGGGTGGCTTACATGTTAAAAATACAATCAAATCCCAACAGCAACCCCCCTAAAATACAATTAAACAATTCATAGATTAAAATGTACCTTAAAATAACAGATAAATCACACAATGGCTATAGTAGAAGTCAAGGAATAACAGATTGTTTTTGGTGGCGGTTAACTGTTCAGGAAAGGCCTGTCGGAAGAGATCCATCTTAATAGCTTTTTAAAATATGTTCAAGGTGGTAATATGATGGATCTCATCCAGCAGGCCATTTCATAATTTGGGAGCAGCTGCCGAAAAGGTCCTCTGGGCAGTTGCAGACAATCTAGTTTTTATAGGTTGCAACAAATTCCTCCCAGTGGACCCGAGTGCATGGGGTGGGTTGTATGGAAGGAGACTGTTCCAAAGATAGGTTGGACCCAAGCCATTTAGGGCTTTAAAGGTGATAACTGTATTTTGTTATTTGGACTACTCCAATTGTTATTTAGTGAAAATTAGAAGAGTTTCTTACATCAAAATGAACCCTGCTTAGGAGAAAGGAATTCTTACAATATGATAATAGGAGTACTACATGACAACTAGCATCCAAGAGCCTAGGAGCTTATTTCTGAATAACATGCATAGAATTAGGCTCAAAAGAAGATAGAATCTGAGCTCTGAGGCTGACACAAACTTCTATTTTGCCCTTAGTTAATATGCAGCTGACATTATTTTTAATTTTGTAAAATCCAAATGCATGTTCAGTTATGGATTTTCTTATTACAGACACTTCTGGTAATTAGGCAGACACAAGCACTGAAACTCAATGTAAACTAAAATTATTTCACTCTTGTAACTAAAGCCTGTGAAATAATTATGCTGGAGTATTGTTAGGCAGTTACAGTGTTGTAAATTAAACTGACAACCTTGTAACTGTTTAGTATGCACATTTACGACTGTGGCATATTACCATGATTGTAGATTCCCCCAAAATCCACCCTAAACACCAGGCAGCCATACTGAGTGAAAGAGTTCTATGGTGCTTGCAAGAGCAGGGCTAAAGAATGACAGGCCCAACCCCTTTCTGCCAGTGAACTACAGTGTGACAGGATCCTCTAAGGGCCCCTGCTTCTCTTCATCACACTATGGTCTGATGGCAAAAGGGAACTGGATGCTTCATCATTCATAACCCCACTCATCAGCACTGCAGACCTCATTTTTTCAGCATTGGCTGCCATAACTATGGCATCATAGCCCCATGCAGGATCTTGGCCATTATACCAACCAGTTCATCATAGTCCCATGCAGGATCTTGGCCATTATATCAACCAGTTCATAATATGATAAAACATTTGTATTGTACAGAAGCTCAGGCTTTTGTAGTTGTATGTAATAAACCCTTTGCAAATGGTAGAAGTTCAACAAGATTGACAGTTAAACCAGCAGTACACATTGTCAGAGGCAAAAACACACAGATACAACTACAGAAAAAACTCAGGATGGAACATGCTTTCAAGAGCATTAGGGTTCTCTTAAAGGCTTATTTCAGTCTTTCAATCTGTAGTGTGGTGTGCAGCCTAACAAGTTGGTTTTCTCCTTTTCTCCATTTGGAATAGTCTCACCTTCTCCTCCCCCTCTCCACTGAACATGAACTGCTACTCACACCTGACGGCATTTCCCTCCTTCTCTCCATATTTGTCTTCCCTTATTTTATTGCGATCTGGGGTTTTTTCTCCACACATCTAGGCTATGATTCCATCCCTCTCTTTCTCTGTCAGCCATTGGCAGGTGTGTGCCACCCAGAGTCCAAGCAAAGATGGCAGGGCAGCAAAGGACAGAGATGTCATGCCCAGGCTGGAGGACAACTCAGAGGATGAGCCAGAGGCTCTGGGACCTGAGCTGTGGAGCCTGAGGCCGGCCCTAGCTCTGCTGTAATAGCGTCTGTGGCTTCTCCAGAGGTTCAGCAGCCAAGTTTGCATGTGGCCAAGTCTGTGGACATAGAGGAGGATCAGGGAAGCATGATTACCTTCAGGGAGCATCGAGCTGAAAGGGAGAGTCTTCAAAAATCATGGAGGCTTTATCAGAAAAGTGTTGGTAATCAGACACACCTGAACACCTGCTGCCTGCCTATTAAGGCAGCTGGAGAATGTGTGTCTAGTTGCCAGTGATTATCTGACCTTCTTGAGGAAATGACTCTGTCTCCTAAACCCTTGCTTCTTGTACTGCTGACCTATTTTGATTATCTGGAACCCTTGACCTAGGACTGCCTTATCTACCTGCCTATCTGATATCCTGGACCTTGGACATCTTGACAACAATTTTGGTAATGCCTCTTGTGATAATGCACTAGACTCAAAGACTTTGTTATTTAGCTCTGGCTCTGCCAGTCAGGGGTTTGTTTGTTTTGGAGCTGAGCTGGTCTTATCAGCCATTTGGCCGCTTTCCCGGACAAGGGAAATAGTGGTGGCAATATAGCTGCTCATGTTGAGCACACACACATACTGGATCTGTGGAGTGGGAAGGTGAGGAAGAGATTGGTGGCATGACAATGATTGCCAGAAAAGTGTAGCAATTTTCCCATCCTTTCTCAATCTTTACTTCTTGAAGATCTGTTCCCACCGGATGGGATGCTGTCATAGCCATTTTAAATATCCAGATTGCTTAAAGATAGCATAGCAAAACAAAGGCTCAGCTCCAGCAGCCAACAGTTCCTGCCCTGTCTGGCTAGCACTCCTTCAATATCATGTGCCTCTGTGGGCCCCCAAAATACAATAGGGCCTGAATCATTTGCACTATGTTAACCATTGAAAAATCCAAACTTCCATACCAAAAAAGCGTTCCACTTCCTGACTCCTGTACAAATGGAAAAGTGGTTACTGCTTGAGCTGAGTTCCAGTATAGTTGAAAATATTTTTCCACTTCTTTCTCCATACATCCAGCAGTGGCTTATGTATCCAATACACATTATGAGTAATGCTGTTCTGAATCACACTCACTTTGATTCCATGGCTTTGACTAAGGACTAAGATAGTTAACCCATGAATGCTAGTTCACGAGGGATGGGATATTTTTTAAAAATACATATTTTAAATTGATATCTCTAGGATTGGAGGAGTTGCTATCAAAGAATATGTCTCTTAAGACTTCTTGTTGGCTGAGATAACAACTAAAATGCTACCATTTTCTCAATTAGGAAAGTTTGAATATTCCTCTGCAGGTTTCTATATATGCAAGAATAGGGAATGTATGTCCTGCGGATACTACTGGACTACAACTCTCATCATATCCCAAACTGGCTACCCTGGCTAGGTCTAATGGGTGGTATAGTCCAACAACATCTGGAGGGTTGCATGGTTCCCACCCCAGTTTAATGAGTAATAATAGCCTATATCCAGTGCAGTCATTGAACCAGCATAAATAGCATCTGAGATCAGAAACAGAAAGTGTATTATCCCAAATCCTGCATCCCAGTCACAATGTCTATCATGGATCTTAGCCAGCACAGCAGTTTGTCTAAGATCAGCTGGCAGAAGAAGATTCTGCTGGCAGAAAAGCATTTCTGATAGCAGAAGTGGCTCGTGCCTAAACTTAACTCCCTACAGCCATATTACCTTTGAGTTAGGATTGCACTGTCACTTGAATTTACAGCAGACCCAATGTAAACAATGGAATTTACATTAGTCATGGTTTATAGAATTTGGGTCTAGTACAATAGATATAAAAACTAATGGATACAAAATGTGGACTAGGAAATGTGAAATGTAAGGTGATGACTGATAGGTTTGTGTAAAATTATTTCTGTGCAAGAGTAAATAAATGATTGTTTCAATTACTTTTTTAAAAGTTGCATTTCATTCTTCCATCTCGTATCAACTTCTTTTCAACATATTGTGAGTCAGAAAATAACTTTTTAGTAGATCCAATTTGGCTACTAACATGTGAATTGGTTGTTTGTTATTCATACACTAATGATTTAAAATTATCACTATATATTTAAAGACAGCTGTCAGTGAAGAAAAGGTAGAACAAAGGTGTTTTTTTTCTAAAGGCCTATATAGCTCTGAGATGGATAGCATTTTTATTCCTTTGAAATGTAAAAGTTATTTCTACAATAGGATCAACAATATCTACCACACAATATAAACTGGCTTGAGCTACAACCAATAGTGTTTGTTTTCAACCACAACTACTAATAGCTCAATTCTGATTAAAATTGACAAGTTAACCTTAAAGGTTCATTTAAACCAAAGGACTGATCCAAGCCAGGTCAATGATGGGGAAAAAACATTTCTAATACCTTGGTTCAAGAAATTATTTCATTATTTTTTTGTCACAATCAAACAATGAGTTGATAAAATTGTGGCTTGTCTTGGAAGCATTTTAACATGCTCTGAAATGTAGGCAGGTGTATGGAGAACCACTAAGGAGGCAGATTCATCCATGAGAAATGGGGATGGAGGCCAATAACTGGATAAAGGGGGAGATGACATTGCAGAAGAAATTGGATTTCAGGGACCAGGGCTTATCAGATTCAGAGCCTCATTAGAGGAGACCTCTGATCTCAAGAATCATGAGGCTCAAGTCACTGAGTTATATTTAATATCGGTCAATGACAATCACACAGCAACAGATTTTTCCACTAAAGATGCAGAACCTACATTTTTGAATTGCCATCCAAACCATCATCAAGCTCTGTAGTTTCTCACATTGCTGCATGAAAACACCATGGAACACTGTTCAGACTTTCTGAAGTCCCTAGTGTCCTGTCTTTCAATATCAAAGCATAAACAGGCAGGGTGGGCAGCATGTCAAGACTTTTAGCAATACTGATAGTACAATTCCAGATAAGAGTAAGATTGCCTTATTGGTGAGATAATCTTCCCCAAATGCCAAATTGCAACCAAATACCTCCTGGCAGCAACATTTCAGGGACATTTTAGCAATAATTAGCTAAGATTTAGCAGGCATTCTCCATCTGGCCTCCTGTGCTCTCTATCCATGGTACTGAAATAACTAGTATATTTGTCATGAATGTTTAGGTCTTTCCTCTTTCGTGCCAATTAATACTTGAATTCACCTACTTCCAGGGCAAAAATAGAATTATGTATTATTATGTTTTAAATGTGTTTTAGGTATTTTAAACCACATTTTAAAAACAATATTGTTATTCTTTTTAAACTTTTGTAGAATGAAGTTTTGCTTTAATCTTCTTTTAAGATACTGTAAGCTGCCTTGGATCCCATCCCAAGAGAAACCACATTTTAATATAATATAATTATTTAATTCTTTTAAAACTTTTATAGAGTAAAGTTTTACTTTAATCTTGTTTTAAACTTCTGTAAGCTGCCTTGGATCACATCCTGGGAAAAAGATGGGGTATAAATTCAATATATCTATATATTCTTTGTTGTCATACCTCGTGGCTGAGAAAGAACCCTTGCCTAAGATTCATCCTTGAACAAAGCAACAACTTTTACTTTAGGAGAACAACATATCTCCATCTCAAGACCTGGAGTTGCAGGTGCCAAGGAAAAAATAAAACTAAAACATTGAAATGCCCAGCATCTCTCATGATGGGATATGTTTCAGAGGGAGAGGTTTTCTTGGGGGGAAAAACAGCTGTTCTCAAGAACCTTGACTTTAAATATATATAAATTTTTAAAACAAAAGGTTTAAAAACTTTAAAGTGTTTTTCATGATTTAACACAAGAATAGGCAATGATGTAACCATTCATTTTGAAGTATGGGACCTCATTATGATACCATCCTAAACCAGTAGTACTTAGCATTAAAGTATAGTAATACAATATTGTTGGAACTGGTATGAATGCATTCATATCCATAACTAACCACTGAAATCGTACTTCTGCATAGATTCCACTTGTAAAACACAAGCTTAAATCAAATGTTTTCAGACAGCTAAAATTCAACTTTTAATTGTTAATTCAAAACAATTCTTGCAAAGGCACCTTGTATTTAAATTGCTAGCATGGAGTAGGAATTCCATACAAGAAGGAAGGAAACCAGTTCTTCTTCTATTAGTTTCCTCTTCTTCTGATTGCATCTATGCAAATTTGTTATAAACAAGAGCAAATCTTAAAAGCCTCAATATGATCTAATTTCTCTGCCAGAGTATGGAGGATCCATTAATCACCTCAACAGTCTGATAGATGCCACCAGTGCTCCTACTAGTCCTGGTGTTACACCTTCATTACAACAACCTAGAAGTAACACCAAAGTCACTCAGGATTTGTATTTATTTATTGTTTGTATTTAGAATATTCACTGTTTCAGCTTAGAGGTAACACAAAAGTGAACCACGAGTTGTATTTATTTATTGTTTACATTGAGGATAAATTCAGGGAAACATACACAGTTCTTCTATCCCAAGTTAGGGTTGCTAAGTAAATTTCAGGACTCAATAAGGATTTTAATTTGGATTGCCCAAGTCAAAGTTCATCTCTCTACCTGAAACATCACATTGGTACATGATTTCCATCTGAGTCTCATAACTATTATATGGTCCAGTCAACACAGTTACATCCCGTTTGGGCCAAACTGTCTCAAAGAACTGGAGGTTGCTACAAACTGAGTAAGCTTTCCCAAAAATATAATAGCTATGTTATCACTGTGTCTCCACTGTATCTAGCCGAATAATAACCACAGGCCCTGTACCCTGACTCTGCCCCCAGGGCAACATGACACCATGCACCACTCTACACAGCACGAAGTGTCATAGCACTCCTCTGGACCTCTGACCATATGACACAGCACCGAAGGAGTGCTGTATAGTCACGTCACTCTTTCTATGCAGCTATGACACCCTTTCAACGCCATTTTGCACCCTTGAAAGGCCAGATCAGGGCCATGGCATGAGGATGCCACAGCCATGATCCAGCTAGAAAAGGGGTGGCATCCTGACGCCCCTTTGGGGTGGTCTGTTGAGCCCCACAGTTTCCTACAGCAGCTCATGAAAACTCACCTAAGCTGACTGTTCCAAATGCAAAGTTGTTACTGCTGGGAAGCAAAAAGAACACAAGTCCCCCCCCCCCTTTCTCACATTAGTTTTTCATCTAATATAGAGAAAGAAAGAAAAATTACCCACTTTTATTGCTTCCTGTTGCTTAACTGAACCTAGCGTTTACATGCATTCAGCCCTACAGTAGTAATATACCTTTATATAAACAGTTCACTGTGAGCTCATAGTGAATAACCATAGCCTACACCTCTACAGCAACACCTCCAAGATAGCTATCCAAGGGAAACACTGGCTTCCAAAGAAGCTTGAAAAGTGGCACTTCTGAATCAAACCACAATACAAGTATGTCTATGTAAAATCAATGCTCAGCAAATGATGAGTTTAAGAACCATAAGTACTCTAGAATTATCCTCCTACAGTTTTCCAGATGTACTTCAAATCTCATTCATCTATATTGCTTAGATTTGGATGTTTCAAATCAAGCCATACATTATCTATATTTAAAGAAAATATGTGGCACATATATTTGAAAATACAGGCTACAGAGTAGACCTATTCAATTAATTTTTGAATGGCAGCTTAACTTGTAGGTAAATCCCATTGACTGAATGGGTTTATGCTAGCAAGAACAAAAGCATTTAGATCACTGTGTGTCATCAATATTTGAAAAATGACTCCAAGAAGTATCCTTTTACAATGATGCAATTTACACATTATGTCACTTTAAAATACTTAATCAGCAGTAATTACCATAAATTAATTATTAAGATTACACATGAACAACTGTCAATTGTGTTATTTTTCATTTCCTTACTTCAATTTGTATTTGTTATTTACATGCTAAAAATTATATTTCAAAAAATTACTGATGCCACAATGCACTGTGCCTAAAGAAACATATGGAAATACATTTCCTTTACTTCAAACAAATTTACTTTAGCAGAACTAGTCATGCTAAGAGTTTCAACCAGTGAACTTTTCGATTCAATGTATTGGTTCAAGTGGAGAGAAAAGTTTCATAGAAATCATAGTCTTAAAATCAGGCACTTTTCTCCAATGAACTTAATATAAATAACATTTTCAGAACTGCAGTCTTAGAAATTCAAGCTCCCCTCCCCAAGTTCTCTTTGAGAATGCTTCCTCAAACCAACTGGACTCTGGATTCTCATAATCACTTTCTAAGAATCTCAGCTACAATTCAATTCTAAGGGCAGATGTATGGAACAGTGGATTTAATTTCAACCACTTATGAACAGTTTAGGCTTTTAGACTAAACCGTCTTGGGAAGTTTTATAAAGGAAAATTTAAAACCAGTAAGCACACCAGAAATACATGAATCATGACCCAGCAATAAATGAAAGCTATTTCATTGTACTATCCAAATCATCAGCAGAAAGGGAAACTTAGTTCTTCACTATCGCTAAAAAGAAAAATGCATGTTTGGCAATGGCTTCCACTTTTAACATTACCGATGACATTTCCATTCTTAGCTACTCTTCAGTAAAAGAAGTAGAAAACAAGACCAATGAAAATTCTGTCTCCATGACTGCATTGTCCAGAGCAACAGTATGCATCTCCTCTAACAATGATCATGATTAGAACCGAAAATGGCATCTAATGAAACTCTTTTATAACAGAGTCAGTCTGCAGTATTCTCATGCTCCTTTGAGTCTATGCAAGGCCAACTTGATTTTCAACCCTGTATTCAGTTTAGTATAGTGGGCTTTTGGTATCCACTGGAGTTTGGTTCCAGGACCCCTGTAAATGTCTAAATCTGGGGATGCCCAAGTCCCATTGTTTACATTAGTATAGTAAAATGGCGTTCCTTATATAAAATTACAAAATCAAGGTTTCCCTTTTGTATTTTTTAAAAATATTTTCAAACAATGGATGTTTGGATCCATGGATCCAGAATCCATTGATAAGGAAGGCCAACTGTATAAGGCATACCAGAATGTGACAGCATATGAGAGACATAAACTACAACTAGATCTAAAAGCAGAGACCCAGCATAGTATAGTGGTTTGAACAATGGACTATGACTCTGGAGACCAGGGTTCGAATCCCTGCTTGACCATGGAAACCCACTGGGTCATCTTTGGCAAATGACACTCATTCAGTCTCAGAGGAAGGCAAAGGCAAACCTTCTTTGAACAAATTGTCATGGCCTGCCCTGGGGCTGGATGCCAAGAGGATGGCTAATCGACAACAGCTGAGGCACACCAAGACTCCCTAAAAGCAGCCAGCTGCTTCACTTCAGTGTGGTTGACAATCCATCCTGGAGATTTGTGCTGCTACTGTGTTTCATGTCTCTTGAACTCAGATAACTTGAATTGGACTTCAGTTACTAGACTCTTGGAAAGGAATTTTGGACTACATCTGGGCTTATCCCTTTTGGTTTCCTGATATCCAACTATGCTTTGCAGTCTGTAAGTTTTGCATCTCCTGGGACTCTTACTCTGACCTTCTGCTCCCTGCTCTTTGCCAGCTAAGGTAAACAGGACACAAATCTTGTCAAGAACACAAGTGGGCCCTCAGTATCTGCAGGGGATCCATTTCGGATCCGCCCCATGGATACTAAAATCCACAGAAGCTCAAGTCACATTGTCATCAATAGTACTTTTTATTGTATTTCCTTTGGACACCTGTAATTTGTCAATCATTTAGGCTCTTATACAATAATGTAATGTGCTCTCAAGCTGAGGTTTTCAAACTTACAAAAATATTGGCCACAATAATGTGTTTTATAAAAACTGATTTACAATCAACCATTTAAAATCAACCACTCAGCATCAAAAATATTTTATTTTGTACGAAAAGCCAACACCAAAATTTGTCACTTTTTTGGTATTATACAAACCTACTTTATTTACAGTGGAATATTAGCATCTGCATGGAATATTAGCATCTGCATTCATGAATAATTTCTAACATTCTGAAAGCTTCTGAATGAATGGTATAGAAAACAAAATAGCAATAGTGACCTATCTAAAAAAAAGAGGATGATTTGAACTCAAAATGGCTGTAGAAAGTACTAGACACAAGTAAACACACACAAAGAGAGTGCTCAGTCTACAATTCTGTCAATGACCTTCCCATTTCAGAAGGATCAGTTAGAGCTATGGACAAGTCACCATAGAATATTTAACATTTGCCCAACCATACATACTATCTGCTGATACTAAGCCCAAAAATGAAAGTAGCAACCTCAAAATATAGCTCAGTAGATGACATTTATATAAGTGTTACATGAAATCTATGGACCTGATCCATATGAACTTAGATGTAATTGGTCAGATTTTGATCCCATACATTGTTACATAAAAGTAAGCAACATTGAAGACAGTGACACTTATTCCTGTGTAAACATGCATAGGCTCAAGAAACAAGCCACACTGTTTTTGGTGAGGCTAAATCTGTAGCCCTTTCCTTATTTATCTGGAGTAAACCTAGTTACTTTTAGTAACCACATGCAAGATTGCATGGTTATTCACAAATAACTTATTCTACTGGTTTCAGTTTGATGTGCTGTGCACTCCTGTGTGTGCTTACTAAGAAGTAAGCCCTATTTTTATGTGCTTTGTACAGAGGATTGCAGTTTTCATCATAATTACCTTTAGCTGGACTATAGCCTGTGTATACTATTTGTAAAATAGATGTGGTTTGGTGTTAAGTGTAAACTAATTTGCCTCACTTTCCTTCATTGTCCTATTACATTTTGACTAGGGAGAACTACCATCTGTGCCTGTCTGTGGCTGATTAGTTACCTGCAGAGAAGCTTGTGCCCTTTGCAAGCTCTTATTTATGGGAATGTGACATGCTTTTCATCATCAGATTAAGGAGAGTTCCCTTCCTTTCCACCTATAAGTTTATTTGAATATATGTACTGTCTCATACTCATCCTTAGCTTATTACCTATATATGCTGACTTGACTCCTATTAACTTAAAAAGCTTTATCCACCTAGTTAGCATTTTTTTTTACTACTTATTATATTGAATTGGCATTACTGTCTTCAAAAACAGTGTGCATCAGCAGTTATGCTTGGTTGTTTTGTTTTGTTTTTTTAACTACCGGTATTAAAATTGCTTTATCCAAAACTAGCATCCTAACATATACACTTATAGGACATTTTGAAGAACTGTAGCCTACCCAAATAACCTCTCACTACTCCATCTCTTCAGCTTCTAGGAAACAGCTTTAGTGAAATTACTAAAGGCAAAAAAATTCTGGTAGTTAATCCAAACTACAGTATAGTTGTTACTGTGTGCTTTCAAGGCATTTCCAACTTATAGAGACCCTAAGTATGTAGAGAGATCTTGTACTACTTCCTTAGATGCATTTGGACTGGTAGCTCAGATATCAGCGAGGCAGTGAACCTGCTCAACATTTCAGTGTGAAATTTCTAAAACACTGGGTGCTAGCCCAAAGGCATGCCTACAGAGAGCACAAAATGAAAGCGTTCCCCCGCCTCCAAAATACGGATTCACCCCTGCCCATGAAATTTCCCTTCAGTCCTTCAAATTTCTAGCATTGCAGAGAGTAAACACTCTTATGATTACTGTATGCAAAGGGATCTTGTAGAAAGAAAGAAGCTGGTAGCATGAGACATAGTTTTTCATTTCTATGGATATTCTCACACACAGCCTCTTACATAGTTCTGTCTCTGGACTCTCCACTCCACTCCATGCATCTCAGTAAGTAGACTCAAATCTAGGAAAATTCCTACTACCAACTTCTTTCTTTCAGTTAGTCTCAAAGATTCTACAAGTTCTCTCCACGTACTGGTTTTACAGACTAATACGGCTATTTCTTTGAATTCTACCTTAAAGATGCATCTCTTCCGGCAGGCCTTCCCAGACAGTGTTTAACATCTCCCGTCTCCAAACTCAAGATCTAGAATTTTCCAGCTTCTCTCCCTATGATCCTCAGCCCTACCCATATAGCTCAAGAATTTTTAGGTTTTCACATTGTTTCGTACTATGTTCCATGTTTTTAATTTATTCCTAATTTAATCTTATTTTAAGGGGAGGGAGGTTGGGATGGGATTGATTTATTTTAACTTTTGTTGTTTTAATTTGTTGTACCCTGCCCCGATTGCTTGTTCAGAAGAGCGGGTTATAAATAAAAAATATTATTATTATTACCACTGTGGAAAGTGACCCTAAGGTTAACCTATCATGGGGTTTTCATGGCAGTATTTGTTCAGAGTGGGTTTGACATTGCCTTCCTCTGAGGCTGAGAAAGTGTGACTTGCCCAAGCTTTTCATGGCAGTGTGGGAATTCAAACCCAGGTTGTCAGAACTATAGTCCAGTGCTCAAGCCACTACACCACACTTGCTTTCCCAGACTATAGTACAAGCCCCTAAAATGTTTCCTAATCAAGCACATACTTGCTGTCTTTTAAAATGTTTTCAACATTCATGTTTGCAAAGAAAATCATGGAAACTGTACTAACAAAAAGCTGAAAACACAGCTAAGTACTGAGGTTTTGAGATGGTTCATGTTTTAAAGGTTGGCATAGAGGCATTCATTGCAAATTTAGAAACAAGCTCCTCCATTAATATTGCTAAAAAGGCCTAAGGAAGCATATTGGCAACCTTGCCTTATATGAGGTTAATTGCAAAGATATTTGTTACTTCAAGCATACTAAGTCACACTGCTCTCAGTGCACAGAATAATTGTGTGTTTGATTGAAATGTGATGGAAAAGTTTGAATGGAATTCAGTGATTTATGGCTGGTACCTGGTAGAGTTTAGGTTGGTAAAATTACTTCAGTTATTTGAAATCAGAGGAGTACATCATAATTGCTTGATCTTGATCAAATTTTAAATAAATTACAGTGTATAACAACCGAAAATCAATTTCACATAATGTCCCCTTTACCCAATCTATAAATCTTGATTTCATTATGATCTTCTATTAAAAAATTGATTTGTAACACATTTATTATGAATGTTTACATTATGAAACTTGTGGAAATAACCTGCAAAAACCACAGTCAATTTTAAACTGTTTTAAATTTTTAGCTCAATGTGTGAAAAAAAACTGGGAGTAGCTTGATCCACCTGCAGTTGCCTAGGGCTTCGACATATACTTCTTTCCACTGCCACATCTGAATTTAGAAACATATGAGATAAAAAATACATGAAAGAAACCTTGACTAGATGCATAGTGCATTTTTCTCATTCTAAATTTCAAGAGTTTCCACATGCCTAGAAACAGGAGAACGGCATGCAGAAAAGATAGGCATATTTGGATCTCACTTTATTTGAATCCTGACATATTTTTAGTCTAGTCTAAATAGGTCTAGTACCCAGCACCCAGTACACATAAAACAGTTTCCACAAGCACAAACTAACTTTACAGCCCCTCCTGTTGCCACGTATGCCCCCAGACCTCTAAAAAAGCCTTGTCTGGAGGGCTCTCTGGAGCAGATATTTTTGGCAATGAATTAAGCTCGAGGGGCGGATAAGGAGCTGAAAATTCCAACACTTTTGCAAGTGTTACATTGAATTTAAACCTAGTGTGTGATTTTATGGAAAGAAATATCTGTGTCTAGATCACAGTGCAAAAGAAGCTAAATATGCCAAAACCATGAAAGGAAACAGACTTTTGCATTTAGAAAAAGGTCATGCAGGTAAAATGGAAAAGACATATCACTTGGAAATGGAGAGGCATAGTCACACACACCTTTTAGATTTTAGGAGAGCTGATTTCAGTAAATTTAGGGAAATACTGGGGGTGATCCCATGGTCAGGAATATTAAAAGAACAATTCAGCGCCTTCTTTACCTCAGTCTTCTCACAAAAGGAAAATGGTGTGCAAACTGAGGAAAATGGAGCAGAGGACACAACAGGGGAAACGCAGCATAGAATAAGTAAAGAGGTAGTACAGGGATACTTTGTTAATCTAAATGAATTTAAGTCTCCAGAACCAGATGAACTACATCCAAGGCAAATGTAAGCTCAGAGCCATTGGCAATAGGACTCAGGGAGAACAGGAGAAGTCCCAGCAGACTGAAGGAGGGCAAATGTTGTCCCCATCTTCAAAAGGGGGGAGGGGGAAGAGGATCCTTACAATTATCATCCAGTTAGTCTGACATCAATGCCAGGAAATATTCTAGACTAGATCATTAAACAGAGTCTGTGAACATTTAGAAGTCAATGCCATAATCACAAAACATCAACATGGGTTTCTGAAAAACAACTCATGCCAGACTAATCTGATCTCATTTATTGATAAAAAATACCAGCTTGTTAGATCGAGGGAACGCTGCAGATACTGTATTGCATATCTTCATTACAGTAAGGCCTTCAATAACTTCCCCCATGACATTCTTGCAAACAAGTTAGTAAAATACGGGTTAGACAATGCAACTGTTAAATAGATGTATAATTGATTGACCAGCCAAAGCAAAAGGGTGATCAGCAATGACTCCTCTTCATCTTGGAGAGAAGTGATCAGTGAGATGCCACAGGGTTCTGTCCTAGGCCCAGTACTACTCATCTTTATCAATGATGAAATAAGGGGCATGTTTATCAAATTTACAGATGAAACCAAATTAGGAAGAATAGCTAATACCCCAGAGGAGGACAAGATCAAATTTCAAAATGACCTTAATGGATTGGAAAGCTGGGCCAAAGCTAACAAAATGAATTTCAACACAAAGTAATGTAAGGCACTGCACTTAGGGCAAAAAAATAAAATAAAATAAATAAAAATGCATAGATACAGGACAGGGGACGCTTGGCTTAACAAGACTACACGTGAAAAGGATCTAGGAGTCTTAGTAGATCAGAAGTTGAACATAAGTCAACAGTGTGATGCAGGAGTTTAAAAGGCCAGTGCAGTTCTAGACTGCATCAATAGAAGTTTAGTTTCTAGATCAGGCCTGCACAACATGGCCTGGGGGATGCATATGGCCCGCGAAAGGATTTTGGGCAGCCCATGAAGATGTGGAACAACTTCAAGGCTCCTCTGCTGCTCAGAATTCTACTGAGGAGAGCAACATGTGGAAGAGGAGGAAGGGCAAATGCTTGTCCTGCAAGGCTCCTCCACTGCTCTGCTTTCTCCTGAGGAGAGGGGCATGTGAAACAGGAAGACAGGCAACTGCTAGCCCTGCAAGGCTTCTCCCAGAGAGAGGGCTGGAAGAGGATGAGGATGGAATAAATATTAATAATTTGTATTTTAATTACTAATGATTACTATTAATTAATTAATATTTAATTAAACTGTGGACCACAAACCCCTAGACATGTCAATCACTTCCTCTCAACCAAGGGTCACACAGTATATATACCCCACTTACTTCCTTGCCAGCTTCCACTGAAGATGCTAGCCACAGATGCTGGTGAAATGTCAGGAATAAACTCTTCCAGAACACAACCACATAGCTCCAAAACTGCACAAAAAACCATGGATGCTGGTTGTGAATCTCCCAAATTCTAGTTTTGGCCCCATGGCACCACAAAGTGCCCATCTGTACCAGGCTGAAATCATGCTTTGTTACAAAAGCTGCTTTCTGTCTATGGAATATACTATGAAGAAAATGATGTCCCAAACAGGATTTTAAATCCCATTTTCTATAATAAATTTGTGACAAGAAATCATCTGTATTTCTCCAGTAACAAAATATATGGATGGCCTCTTCCAAACAACAGCAACAGCAACAACAACAACAACCCAGTTTATCTAGCTATACAGAAAATAACATGATCTGTGTGTATGTGTAGCTTCAAGTCACCTGTTGACTTATGGTGATGTGGTGGATTTCATAGGGCTTACTTATATTTAGACATGGTTTTAACAGTTGCTGCCCCTGAAATTATAACCCACAGCACCTGGGATCCATTAGTGATCTCCCATTCAAGTACTAACCAGAGCTGATCCTGCCTAGCTTCCAAGAGCAGATAGGATCTGGTGCCTTTGGGGCATTTAGGTACCATTTATCAAGTCTATAACTCTAACTGCTAGGCTTGGGTGTGCACCCTCTTGGGTGTACAAGGGAAGCCTTCAATTACTTAAATACTTCTAAATTTTTCATAATTTTCCTATACTAATAAAAGAATAGAGATCCACCATGGTATAGTGATTTGGGGGTTGGACTAGGCCATTTGGAGACCAGGATATGAATCCATGCTCCGCCATGGAAACCCATTTGGTGACCTTGGGCAAGTCACACTCTCCCAGACTCAGAGGAAGGCAAGGGAAAACCTCCTGTGAACAAATTCTGCCTGTGATAGGTGTGCCTTAGGTAATCCATAAGTCAAATAAAAAGCTGCTTGTTTGGCAGAGAGAGAGAGAGAGAGAGAGAAATTACAATCCATCCACAACACCAAAATGTATTGTTTTCAAAATAAAACATAGGAATAAAATTTGTATGAGAAGTGTGATGTGTGTGATATGAGCAGAGTGCTAATATACTGTTGTACAAATTGTTCTGTTTTAGTTGTACGGTTGTACAAATTGGTCTGGCAGCAGTTTGTGCCAGAAAGAATGATTTGAGAAGCAACTAACTCTAAAGTTCCTTCATGCATCATGCTGACAGATTAAATCTGCTCCTTGGTATTCCGTACCTTCATGTGCTCTATCACAAGAACTCACCACATAATTCCACATGCACTGTTATTCTGAATGTTTATGTTTCTTTTTACATGATGCAATAATTTAGTATAGTTTTAAACGAAAATGCTAGATATGGTAAAAAAGAAGAAAGATTTGTTTTCCAAATGACTCCTATATTCTGACAGTATAGATACTTGCAACTTTTCTTTGACCTTATCACCATTACCCTTGCTTAGCATTTACTTAGATAGGTAACATTATTATCAGTGCATCAAATGGAGAGAAATAAAGTTGCCAGACAACTGCATTCATTAAAAGCCTTATGCCTCCTTCCCCAGCCTGGTACCCTTCAGATGTATAGGACTACAACTCCCATCATCAATGGTCAGCATAGCCACATGGAGGGAGCTTGGACTACTGGAATCTAATGGCAACTAAGCATGCATTTTCAATTATCCATTATGCATGCTTTCTTTTGTCCAGTAGACATGTTTTCTATTACTCAGGTCAAGAAAAAACTGCCTTTTTAGCACAGAGGTGGGCAATGTTTAGCCATCCAGATGTTTTCTGGACTGCAACTATCATATTTCTTTATCTTTGCCCATGCCAGCTAAGTCTTATGAGAGATTCAGTCACATCTAGAGGTCACACTTGCTTAATCCTGTTTTGGAGATTTCTCTAAAAAGGGTTTTTTCCTCCAGTTCATGTTTGGGTTCTTGCTTCCTTTACTTGAATTGACTTGTAATCAAAAACAGGCTGCTGCATCTTGCGATCATGCAACAATAATAGCCAAATAGCCAGAATATACTATACCAGCATAACATGACACACACTCACACCCAACACACATCTGCACAGAGACACATATCGTGTTAGTAACTATTTCTCCACAAGATGCTCCTACATTGAAAAAAATATATATGTGCAAATACCATAACCACATAGGTGAAGGCATCTAGTAGGAAAAAAAGACCTATGCCATCTGCATGCTTTCTTTTGTGGGAATGCATTGACTTAGTGGTTAAAATGCCAGTTCTGATTATTGTAAGGTCAGAAGGTTGGCAGTTCAAGGCCTGAATGCCGCATGATGGGATAAGCTCCTGTCACTGGTCCAAGATTCTGCCAACCTAGCAGTTCAAAAGCATGCAAATGCCAGTTGATGGGAAGGTAACAGCGTTCAGTGCAGTCATGCTGGCCACATAACCACTGGAGTAGTCTTCTGACAACACAGGCTCTTTGACTTAGTACCAAAGATGAGCACTGCCCCCTACAGTCAAGAGACTACCTTTACCTTTATGCTTTCTCCTAATGGACTGATGAAGTAAGAAAACTATCTTATGACCCTAGTCTATATGGTTTCCATATTTGAACACCTATTGCATGTGCAAGAGTAAACAATTCCTAAGTCTACCAAGAAAATATATAAAGACATTCAAGCCTCATTGATTCTTGAGTGGTATAGCTCCAAGGATATAGGGAGGGACTGAGAGGATTTTTAAGGAAACTGAACTGTAGAGGGCTACTGGTTTATGATTTTACCAGTAAGTACAGCCTGTCTTATATTTAATTTCTATAATAGGTCACTTGTACAATAATGTACTACAATGGCTTTTTTTACCTAGATGAAGTTAATGTCTCCCTTATTTTGCCATTTATATTGCACCCCACTTTTTTTGGAACAAAAAGCCTGGCAATTCCCCCAAGATTAGGCTTTTTTTATAGAATATATAAATTTGTTTAAACTGTTACAAAACATTAAATCTCTCTGCATGGTGCACTGCTGTCTCTGCCATGCTCAACACAAGGCGCACATTCCCCAGATCTCTAGAACACTAACTAGGTCTAATATCCAGTTTAGATGTGGCTTTCACAGTCTAAGGTTTAGTAAGCAAAGATATTTTTCTCCAGAGGAATACTCAAAAGAATCTGCAGTAGTACCCTAATAAACCTCTACATAGGAACAACCTGGAACCAAGAAAGATTGTACGATGTGGCCTTACTGGCAAGAAAATATAGTAGTTATGTAATTATTCTCAATCTCCAATTTAAAAACCTATTAGAATAGAAGATGGCCATAACAGAAGTCAGAATAAGGCATGAAGGCAAAAGCCTTAAGCTTGTACCTGCCTGATTTTCTCCAAATTTGAAGAAACCAGGTCATTTTATAAGATGCATTGCTAGGCTATGAAAAAATGCATAGACATCTGTGAAAACAGATTTGTATTAAATATCCTTTATTTTCTGAAGGTCAGAGGAAGAACACTGAGAAAGTTTTTTAGGGTATGTGCAAAGGAGATGCCAGAGAAAAACAGGTGTCCAAACTTTAAAGGTCCATGGTCTTCCCTTTGGGTATTATCACACGGGAGGAACCTCTCTCAATTTCAAAAGAAATGAAAGTGGGGCCAGTTCAGAATTGAGTGAATTCACCAGTTCAGCTAATTTACGTGATTGCGCATTGATGCTGCATCATGTTTGGAACTGCCCAAAATTTCCTCCCAGTGCCCAGAATTGCATGTGATACTTTCTCACACAATAATGTGAAACCCCACGATTGTGTTTGGAAGGACTTCCCTTTGCCTGAAAATGTGTGTGATCAGCTTTCACGCAATAACGTGAAACCCCATGATTGCATTCAGATTGCCACTGGATTATACTTCCAATTCCTATCATGTGATAAACTCCTTTGAATTGTTCGGTTTAAAAAGAAAAATCCACCACAGTCAGGAATATATACATTTCCGCACTGTTCATATGACCAGGCCTCAAAATTAGAATTTTAGATTTTCATTCTGTCAAGTGGTCATTCATGTAGCTGGCTACCTCCTGCGGTAATGAGGCTTTATCTGTTTAAAAATAGCATGTGTCAATTTCTCCTTTTAAACGCTTAAAATTTTCCGTGATAATGGCCACAGTGACACACTCTGGCTGTTCCACAGAATAACACTCTTCAGCAGATCCCTCCGCTAACCATGTAATACACTTTTGATACAGTGTCTTTACGATTCAGAAGTTAAAGCCAACACCATTTCTATTTCCCCCCTCCAATTACACATTCTTTACAAGGCCATGTTCTTTGCCTCTTTCACTAGAAAGACGTTTTTCAATCACAACTGAAAACTCCTAACAAATTTGACAGCCCCGTCTGCTATATACAAGCAAAAGTAGAACTTTCAGTATACCGTCCAAACCATTTTACACACCTTAAATGTAACAACAAGCATCAACAATGTTTGAACGTTAAAACCATCTTGCAAGTGCAAGTAGAAAAGTCCAGATCTCTTTTAAACCATCACAATAAACATCTTCAGAAATGCATTTGCTCTACACTGTTTAAAATCACATTGAATTTAATTAATGCAATATACATCCCTGCTGAACCAAAATTATCTTTATAAAAATAACTGTGGAGTCCATGAAGAGATTTTACTTTTCGGAAACCAAGGGTGGAGGGAGAAAATAATGGGAAAATTATTAAATGTGTGCAAACTTGTCATACTTCTTTTCTTTTTGTAAGAGTGGGACTTTCAAGGGGTTGTTTCAAAATCTTTATGCGGCAATTTTTACATTTTTAATGCCACACACAGAGACATATATACACACACACACACACACATTCTGCCAGATTTCCACTTCCTTGAGCTCTTAATTGATTCCCATGTTGCCTCAATTGTCTTCTCTGAGCCATAGCCTGAACAAGAGCCTAGTCTGGCGTGTCCTCCCAAATAAACCAATTTCAGTCAGTCCTGGAGAGTCTGCTTATTACAATGCAGGGCTCCCTGTGACCAGCAAAATAAGCCATCTGCCATCCGCTTTCCTGCGGACCATTAATTAAGGGCCTTCCCATAGAAAGAAGGGCTAGAAAAGTGAATCAATGGGTAGATAAAGGGAAAAAGCAGGGGAGGGAAAGGGTAAGGCAAGAGGGCTCAGTGATGCTTCGAAGAGCAAAGCTGAGCGAATTGCCTCACCAGCCCAGAGAAATTAGGCCTGCTGCTGCTGTTAAGAGAAGGGGGGAAAGTCCCATCAAACACCATTTTGCCAGCAAGTTCAGGAATTATTCAAGGTGGACTCGGCTGACCCTGGCTCACTAGTGCGCCCACAATGCACAACAAGGAAAGAAAGAAATATACACCAAAACCACCAGGGCTGCATCTGCACTGCAGAAACCATCCAGTTTGATCCCACTTTAACTGCCCATGGCTCAACTGAGTTTATCACACGGGAGGAATTTCTCTCGATTTCGAATGCGGCCAATTTGAATTCATGTAAATTCACTAGCTTAGTGAATTTACATGAATTCCAATTCGGAATGTGTTCAGAGTGACTTCCCATTTCTCAAAAATGATGCCCCCCATTGCCCGAAATTGCGTGAGATACCCTAATACGCGATTACGTGAAACCCCATGATTGCGTCCGGATTGCCATTGCATTATACTCCCCAAATTCCGTCGTATGATAAACTCCAATGCTAGGCATTGAGCCATGGGCAGTTAAAGTGGTATCAAAGCAAATGGTTTGTGCAGGGCAGATGTGGAACGCACTAAAACAAAAGAACAGGACTTGCTTATAGAGAACCATGGGGATGACTTGCCCATAGTGAAACGTTGGGGGAGGGTTGCCCAATGTTGAGCAAGTGTTCCCCCAATCATTCTCTATGGGCAAGCGTAGCCTCCCAATGGGCCAGTGCCACTGTCCTTTCTTTGAGGAGGTCCTGCAGGTGGCGGGGGTCTCTTGGGAGCGTACCTTGGAAGAAGAACGCCTTGCTCCCGTTGTGCAGCCCTTGGACTTGGAGCACTCCGGCCACAGGGGCCTCCCCGAAAGGCAGCTCGCTCAGGACGTCGATCTGCAAGGAAGGGTCCACGCCGAAGCCCCAAGCTGCCAAAACAGAGAAAGAGAAGGGACTCAACCCTACAGGATGGCAAGGACTCCTTCCCGAGTGGAGGAATCAGCCGGTTTGGCAGCGCTTGAACTTGTTGTCTGGCTCACTGCTATGGAATTCTGGGAGTTGGAGTTTGTTGTGGGGCCCGGAGGGCCCCACAACAAACTCCAACTCCCAGAATTCCATAGCAGTGAGCCAGACAACAAGTTCAAGCGCTGCCAAACCGGTTGATTCCTCCACTCTGGATGCAGCATCAAAGCCATGCATGGACCCCCCTCTTCCCTAATTCCTCCTCTTCCTCCTCCTCCTTTACCTGAGCTCAGGCAGCAAAGGAAGCAAAGTAGGGACTCCATGGCTCCTCTCTCCTCTCTCTCCAGCCCCGTCAACAGGAGGATGCCAAGAAAAGGGCTCGCCCGGAGGAGGAGGGAAGGGGCCAGGAAGCAGCCCCCTCCAGGCCCAGGCAGCGCATCCTCCTCCTCCTCCTCCTCCTCCTCCTCCTCCTGCTCAGCCCCAGGAGCCCGGACCTGTCCTCGGAGGAGGAGACAATGGAGGGCGAGGGCACCAAGCCTCCTCCGCAGGGGACCAAGGCGGAGGGGAGACACCCACCTTCTCCCTTTCTCCCTCCCTTCCTTTCTTCCTTTTCTCCTTCCTTTCTTCCTCCCTTCCTTCCTTCTTTCCTCCCTTCCTTTCTCTGTCGCTCTCTGTTTTCCCCTTCCTTCCCTCTTTCCTTCCTTCCTTTATTTGTCTCTTCTTTCCCTCCTCTCTGCCTCTCTCTGCTTTCCCTTCAGGGCCCTTCCCTCCTGCCTTCCTTTCTCTGTCAGTTTTTTTCCCTCCCTCCCTTTATTTATTTCTTCTTTTCTTCTGCTCTGTCTCTTTCAGTTTTCCCTTCAACGTCCCTCCTTCCTTCCTTCCTTTCTTCCTCTCTCTTAGTTTTCCCCTCAGGGCTCTTCTTTCTTTCTTTCCTTCCTTCCTTCCTTCCTTCCTTTCCCTTCCCTTCCCTTCTTTGCTTCCTCTCTGTCCCTCTCAGTTTTTCCTTAAGGGCCCTTCCTTCCTTCCTTTCTCTCAGGTCTCCCCTCAGGACTCTTCCTTCTTTTCTTCCTTCCTTTCTCTCTCTCAGGTCTCCTTCTTCTGTCCTTTCTTCCTTCCTTCCTTCCTCTCTTTCAGGTCTCCCCTCAGGGCTCTTCCTCCCTTCCTTCCTTCCTTCCTTCCTTCCTCCCTTTCTCTCTCTCTCTCTCTTTTCTCCTCCGGGCTCTGCCTCCAAGCCGCCGTTCGGAGAAGAGTAGCAGCTGCTCCTTCTTCTGCTGGTAGTGAGGCTGAGAGTGAGTGAGGCTCCTCCAGGCACTGGCTCCTCCTCGAAAGGTTGGGCCAAGAGGAGGAGGAGGAGGAGGAGGAAGGCCAGGCCCAAGAGGGAGGGAGGGAGGGAGGGAGTAGTCTTCCTTCTCGCCTTCCCTCCTCCACCTCAGCACTACTTCCCTGGGCTGCATCCACACTGGAGAAATAACCCGGTTTGGCCGCGCTTTCACTCTTTGTCTGGCTCAAGGCTATGGAATTCTGGGAGTTGGAGTTTGTTGTGGGCCCGGAGTGGAGCGGAGCTCCGCTCTGGGCCCCACAACATACTCCAACTCCCAGAATTCCATAGCCTTGAGCTCTGTCTTGGATCCCACAACATACTCCAACTCCCAGAATTCCATAGCCTTGAGCTCAGGCCTGGGCCCCACAACATACTCTAACTCCCAGAATTCCCTAGCCTTGAGCCTCCCCAAGAGTAGGAAAGCGAAGCCATTCCAGAGTTTCATCTGTTCCTTATGGGAGCTGTCCAAGGTGCTGAACAGCATCCTCCAAAGAGCTTCAGCCCCTTTAAAATCCGCTCAGAAAGGATTCGCCCTCAAGGAAGACATCAGCCACAACTATGGGCATGCAACGACCCACCCGCCATAATCAAATAATCCAAGAGGAAGGGCTATCAACCTTGAGTTGAACTGTTCGTAATGGAAGGTTGTGTGCCAATGTGTCCTCCTTGCAGTGAGTCCAGTCTGAGTGGATTTTAAAAAGCTATCCAAAGTGCTGAACTTGGGGACAGTGTTCAGCACCTTGGATAGCTCTTCAGCACCCTGGATAGATAGACAATGTTCAGCACCTTGGATAGGATGGATTCACTATCCAATCTGTGGCATCACCACAGGGGTGTTGAGCGCCCCAGATGTGTGTGTGTGTGTGTATATATATATATATATATATATTGTTTTTATTTGATTTTTAAAAAATAATTTTGAATTTTAATTTTTTTTATTTTTTTTAAAAAGTTTTAAAATATTTTTAAATTTTATTTTTTTAATTTATTTTTTTAAAAAATAAATATTTTCTTTAAAGAATAACCTTTTACCAAATTTTAACTTTAACCACATTAAACTATGTATATGTGAATGCATTTATTCTGTGTGCATGACATTGTAATTTAAAGGTCACAACTATCACCATTACATTCAGTGATATACAAGAATTACGACTGATAAGTAAATTAGTACAAAAATATTACTAAGGATTCTGTATGATACGGTATGAGAGGAGATCAATGGGAAGGATGACACCATGAGTTACCGCACCCAGTGACGCCAACCTTAGTGACACCACTGCCACCAGTGTATTGGAATCGTAGCTTCTTTTCTTATAGCACTGCTATTCCACTTTAACTGCTCTGGCTGCCTCATATTGCATTCTGCAATTTGCAGTTGAAGGAGAGGCATTTAGAATTTTCAGCCAGGGAGCCCTTAAGCCTCACTGAACTACAATCCCCAGAATGCAACAGGAAGCAGCCAGAACAGTAAAAGTGGAATACCACCACTATAAGAGAGTAGTGCAGTAATGTGGTGCATCACTGTGCAAACATTTCAATCAACATCCCATACAACATCTGCTTTCTTTTTTGAAGAAACATGGGGGAGTGGGCAGGTAGAAATACTGATGCTTTGTCAAGGAAGAGGGTATTTCTTTTCTGCCATGTGTTGTGTTTTTTAAGATGTAGCAAAATGTTTTGTTTAAGGGACTTGTGTGATCTTTTGGTTGGACTGGTGACTAACTGAGTTCCTGAATGGGACAGCATGGCAATGTTTCCCACCAAAACAAATGCCCACATTCAGAGTGAACTGCGGGCTTGTGTATGCCTTTCACTTACTCAGAAGGGTCAGGGTTTAATGGTACAGCAGTATGCGGTTGATCATTCATTTATTTGGAATGATATTATGGATGGCTCACATGACACTATGCATGTACAATCATAATTGGGACTGTTTCTGTCCTGTCTGAGCACCATGTGATCTGAGGTAGTACATCCTCCTTTCTTTCCAGGCCTGGATGTCTTTTCAGTGTCAAATCCTCCCTTCTTTCCAGGCCTGGATGTCTTTTCAGTGTCAAATCCTCCCTTCTTTCCAGGCCTGGATGTCTTTTCAGTGTCAAATCCTCCCTTCTTTCCAGGACTGGATGCCTTTTCAGTGTCAAAGAGAAGAAAGGGAAAAGTCAGGCATTATTGTTATTTCACTTTTTATCTCACTATCTCTTTCACCCACCAGATTCCCAACCTCTTACAATTTGGTCAGGTCTGTGTGGAAGAGGTACTCCATTAAATTACTGTTTCTCTGTGAGTAAGCTATTACAACCAGCTATTTATATAGACAGTTCTATGTACTGTCATATTGATCTGGGTGTAGATAGATGAAACTGACAAGACTAATCAAAGCAGGCTGTTGATGTACATCGTCTTGCTAGATAACAGCTATTTCTCTGATTAACAGAAGCAAAAAAGGGAAATTGACAAGAAAGGTAGAATCGACCCCTCTGACTTGTATAGATCAATTGGCTACATGCACTCTATCTAAAGACATTTTTTTTCTTTTCTCTTTTGAATAAAGGGCAAGAATGAGGGTATCCCACCAGATTGTCACTTGCCTTATCACAGCATATATACTGATGCTATGTTGGGGCAGCTGGTTGAAAGGAACATTAATACTCATCAGATGTCTTGCAAACAAAAACCCAAAAATCTTGTGAGATTTCAGAATACAGTTATGTCTATTTATACATCCTCCAAAAAGTACTCCTCCACCACCTTATCATGGTGGACTTTGAAGGCCAATGGAATATAAGCTCTGATAGGTATCGCTTGGGATATGACTCCAGACTGTTCATTTGCCATCCAGGGTTCATTTGCCATCAGGTGACAGAGATTTGTCACCTGAACAATGGCCGCTATGTGACCAATTGATTGTGGCAACTTTGTCTTAGTGAGTGATATATGCTGTAGTGTGGTATTCTGTTTTCTGATGGCTGTCTTTTATATTATATTATATTATATTATATTGAGGTGAAGTCTTGATATGGTTATTCTCTAGTTGATGTATGAAAGAATTAGGGACAATATAAAATCACTTAACCCACAAAATGCAGTAAAACAATACAATACAAAGCAATGATTATAATACAGAAAGAAAAACTACAGATACATGTGCACCTAAGAGGAATCTTTGCAATTTCAAAGAATGAAACAGGATACTCCTGGAGTTTTCTTGGCCAAATTTATTCAGAGGAGGTTTGGCAATACCTTCGTTGTATGCTGAGAAAATGTGACTTGTCCAGTGTCACCCAGTGGTTTTTTGTGGTTGAGCAGGGATACAACACTTTAACATTCAAACCATTATTTAACATTCGAAACAGCATAATAGAGGGTAACAATATAAGTATTGTGGAGTCGAAGGCTTTCATGACCGGCATCCATAGCTTTCGGGCTATGCGGCCATGTTCTAGAAGAGTTCCTTTCTGACGTTTTGTCAGCATCTGTGGCTGGCATCTTCAGAGAAAAAGAAAGAGATGCTGGCAAAACATCAGAAGGGAACTCTTCTAGAACGTGGCCACATAGCCCGAAAGCACCACAAAAAAAATATAAGCATTGAAAGAATAAAATGGTATTTGCCTGGAAAGTCAGTACAATTGGCGCCAGAAAACTTCTCCAGACAAGGCACCTCATAAATGAGAGACCACTGATAAGAAGGTCTATATTTTTGTGGCTATCTGATGTATCACAACTTTCAGAACACTCAGTGATCTTCTTAGCACATGAAAATAAATATTTGAAGCCTTTTAAAGTAAAAGGAAACACACTGTAGACATTGAAATAACCCCTGAAGTTAATATGTATGTCAAAATTGTACTGACACTTTAAAGTGGGTTCCATCAAATCTCTCTTTACTGCTAGATGGTGTGATATGGCCACATCAAGCAGCAAATGTCACAAAAGAACAGTACAGAATTGTAATGGTTTAATGTATCATGTTTGTATGTTTGTTGCGAGAATGACACACTGGTGCCAGAGAGATTTTCTAGTTTGGATGCCAAAATAACTTGGCTGACTTTGGGCATTCATACAACATGTTGTTGTATGTGCCTTCAAATCATTTCTGACTTATGGTAACCCTAAGGCAAACCTATCATGGGGTTTTCTTGGCAGGATTTATTCAGAGAGGGGATTGCCTTTCTCTACCTTTGAGGCTGTGAGAGTGTGACTTGTCCAAAGTCACAAGTGGATTTTCATGGCCAAGCAGCAAGTCTCCCAGTGTCCTAGTCGGGAGGGACCATTTTCTGTTTTGTCTCAGCAGGAAATGCAGCCTTAGGCAGCAAAATGTCATGGTCCAGCTGTGGTTTTTATCTGCTGTAAAAAAAACAATCCACCCTTCTCTTATTGCTGTCCATTGTTCCTTCAGAGCCTTGATTTAAAAAACAAAATCCCATAAATGTAATCTGTAAGAATATGATCGCCTGTAAATGTTCTAGACTGGAATAAGAGAGAATTAGAGTTGTCTCTTCACATTTACTGAGATTAGGAGACCAGGACTCCTGTGAAAGTGGGAAACCTGCCCCAAAAACCTCACTTTTTCACCTCAGAGAACACCTCTGCAGGAATCTCTAGATCCTCCAGCACAACTCTATGGCCAACTTCCAACAGAAGATAGAATTGTGCAGGAAGACCTACAAATACCTCAAGAAGTGTTTTCTCTAAGAATCTTTACATCCTGAGCACGATTCTATGTTCAACTTCCAGCAGAGTCATGCTGCAGGACCTAGAGATTCCTAGAAAGAACATATTAATCAAATCCACAAATCCACGCTCCCTAACCCTAGCACGCTTACATCGTCACTTTAATGCTTTTAGACGGCATGCATAAGCATGCCGAAGCAACTGCACAGCTTCTAGATGGAACTGCGCAGTTGTGGCAAACTGCACCTTTTTTCTTAATTGCGCTACAACTGTGGCGCAAAAAAGGAGCAGGGTTTGCCAGCTCCTTTTTTGCTGTGCAGCTTCACCGCAGCGTCGAGCTGCTGTGGTGAAGCTGTGCAGCAAAAAAAGGTGGCGACAGACCACCCTTTTTGGGCAATCTGTATCACTCCATAGTTTCCTTTGTGATATGTGAATAACACTACTTCCAAACTGGCTGGTTTTATGGCAACAGCATCTAATAACACAGCTTTAAAAATTCTCTGAACACTATGAATTCATCTGAACTGTTAAGAAACCAAAGAAATCCTGTTTTTAAAGCCAATATCAATATATAGTATTAAATCAAGCAATAAAAACTCAGAAATTTTATTTATAAGTAAGAAATTCTAGTGATGTTTACAAAGTGACCAAGGTTATCACATTTACTTCTTGATGCTGAAAGAAATATTAAGCATGTGATACTTGAAATGGAAAAGCTTGCTACAGAAGAGGTGAAGAAACTGTAGTCTATGGGCTGAATGAAGTACAAGTCCTTATTCTCACCACCCTCTGGATCACCCACCAAAAGTTTTAGGCCCCAAATCACCCCAAACACCAGAAAATTCCCCCATAGGTGGTAGTTTTTCTCTATATCCCATGACCGCACTCCCCAAAAGAAAGCTTGGCCAAAAATCAGCTGAAACTACTAATTTATACTTAACAGATGAAAATGTGGGGACTGCTGCTAACCCTAATGGCACTGCCCAGGCGCCTATTAGTGACCATCTGTATTGGGCCTATGTGATCAGATGAGGTCAAACAACACTTCCTGATCGAGACTTAAGTATGATCAGTAAAACGATGTATATTTATAATTATTTCAGAGGGCTGATGAAGTGGAGGATAGTGTTTTAAATTCTGACTTGGAAAACCCAACATCAAATCCCTGTGTCACCATTAAATTCTCAGAATGACCTTGAGGCAGTGGCTCTCTTTCTCTTAATCTATCTCACAGGGAATGTCTTAAAGATAAAATTAGGAAGGAATGAAGTACACTGCTTTGAATTCCTTGGAGGAGAAAGTGGCTTTGAGGAGATGTGGGCTTTAAGTACAATAAATAAACAAATAATAAGTTGTCTTGATGGGAAAATGTATCTGGAGAAATCTTGATGCAAAACAAGTTGTTTCCAAAACTGGAGGTTAGTTCTCATTTTTAATTGCATTTTCTCCCAGAATATGAATAAAAAATGACAAATGACAATCCTTCAAGGTCACTGGATTTCTTAATATCAAATTGAAATGTACTCTTAAAACAAACAGATGATGACATCCACTGCATTAGACAAAACCAGGCTGCCTTTCTGCATCTTAACTCCAGTCTATTTATTTTTAAAGAAAACCATGAATATTTTATTTGATGTAGTTTTAGAGATGTCTTGCTTACCCAGAATCTGGATACTTCAAGTAACTTTAAGTAATACAAATCACTGACCTACTTACAAAACAAAACACTAAAGCTCTTTATCTGTTTTTTAGAGTTTTATATAGAACTTTCAAAGTGTATTTCTAGTGTTTCAGTGCAACTTTCTGTTGGGAAACATATAAAGTACAGCAATGTGTAGTTAGTTTTCAGACCAAACAAAAGACAAGTTCCATTGTCACAGACACACACACAAAAACACATAACTTTTTAGCTTTTGTGTCAATTTGATGCTTTAATGTGAATATTTACTGGTCAAAGGGAGGAATCATCCAGGTGCAATAAACCCAGGGAACCTTTAGCCTCTTCTATGTTCAGTCTAGATCCTTCATGACAGACTACAATCACATGTGAAAATTATTTCTTTCCCAATGAAGACAAGTACAAATAAAGTGGAGCCACCAAACTATTTTTACATTTTCCTTGTATCACCATCTTAAAAGGAGCAAAACCCAGAAGTCGTTGTCTTTTTCTTGATGAGCCCTGAAAGATTTATCATCTGTTCTAAACATGTATACTGTACTTGGAAAAAGGCCTGCTGACTTAAATCCCTCTTAAGACTTTTGTGGGTCTGTTTCTTATTTGTTTATCTATTTTGTGTTCCCATGGTATCTAACATACTTGGTGCCAGATCAACACCACTTCTCTGCTACCATCTCCCACGACCCAAATAATCCTTTAGTTAACCTCCAATTTGCAATCATTCCACCATACCATTTAAAAACACATTTCCTAGCTTATGTCTCATACCAAGTAATACTGAACATCTTTTTTAAGTGTAACAGTATTCTGTAACTTTAATGAGGTTGATTAGGAAATTAGCCACATTTAACTCAGCAGGAAATTGTACTCATACATGTCAAATGCTAATAGAATGGATTTCTAGCATATGAGACATAGAACAAGCAATGAGACATAGAACAAGCACAATAATGAGCTAGTTCTTAGAAACAGCATGTGAGGAGTATCTGCACTGTTATATTGAAGAAAAAGCAACTTGTTTTCTGCTGCTTCAGAGACTAGAACATAGAGCGATGGATTCAAACTACAGGAAAAGAGATTTCAAGTAAACGCTAGGAAGAATTTCCTGTCTAAGAGTTGTTTGACAGTGGCATATGCTACCTTGGAGTGTGATGGAGCCTCCTTCTTTACAAGTTTTTAAACCGATGCTGGATGGCCACCTGTCAGGAGTGCTTTGATTGTGTTCCTCCATGGCAGGAGGTTAGACTGGGTGGCCCTTGTGATCTCTTCCACCAATGCTAGTGATTCTAGGTTGCTATGGGGCCTGTTTCAGGCAATCACAGTCTGCTATCAGTCCAATCATATTAAATCCAAATCAGAATTTAATAGGGAAAATTGTTATTTTAAGTAATGGAAAATCATAGAATCATAGAATCATAGAATCATAGAGTTGGAAGAGACCACAAGGGCCATCCAGTCCAACCCCCTGCCATGCAGGAACTCCCAGTCAAAGCATCCCCGACAGATGGCTATCCAGCCTCTGCTTAAAGACCTCCAAGGATGGAGACTCTACCACACTCCGAGGGAGTGTGTTCCACCGTCGAACAGCCCTTACTGTCAGGAAGTTCCTCCTAATGTTGAGGTGGAATCTCTTTTCCTGCAGCTTGCATCCATTGCTCCGCGTTCTGGTCTCTGGAGCAGCAGAAAACAAGCCTGCTCCCTCCTCAATATGACATCCCTTCAAATATTTGAACAGGGCTATCATATCACCTCTTAACCTTCTCTTCTCCAGGCTAAACATCCCCAGCTCTCTAAGTCGTTCCTCATAGGGCATGGTTTCCAGACCCTTCACCATCTTAGTTGCCCTCCTTTGGACCCGCTCCAGTTTCTCCACATCCTTTTTGAATTGTGGTGCCCAGAACTGGACACAGTATTCCAGGTGGGGCCTCACCAAAGCAGAATAGAGAGGCACTATTACTTCCTTTGATCTAGACACTATACTTCTATTGATGCAACCTAAAATAGCATTGGCCTTTTTAGCTGCTGCATCACACTGCTGACTCATGTTCAACTTATGGTCTACTTGGACTCCTAGATCCCTTTCACACATAGTTTCATTCAGCCAGATGTCCCCCATCCTATATCTGTGCATTTCATTTTTCCTCCCTAGGTGCAGAACCTTACATTTCTCCGCATTGAATTTCATTTTGTTAGCGTTGGCCCAGCTTTCTAGTCTATTCAGGTCATTCTGAATTTCAATCCTGTCTTCTGGAGTATTGGCTACTCCTCCTAATTTGGTGTCATCTGCAAATTTGATAAGTATGCCCCCAATTCTGTCATCCAAGTCATTAATAAAGATATTGAATAGCACTGGGCCCAGGACAGAACCCTGTGGGACCCCACTGGTCACTTCTTTCCAGGATGAAAGGGAGCCATTGTTGAGCACCCTTTGAGTTCGGTCAGTCAACCAGTTACAAATCCATGTAATGGTTACCTTGTCTAGCCCACATTTTACGAGCTTGTTTGCAAGAATGTCATGGGGAACCTTGTCAAAGGCCTTACTGAAATCAAGATATACTATATCCACAGCATTCCCTTCATCTACCAAACTGGTAATTTTATCAAAAAAAGAGATCAGATTTGTCTGGCAAGACTTGTTTCTCTGAAACCCATGTTGGCTTTTTGTGATTATGGCATTGGCCTCTAAATGTTCACAGACTCTCTGCTTAATGATCTGCTCTAGAATCTTTCCTGGAATTGATGTCAGACTAACTGGACGATAATTGTTGGGATCCTCTTTTTTCCCCTTTTTGAAGATGGGCACAACGTTTGCCCTCCTCCAGTCTGCTGGGACTTCTCCTGTTCTCCAGGAGTTCTCAAAGATTATTGCCAATGGTTCCGATATTACATTCGCCAGTTCTTTTAATACTCTGGGATGTAGTTCATCTGGTCCTGGAGATTTATATTCATTTAGGTTAACCAGGTATTCCTGTACTATCTCTTTACTTATTCTGTGCTGAGATTCCCCTATTCTGTCTTCTGCTCCATTATCCTTAGGTTGACCACCCTTTGCCTTTTCTGAGAAGACTGAAGCAAAGAAGGTGTTGAGTAATTCTGCCTTTTCTCTGTCCCCTGTTAGCATTTTGCCATCTTCTGCACGCAGTGGCCCTACTGTTTCCTTCTTCTTCCTTTTGCTTCGGACATACCCAAAAAAGCCCTTTTTGTTGTTCTTAACCTCTCTAGCCAGCCTGAGTTCATTCTGTGCTTTAGCTTTTCTGACTTTACCCCTACATGTGCTGGCTATTTGTTTGAATTCCTCTTTCGTGATTTCCCCATTTTTCCATTTCTTATACATGTTCTGTTTAAGGCTTATCTCAGTTGAAAGTTCCTTAGTCATCCATCCTGGCTTCTTGAGACACCTCCCATTTTTCTTCCTCATTGGAACTGTTTGAAATTGCGCCTTCAGTATCTCCTTTTTGAGAAACTCCCATCCGTCTTGAACTCCCTTCTCTTTTAGTTTTCTTGACCATGGGATCTCCCCCAGTATTTCTCTAAGTTTATTGAAATCAGCTCTCCTAAAGTCTAGAATGCGTGTCTGACTATGCCTGGCTTCCCCTTTCCGCTGTATAACAAACTCCAGGAGAACATGGTCGCTTCCCCCTAAGGATCCAACCACTTGCACCCCATTGACTAGGTCATCCCTGTTGGTTAAGATCAGATCTAAAATAGTTGATCCCCTTGTTGTCTCTTCCACCTTTTGGACAATGAAATTGTCTTCCAGGCAAGTGAGGAATTTGCTAGACCTTGAGGATTTGGCTGAGTTTGACTTCCAGCAAATATCCGGATAGTTGAAGTCCCCCATCACTACTACATCTCTCCTTTCTGAGTGTGTGCTCATCTGTTCTAGAAAGGCATCATCCAATTCCTCTGCCTGAGTCGGGGGTCTGTAGTAGACTCCCACAGTAACATCCCTGTTGTTTCCCTCTCCTTTAATGTTTATCCAGATGCTCTCCACCTGGCTTCCAGTATTGACTTCCTGGATCTCTTCACTGGTGTAAATATCCCTGACATATAATGCTATTCCTCCTCCTTTCCTGTTTGGCCTGTTTCTCTTAAAAAGGTTATATCCCTCTATTTCTACATTCCAGTCATGAGACTCATCCCACCAGGTTTCAGTGATGCCTATTATATCATATTTGCTCTGTTGTGCTAGGAGTTCGAGTTCATCCTGTTTATTTCCCATACTCTGTGCATTAGTGTAGAGACATCTAAGAACATGTGTTCCCTTTACTTGCTGCCTGTGCAAATTTTTTTGCTTCCCACTGTTGGGTCCTTGCACTGTTTGCCTTGTTCCCTCTATGTCAGTTTGATTATTTTCTCCAGCCCTTTTGCCTTCCAAAATAATGTCTCCCTCCCCCATATAACTCAGTTTAAAGCCCTCCTGATCAGATTTTTGAGACTTTTGGCAAAAATGTTTTTGCCAACTGGTGTGAGATGCAGCCCATCCCTTGCCAGAAGTCCCTCCTCATGGAACCGCAGCCCATGATCCAAGAATCCAAACTGTTCTTGGCGGCACCATCTACGGAGCCAGTTATTCACCTCTGCTATTTTCTTCTCCCTTCCTGGACCATGCCTTTCTACTGGGAGAAGAGATGATATGACAACCTGTGCATCCATCTCTTTCAGCTTCCTTCCTAGAGCCTCATAATCCCTTATGATATTCTGAAGGCTGTGCCTTGCAGTATCATTGGTTCCCACATGAACCAGAAGAAAGGGGTGTTGATCAGTAGGCTTGACAAGTCTTGTCAGCCTCTCAGTTACATGATGGATCTTTGCCCCAGGGAGACAACACACCTCCCGAGACATCTTGTCAGGCCCACAAACCACTGCTTCTGTACCCCTCAGCAAGGAGTCCCCCACAACCACCACACGCCTCCTCCGAGGCTTAGCAGCGGCTGTTCCCTTTCGTGGTACTCTCAGTCTCCCCTGCTCTGTCCCTGATGTCTGTCCCTGCTGCTTTTCCTCATCATCTCTGATAACAGAGAGAGATTCAAAGTGATTCTGTAGCTGCAAGCTCACAGAACGAACCGTGGTTTCCCTACTTCTGCGTGTAACTTTCCTCCAACCATCTCCTTCTTTTGTGTGTGAAGTGACCTCTTCTTCCTCAGCAACTTTCTCTGTGTGTTTCCTGTCCAGGACCATCTGGTCCTTTCTGTTCAAGAGAACCTCCTGCTCTCTGTGATGCTGAAGTGTTGACACCTGGGCCTCCAACTGCTGAACTCTTCCTTCTAAGAGGGCTACCAACTTGCACTTGGTGCAGGTGAAGTTCCCCACATCTATAGGCAAGAAGACAAACATCCCACAGGTGTTGCAGGTGACTGCTGCAGGTCCCTCAGTGTCCATAGTGAGAAGTCTTAAGGAGGCAATGAAACAAGACTGTGGGCTTCTCCTGTAAAACACCAGTGTAAAAAATCCCTGTGTGGCTGGCCTTTGTCCCCAAGCTCTGTTAGTGAGCTCAATCAACTGGGCCTATAGGTATCTAGAAAGTTCCTGGCTGCTAGCTCCTTCCAGAGGCAAGTCCCTGATTCACTTTCTCTGAATCCCCACAGCCCCTTAAGGGAATAGTGGGAAGAAAAGTATAAATATTGAATGAGTTTGTCCTCACTGTGTTCAGGCTACCTTCTCCTCTGTACTTCCCCCCTGCCTTGGCTATCAAATATAAAAATGAGTATGAAAAGAAAAAATTCGCGCGCCGTTAGGCGCGCGCCTCTCCTAAAATGAGATTTCTCTTTCCTCCTCCCCAATGAACCAATGAAATGGCTCACAAATTCAAATTTTAAGGTCTTACCCAATCAAAAGGCACACAGAGAAGCACAGGTTTACCTTGAGGAAGGTATGGCCAGAAGCCTCTCCTAGCAGTTATATAAAATGAGATTTCTCTTTCCTCCTCCCCAATGAACCAATGAAATGGCTCACAAATTCAAATTTTAAGGTCTTACCCAATCAAAAGGCACACAGAGAAGCACAGGTTTACCTTGAGGAAGGTATGGCCAGAAGCCTCTCCTAGCAGTTATATAAAATGAGATTTCTCTTTCCTCCTCCCCAATGAACCAATGAAATGGCTCACAAATTCAAATTTTAAGGTCTTACCCAATCAAAAGGCACACAGAGAAGCACAGGTTTACCTTGAGGAAGGTATGGCCAGAAGCCTCTCCTAGCAGTTATATAAAATGAGATTTCTCTTTCCTCCTCCCCAATGAACCAATGAAATGGCTCACAAATTCAAATTTTAAGGTCTTACCCAATCAAAAGGCACACAGAGAAGCACAGGTTTACCTTGAGGAAGGTATGGCCAGAAGCCTCTCCTAGCAGTTATATAAAATGAGATTTCTCTTTCCTCCTCCCCAATGAACCAATGAAATGGCTCACAAATTCAAATTTTAAGGTCTTACCCAATCAAAAGGCACACAGAGAAGCACAGGTTTACCTTGAGGAAGGTATGGCCAGAAGCCTCTCCTAGCAGTTATATAAAATGAGATTTCTCTTTCCTCCTCCCCAATGAACCAATGAAATGGCTCACAAATTCAAATTTTAAGGTCTTACCCAATCAAAAGGCACACAGAGAAGCACAGGTTTACCTTGAGGAAGGTATGGCCAGAAGCCTCTCCTAGCAGTTATATAAAATGAGATTTCTCTTTCCTCCTCCCCAATGAACCAATGAAATGGCTCACAAATTCAAATTTTAAGGTCTTACCCAATCAAAAGGCACACAGAGAAGCACAGGTTTACCTTGAGGAAGGTATGGCCAGAAGCCTCTCCTAGCAGTTATATAAAATGAGATTTCTCTTTCCTCCTCCCCAATGAACCAATGAAATGGCTCACAAATTCAAATTTTAAGGTCTTACCCAATCAAAAGGCACACAGAGAAGCACAGGTTTACCTTGAGGAAGGTATGGCCAGAAGCCTCTCCTAGCAGTTATATAAAATGAGATTTCTCTTTCCTCCTCCCCAATGAACCAATGAAATGGCTCACAAATTCAAATTTTAAGGTCTTACCCAATCAAAAGGCACACAGAGAAGCACAGGTTTACCTTGAGGAAGGTATGGCCAGAAGCCTCTCCTAGCAGTTATATAAAATGAGATTTCTCTTTCCTCCTCCCCAATGAACCAATGAAATGGCTCACAAATTCAAATTTTAAGGTCTTACCCAATCAAAAGGCACACAGAGAAGCACAGGTTTACCTTGAGGAAGGTATGGCCAGAAGCCTCTCCTAGCAGTTATATAAAATGAGATTTCTCTTTCCTCCTCCCCAATGAACCAATGAAATGGCTCACAAATTCAAATTTTAAGGTCTTACCCAATCAAAAGGCACACAGAGAAGCACAGGTTTACCTTGAGGAAGGTATGGCCAGAAGCCTCTCCTAGCAGTTATATAAAATGAGATTTCTCTTTCCTCCTCCCCAATGAACCAATGAAATGGCTCACAAATTCAAATTTTAAGGTCTTACCCAATCAAAAGGCACACAGAGAAGCACAGGTTTACCTTGAGGAAGGTATGGCCAGAAGCCTCTCCTAGCAGTTATATAAAATGAGATTTCTCTTTCCTCCTCCCCAATGAACCAATGAAATGGCTCACAAATTCAAATTTTAAGGTCTTACCCAATCAAAAGGCACACAGAGAAGCACAGGTTTACCTTGAGGAAGGTATGGCCAGAAGCCTCTCCTAGCAGTTATATAAAATGAGATTTCTCTTTCCTCCTCCCCAATGAACCAATGAAATGGCTCACAAATTCAAATTTTAAGGTCTTACCCAATCAAAAGGCACACAGAGAAGCACAGGTTTACCTTGAGGAAGGTATGGCCAGAAGCCTCTCCTAGCAGTTATATAAAATGAGATTTCTCTTTCCTCCTCCCCAATGAACCAATGAAATGGCTCACAAATTCAAATTTTAAGGTCTTACCCAATCAAAAGGCACACAGAGAAGCACAGGTTTACCTTGAGGAAGGTATGGCCAGAAGCCTCTCCTAGCAGTTATATAAAATGAGATTTCTCTTTCCTCCTCCCCAATGAACCAATGAAATGGCTCACAAATTCAAATTTTAAGGTCTTACCCAATCAAAAGGCACACAGAGAAGCACAGGTTTACCTTGAGGAAGGTATGGCCAGAAGCCTCTCCTAGCAGTTATATAAAATGAGATTTCTCTTTCCTCCTCCCCAATGAACCAATGAAATGGCTCACAAATTCAAATTTTAAGGTCTTACCCAATCAAAAGGCACACAGAGAAGCACAGGTTTACCTTGAGGAAGGTATGGCCAGAAGCCTCTCCTAGCAGTTATATAAAATGAGATTTCTCTTTCCTCCTCCCCAATGAACCAATGAAATGGCTCACAAATTCAAATTTTAAGGTCTTACCCAATCAAAAGGCACACAGAGAAGCACAGGTTTACCTTGAGGAAGGTATGGCCAGAAGCCTCTCCTAGCAGTTATATAAAATGAGATTTCTCTTTCCTCCTCCCCAATGAACCAATGAAATGGCTCACAAATTCAAATTTTAAGGTCTTACCCAATCAAAAGGCACACAGAGAAGCACAGGTTTACCTTGAGGAAGGTATGGCCAGAAGCCTCTCCTAGCAGTTATATAAAATGAGATTTCTCTTTCCTCCTCCCCAATGAACCAATGAAATGGCTCACAAATTCAAATTTTAAGGTCTTACCCAATCAAAAGGCACACAGAGAAGCACAGGTTTACCTTGAGGAAGGTATGGCCAGAAGCCTCTCCTAGCAGTTATATAAAATGAGATTTCTCTTTCCTCCTCCCCAATGAACCAATGAAATGGCTCACAAATTCAAATTTTAAGGTCTTACCCAATCAAAAGGCACACAGAGAAGCACAGGTTTACCTTGAGGAAGGTATGGCCAGAAGCCTCTCCTAGCAGTTATATAAAATGAGATTTCTCTTTCCTCCTCCCCAATGAACCAATGAAATGGCTCACAAATTCAAATTTTAAGGTCTTACCCAATCAAAAGGCACACAGAGAAGCACAGGTTTACCTTGAGGAAGGTATGGCCAGAAGCCTCTCCTAGCAGTTATATAAAATGAGATTTCTCTTTCCTCCTCCCCAATGAACCAATGAAATGGCTCACAAATTCAAATTTTAAGGTCTTACCCAATCAAAAGGCACACAGAGAAGCACAGGTTTACCTTGAGGAAGGTATGGCCAGAAGCCTCTCCTAGCAGTTATATAAAATGAGATTTCTCTTTCCTCCTCCCCAATGAACCAATGAAATGGCTCACAAATTCAAATTTTAAGGTCTTACCCAATCAAAAGGCACACAGAGAAGCACAGGTTTACCTTGAGGAAGGTATGGCCAGAAGCCTCTCCTAGCAGTTATATAAAATGAGATTTCTCTTTCCTCCTCCCCAATGAACCAATGAAATGGCTCACAAATTCAAATTTTAAGGTCTTACCCAATCAAAAGGCACACAGAGAAGCACAGGTTTACCTTGAGGAAGGTATGGCCAGAAGCCTCTCCTAGCAGTTATATAAAATGAGATTTCTCTTTCCTCCTCCCCAATGAACCAATGAAATGGCTCACAAATTCAAATTTTAAGGTCTTACCCAATCAAAAGGCACACAGAGAAGCACAGGTTTACCTTGAGGAAGGTATGGCCAGAAGCCTCTCCTAGCAGTTATATAAAATGAGATTTCTCTTTCCTCCTCCCCAATGAACCAATGAAATGGCTCACAAATTCAAATTTTAAGGTCTTACCCAATCAAAAGGCACACAGAGAAGCACAGGTTTACCTTGAGGAAGGTATGGCCAGAAGCCTCTCCTAGCAGTTATATAAAATGAGATTTCTCTTTCCTCCTCCCCAATGAACCAATGAAATGGCTCACAAATTCAAATTTTAAGGTCTTACCCAATCAAAAGGCACACAGAGAAGCACAGGTTTACCTTGAGGAAGGTATGGCCAGAAGCCTCTCCTAGCAGTTATATAAAATGAGATTTCTCTTTCCTCCTCCCCAATGAACCAATGAAATGGCTCACAAATTCAAATTTTAAGGTCTTACCCAATCAAAAGGCACACAGAGAAGCACAGGTTTACCTTGAGGAAGGTATGGCCAGAAGCCTCTCCTAGCAGTTATATAAAATGAGATTTCTCTTTCCTCCTCCCCAATGAACCAATGAAATGGCTCACAAATTCAAATTTTAAGGTCTTACCCAATCAAAAGGCACACAGAGAAGCACAGGTTTACCTTGAGGAAGGTATGGCCAGAAGCCTCTCCTAGCAGTTATATAAAATGAGATTTCTCTTTCCTCCTCCCCAATGAACCAATGAAATGGCTCACAAATTCAAATTTTAAGGTCTTACCCAATCAAAAGGCACACAGAGAAGCACAGGTTTACCTTGAGGAAGGTATGGCCAGAAGCCTCTCCTAGCAGTTATATAAAATGAGATTTCTCTTTCCTCCTCCCCAATGAACCAATGAAATGGCTCACAAATTCAAATTTTAAGGTCTTACCCAATCAAAAGGCACACAGAGAAGCACAGGTTTACCTTGAGGAAGGTATGGCCAGAAGCCTCTCCTAGCAGTTATATAAAATGAGATTTCTCTTTCCTCCTCCCCAATGAACCAATGAAATGGCTCACAAATTCAAATTTTAAGGTCTTACCCAATCAAAAGGCACACAGAGAAGCACAGGTTTACCTTGAGGAAGGTATGGCCAGAAGCCTCTCCTAGCAGTTATATAAAATGAGATTTCTCTTTCCTCCTCCCCAATGAACCAATGAAATGGCTCACAAATTCAAATTTTAAGGTCTTACCCAATCAAAAGGCACACAGAGAAGCACAGGTTTACCTTGAGGAAGGTATGGCCAGAAGCCTCTCCTAGCAGTTATATAAAATGAGATTTCTCTTTCCTCCTCCCCAATGAACCAATGAAATGGCTCACAAATTCAAATTTTAAGGTCTTACCCAATCAAAAGGCACACAGAGAAGCACAGGTTTACCTTGAGGAAGGTATGGCCAGAAGCCTCTCCTAGCAGTTATATAAAATGAGATTTCTCTTTCCTCCTCCCCAATGAACCAATGAAATGGCTCACAAATTCAAATTTTAAGGTCTTACCCAATCAAAAGGCACACAGAGAAGCACAGGTTTACCTTGAGGAAGGTATGGCCAGAAGCCTCTCCTAGCAGTTATATAAAATGAGATTTCTCTTTCCTCCTCCCCAATGAACCAATGAAATGGCTCACAAATTCAAATTTTAAGGTCTTACCCAATCAAAAGGCACACAGAGAAGCACAGGTTTACCTTGAGGAAGGTATGGCCAGAAGCCTCTCCTAGCAGTTATATAAAATGAGATTTCTCTTTCCTCCTCCCCAATGAACCAATGAAATGGCTCACAAATTCAAATTTTAAGGTCTTACCCAATCAAAAGGCACACAGAGAAGCACAGGTTTACCTTGAGGAAGGTATGGCCAGAAGCCTCTCCTAGCAGTTATATAAAATGAGATTTCTCTTTCCTCCTCCCCAATGAACCAATGAAATGGCTCACAAATTCAAATTTTAAGGTCTTACCCAATCAAAAGGCACACAGAGAAGCACAGGTTTACCTTGAGGAAGGTATGGCCAGAAGCCTCTCCTAGCAGTTATATAAAATGAGATTTCTCTTTCCTCCTCCCCAATGAACCAATGAAATGGCTCACAAATTCAAATTTTAAGGTCTTACCCAATCAAAAGGCACACAGAGAAGCACAGGTTTACCTTGAGGAAGGTATGGCCAGAAGCCTCTCCTAGCAGTTATATAAAATGAGATTTCTCTTTCCTCCTCCCCAATGAACCAATGAAATGGCTCACAAATTCAAATTTTAAGGTCTTACCCAATCAAAAGGCACACAGAGAAGCACAGGTTTACCTTGAGGAAGGTATGGCCAGAAGCCTCTCCTAGCAGTTATATAAAATGAGATTTCTCTTTCCTCCTCCCCAATGAACCAATGAAATGGCTCACAAATTCAAATTTTAAGGTCTTACCCAATCAAAAGGCACACAGAGAAGCACAGGTTTACCTTGAGGAAGGTATGGCCAGAAGCCTCTCCTAGCAGTTATATAAAATGAGATTTCTCTTTCCTCCTCCCCAATGAACCAATGAAATGGCTCACAAATTCAAATTTTAAGGTCTTACCCAATCAAAAGGCACACAGAGAAGCACAGGTTTACCTTGAGGAAGGTATGGCCAGAAGCCTCTCCTAGCAGTTATATAAAATGAGATTTCTCTTTCCTCCTCCCCAATGAACCAATGAAATGGCTCACAAATTCAAATTTTAAGGTCTTACCCAATCAAAAGGCACACAGAGAAGCACAGGTTTACCTTGAGGAAGGTATGGCCAGAAGCCTCTCCTAGCAGTTATATAAAATGAGATTTCTCTTTCCTCCTCCCCAATGAACCAATGAAATGGCTCACAAATTCAAATTTTAAGGTCTTACCCAATCAAAAGGCACACAGAGAAGCACAGGTTTACCTTGAGGAAGGTATGGCCAGAAGCCTCTCCTAGCAGTTATATAAAATGAGATTTCTCTTTCCTCCTCCCCAATGAACCAATGAAATGGCTCACAAATTCAAATTTTAAGGTCTTACCCAATCAAAAGGCACACAGAGAAGCACAGGTTTACCTTGAGGAAGGTATGGCCAGAAGCCTCTCCTAGCAGTTATATAAAATGAGATTTCTCTTTCCTCCTCCCCAATGAACCAATGAAATGGCTCACAAATTCAAATTTTAAGGTCTTACCCAATCAAAAGGCACACAGAGAAGCACAGGTTTACCTTGAGGAAGGTATGGCCAGAAGCCTCTCCTAGCAGTTATATAAAATGAGATTTCTCTTTCCTCCTCCCCAATGAACCAATGAAATGGCTCACAAATTCAAATTTTAAGGTCTTACCCAATCAAAAGGCACACAGAGAAGCACAGGTTTACCTTGAGGAAGGTATGGCCAGAAGCCTCTCCTAGCAGTTATATAAAATGAGATTTCTCTTTCCTCCTCCCCAATGAACCAATGAAATGGCTCACAAATTCAAATTTTAAGGTCTTACCCAATCAAAAGGCACACAGAGAAGCACAGGTTTACCTTGAGGAAGGTATGGCCAGAAGCCTCTCCTAGCAGTTATATAAAATGAGATTTCTCTTTCCTCCTCCCCAATGAACCAATGAAATGGCTCACAAATTCAAATTTTAAGGTCTTACCCAATCAAAAGGCACACAGAGAAGCACAGGTTTACCTTGAGGAAGGTATGGCCAGAAGCCTCTCCTAGCAGTTATATAAAATGAGATTTCTCTTTCCTCCTCCCCAATGAACCAATGAAATGGCTCACAAATTCAAATTTTAAGGTCTTACCCAATCAAAAGGCACACAGAGAAGCACAGGTTTACCTTGAGGAAGGTATGGCCAGAAGCCTCTCCTAGCAGTTATATAAAATGAGATTTCTCTTTCCTCCTCCCCAATGAACCAATGAAATGGCTCACAAATTCAAATTTTAAGGTCTTACCCAATCAAAAGGCACACAGAGAAGCACAGGTTTACCTTGAGGAAGGTATGGCCAGAAGCCTCTCCTAGCAGTTATATAAAATGAGATTTCTCTTTCCTCCTCCCCAATGAACCAATGAAATGGCTCACAAATTCAAATTTTAAGGTCTTACCCAATCAAAAGGCACACAGAGAAGCACAGGTTTACCTTGAGGAAGGTATGGCCAGAAGCCTCTCCTAGCAGTTATATAAAATGAGATTTCTCTTTCCTCCTCCCCAATGAACCAATGAAATGGCTCACAAATTCAAATTTTAAGGTCTTACCCAATCAAAAGGCACACAGAGAAGCACAGGTTTACCTTGAGGAAGGTATGGCCAGAAGCCTCTCCTAGCAGTTATATAAAATGAGATTTCTCTTTCCTCCTCCCCAATGAACCAATGAAATGGCTCACAAATTCAAATTTTAAGGTCTTACCCAATCAAAAGGCACACAGAGAAGCACAGGTTTACCTTGAGGAAGGTATGGCCAGAAGCCTCTCCTAGCAGTTATATAAAATGAGATTTCTCTTTCCTCCTCCCCAATGAACCAATGAAATGGCTCACAAATTCAAATTTTAAGGTCTTACCCAATCAAAAGGCACACAGAGAAGCACAGGTTTACCTTGAGGAAGGTATGGCCAGAAGCCTCTCCTAGCAGTTATATAAAATGAGATTTCTCTTTCCTCCTCCCCAATGAACCAATGAAATGGCTCACAAATTCAAATTTTAAGGTCTTACCCAATCAAAAGGCACACAGAGAAGCACAGGTTTACCTTGAGGAAGGTATGGCCAGAAGCCTCTCCTAGCAGTTATATAAAATGAGATTTCTCTTTCCTCCTCCCCAATGAACCAATGAAATGGCTCACAAATTCAAATTTTAAGGTCTTACCCAATCAAAAGGCACACAGAGAAGCACAGGT